>CM077878.1:58949164-59549164 GCA_039720435.1 Amazona ochrocephala
AGCCAAACTCTCTCACCAAACTCCGCGCCCCGGAGCATCCCCCTGCCAAGGGGTACCCCTCCTGCTCCCGCTGAAAAGCCTGCTCCCACAACACCGCCGCGTCACTCCGCGGGCGGGGATACGCCGCGGCTCGTCCTCCCCGCCTGCCCCTGTCACTCCGGCCCCCTTAAGTACTTGGGGTTCCCGAGCGCTGGCACCCGGAGGCAGCGATGCAAAGCAGCAGGGCCCCGGCCGGCAGCGTCAGCGCCGAGAGCTGCATCCCTGCGGGGCTGCGGCTAGGCCCTGTGCCGGGCTCCTTCAAGCTGGGCAAGTACCTGTCAGACCGCAGGGAGCCAGGACCCAAAAAAAAGGTATTTTCCGACGGTCTGTACTGCACAGCTGGATCTTGCTTTTCCTTCGTTCGGGGGAAGCCGTCTTAGGAGAAAAAGCTGCTCTTCTAGCTCCCCCCTCCCCGCCTTCGATCCTCCCTTCTTAGACAAGCCAGGAAAGGGAAGGGAAGCATTTCCAGAGAGTCCCGAGATGTCTCCTTGTGGCTTTGCCAGGAGAACCCGCCCATGCCATCTCCCTCTCCACCTCAGCACTACGGGTCAGCTAGCTCGGCTCGCCTCCGCTACGAGGCTAGGGACCAAGCGGCTCTCCCGGAGGAGCGAACTCGCTCCCGCCTTGAACACAGACGTGCTGAAAACGTCGGAGGAGCCTGGTGCCCGGTGCTGCAGGGTGCTGGTCCCTCCGCTCGGCCCCGTCCCTCTGGGCTCCGTTCACTCGGGCATTGCCCCTTCCCGGCAGGGCTGGCTTCGTGACCCCGACCCCCAGTGAGAAGGGGACATGCGTCTTTCTCAGCCCCCGGGTTTTGTTCGAGGGAGCAGCAGATGCAGCGATTCATTTCTGGCTCGGGTTTGTACCCCGCGTCCCTCCATCTCTCTCGCCAGCCGCGAACGCTTTGACTGGGGCCGTAGGGTAGCGCAGGGCAGCGAGCCGTGGGTCCTCCAGGGCCGGGGGTGCGGGTAGTGGGGTCCGAGGCAGCCCGAAGCGGCTCGGCCTTCTCGGAAAGCCTCGGACCCACAAACCACCCGCACAACCGGAGCGGGAGGGGGTGATTGCCTCCCGGCTGCTGGCACCGGGGTCAGTGCGTGTCCGAGCGGGGACGTGGCACGGACGAGGCGGTGAAAGGTCCTCGCCCCGTTCATCGGGGTCCTCAGCGTACTGCGGATGGTCACCCTTCCTCCACCCCCCGGGCAGCCGCGGCTCACGCGTTCCGCTCGGATTTTTAATGGCCTTTAATTGTTTTTAAACGCTCTGCCAGCCCACTCAAATTTATTTCTCATCTGGCTCCCTTGGTTTCTCGCTTTAGACCGCTTTGTTCCGGTGACTTTTATTGCATGGTCATTCAGGGAACGGGCATTTCATTTTCTCTTTGTATGGGCAAGCAGATTATGAAGTATGGGGCTACAGAGACTTTGTAGCTAAGCAGAATCCTTCTCCCCTTTCCCCCTCATCTCCCGACAAGTCGTGTGTCTCGCGATTGTGTTGCACCGACTCAAAGACTGCACAAACCCTTAAAAAAATAATATATTACCTGGTCGTTTAATACAGCGTTAAGCTAATTGTAGCAAGCTGCGACTGAACGAGGTGCATTTGGACCAGTGGGATCTGAGGGTAAAATCCCATTTCCCTTCTCAGTGCTGGGGACGGGGATCTTCTATCCCGACTCCTGCAGAGTAGCAACCCCCACCCCCTCCCTCCTAGGCCGGCCGCAGCTCTCCCAATGCACCTGCGAGCCAGGAAAGGTCCTGCCCAAAAGAGACTGAGGATGTAAGGCCGGCAAAACGAGATGCTCTGGCCGCTGCTTCCGAGCTGCGATGCCCAGGCACCTGCCTGGTGTAGGAGAACAGGCTCGCAGGGCAAGGCAGAGCGGGCAGGCAAGCAGGCAGGGAGATGGGTATGCTGTTTGTTTGTTTTCTGTTTCGTCTCTCGTGGAAGTGACAGCGGTGCCGCCTGTCTTCCAGGTGCGGATGGTGAGAGGGGAATTAGTGGATGAAGCCGGGAGCTCAGCTCTGGAGTGGATAGGGTTAATCCGAGCTGCCCGAAACTCCCAAGAGCAGACACTGGAGGCTGTTGCGGATCTGCCAGGAGGACAGGTACCCCACTCGCGGCTCCGGGCCGGCCTCGTACTGCTCTCCGTCACCTGCCTCCCCTCTCAAGCCTCCTGAAGAAGTTTCCTTTCTCCCCTTCCTAGATTTTCTACCGGGCGCTGCGAGATGTCCAGCCGGGAGAGGAGCTCACCGTTTGGTACTCCAACCCACTGGCGCAGTGGTTTGACATCCCCGTCACGGCCACCCCAACGCACGACGAGAAAGGTACAGATGCGGCCATTTGTTTCAGAGGAAACAAATTAAATTAATCAAACCAGATCCTCTTAATTATCACCTTTGGCGGGAACTCAAACTGCGGTAGGCAACAGTGGGCTCTTCAAATTGCTCCCTTAGAAAACACTAATGCCAGCACAGCTGCAGTGACTTTTAACCTGCCATCCTTTAAACTAAGACTCCATCTGCTTATGTTTAAAGGGTGATCTATTAACTCGGTAGCGTATGGAAAGGCCCCAGTGCCTCGAGTCGTTCCGACTTCGGTACAATTTAATGATCTTTTGATAGGCAAATGGAATTTCTGTGAAACAAGGCTAGTGTTATGGTGCGAGGCAGCAATTTGGCTTCTCGGTCTTTAAAAGTACCTCTTGCATCTCCCATGTTCCTCGGTCAGAGCTTCAGAGCCTATTTTCAGGTTATCTTGTGGGTATGTTCATACAGTCAAATCCAAACGGGTACTGGACAGTCCCTGCAAATTAGGATGTATGAGGTAAAAAATTAAGTCGGCGTCAAATCGGGCTCAGATAAGGAAATCCGAAGATACCGGGAAGGGGAAGATATCCGGCTGCGAGCTGATTCTTTGCTGGAATCACACTGATGTTCACAAAAATTACAAGGTGGCAACACATTAAGAGAGAGAAAAGAAGATGAAACCCCTCCGTGTTCCCCTGACGGGCCGCTCCGGTGGCCGGTACACCCTCCTGCCCACCCCGGGGGATCCGGCTGCTCCCCCGGGCGGCGGCGGCTCGGCGACCTGCGGGGCGGGCAGTAGGCCACCCCGGGTCAAGGCCGCTCAGCTGGCGACGAGAGACCCCCCTGCTCCTGCCCGACACAGAAGATGCTTCAGCCGGCGGAGTCCCAGAGAGGGGAGCAAGGGCTCAATCCGGGGGATGCTGAGCCCTCCCCAACCCTCGATGCCTGCTGCTCCGGAGGAATATCGGGATCCGACCCGGGGGGATGACTGCAGAAACACCGGGCGCTGACTACTCACCTCCTGCCCAACTCGTGCGACGTGCAAGAGCACAAATCCCTCCTTATACTAAAACTTTACCCGGAAAAGAAACTCACAGTCACGTCTCTGTCCCACCCACTGCAGTGAGGCCGCGGGCCTCAAAAAAAACTTGCTCTGGCGAAGTTTTGGCTGCAGGAAGGAGGACACGGGGCTGGGTTTTGCCCCCTCTCCCAGCCCAGCAGCCTCTGCCAGCGGACGCTGCTCGAGGGAAACAACGGCAAGGAATCTCAGGCCTGCGAGATGCAGCAGGCGTGTGGCACCTTCCTCGTCCCGTCGAAGCGAGGCTTAGCTGCAGACTGACCCTGCGGATCTGCCGTGTCTCCGGCCCCACCATTTCCAGGCTAATTAAAACGGGTTCGGACTAAGCGTACCAAATGCCGAAGTGCTCTTCTTTTAAGGACAGTACGCTGGAAAAAGCCCCTTAAAGCCCCACCAAAAACCGCTAACCAAACAATGCCCACTCACCCCCACTAAAAAAAGACCAACAAAAAACAACCAACAAACAAACAAACAACCCCCTCACCCCCCCAAAAAAACAAATCCAAAACCAACAAAATCCCAAAGCCAACATAGCAGAAGAAATTCAGAGGGGGGGTTGTTTGTTTATTTGCTTTGGTTTTGTTTTTCTTTTTTTTCCTATTTTTTTTCCCAACAAACAAAACTTTGGAAATCTTCTTTTTCAATCTTCATTTATTTGTGCTTACTGGGATGAGAAAGGGGTATTTTTCGTTTCTTTCTTTCCCCTCTCTCCCCTCCCCCCCCCCGGCTTCAGAGCGATGGTTGCTGGACTGCAGGTGAGCCGGGAAAAGCCCCGGGCCTGGCTCGGTGGCGCTCGGGAGGCGGTCGGTCCCACCAAGTTCTTGCCGAGGACAACCAGGACCAAACCGTGCCGCAAAGGCGAACGACAGCAGCGGTCGGTGGCCGCACGCCATTCTGTCCCCAGCGCTCCTTTGCCCGTTTTGCAATGCACGGCGGCGGGGTTCGGCCGCGGTTCTCCCTCCAGCGGCCGCTGCCGGGCAGATACGCTCCCTCCTCCCTCCCGCTCTCCTCGACGGGGCGAAAACCCGCGTCCAAGGACTTGGTAACGCCGCGCAGCCTGGGACCTCCGATTCGCAGCAAGCGAGGAAGGGCTGCGCACGACAGCAAGGACACAGGAGACGAGACACTCTCAATAGCGCTGGATCCGGCCACGCGAGTTCCCCTGGACAGCGAAGACTTCGTGTTTCACCGGATCAGCGGCCACCGGCTCGTCGCTGCCCCAAACGCTGAGTTAAGGCCTCTTGGACTGGTTGCGGCCACCGTGCCCGCCTCGGTGTCCCGTCGACCAGCCCCATTCAGCCGGTGCCCCGGCTGAAGCCGCCCCATTCCTGGTGGTTTGTGCCCCACCCCACCCCCATCGTCCCCCAAGGGATCCCCCGAAGTGTGAGGAGCTGGTCCCCGGCCCGAGCGACCTCTCGTTTCTGTGCGGCACTTGGTCACAAGGCGAGGATCTGCTGGAGACAGGGTGGGGATAGACAGCAGCTCGTAAGGGACCCGATGGCTCCCGAAACGTCTCAGTAGTGTGTTGTAGTGACGAGGGGAGACGAGGCGGGAGAAGGATGGATATTATGTAGACATAACACGAGAGAGAAGGAAGGAGAAGGGAGAGAAAGGGAAAGAGAGAAAGGAAAAGGAAAGGGGGGAAGAAAGATAGGAAAGGAAAAAGAAAAGGGGTGGAAGAGAGTAAAATAGAAAAGGAAAGGAAAGAAAAAAAGAAGGGGAAAAAAAAAAGAGAGAGAGAGGGGGAAAGAAAAACGAGAAAAAAGTAAAAGACATAAAGACACTCAGGCAGGCAGGTTGCCCGCAGAGGCAGCGTTTCACCGTCGGGGCTGGGAGATGCTCCTGCTCAGGAGGACATCCCTGGCAAGGCAGAGGCAGGAGGAGGAAAGAGAAGCCTGTTCCTCTGCTTGCCGAGGAGTCACCAGGGCCGCGGCCACCGGGGTCTGTTGCGCTTTAGAGAAGCCGAAGTGTTTAGGGGACGAGGCACAAAGGGCATTGTCCTCTGAAAGGGAACGATTACATATGGCCCATACATATCGGATATTGTCTCGCCGCGTAATGAGGGGCTCACGATCATTAGATTGGCCTTTGTTCGGTGCAGCCGACTCCCTGACATACGCTACCTCCTCCGCAAACGCCAACAGATGGGCCCCCCGACAGACTACTCGCGGCAGCAGCTGCTCCCCTCTGCCTCACGGCGACCGTCAACGGGAGCGCAGCCCTAACCACGCAGAGCCTGCCCCGCACCGCGACACGGCGGGGGAGCGGGGATGCGCGGGGAGGCGCGGAGATGCGTGGGGATGCGCGACAACCGCTGATGAGCCCTTCCGCTTGCCTCCGCAGGGGAAGAGCGGTACATCTGCTGGTACTGCTGGAGGACCTTCAAGTACCCAAACAGCCTCAAGGCCCACGTCCACTTCCACTGCGCGCTGAGCCACGGCCGCCCCTTCCTCCACCACGACCACGGCCGGCCAGCTGCTTTCGGCCTCCCGCCCAAGGAGTCGCCGGCCGCCGCGCTGCGCGCCCACCCGCCGCCGGGCTGCGGCCCGCGGGAGCCCGTCAAGCGCGAGGCCGTCGTCGCTTCCCCGCCGCTCGCCAAGCCGGGGCTGCCCAAGCGTGCGGCAGGCAAGGAGGAGCAGGAGCGGGCTCTGGACATGAGCGTAGGGGCCGCCCGCGGGCCGGGGCCGCTGCTGGGGCCGGCGGGAGGCAACGGACTGGCGCTGTGCCCCGGGGCGCGCTCGGCCTTCCGCCCTGCCGGGCCGCTGCGGGAGGAGGCGCGGGGCGCCGCCGCCCTAGGCTTCTCCAAGCTGCTGGGGGGGCTGAAGGCGGGACGCCCCGCCGCCGAGGCGCCGCCCAAGTGCGGGGCGCTGCCGGGCGAGGCTGCCGCCCCGCCGGCAGCGGCCGGTCTGGCGTGCGGCGGCGGTCTCCGCGCCTTCCCGCTGCTCTCACCGCTGGAGGAGGCCTCTGCCTTCCGGCAGGTGGAGCGGGGACTGCCAGGCGCCTCCCTGCCTCCCGCCCGCTACCCACCGCTGCCCGGCGGCGCGCTGGAGCGCTTCGCGCTGCCGCCCTTCGACGGGCTGAAGGCGTACGCGGGGGAGTGCGGGCTGCCCCTGATGCCGCTCACCGTCTACAACGGGGAGCTGCTCTACGGCGCCGCGCCCTACTACCCGCTGAAGCTGCACCTGGGCGGCCTCCTCAAGTACCCCGAGTCGGTGTCGTACTTCGGGGGGCCGGCTGCGGGGCTGCACGCCGCAGAGCTGGGCTCGCTGGCCAGCATCGACCGGGAGATCGCCATGCACACTCAGCAGCTCTCCGAGCTGGCGGCTGAGAAGGGCCGCGGGCGGCTTGAGGCGCTGCCGGCGGCAGCGGCGGCCGGCGGGAAGCCCAAGACCGGGCACCTGTGCCTCTACTGCGGGAAGCTGTACTCCCGCAAGTACGGCCTGAAGATCCACATGCGGACTCACACTGGCTACAAGCCGCTCAAGTGCAAGGTCTGCCTCCGGCCCTTCGGGGACCCCAGCAACCTCAACAAGCATATCCGTCTGCACGCCGAGGGCAATACGCCTTACCGCTGCGAGTACTGCGGCAAGGTGCTTGTGCGGCGGCGTGACCTGGAGCGGCACGTCAAGTCCCGGCACCCGGGGCAGAGCCTTGGCAAGGCGGCCGAGGACAAGAGTGACTCTGGCTACGCGGCCCCTGAACAAGAACAAAAGACTGACAATGAGAGTGACGTGGACGTCTGCTTCACCGACGACCAGAGCGACCAGGAGAGCGCCAGCAGGAACCACGAGCAGTGATGCGGGACGCGACCGGGACGGAGCGGGCAGGTCCGGAGAGGCAGCCCTCCGCTGCCGCTAACTCCGAGATGGGGCTCTCCCAAGGGAGCCCGTGTCGCGGGGGGGGCGCGGGCTGGCTAGCACCCGCTGGCGGTGATGCGGCCGGGAGTTGGGCCAGGAGGGTGGGGGGGGCGAAACCCTGGCAGGCCTGGGATCCCACGGAACAGACAGCGCACCCCCATAGGCGCCCGTATTTTAGTGGCCATATATTTTTATTGTACCTTTGTGTCGAGGAAATTGTGCCTTTTGGAAACGATTTTTTATTATGTGCTCTCCCTCCACTTGTTCCTGCGATCCAAGCCGTAGGGTGCAGCAGAAGACCTGGGTCACAAGCCCCTCTGGCGTCTGAACACCTTATCTGACACCTCAGATGTGCTTTCTCGGGTCCTAATAAAGCAGTACCAGCAGCTTTTTTGAAAGAAAGAAAGAAAGGCAGAAAAAAAAAAGGCAACAAAAAGCCGCACTTGCAGCACTGAAGAGGTTTGCACAAACAGGTGCACCATTTGATCAAGTTGCAATTATTTATAACAGATAATATTTGAGTAACAAATGTAAATTACATATTGAAAAGCATGAATCTAAAAGCACGCACTATATCATTTAGAGGGAAATACACTCTGTTCGGTAGAATACAAATGTGGTGTATGTTTGTTTTCTAATGAATGATGTACAGTGGATACAGTATTTTGGTCTTGGTTCCGGTTTGTCATGCTATTTTGTTTTATTTTATTTTTTTTTCTCTAAATAAAGTTACTGACACACTACCGTTTGGTTGGTCACTGAAACGCTGCAGGCAGGATCTTGTGTGTCTCCATAAAGCTTCTGATGATGGGGAGCTCGGCGCACATCCTGCTGGCTTCAGCTTCTTTGAGTCAAGCTCTAAAGTATTTGTCCCATTTAATATTGCATCTGAGTAGTCTCCTTCTGTCACTTAGCAAAACGAACTTGCAAAGCCCAAACAAACCCCAATCTGTTCTTCCCTATGTCTACGATTTTTGGAAAAAAATGTCTTTTTTTCTGCACAGGGTCAGTGGAGAGACGTTAAAGGCTGAACATCGTTACTCTGCTTTGTCTGTATTCTGTCAAACGTGCCCCTTTTGCAAATCCTTTTCTTTAGAATCGTTGTTACTTTTATCTAAGGAAAAAAATCTCCTTATACTGTTGGGATGGGGAACCTGAAACTCGTTCAACTTATAAAAGACTTAGAAAATTATGTTTCCTTTGGAAAACTCTCCAAGTCCCTCACTCTCAGGCCCAGCCAGTGCTTTCGGTGGGAATTTGTGCTTGGGCAGGAGGAGGAGACGGAAGAGAGCCCCACGTTTTGCTTTTGCGTAGCTCCCAACTCCGAAGCAGATGGTACATCTCTCTTCGATTGATGCTGTGACCCACAGAAGGTTGTGAGTTTCCAGGATCGGGCCCTATTTCAGCCCAGGGTGTAAGGGACACGATGTAAAACGCAAATTGCTTCCAGCATCTGAATCGCTTTCAGATACAAAGCAGAAAGAATATCTGATACTCCTTTTGCTCACTTAAGGCTAAACGTGCTTGGCAGTAATAGGAAATGTGAATTCAAATACCAGGTTTGTATTTCCTTTAAAGCTGTAGGCTTTAGGATATTATTATTATTACTACTTTCATTTTAATTATTATTAATTATTATTGTTTTAATTATTAATATTGTAACTATTATTATTTTAATGATGATGATGATGATGTCTGGGCTAATACACTAAACACCCGCGCACTCGATTCGTTTTTATCCCAGGACACAACTCGTGCTTCTGTCACGAAAGTGCATAGAAAAAGTCTCTCCTGTGGAAAACGGGATATTGTTCGCCTGTCAGTTGAATTGCAAATCCCGTTGTCATGTGTAGCACCGGCAGCGGGACTCAGAACTTAACCTGCCATGTCTTTATTTCCATATTTATCTATTGCCTTCCCAAGGCAGGTACCTGGGGAGAGCTGCGTCATTTGGGCTACGAGGTCGGGGAAATCCTGGAATAATAAAGCTGTGATCTGGGAATTACTTACATGTCAGTGGAGGTTGTGTGTTTTAATAGAGGTGTCCCATGACGTCGTAATACTTGGGCTACCTTTACAATGAAAGGTACTCCTGGCAGTCAATTGAATTAACCGTGAATTATCGGTCTGTATGTCTACAAATTGATGTACTCGTTGAAGGAAGCAAACCACAAACCGAAGTAAGTATTTAGCAACCGCAAACAGCCAAAGTCGAGACCAAAAAAACCCCCAACGAACAAACAAAAAGCCCCAAACTCAAAACATGTTTTAGGATTTTATTTTATTTTATTTTATTTTATTTTATTTTATTTTATTTTATATTATTTTATATTTTATTTTATTTTATTTTATTTTATTTTATTTTGACTGCTGTGTAGCGGATAAGCAGAAAAACAAAATACGCGGGAAGAAACGGGGAGAAATTCTGCCACGTTTAATTTTTCGGGCTTCAACCCGGCGACCTCCCCAGCGGGGACACGGGCCCCAGCACGGCCTGGGTCCCACTGCCTCCGTGCAGCGGGCAGAGGGCGAGCTCCGGTGACCCGCCCAGGATCCGCGCTCCGCCGCAGCTGCACAAGGCGGGAGAACAGTGTGAATCCTGAGCGGGGTCACTTCGCTCCAGGGCGGCTTCCGATCTGTCAGCTGCGGGATGCGCTGCGTCAGCCCTCTCCTGAGGACAGCTGACTGCTACTGCTTCCTCTCCTCTATTGTCCCAGTTGAGCCAGGGACGAGATGACAACGTCCTCCCGAAACCTTCCGGATTTGGGCACCGCCAGAAGGCCGGGTGCAGCCGGGCCGGGGCAAGAAGCATCTCGGCGTAAGGCTAAAACCAGCGGCTGCAGCCCTCCGGAGGGCTCCGGCTCGCCCTCGCCCTCGCCCTCGCCCTCGCCCTCGCCCTCGCCCTCGCCCTCGCCCTCGCCCTCGCCCTCGGCCTCGGCCTCGCCCTCGCCCTCGCCCTCGGCCTGACCGCGGGCCCTGGGGCGGCTGGTCCAGGGATCCGAGGGCCGCATCCCCAGCAAGGGGACCAGCAGCCTGCGCGGACGCTGATTGGCTTAACTCTCTCACATCCCGCGCCCCTATTGGCCAGCCCTGAAGTGTGGGCGGGGTCCGGGCTGTCCGGAGCCGGTCCGGAGCGTCCATCCTGCCGCTGGCACGGCGGGTTCGCCTATGAAGTCCTGTGCCAGTGGTGGCGGTTCCTGCGCCCTGCGGCCTCTCTGGAGGCAAATGTGGGTCCGGAAGGACGCGAGAAACCTGCGGGCTGTAGGTTGAGCGTGCTGAGCTGATGGCAGAACCAGCCTTGGTGCTGAGTGATCCGGAGTTCGTGTTTGGAGCATCTCTAGGTCTAGCTTGTTGCTGGCTGGCTGTCATGGGGGCTACCATTTGCAAATAGTTTAAAAACCCCAAACCCATCAGCAGGTTTTAGTTTCTGAATTTGTAATTACTGGTAGCTGGAGTAATCTGAGTATTTTTATAATATAAAAATTTTATATAACTTCATTTTATAATATGAAGAAAAAAATTATCCAGTTTTACAAGAAAAAAGAGCCTACTGTGTTGATCCATGCATAGTGGAAAACATAGGTGGAAAGAGTGGTGGTGAGGCTGAAGGAAAATGATCTTTTAATATTGCTCATTGAGAGGTTTGTTTGCTAAAAGGCTGCACAGATTAAATTACAAGATTGCCTTGTAGATGAAAAGACAAGATTTCCCCGTTGATTAAATATCACTGTTTTATTTCTTACGGGTGAGTTCAAGTTTTCTGAGTAAATTTGAACCATCATTAAGGAAAAGCTGCATTTTGTGAGTGAAGAACAGAACACTATTTGTTTGCTGGAAGTCGAGAGCAATGAAGAATACATACACTGGGCTGGCTTTTGGACATTACTGGGAACTGGTCTAAACAATTTTGGAAACTGGTCTTTTAGTTTCCAAAAATTCCTGCTCAGCCTCAGGTATTTTTGTAAAAACAATTGATTTGAGAAATCTTTTTTTTTTTTTTTTAAATTGAGAGACGGTTTTGATGATTTTTGAATTCCCCTGTATTAGCCTGTTCATAGAAACAGCGTCAGGAATTCTGGGTGCATTGGCAAGAGGTGCAAAACACTGCCAAGATACAGATAGTAAGGATCTGGGGATGATTTTGGTTTCCAACTGGTCTTGGTTTCGGTATGAAACTCTGCTGTGTATCTTAGTAGTTAATGCTGGAATTACTGTTGTGTTTGTAGTCCAAGGATACATGTACAAGGACCAATACTGCTGTGGATGACAAAGCCATACAGCAGGGTCTTACTCCTCTCAAGTTGCTGAATGGGTTTAAACACAAGACTTGAGTTTATAGTTGTAGTCAACCCATCAAATTACCTGATTTTGCAAATGTGTTGAACACCTGCTCTTCCCAGTGAAGCATGTGTGAATTAGCCAGGTTCTTTGGCATACTGGTGAGACAGATGTAGGCTGCTGCAAGGCAAGTGAGTTTAGGTTTTGGACCCATTGCTAGTACAATACTCAGGGAGGACTTGATCACTTCTCAGCAAGGCAATGGCTCTATACAGTTAAATATAATTTAATACAGTTTCTATATAGAATATAGTTTCAAAGCTTTTTGTGTTAAACTCATATTTTAAATTCACACATGCACAGATGTGATCTGATCAGAAAGTTCTGCTACAGGTAGGAAAATGTGCGCATTTTTAAGGATCCCTTTCTACAGCCGCAACTCTGATGTGACAAAGAAATGATTTATTGATTCAAAAAAGCCTATGAATCAATTTGGGTGCATTCATGCTGCAAATATTTTCAGGGAACTGTTTTTCTCTTTTCATTAAAAGTTATGTGTTTGGAAGTACATTTTGAAATAGAAGCTGTATATGTAAGCTGTATTTTCATTATGAAAAAGGCTCCCAGGAGCTGCACATGATAAACTGAACAAGAAGACGAGCTTGGGATTCAAACTCCCTGTGTGACAGAGACACATGAGGACAGGAGCAAATCTAACTGCACTTGGCTTCAGGTCAGGGAGTGGTGAAGGTCAAGGTTTGCTTTTGATCTTTTTGTTTTCCTCAAAACTGTCTGAAAAGAATTATTTTAAACTTGAGTGCAAGTGAATACTTTCTGAATTATCACCTGAAGGTAAAGAGCAGCATGCCAAGGTTAGGTTCAAGCTCATTGGAGTTCATTGGACCATAGCAGATAAAACCTAGGAGCAGCAAAATGCTTTCAGATATATTCAAAGTCAATCCAATGAGGAATGATCCTACAGCATGTAGGATGTTGTAAGAATGTATTTTACAAGAAATGAAAAGCAGTTTCTTAGCAACTGAAAAAACATAGACAAAGAAATAGCTCACAAGGTCTGAGGTATATATTCAGCTATGTTTAGAGCGGGTATCCTGAAATGTTATGGAAAGCTCTGAGCAAAGTTCAGAAGGTTTTTCTGTAGAGTTGCAGCTTAGGTGTGGGGTTTGGATGTTTCACAATTTTAAAATCTGTTCTTCTGTGGAAGGTATCACCGTGCTTCAGGGGTAATGGAAGGGCTTGTATTTATATTCTTCTTTAGAAATTGTAGCCTGCTTGCTCCTGAGGAGAGTGATTTGATACCAGGTAATTTGAAGTCCTGATATGAAATGAAGAAAATGTGATTTAGAAAGACAACATCAGTAAATGGAGGTTCAGAGGGCTAAGGAATAATCATAGCTCTCTTGCTGTTTGCATCGCTTTAACCTCATTGTAGATGAATAAACAGTTGCATGGGGAAAACATTAGGAAGAATGGGCAGCAGTGAAGACTTTATACTCCTATGTAGTTTGTGAAACCTGCTGGTGGGTCTAAGCAGCTGGAGCCTGTCTTTGACTCTGGAGTCTGGTTCTTACAGCAGGAGCAATTTTGGTTTTTTTTAACTATATTCAGAAAATTGGAGTACTAATAATACATGCCAACTCTGAGTCCTATTTATCTGTGTAGAACTTCCACTTATCTATTTTCCAGTGTACTAAACTATGCAGTAGCTCACCAAAAGACATTATTAAAAAAGCAGAATGTGTACCAGGCAGTGTACTTCTTTAGTATATTTACTGAAAAATCAAAGAGGCTGAATACTGTGGGGTTTTCAGGGGTACTTCACCAAAGATTCATCTAGCTACAGCACAGGGCTAAAGCATCCTGTTAAGAATGCACATTTGCAGCTAAGCAGCAACTTAAAATTGAGTCCAAATAGCTATGCAACTGATGGTTGGCCTACAGGTTGTGTTTTTTATCTGTTGAGAGAGCTCCTCCTTGTAGAAATTATCAAAATAGACACCTTTTGTTTGAAACAAAGGACTCTGGGGACCATATTCTGTTCCTGGTCTGAGTTCAGGCAGGATTCTGGTTGAGCCTTGCATTGACAGTTGTCTTTGGGTCAGTGCCCACAAGGCTTTGCACAGGACTGAATTCACTGCATCAATAGGCTGTAATTTTGCAAGTTATTTTTCTTTTTTTTTTTTTCCTTTCTGTTTTTAAAGTAGAAACTTAGTTTTGTTTTGAGTTGCTGACATCCAGCTTGCTAAGAGTAATGCCTTTTGGACAAAGCAGAGGGAAGAAGGGAAATGATTTTTCAATGCTTTAGTGTGAGACTTATGAAACTGTAAATAAGTTTGTTATATTAAATGATTTCAGTGGTTCTGTAATAGATTGTATGCTAAAGTCAAATGAGGCAGCTTAGATATTGAAGAAATGAAAGACGGTTAAGCTCCTGAATGAGTTAATGTTAGCGTCTGTTGTGGTTTAAGCCCAGCTGGTAACTCAGTACCAGGCATCCCTTAGCTCACTCACCTCCCTTTTTCCCCCCACTCCCTGAGAGATGGGGAGGAGAATCGAAAGAATGTAACTCCCACGGGTTGAGATAAGAACAGTCCAGTAACTAAGGTATAACACAAACCACTGCTGCTACCACCAATAATAATAACGACACGGGAAATAACAAGGGAGGTGAATACAACTGCTCACCACCTGCCGACCGATACCCAGCCTGACTCGAGCAGTGATCTCACCCTCCTGGGTAACTGCCCCCAGTTTATATAGTGGGCATGACATGCTGTGGTATGGAATACCTCTTTGGTCAGTTTGGATCAGGTGTCCTGTCTCTGCTTCCTCCAGGCTTCCCCTCCTCCCTGGCAGACCATGAGACTCAGAAAGCCCTTCGTCAGAGTAAACATTACTGAGCAGCAACTAAAAACATTGTTGTTATTAGTGCTCTTCCCAGGCTGAAAGTAAAAAACACAGCACTGCACCAGCTACTGAGAAGGAGAAAAATGACCGCTGCTGCTGAACCCAGGACAGTATCATGTGGGGCAAAAAAGTTACTTAAGCTTAATCTTTCGAGGTAGCCTGTATTGATTTTAGAATATGCCTATATCCTTTGCCACTCCCTTCTAAAAACTTTAAAAAGAGATAGAGACACTTAGAATTCCAGGAATACGTATATATATGTTTCTATATATATGATAATATATAAATTATCCGATAAATAGGAAAGAAATGTATAACTTTTGTTCTTAAATGAAATTTGTTGGGAATAATATTGCATGCTTCTGTCGTAGCTAATGAAAAAGAAAAAGACCTGCTGTGAGGCTATATAGAAAGCAGGTGAAAAATATACTTAGCAAATTAAAACACCATATGATGATGAGAGAATTATGTCAATTATTAAATCCGGTGTTTACCTTAAATTAGAAGAATTTATATAGAAAACATAATCTTTGACTATATGTGTCTCTTCCACAAAGGTCTGATTCATCACCTTTAGACAAGACCTTCCTGCTTCTTGACCTCAGCTTAGTGTTTTGGAAATTAATGAATTTTTTATGCAGTGAAGAAACTAATAGTAAATGAGCATCCATAATTAGAAAGGTTTTCTCAAATGGTTCTTTTTAAATGCACATTACATTCAAAGTCAAGCTACACCTTTGTAAAAACAGGAATATATTTCACTGATTAAGTTGTATCATGTAAGAAAAGGAACAAATCCTCTTTTGCTTTTAAAATGCCTTCCTCTTTTATGCAGCAGATGGTGCTAGATTGTGAATATATGTCAATTTGATTTATTTATAGTCTGAAGAATATACGGTGAAAGACATGGCATGTTTAATGTTCAAATAGACTACATAGCAAAGAGATCTTCATAAACTCATCTGTTTTGGCACAGTCTTCTGTGGCGTGCAAGCTTTTCCTGATGTCTCCTCTGCACCCTTCCAAGACTTTCAGGATTGCTTCTGTCTGTTGTGCTTATGAAAGATGCCAAAACTAACAAGGAATTGAGTGACAGAATTACAGTCAGTTCTAAAGAGTATGTACAGCAGTGTTAATGGGAGTTTACACAAAATTCACTTCTCTTGTACTCAGGCCTCTGTTAACAGCATCCCAAAAGCATAGTAATTTTCCTGATCCAAGTACGTTTGTCAGCAGTGCTGGACTTTGCTTTGGCAGGTAGAGCCATGCTACTAAAAAGACAAGCCAGATTCCAGCTGCCTATAAATCACCTCTACCCTTTTGGCATGTGACAGGGTACCTTTTAGAGTGGACCCTGGAGTGAATTTGTCTGCCATATACTGGCTGTATGGTATATTTTCACCAAAGAGGTATTTGGGCATCCGCAGAATGTTGCATGTTTAGACCTGCACTCAATACGAATGCCCCTCAATAGGTCTTTGGGCTCACCTAAAGTGCCTGTTTGCAGCCTGGCACTCTAAGTTGCTAGAGGTAGAAGAGTTGCAAAAGTGACAGCACTACATAACTATCGAAGCATAGGATGCCACATGGCTTCTAACATTAACCTGCCCATGTGCTCTCCTGCCCAGTTCTAGCACGAGACATTGTTAGAGTACAGTCAGCTTTAGTCACATCACCTCTACCTCAGCATAACTGAATTTGTTGGCTGAAGCATTACTCAAGGAGCAAAAGGAGCGTGTCTGACTCTTGAGGAATTACAGTGGACATTTGGTGAGTAAGTAAGTTTTTGGGGCTCTTTTGAAAATTCCAGATGCAATAGTTTTCAAAATAGGCTGATTTGTCCCTTGATGGTAAGAACCTTTGTTAGAGTCTGGAAGGGCATAGGTCAAGAGAGATGCAGAGTTGTAGCTCATTTGCCTTATCCAAGACCTAGAGAATGAAAGAGGTGGTGTCACCGCAGCCTTTACAAAGGCTTTTTATGGAATGGGATCCTTCATCAGGTACTGATTAGATACCCAACAGAGAAAAAGAGCCTTCCCAAACATGGAGGAAAAATAGGATATATTTGCAAAGACATTATAAATATCACCCCAGAAGGCATGGCCTGCAATCTGTGCTTTTTTTCTGGTGGTCAGTGCATTGGTTAAGTATGAAGAATTATTATTATTAAATGATTGAAGATTAGTGGGCTTTCTAAAAGAGTGACAGAATTGTTTAATCCTATCAAAGAAGTGGTTACTAAAGCAACTGCAGGAAACTGAATCACTGAAATGCACCTAGTGTCAGTACATCCAGGTGTTGTTAAAATTCCTCAGAAGCGAGGCCTCAATCACAACAATGGCATAATTATTTAGTGACTCTGCAGGCGATGAATACAATATGAACAGTCCTGAGACTTGGATCACCTGAGTCATTCTCTCAGAAAGACAATTAAAGTGTTACCCAAATTCATATCTTATTAAGGGTTTTAAATATCATTCAGTGTGAGTGTTTATGGAGAAATTTCTTGTATTTTAGCTTTCCACATACAGTTCAAACTGCTTGCTTTTTCCCCTCAAGGTCTTGTGCAAATTAGCTCCCATCTACCTTTCTTTTTCCGTCTTCTAGCCCATTTCTTGTCTGCTTTGCTTGGCTCAAACTGCCCCCTTTTTCTACTCCCCACAACCGGTTTCTTTTCTAGCAATCTTGTTTTTTCCTATTGAATTTTGCAAGTTGCTAGTTAAAAGCCTTATGGGACCATAAATGTCTTGCTTGCCCTAATGGAGGAGACTACAGTGTAAAAGGAGAGAAATCACACAAGAATTATGTGCCAGTTCGATGTGCTCTGCATGGACCTTACCTGTATTGGACTCTCCAGCTTTTCTAAACATTGTTTAAACAATTTTAGCACTATTTCTACAAAACTGTTATTTACCCACAAGAATTTCACTGCAACCACGACTGCAATAAGCACGTTTTGGTCGTAATTTGGTTTTCTCAGATGCCTTAAAAATTAGTCTACTCAGAAAAATGTCTGAAGTGTGCACAATAATGAAGATTTTTACGCCTGAATGATTTCTTTTCAGTTCTGCCCTCATGTAGCCCCAAGCTTTGATTTGCACCTATTCCTGCTCTTTCCTGTAAGACATGCCCATTCTCTGTAGATTGACTTAGAAAAAACAGCCCAAAGTGCTGAGGAGAAGTTCAAGAAAAAACATTTTTTCAGGGTTTTTGTACAAGAGGGCAGCTTGGCTGAGGTTGTTCTAACTGTTCTTTATTGGCTGCCTAGGCAATTAGTCCTCAGTTTTAATGGCTCAGAAGGAGAGATCTGGAGTTTCTAGGATCTGTTTCATTTGAGAGACATCTCCTGACATTGCCATCTTTCTTCAGTATCCTGCCTTCAGCTCAGTGAGTTAAGCTGAGATGCTGTCTGTAAGTGGCGGACTTCAGGGTGTTTGAAACTGAGAGGCAGATCACTCCCTATGAAATGAGTTAGATAATCATGGGGTGCGAAGAAGGTGCTAAGAGGGCCTGCTCTTTACCCATGATCTCTTTGAGTAGAAATTATAGTATCAGACTTCAGTAGAGGTTTCTGACATAAACAAAATACATCTTATTTGTTGACATATGTCTTATTTCTTGAATCAGTGCCCTAGGGAAAGGACCTTAACTTCAGGATTCAACTAAACATACACTAATCAGAGAAGGCCCCTGATTCTCCACCAGCCTTGGCCATGTCCCTGGGTAACAGTGAGCACTATTGATGCTGAGCGAGGCTCATGGGCTCCCTCCGGGGAAAGGGAGCCCAGGCTTGAGGAATACATGCTGGGAGATGACAAATGAACACCATGAGATGTGACAGTGTGCTGCATCCCTGCAGGAGCCTCCTGTGTTGGGATGAGCCGGTCTTACAGAGCAGATGTTCACTGCTCTGTATATTTTGTCAATAATTCAAAGCATGAGAAAAACACAGAAAAGGCTGATAACCCACTGAACCTTCCTGTTTCCAGCAGTCCTCTTTCCTAGTCCTGGGTTTATAACAAAAAGTAATGAAACTTCTGTTATGAAGGCTAAGAAGGTACAGGCCCATGGTACAGCGATGACTATAGAGAGCCCAGGAGAAGGAGGCTTGTCAAGTGTGCAGTAAGACCTCACAGGACAGGTGAGACATATTTGGGTCAGTATAGATGTGACTGTGAGCCTCCAAAAGTGCCATGCAGTGTGGATGAAATATCATAGAATCACAGAATGGTTTGGATTTGAAGAGATCTTAAAGATCATCTGGTTCCAACTCCCCTGCCAAGGGCAAGGACACCTTCCACTAGACCAGAGTGCTCAAAACCCTATCTAACTTGGCCTTGAACACTGCCACAGATGGGGCAGTCACAGCTTCTCTGGGCAGCCTGTGCCAGTGTCTCACCACCCTTATAGTGAATATTTTTTTTCCTAATATCTAGAATAATTCTACCCTCTTTCAGCTTCAAGTCATTCCCCCTTGTCCTATCACTACATGGCATTGTAAGAAGTCCCTCTTCAGATTTCTTGTTGGCTCCCTTAAGGTATTGGAAAGCTGATGCAAGGTCTGCTATAAGAAAAAGATAATTTAATCCTGTATGTCCTCTCAGGAACACCCCAAATTAACAACCTCATAAGAAAATTAAAGTGACCAACAGGATTTAACATCTAGTATACTTTCAGCCTGCAAATAAGTGCTCCATTTCCCAAAACTCTTACAAATGTCATCTTTTTGAGATTTTATTTTACCTTCCCACAGTAAGGAGTGATTTATTGACTTCTCCATTATCTCAGTTTTATCTCTCTGTGTTCAACATAACTAAGTCATGTATAGACGGACTTTCACTTTAACGTCAGATACTGTCTTAGTTCATTCACAAGCTACCTGGTTTTGCAATTTTCAGACTCCTCAGGATAACTTTTTGTCTGCCTTTGCCTTTCAGTTCCCTGTACCATTATTTATATTCCCTTTAAAACTTACAGACTGGTTCTGCAACCTTTAGAAATCCTGATGAGAATCATCTAACAGTTACTTTTTCACTTTTGTGTTTCTGATCCTTATTTCAAATGGATTTTGAGTTATTGTTGCCACAGGCACTACAAAACTACATGCCTGACTCAACAACCTCAGGTGTGTCAAATGGCAAAAAGAAATCACCTGTGCAAGATTTTTTTAAACATGAAATCTTGTCTTTTGGAAGTATCTTTTTTTCTGGGATCCCATATTCATTGAGTTTCTTTATCACAATCTAATAACTGCATTCTTTCCCAGCTGCACTGTAGGCTATTGAAAGTGTAGCATCTCTGAGCAAACAATAGAAGAATGTTAGAGAAAAAAATAACCTTTTGCACACTGCTAAGTCTGCATGATCAGCTGCTTTTCTCTTGTTATTCATCTCTTGCTGCCTTTTTCCTTCTGGATTTAATCCTTTGGCTTCACCTGTAACCAGTAAATGTTCTCTGGTAGTCAGAAATGAGGGCTGTAACTTGTAAGCTGTAGCTTGTAACTATCAGGTGGGCTCACCCAGAGTAGCAGACTGCAAAGTCTGGCATGAGGGGCTCCCATACTCAGTGTAGCAGTGTTGGGCTGCGGGAAGCTGGGTTGGTGCAGTAGCTCAGCGCTGAATGTGGGAAATGACCCTCCCAGCCACAGCATTCACTGCCCTCAGCTCTCCTGTCCTTCCACTGTCCAGTAGGAGAAGCAGGCCTGGTCCTTCACGGTTTGTTCCCTGGCTCTCCCATCCCAGCTCCTTTCGCAGCAGGAAGAGCCTAGGTTTTTGGGGGGAGCAATTCAGCTGTTTTTTGCCATAACAAATCATGGGATCATTCAGGAGGCCATTCAGACCAATCTCCTGCTCATGAAAGGGTCAGTGCAGGATTGTTCAGGCCAGGTTGGTCAGGGCATGGGAGACTTTGTAAATGCAGTGGATCTGCAGATGATCATAGTTAAAAGAATGAGAACAGAATGTCTTGCACAGTTACTTTGACAATAGTAATTTTATTATTAGCAAGGCATCTGACATCATCTCCTACAATATTCTCATTGAAAAACAGGTGAAAAATGAATTAGATAAAAGGAATACCTCCTGAACTGATGGTCACAAAAGGTTGTGATCAGCAACTTGAAGTCCATCTGGAGGCCAGTCACTACTGGTGTGCCCTAGGGGTCAATACTGGGGCCAGTGATGCTCATCAGTGAACTAGACGATGGGGCAGAGTGCACCCTCAGCAAGTTTGCAGATGATACAAAACTTGGAGGAATGCTTATAGACCAGATGGTTATGCTGCAGTTCAAATGGACTTGGCAGATTCAAGGAATGGTTTGAGAGGAGTCTC
Organism: Amazona ochrocephala; assembly: GCA_039720435.1. Classification (NCBI taxonomy): domain Eukaryota; kingdom Metazoa; phylum Chordata; class Aves; order Psittaciformes; family Psittacidae; genus Amazona; species Amazona ochrocephala. The sequence continues at coordinate 58,969,975 of CM077878.1, forward strand.
ATGAAGTTAAACGAAATGAAATGCCAAGTCCTGCCACTGGGAAGAAATAAATCCATGCACCAATACTAGCTGGAGACCAACTGTCTGGAAACCACTGTTACAGGAAATGACTTGAGAGTCCTGGTGGACAGCAATGTGATCCAGCAATGTGTCCTCACAGCCAAGATGGTCAACAGTGTCCTGGGCTGCATTAAGCAGAGCATCACCAGCAGGGAGGTGATCCTTTCTCTTTCTCAAGCCCTGGTGAGACACATCTAGCTAGTTGCATCTAAATCTGGGCCCCCCAGTGCAAGAGAGACAGGGGCTTACTGGAAGTGAGTCCAGTGAAGGCCTATGAGGGTGATTAAGAAACTGCAGCATCTGATGTAGCAGTAGAGGCTGAAAGAGACAGGGTTGTTCAGACTAGAGAAAAAAAGGTTCAGGAGGATCTGATCAATAAGTACATATGTGTCTTGGGAGTAAGTAAAGAAGGCAAAGCCAGCCTCTTTACCTGGTGCCTGGTGACAAGACAAGAGGCAATGGCCACAAACTGAAACAGAAAATGGAGTGAACATGCAAAGGTGCACTCTGAGCACTCATTGGCCTCTTCACAAACCTGCTTAGTAAGGTCCCATGGGATATAGCCCTAGAGGGCAGGGGGGCCCAAGGCCGCTGTTTGATATTCAAGGCTAACCTGCTACAAGCTCAGGAGTGTTGCATCCCACCTAGAAGGAAGTGCAGCAGGAGGGCCAGAAGACCTTCTGGGATGGATAAGGAGCTGCTGAGGAAACTCTGAGGGAAAAAAGAGGCTTATAAAAGGTGGAAGCAAGGACAGATGGCCTGGGAACAATACAGGGATGCTGTCGGGGAAGCTAGGGACCAGGTTAGGAAAGCTAAGGCCCACATAGAATTATAATTGGCTAGGGATGTTAAAGATAACAGGAAGGGATTCTATAGGTACATTGCAAATAAAAGACAGAATACGAACAACTTGGGCCCTCTCTAGAAGCTATCGGGAGAACTGGCTACCCTGGATTGGAAGAAGGTTGAGGTTCTTAATGACTTCTTTGCCTCAGTCTTCACTGGCAAAAAGTCTGACAATGCCACCCAAGTCTTGGAAGGCAGACAAAGGGACTATGAGAATGAAGACCCTGGGCCCACTCTAGGAGAGGATCTGGTTTGAGACCATCTTAAGAACCTGAACGTGCACAAGTCCATGGGACCTGATGAAATCCATCCGCAGGTGGCTCCTGAAGGAGCTGGCAAATGAAGTTGCTAAGCCACTGTCCATCATATTTGAAAAATCATGGCAGTCAGGTGAAGTTCCCAACGACTCGAAAAAGGGAAATATAACCCCATTTTCAAGAAGGGGAAACTGGATGACCCGGGGTATTACAGACCAGTCAGCCTCACTTCTGTGCCTGGCAAAATCTTGGAGCAGATTCTCCTGGAAGGCATACTGAGGCACATGAAAAACAACAAGGTGGTTGGTGACAGCCAGCATGGCTTCACTAAGGGGAAATCCTGCCTGACAAATTTGGTGGCCTTCTATGATGGGGCTACGGAACTGATAAACAGGGGTAGAGCAGTTGATGTCATCTACCTGGACTTGTGCAAAGTGTTTGACACTGTCTCACATGACATCCTTGTCTCTAAGTTGGAGAGACATCAATTTGATAGGTGGACCACTCAGTCGATAAAGAACTGGCTGGATGGCCACATGCAAAGAGTAGTGCTCAATGGCTCAATGTCCAGCTGGAGACCAGTAACAAGTGGTGTCCCTCAGGGTTCAGTGTTGGCACCGGTCTTGTTCAGCATCTTTCTCGGTGACATGGACAGTGGGATTGAGTGCTCCCTCAGCAAGTTTGCTGATGACACCAAGCTGTGTGATTTGGTTGATAAGCTGGAGCGAAGGAATGCCATCCAGAGGAACCTTGACACACTTGTGAGGTGGGCTGATGCCAACCTGATGAAGTTTAAACATGTCAAGTGCAAGGTCCTGCACCTGGGTGGGAGCAATCCCAGGCACAGCTACAGGCTGGGCAGAGAAGAGATTCAGAACAGCCCTGTGGAGAAGGATTTGAGGGTGTTGGGTGGTGAAAAAACGAACATGAGCCAGCTTCAGTGTGTGCTCTCAGCCCAGAAAGCCAACTGTATCCTGGGCTGCATCAAAAGGAGTGTGACCAGCAGGTCGAGGGAGGTGATCCTGCCCCTCTACTCTGCTCTCGTGAGACCTCACTTGGAGTATTGTGTGCAGTTCTGGTGTCCTCAACATAAAAAGGACATGGAACTGTTGGAACAAGTCCAGAGGAGGGCCACGAGGATGATCAGGGGACTGGAGCATCTCCCATATGAAGACAGGATGAGAAAGTTGTGTCTGTTCAGCCTGGAGAAGAGAAGGCTGCATGGAGACCTCATAGCAGCCTTCCAGTATCTGAAAGGGACCTACAAGGGTGCTGGGGAGGGACTCTTCATTAGGGACTCTAGTGATAGGACAAGGGGGAATGGGTTAAAACTTAAAGAGGGGAAGTTTAGGTTGGATATAAGGAAGAAGTTCTTTCCTGTGAGGCTGGTGAGGCACTGGAATGGGTTGCCCAGGGAAGCTGAGAATGCTCCATCCCTGGCGGTGTTCAAGGCCAGGTTGAGCAAAGCCTTGGGTGGCATGGTTTAGTGTGAGGTGTCCCTGCCCATGGCAAGGGGGTTGGAAGTTGGTGATCTTATGGTCCTTTCCAACCTTAACTATTCTATGATTCTATGATTCTGCAGGAAAACTGCAGTCTGGCAATTAGGCTCCAGAGCAAGAACTATGATTTTTCAAAGACAGCCATAACTCCATGCTTCATGTTCAGACACAAACACGATTTTGTTTATAATTTGCCACCCTTCATGTTTACTTTTTTCTATGACTTATTTATTTTATCCAGGCTCCAACCTCCCCCACCCTCTCACGGATAAGTGTCTTGTATCAAATAGCAAGTACTTGGTATTGCCTATACCAGCTAAAGACGACTTGTGAATACCTCAAGGCAAATCTGGAGATGTAAATAAGCACATTTTGAGATCAAAGAAAGAGAAAGACATTAAATTGTAAATTTATGTTGCGTTTGATGTGAAGCCAGTGAAAGGGTTTTACTGAAGAACCCATGAGGTCCACACAAACCTGTAAATACTTTTTCAGGCTCTCATGTATTTGTAATATTTAGTATGTGTGTCACATAATTTGGTCAATAAATTGCCTTGGGTGGCATGGTTTAGTGGGAGGTGTCCCTGGCCATGGCAGTGGGTTGGAACTTGATGATATTAAGGTCATTTCCAACCCTAACTCTTCTATGTTTCCATGATTCTATGAAATTGTGATTATTTTTTTCCTACTAATAGACTGAAAATCCATAAGACTGATGTTATGGTTTAATTTGGCACAAATTGGTCCTCTGGTTTAGCTGCAGTGATTATCACTGTGGTTGGAGTGGCTGCAGTATCTGTTGTCAGGGTTGGTGCAGCCGCTGTGCTTGGAGTTTGAGTAGCACCAGCAGCTGTGCTGTCTGATGCTGTCAGGGTCTGAGTAGCTGCTGTACTTGTCACTGGGGTTGGTGTAGCTGCTGTACTTGGAGTTGCAGTAGCTGCACTGTCTACTGTAGTCAGTCTGAGTAGCTGCTGTACTTGTCATTAGGGTTGGTGTAGCTGCTGTACTTGGAGTTGGAGTAGCCGCGTTGTCAGTTGCTTTGCCATCAGATCCAGAGACATCTTTTTCTCTTTGAAAGTGCTGGATAGTGCTGAACAGGGCTCTGTAAGCATAGACCAAGCCCCAGCATGTTGCCATGATTTGTCCTTCTCTGGTATGACCAGAATGACAACACACCTCATTTAAGTGGTTTACTAATTTTTCTGCAGTTTGCACTTGTTCAGTGGTGAAGTTCCAAAGCACTGGAGGGGCCCACTGGCCTAGATACTTGCCCATACTATCCCACACACCCTGCCACTCATGACTGTCCAGCCTTGGGGAAATCTCTTGATCCTCCCATATCATCGTCTAACCCTAGACAAGGCCCAAACCCGACTCCACTTAACTTTTGAGATCGGATGAAATGGTCATGGGTAAAACATGCTCTGTATGCATGCCAACATGCTGATCCCCATCACAATCAGCAGGCAGGTCTCAAGGGTACTTAAAGGCCATTCAAAACCTTCAGAGCTCTCAAATGATGCTGTAAATGGTCTGGTGGCAGAGCTGGGAATGTAAGGGAATGTCTCCTTCACAGGTTGACCAACTGAGGAGGGGAAAAAAGATGTGTAATTGCTAAACACTTCTACTATATACTTCCCAAAGTATAGAGGTGGCGACCACACTGGGAACGCAAGCCAGATCAGTTTCATGATCAATGATTCTATTGTGTTACAAGTCATTACCATAAACTACAATGAAACAAGAGCCTTAGCCCAAGGCCCCCACCTGATAAAATCTAAAACTGCAAAATACTGGCTGTAAGTAAAGTACCACATGCTGAAACTGTGAGATCAAGAGCAATCACTTTGAGAGCCAATAAATCAGCATTGTGACGAGTGACTATTAATCCAAAACAATGAATGCTTATCACAAATATGATTAGACACACTCTGGTCAGATCTGTCGTCATTTCAACCCTTCGTGCCCCATGTTGGGTGCCAAAAAGAGCTGTCGTGGTTTAAGCCCAGTTGGCAACCCAGACCCACGCAGCAGCTTGCTTACTCCCCGCCCTCTTCCTCCCCCTGCTCCCAGAGGGATGGTGAGGAGAATTGAAAGAATGTAACTCCCACGGGTTGAGATAAGAATAGTCCAGTAACTAAGCTATAACACAAACCACTACTGCTACCACCAATAATAATAATGATAAGGGAAATAACAAGGGAAGAGAATAAAACTTCTCACCACCCACCGACTGATACCCAGCCTGACTCAAGCAGCGATCTAACCCTTCTGGGTAACTACCCCCAGTTTATGTAGTGGGCATGACATGCTGTGGAATGAAATACCTCTTTGGTCAGTTTGGGTCAGGTGTCCTGTCTCTGCTTCCTCCAGGCTTCCCCTCCTCCCTGGCAGACCATGAGACTCAGAAAGTCCTTGGTCAGAGTAAACATTACTGAGCAGCAACTAAAAACATTGGTGTTATCAGCACTGTTCCCAGGCTGAAAGTCAAAAACAAAGCACTGCACCAGCTACTAAGAAGGAGAAAAATGATTGCTACTGCTGAACCAAGGACAACTGACTTCTGTGCACTACAGCAAATACTGGAGACACAGTCATGGTCAACTTTAAGCTGCTACTATGAATTTGAAAACACAAGGTTAAAACTATTCTAATAAATCACTGAGATGTACATAAATTTACTCCAAGCTTTTTGGTGCCATTACAAACAAGCGCCAGTACCACAGAAGGTATTCAAACACTACTTATAATCACAAGAGAAAGAGCAAGGTAACAAAATTATGCTAAACCAGGATGTTTAACAATAAGACAGGAAGAAGCCACTTCAATAGTCTGAATCGGCTTAAGGACAGAGCCTGCTCCTGTTCTCAGTGGAGTAAGTGAGAGATGTGAAAATTTCAAGGAGTCAGGTGAATTATAATTTGCTATAATTATTCCTTGCCCCCTGCATGCTTTTAAAAAAGGACAACCTTGTTTTGAAAATCAGGTGTCTTGCTTACTCCCCATCTCTTCTTATCAACAGCTCAGATCTAACCTCTAGCTTCCTGCTGGAAGAGAAACTTCTATCCCTGGGAGGCAGCCCTCAAGCAGGCAGAAGCACCTGGTGGACCAGAGCATGGGCTGGGAGAGAGGAGACAGAGTATGATAGATTGCCATCAGGTCCATGCAATGGGTTTCTGTTTGCTCTCCCACATTTTGAGTTGTTTTTCTTGTTTGGAGCCTTCTACTGCTACTGTGCAACGTAACTAAGGACAGCAGGAATTGGCTGGAAAAACCAACACCGCAGCCCCAGGGCTCTTGGGAGATGTGAGTTTTTCACCTTCTGCCAACAGAAAATGTCCTGGAGGACCGGATATTTGCTTCTGCATTTCTTGTGCTTTCTGATCGGTTCTGTTTACAGAAACACTACCAATAATAAAAATAATTTCCCTTAAGATATATGAAGTTTCTGGTGGGTTGGGTGATGATGTGATCATGCATCCAACTCCAATCCTACTTCTCTTTCAAAACACAGACAAGTCTTTATCTCATTTTTATTCTCTGTAGTACTCCTTTCGTTCCTCTATATTATTAATATTTAGCATGAATTTTCAGCTTCCAAGACATCTGACATTGCTCAGTGTGGTGAGGTATATCATCTAACTTCACTGTCTAAAAGCTATCTAGGCAGTAGTTCATGGAGATATAATACCTCCTAAGAGATGGTTATTCCTTATTTTTGTATTCTTTCACTAAGATGTTGCTTGCTGTTTCTTTTACTCAAACATTTCAGACTTGCACATGTGAATAAGTGCTTGACTAAACGTCATGAATAACATTTATTTAATGGTGGACTCATAATTTCTGGGAAAGTAGTGACAGCAGGGAGCTGTTTCTGTTCTCTTAGGAATTTTTGTGATCTTTCTGCATCTTATTTTAGGCTTGCTCCTGGAGGTCAGTATTTGGTAGACATTTTCTGAACAAATGAGAAGCTGAGAGAAATGGAGAGCTTGAAATAATGTGCCAGATATAATAGGGATAATTTTTTTCTTGATAGTAGAAAAATAGAAATTGATCCTTTTTCAACACTGAAACAAGTTCAGTTTGTGGTTTTCAAGAAAAGATTTTTTCTCTGCCACTTGCTTCATTCTATGCTGAACAACCAATTTTAATATGAAACTTTTAGTATTTGCATCTTTATGTTTCTTTCAGAAACACTAGCTCATTTGTTCTTAATAATGTTACTGAAAAATACCAGTAATTATATAATGGCTGTAGAAATCACATTTTAGGTAAATGAAGAGAGAAATGATTTTTTTTTCATTATAAGTCTCCAATTTATACGTAATTACCAGCTATAAAAGAACCTTCCTGGTATGCATAATGACCACCTTTTGTCCTTGCCTGAAAAGTCGAGGTGTTTTCATTCAAGGTTTTGTTCTCTTCAGCTTATTCCTGGCTGGTTGGGGAGACAGAGGCAGCTGTTTTTGTGACAAGTCACACAGTCCTTCCCCAGACTATTGAAAGTATTGGTTTGAAAACCAGCTGGGTGTATTCTTAGTTTGTCAATCCCAGGCCATAGAAACAAGAATCCTGGGCAAGCTAGTTGAAATGTGCCATTGTTGAAAAGGAGCTGTTCTTGATGTTGTTTTTTAATCTTAATAGAAACTAGCAATTACTAATTACCTGTAAATGCTATGATTTAAGAATAATACAATAGAAAACATGCAGACAATGTAAAGCAATATGCACTGCTTTTCCAGCTACTTTGGGCTCTACTGGAGATTGCTGCTCTACCATCTTTTGTGTAAATATATACAAAATTCAAAAAGAAAAAGATGCAAGACTACTCTTGCTATTGAAGTTGTTACAATTATTAACCTTAAGCTACAGCAGAATTTATAATTGGAATTAAATATACTTTTGTTTTGGACTGAAGGAAAAAGTTTACTGTCTTCTTTCTGATAGAAGTGTGCCGGTTAATTCACAGGGGAGGATGATACTTGTGGCCTTTGTGTTTCGTTTGGACTAGAGGAGTATTGCTAGAGATGAAAAATGTAGAAAAGAGGTGGTTGCTGTAGATATACTGTCATGAGCTTCACCAAGACTGTTACTATTGTGACAGAAAGAAGATGCTGAACACAAATGCCATGGAGATGAGATCTGGTGCTTGACAACAGTCTGGATGTGCAGTCTCAAGGTAGAAGATCCTCAGGTGATTGAACCAGAATGACAGGTAGGTGAGCTCCTGAATAGCAGTCTTCGTAGCCTACAGCAATTTTATACGCTTGACCCGGATCATGTGAAAGTGCTTGGAAACAGCAGTCTCTTTATCATCACTTTAGTGATGGCATGGAATTATAGGTACAGCAAATGACTGGTACAAAAAGACACCTGCATCTGTCAGCCTGTCATGAGCCTAACAGCAACTGAGATGAAGTGGCTGCAGAATTTAGTACAAGTAAAACTGGAAGAAACAGCTCTGTGAAGAATGCCCCTTATTCTCCTTCAAAATATAGGGAACTGGACAGACGTTTTTCATGCTTCAGTGTCAATCACAGGTTTGACTGTGGTTCAGCAGAAATATTCTCAAGAAGGAAGGCAAGAGGAAAAAATTGTCTTGCTGTGGCGTTATTTTTTCCAAATTTTGAACATCTAATGTTTTTAATTAGGAGCATGGGTGAGTAATTCTGAAGCTTGACTTGGCTCTTCTGCTGTTCTCATGAAAATTTCTCCAGGTTTGGGGTCTGAAAATTGCCCTTAATCTTTGTTTTATGCAGTGTGGTATTTGAAGAGTAAGCAGTCTGGACAGAGATAGGTCTGTGCTTCATCAGTTCAGACTTCTTGTGTTACAGCTAGCCAGAGAAGTAAAACGAGTAAGTGAAAGAAAGTGGAATTTCAGTTGCATAAGCAGCAATAAATTCTGAATGCTGTAATATTGAATATCTGATTCTGGGTCCTGAACCATCTTTATACAGGTACGGATTTATAGATTCTGAACTTCTGTGTCCAGGCATTTTCCCAAAATATTAAATTTTGTTAGTCCCAGATCTGAAAAATTGTGGTCTGAAAGGTAGAATAAAACATTTTGTGAGCAGTACAGCAGGTAAGAGTCTGGTTTCCCATGGATTTATATGCTCTTAATTTCTCTGAATAACCCCATGTGCTCAATTCCCTTGTAATATTTTTACTTTCAATCTTATTTCCTAAACTTCTTTATGATGCCTTCTGCATTCCTCCCATCATCCCCCTTTGCACCAAAACCTTTTCTCCAGCAGAGGCAAGCCGCCCATGCAGAAGTGTCTGTCCTAGGGGAGCTGAGTCCTACTCTGTTTCCCTCTGACGCTCTTGCCTAAAGCTCTGCTGACACTAGTGAGAGACGGAGCATGAGTACATACCCAAGTGCAGATACCTCCTTGTATGTCTCTTAGTCTGGAGCTGAGTCTTTCCAGCAGCTAAAACTAGCTAACATTAGAGGGAAAGTTAAGCCAGTAACCACATGAGTAGAACGACGCTTTCTTGTAGCTATGAGTCCACATTTACCTTCTGCTGAAAAGGTAGTTCTAGTTTCAGATAGCTTCTTTTAGCTTGAAGTGGGTTCAGTGAGGAAACACAAGTTAGTGCAAGGGCCTTGCGTATAATCAGCAAAGGCATTTTATGTAGAATCAAATTTGTAAAGTATGGAAATACATCAGCTGATGGTACTGGGTTGTTTGTTCTGCTGCTGAAAAATTGCCTTTGTTCAGGTTTGAGCAAAAAACCTAGTCATCAAAATGTATGGGCAAATGGGTCTGTCATATCACATATTATAATAAGAATCACTGAATCTTTAACAATTCTACTTTACATCTAATTAAAAATCTTTCTGCTTTTAACAGTTGCATGTTTTATTCAGTTATTGCTTAAGAAAACAGACTATTGCAATGATCAGGGGATTTACCAGATGTAGTTGATTCCTAGTGATAATGTATATTTATCTAAAAAGCAGAAGAAATTTCTCCTTCAAAATGAACTACATTTATTATCTTGATAAACGTGTAAAGATAGTTGTTTGAGGCAACAATGTTTTGCTATGACTGAGCTTCTGACAGCAAAAATCATAGACTCATAGAACAGTTAGGGTTGGAAAGGACCTTAAGATCATCTAGTTCCAACCCCCTTGCCATAGGCAGGGACACCTCACACTAAATCATGCCACCCAAGGCTCTGTCCAACCTGACCTTGAACACCGTCAGGGATGGAGCATTCACAACTTCCCTGGGCAACCCATTCCAGTGCCTCACGACCCTTACAGTAAAGAATTTCTTCCTCATATCCAATCTAAAATTCCCTGTTTAAGTTTGAACCCGTTACCCCTTGTCCTCTCACTACAGGCCCTAATGAAGAGTCCCTCCCCAGCATCCCTATAGGCCCCCTTCAGATACTGGAAGGCTGCTATGAGGTCTCCATGCAGCCTTCTCTTCTCCAGGCTGAACAGACACAAATTTCTCAGCCTATCTTCATACGGGAGATGCTCCAGTCCCCTGATCATCCTCGTGGCCCTCCTCTGCACTTGTTCCAACAGTTCCATGTCCTTTTTGTGTTGAGGACACAAGAACTGTACACAATACTCCAAGTGAGGTCTCACAAGAGCAGAGTAGAGGGGCAGGATCACCTCCCTCGACCTGCTGGTCACACTCCTTTTGATGTAGCCCTGGATATGGCTGGCTTTCTGGGCTGAGAACACATACTGAAGACGGCTCATGTTCATTTTTTCACCACCCAACACCCTCAAATCCTTCTCCACAGGGCTGCTCTGAATCTCTTCTCTGCCCAGCCTGTAGCTGTGCCTGGGATTGCCACCACCCAGGTGCAGGACCTTGCACTTGACATGTTTAAACTTAATCAGGTTGGCATCTGCCCACCTCACAAGTGTGTCAAGGTCCCTCTGGATGGCATTCCTTCCCTCCAGTGTATCAACTGGTGTCATCAGCTAACTTGCTGAGGGCACACTCAATCCCACTGTCCATGTCACTGACAGAGATGTTGAACAAGACCGGTCCCAACACCGATCCCTGGGGGACACCACTTGGTACTGTCTCCAGCTGCACATTGAGCCATTGAGCACAACTCTTTGCGTGTGGCCATCCAGTCAGTTCTTTATCCACCGAGTGGTCCACCTATCAAATCGATGTCTCTCCAACTTAGAGACAAGGATGTCATGAGGGACAGTGTCAAATTCTTTGCACAAGTCCAGGTAGATGACATCAGCTGCTCTGCCCCTGTCCATCAGTTCCGTAGCCCCATCATAGAAGGCCACCAGATTGGGCAGGCAGGATTTCCCCTTAATGAAGCCATGCTGGCTGTCACCAGGACCTTGTTGTTTTTCATGTGCCTCAGTATGCCTTCCAGGAGAATCTGCTCCAAGATTTTGCCAGGCACAGAGGTGGGACTGACTGGTCTGTAGCTCCCCGGGTCATCCAGTTTCCTCTTCTTGAAAATGGGGGTTATATTCCCCTTTTTTGAGTCATTGGGAACTTCACCTGACTGCCATGATTTTTCAAATATGATGGACAGTGGTTTAGCAACTTCATTTGCCAGCTCCTTCAGGAGCCACCCATGGATGGATTTCATCAGGTCCCATGGATTTGTGCACGTTCAGGTTCCTAAGATGGTCTCGAGCCAGATCCTCTCCCCCAGTGGGTCCAAGGTCTTCATTCTCACTGTCCCTGTGTCTGCCTTCCAAGACTTGGGTGGCGTTGTCAGAGCATTTGCCGGTGAAGACTGAGACAAAGAAGTCATTAAGAATCTCAGCCTTCTCCCAATCCAGGGTAGCCAGTTCTGATAGCTTCTGGAGGGGGTCCATGTGGTCCCTCCCTTGCCTTTTATTTGCAATGTACCTATAGAATCCCTTCCTGTTATCTTTCAAAAACCTAGCCAAGTTTAATTCTAAGTGGGCCTTAGCTTTCCTAACCTGGTCCCTAGCTTCCCCAACGGCATCCCTGTATTGTTCCCAGGCCATCTGTCCTTGCTTCCAACTTTTATAAGCCTCTTTTTTCCTTTGAATTTTCCTCATCAGCTCCTTATCCATCCCAGGAGACCTCCTGGCCCTTCTGCAACACTTCCTTCTAGTTGGGATGTATTGCTCCTGAGCATGCCTGTCAACTTCAATTGGAAAAAAACTCTTAACATTTTCATCTGCTTGGTTCCAAAATTCAGTGTAAACCCAGTCACCTCTAGCTATGGAATAGATAACATGAGGAGAATTTTATTTAGGAAAAGCATGCAATGGTTGGTCTGGGAGGCAATGGCTGGTGTGGGAGATGATGATTGAGTAGATCACTGTTTGGCTTTTCATAGCCTTGAGGAGTCCAAAAACCTACCAATTTCCTAGTGGACGCATTACACTATTGTGATGGGTGTTCTGAACAAGACAGGCTCTCCATAGTGCTTTTATGTTCTTAGCACTGTCAGCTACTTCTTGCTTATACTTATATCCTCTGCTTTTTAACTACCTGCAAGATATTGAGAAAGCTGCAGAACAGTGTCACACAAAATATAAAAATGATAACATATAAATATATATGTTGTCTGCCTACTGTAACAGACTGTTGTCCCACCATCTCGAGGGCTTCATATCTATGTTGCTGCATATGAAAGTGGAAGCCCTATCCTGAAGGAAACTGCAGGTGTTGCCACCATAGCCTGTAATGACCCTTGGTGATGAATGTGAGTGGGAAACATGACAATTTCTTTATTCCACCCTGAAGTCTTTGGAGATGTGACAGAAATATTTGGCTATCGCCAAACACCAGAACATAACATATCTAAACAAGGTTAAAATAATACCTTTTTTTAATCCCAAAGAGACACTTGTATTATTGACCATCAATAGTGAGTGAATGGTGAATTTAATATAGAGCAACTCTTGCTAAAGCCTACAGGTAAATGACCGCCTTATTTGTGATAAACGGCTTTCTACTGAATATTCTGGAGTTGTTCCAAGGACATCTTTTCATAGGAGAAGCAGATGTAGATGAAGTTTTGTACAATTTAGGCTGTATTTTTTAATAAAACATTTAATTAGCAGGCATGAACACAGCCAGACACTTGAAATGGCACTAAAACAATTATTTGATATTGAACAGCACACACATTCAACTTGTGAATGCAGTCATACTGAAAAGCTTGAAAATACCAACAAATTATGGTGTGTTTAAAAGAGAAGTTTTAATTTTCTTCCAAGGTTTTTTCTTACAGAAGTTGAAAGCTGGGAAAAAAAAAGTTAAAATGAACACAAAAAGCCCCCAAAATACAAGGAAAGAGAAAAGATTGTTTCTTTAAATGCCAAGAGCTTATCAATGCTTCTTTCAGAGATCAGAAGAATTGTGACCCATATTCTAAATGCCCTATTGAACTGCTGTGCTCTTACCTGGAAAAGTTTGCTCACATCATTGTGAGAGAGTTGGACTCTGGATCACCTTGTTAAAAATTTGAATACAACAAAAGAACCTAAATACTGAAAGTGAGAGGCTGGTGACATAAGCCAAGGAAACTCAGCTTTACAGTAATTTTTGCACGTGGCTTGGTGCTTAGAGTTGGTTCCAACAGAGGACTGTAAAAACAACTGCTAGCTTTTCTGTGCTATTGATTGCATTAAGAGCGCCTGAATGATTAAGACATGTCCCAAAATGTCTTGAGGCTTTGGGATAAAGCTCAAAGTGTTCTTTGTAGATACTTGTTAGTAGTGCTCTGAGGTGTATCATTCTGGGTGACTTGGGACATGAATAATTGAGAAGAAACCCTGACTGCATTACTTAAAAGTATTTACTTCACAGTTTTCTACCATCTATCAGCCATCATTTCATCATTTTTTATCTGAAGCACTCATACCCACATAACCCTTATAGACATCACTCATCAACAGGATGACGATGACAACATACAGATGACTACATTAAAAATATCACGAACCTACTCCCACAGAATAAAAGCTTTTCCAAAACATGCTGAAAAATTCATAATTTGCAGCTGAGGTCCCAGGTGACATTGTGAGGGCCTTTCATCTACTCTGGAAAAGCTTTTTGTTTTAGCAAATTTGAGAGCACCCTTAAAGAATACTTCTGGATAAATAAGTTGGATTTCTAGCTGTGCCACCTGTTTACAACATAAGACCCACCCTTTCCTTCAGCCATACATTCCTAGTAATTGTGTATCAGCATACATGGGATTTCTATACAAAGTCTCTTACACAGTTACAGTCTGTACTGTGAGAAGCCTATGTCATTTAGCTAGAGTAGTTAGGGTTGGACAAGAATTTAAGAACATCTAGTTCCAACCCCCCTGCCTCACTCTAAACCATGTCATCCCAAGGCTCTGTCCAACCTGGCTTTGAACGCTGCCAGGGATGAAGCATTTACAATTTCTTTGGGCAATATGTTCCAGTGCCCATGTCCTGAAATACATTTTCCCGACACTTTTTCTCATTGGCACATCTCTTAATCTCACCAAACTTGTAATTAAGAACAAACTTCTTGCAAATCAACAAGTAGTGAATGAATCTGTCCATGACAGAACTGCGTGATTCAAACCAAGAAATACATGTGTATGAGATTTCCATAACTAGAATGGTAAATGCATCTCACAAGGAAATCACCAGAATACAAGAGTGCATCACTCTTAAACATTCCATTTCAACATGTAAAATACTTTCACAGAAATTATTCAGAACACATAGGAATGAATAAAGAAAGCTGAGAAACAAACAAGTTATTGAGGGAATATTTTCATGAAACAGGAGTTGCATCTTTGACATTTTAGTCTTGATTTCCAAGGAAGACCTACAAAATTCCTTCAAAACACAAGTCTGGAAAAAAAAAGTCTGCTGGCTTCTGGACGTCAAAGACACAATAAAATAAAGAATTATAGGATAAGTTAATATTGTATCTTGGAGAGTTGGAGAGAATTAAAAAGCTGGAAAGAATGACAACTATTGGTGTCCATGAAGCACAGAGAGCAAAGACTGCTTGGGAACATTTTGTTTGAGTTTCAAGTAGTCCTTTTAACCAGTTAGTCAAGTAAACAGGCAATGGGAGTTGTTACCTGCAGAGGAGGGTGGGGATGTTATCAAGAGGAGAGAAAATGAACTTGGTAGCTTCTGTGTGGCAGCCTCATGGAAATGGAAGTAGATAGTTTTTTGCCACCTGTAAAAGATTAGTGTTAATAGTTGATCTATATTTTAGACCAATTAAATGATATAATTAGTATAATAGGTAGTAGAGATGAAAAGTTGAGATAAAAACAAATAAGGAGAGCAGAACCTTCAATTTCAGGTACATATTTTTAAAAACAGCTAGTAAGCTGTGTTTTCCAGGTTCTACTTTTATGATGCGCACATACACAACCATAGACTGGTTGTGGCGATGAACAGAAGGGGTGGTGGGAGTCACCAGCCCTGAATCACAGCGTGGAGGAGAGCACAGCAGTGCCTGTGTGAAACTGCACAGCATGGGATTTTCAAAACAAAGCACTCATGTGGCAAAATAAAGGATTTAGAAGAGAATAGTTCATGCACATATTATAGTGAGAAATTAGCATATGTAGTACCATTTTCACACTCAAGCCATGGGTTTTAGAAAAAGCCAATTATTGGCAGCACCTGCTTTGGATAGCCGTTTTGTTTCAGCTGGCCAAGAGGTCATGCAAATGAATCAGAAAACTTATGATTTCCTTTATGCAGCCCAGCCCAATAAGATGGTAGTTGCCTGCTGGCTAAGGTGAGGGATGAAGCAGAATAGTTTTGGAGAGATCACTGGGAATGCTTGGGAGTGCGCTGACTAGGGGAATGAGGAAGTGACAGTTTGATCTGCTGAGCCTGGACAAGACCGCCCCAGCCACTGTCAGGACTGTGTGTTCACTTGCAGATGGAGTGAACAATGCTCCACTCAGTCTCCAGATGAGGATTCTTCTTCCACACCTCTTATTTGCTAATTTGGAACATAGCTGTACCAGGAGGTTGTGCAGCTTAGTTCCAGACACTGTCAAAGCAGTGCTACATCAGTCTGACCTTTGCTTTTACCTTCCTTAGTCCCACTTGAGATGCTGTCTCACTTTCACGCTGTTTTTCTCTTACAACACAGTAGGTTGATGCCATGTAGAAGCTGTCCCTGAAATGGTGCCTTCTGCTGACTTCACCAAGAGTGGGGCCGCTTATCAAAAGTGACCTTTGCATGTATCCTATTTTCACTTCCACAGCATTTGAACTCTCAATAAGCCTTATTTTCATTTGAGCAAGAACGTTTCAGCACAGAAAATTCAGGTTGTGTCACTCAAGACGTCTTGATCTCAGTCACATTTTCCTGTTGCAGGATTAGAGATTGCAAAGGTTTCCAGAAAGAAAAAAAAGAAGGTAATTGGCATAGACCTCCTGTCCTTCAACAGAAAGACTGCAAATGGGCAATGAGGGAATAACACCATCCTGATTACAGGATAAATGTCTTTTGAAATGATAAAGTAGAAAAGATTTGCTGTATCTGCACCAGTAAACCAAACAGGAGCAGGGTACATGGCCAGCTGCTGTGTTGCAACCAAATGGACGATATTCTTAGTGTTGATAGCTGCTTGTTCCAGAAACCCAGAGAGAGGCAAAGAAACTTTTTGTTGAGCAGCCTGCTGTGAATCGCCCAGGCAGCCTTGCTTGGTCTGAGCAGACCCTGACAGTCATTGCCACGCCAGGTTACCACAGAGATGCAGGGAAGACGAGGAACCATCAAACATGGGAGAGTTCCTACACCTGCAAAGGAGAAGGAGGCAATACATGCAAGGTTGTGTCTGGAGGCTGGCATGCCCTATAATGTCACAACATATACTTGTTTATTTTCAAATATGTATCCTCTCGCTAGTTACCTTGAATATTTCCTGCATATTGTAGCTAAGGTTTGGACAAATATCGCCATTTTAAAGTTGCGTTGCTGCTTAGCCCCCTTTATTACCTAACCTTGCTCTGTTGTTCTACCTGAGGTCAATAACTCTGTCTTGCATGGGAAAGTTGATTTGTCTAACAATTTAATCACCTCTTCGTATAATGATGGAGAAAAATTGGCAGAGGAAGCTTGTTATCAATCTGGGGTACTGGTAATCCGTTATTATGTGCAATGAGGCTTTTTGTCTTGCAGCATTCTGAAGAACATCTTGAACTTCTTGCGCTTCAGCAAAGGGACTGTCATGTTGAATTTTCCTTTAACATTTTCCCCAGTCCCTGAAAACAAATTATAGGTTGTCATAGGGAAGCTCATTTGAAGCCTCAATTTTCTTGAGTATCCTGCTTTTGTGGGGAGTACCAGGTGTGCTCAGAGACTGTGGCCTTCAGGTTCAAACTCAACTGGCATTCTACAAGTCTGATTTTTTTTCCCTTCTGCTGAAGAGGCAGTGGTTGTCTTGACAGCAGGAACAAAGCTTCATCCTTGTACTTTGATGTGGAGCAAGGTTAAAACAAAACCAAAATAAGCTTTCAAGAAACTGAATATTTTTGAAGACAAAGGTTGTAGTAAAGGCTCTTGTGCTGATAAGACATATTAAAAATTGTTGATAGTATTCAGGGCATTTTCTTACACTGTAACATATGAAGAAGCCACCCATAAAAAACGTTTGCTCTGCAAGGTGATTTGTGAGGTGCATCACACCCTGAACTCCAAATGATGTCATGCTATCAGAATCATATCCTGAAGGAAGATAAGAAAGCACTCAATGAATTAGTTTTGCCGAAAAGGGACAAATATTGAAAAATAACATGATTGCATAAAGCCACTAAAAGTAGTCCTGGAGTCCTGAAGAGACAAAAGAAGCTATTTAAAGAGAAAATAAGCATTTTGCCTTTCACTGTTTCTTAGAAATTCCTACATCAATGATTGTTGTGATGTTGGCCGGTTTTGCAGGAACTCATGCTCAACTATTCTGTATTGATAAGAAGGTCAACATAACACAGTAGGAAGCATTATAAAACCTGTTTATGACACTTGAATTTTGATCTTTTTAACAAAATTGAAACATGAATTTTGAATGCAGCTGAACCCAGGACACATAACTTACTGTTTTCTCAAATTAAAACATATTTGACTCAACAGTGAAGCTCTATTTGTATAAAAAACTTTTGGTGAAAGCAGGAGTTAGCCATTCATCAAGTTCATTTGGCACTATGAATTCTTGTTACTATGCTGTATATAAAATGGAATTTTCTACTTCACATTGTTGCATACACATCTGAGTAATTCTTTTGGTAACTGTATCTTCCCACCTCCTCCCCCCACTGTTGGCACTTGGGGAAAAAAAATGCAATAAATGAACTAATAGTGAAAAGAACAAGCCAAGAAGCTCATACACTTCTCAGGTGAACTACTGTGAGAACAAAAAAATATGTCTGTATTAGACTGATTTCTCTATCATACAACTGAAAAGGAAATCCAAGCATTAGAAGTCCCTATTCACATTCAGATTGCATCTGTTAGCACTCAATGAATAGCTTTTCTATTATTTATTTAGCTCTATTACACATATGGGGATTGTACCAAGTCATATCTTAGAAATATATACCTGATCATATGAAGATAGATAGGCTGAGAAAATTGGGACTGTTCAGCCTGGAGAAGAGAAGGTTGCATGGAGACCTCATAGCAGCCTTTCAATACCTGAAGGGGGCCTATAAGGATGCTGGGGAGGGACTCTTCATAAGGGACTGTAGTGAGAGGACAAGGGGTAACGGGTTCAAACTTAAACAGGGGAAGTTTAGATTGGATATGAGGAAGAAATTCTTTACTGTAAGGGTGGTGAGGCACTGGAATGGGTTGCCCAGGGAAGTTGTGAATACTTCATCCCTGGCGGCGTTCAAGTTGGGGTTGCACATAGCCTTGGATGGCATGGTGTAGTGGGAGGTGTCCCTGCCCATGGCAAGGGGGTTGGAACTAGATGGTCTGAAGGTCCTTTTCAACCCTAACTATTCTATGATTCTATGATACATCAGTTTCAATTGCTATGACCTGTATGTGATCTGCAAAAAGATATTTGCTTTAAAAGAAAGAATATTAACATCGATTTCTAGTGCAGCAGACTTGCATTTGATATTACTAGCTGTAAAAGTAGCAAAAATGGTAATATGGGGTCACACATACTGATAGTTTTGAGAATATTGTCAAAGGATATTGCAAAGGAGCTCTGACATTTCTGAGCAGATGATGTTAGAAAAGTTTTGGATAGGGAGACAAAAAAGTCTTGCAGGGAGTTTAAACTGACAGATGATATTTCTGGTTTACCTATTTTGAAGTAAGATTCAACTAATCCTTAGTGTGGTTTTAGTGGTCACAGTGTGTTACTGAAAATTAACTGAGTATGATGCTCATCTGAAACACTGCCATCTCTACAGTCATATGAATAAAACTTGCAAGTGGTGTTGCTGATAGCAGAGCTCTTGGTTCTTGGGAATTCAGTGATCAGACACTGCAGATTTACTCTTGCTGTGCAAGAAGAGATTTTTAACATGTTATATTGTGAACTGTAGCTCTACACAGACCTGCACGTAGCTCTGCGTTTGTGCAGGAAAGATTGCTGTCACTGGCAGTTTTCTGCTCATTTACAAATTGCTTGGAGTTGCTGGTGTTTGACTTTATGGGCTAAATAGAATGGGATGAGCCCACCAAACAAAGTTACTCAGTGTTTCAGTTATACTTTCCTTTTTATACTTACTGACAACCTTGTCTTACGCTTATAAATGAATTTTAATAACACATTTAATTGGGAAATGAAAATTAAAAGACTTACAGTATTATCTCAAGCTTCTACAGAGCAGAATTTTCTCATGCATACCTCTCTACTGATGGGTCTCTCTTCTACCTTGCACATTAGGATCTTGCCAGCCAAATTCAGGGCATTTCTTCATTTATTTGAGACACAGGCCAAAATGAAAAAGCAAATGGGAGTGGTGGAGCTAGATCCCTTGCTGATCTTCTATTAAGACAAAAAAAGCATGCAGGCAAATACAAACTTTATTTGCATTTATAAATTAGCATACTGGATGTGCAATACCTCATGAAGAAGATTATATCTTAGAATCCCATGTATTTTTCACCTGCTGACACAAGTAAAGCTGCTTAATAGAAGCTAGATTATTTTCTATTATATGGAATTTCAGTTAATAACTGCAGCTTAATCAGTGCAGTATATAATCAATTTTCATTAGGTTCAATCAGCCTCCTGGGAGATAAGGGTTTAAGGAAATTCAGCAGTTATAGCATCAGCTATCATTTTTTTTTCTGACCTGTATTTTTAGACTTGTAATTTATACTGTTTCAAGCAGTTTCTCTTTATATGCCCTCTTCATAACTCCATATAATCATCTTAAAGAACATCAAGAGGAAATATCAGAAAAAAACAAAACATATGAGTCTCTTGTGTGGTCCAGAGAGAACTGGGTCACAATGCTATAGCACAGCTTTTTTCTTGTATATGGCTTTGTATATTTTTATGTAATTATTTGAAAACTCACTAAACACTAACCTAATAAATTAGTAACCAAAAGTTAATTCATTCTAAACAAATATAGAATTGACATTCAAAGTTCAGGACCAGAGAAACTGCTTAGAGATGTACAATTACACAAAAATAAAGCCAAAACGTAAGAACATGTCTGTGGATACTCTTCATCAGTAACAAAACGTATTAAGGTTCAGGTGTTATGCCAGTAGCTGCCAGAATATGTAATAATTGTCATATATTTCATCAAGGCAGTAAAACGGTGCAGGTATTCACACGAAGCTTATAGCTAAGATTTCTGTTTCCTCTGAAGCACCCACTGTAGCAAAAAGCATGCTGCCCGTTTTACGTGAAGGAGGTTTTTTTCTTTCTTGTCATCTTTGAAAGATGCCAGCCATGCGACACTGACCTGCAGGGCCTCGTCAGCTACCACGCTCACACAAATGGCTATCTTGGCGTGAGAGCAGTTGGGTGCAGCTCTCAGAGCTCAGAGTGTGACTCAAACTTGGCTGGATGGCATCAGTCGCCAGCCAGCTGTACTGCATGAGGTTGGGCTGGGAGGCCAGATGTGCCTATGCTGCCGGTTGTTCCCATGCTGCCAGCTGTGCTTGTGCTGCCAGCTGTGCCTGTGCTCTAGGGCAGTGGGCGGCTGAAATCACAACTTGCCCTCTGTTAGCCTCATGGGCTGCCTGTCCCTGGGATGCTGGGATGAAGTTTGTTTTTAACTCTGACTTTAATGGAGTTCCACTCATTCCCCTCTAGGGTCAGACCCTTGAAATCACTATTTTCACTTCTTTCACCTGGCCTTTCCACTTGGGCATTGCCTGCTGTTAAATACTCAGCATTACCTTACTGTCCTTCTTCAGCATTATTGAGGCATAGGAGCTTAACTCCTGTGGCAATGAGTTGTTCAGCATTGGCTGAGTTGTAGGGTGACTTCTAAAGCTCATGCCAGCAGCTAGACACCATACTGAATGAGGTTGCTGATATTGTGCTGGCTAACAGGACGTCAGAGCCTTAGTCCATCTCTCCATCTGCTTGTCCGAATTTTCCTCAGGCAAAACTGTGCCAAACACAGCTCCTTCTGTAACTCAGCAGTCGATGGATCAGCCATTGCCAGTACTTCCACCACTTGGCACTGAGCTACACCACAACTGCAGCACTCCCACGACAGGTTTGCTTTAATTGCTTCCAGTGCAGTTTGATATGCTTGTAAGTGAATAACTGAACATTTGCCATTTGGCATCAATCCTTAACTTTTCTTTTCTGTCTGTATTCTCTTGCTAGACACCAGGACAGGCAGGCAGACATGTTCTCTGCTCCTCTATGACTGCCACAGGAGGCTAGCTTGCCCGTGAAAAGAGTTATTTTCACTAAAGCTCTGCGAAAATTATAATGAAGCAAATTCTCTCCCATTTCCCACCCACATGAAGTGATAATAACTCAACTGGAAACAAAATAGTTATTGTGGCTGCAGGTGGATATGAAAGGAGGGACACTGAGGCTCTTCATCTGCCTGCATGTTTGATTTCTCCAAACAAACAAGGAAAGAAAAAATTAGGGGAAATGCTTTGATTTGATTGCTGTTTTGGATGTGTATTAGTGATACAACATGCAACACAGGTTTTCCTTAAGAATGAATGTACCTTCCATCCACATCTGGGGGCAAGTGGAGCACATGTAGCAGAATCAAGGATGAAACCTTGTATAGGATGCTGAACCAGGTACCCGATTGCAGACTGAATGCAGGGTACCTCTAGAAGAAAGAGAGCAAATAGTTTCCAAGATCATCTAAGTGAGTGCTTTTAATGTGTCTGCAAGGTATTATACAAGGCAGTCCAAGGCAGTCTGTAATGGCTTTGTGAGCTCAGTTCTGAGCAATTGAAGAAGAGCTCCTTGTCAGGCAGTGCCATGGAGGACTCCTACATGCCATCAGCAGACAGACAGGGTGTGACAAGCCTTCCTGCTAGCAAGGAAGGGGAAGATTCTTTTATGCACAATCAACAGGCTGGTTAGCCTTTGCAGGGAATGGGTACGAAGTTTTGCCAGAGGTCATCCTACTTTGTGGCAGCATGTGGAAATCATCTGCCAGCTGAGAGGTGCTGGGCTTCCCAGTCAGTGGGGATATAACAGTCCCTGGGGGGAGTGAGTTACACAGTTTGGATGACTAATTGGGATGTGGATGTTTAGAGATGTGGAGGTCTCAGGCTAGATGACATGAAAGCATGCTGAGATGCCTAAATGCATTCCTCAACTTTTAATTTGTCTATAATTTTAATTCATTTTTAGTTCCCCTGCAAATTCTAGCTGTAGGGTTTTGCCTCCTACATATAATCAGTGGGTTTTTTTGGGGACACCAGTTACATTGTACCCTCTCTGAACCTATTTTTCCAGCTGACACCCCCTGCTTTCTCCAAGTGCTAGGGGACCACGCGACGAACAAACCAGCAAACTTACCCATCCTGCCCAACTTACAGTAGGAAAAACTGTTCATTCTCACCCATACCTCCCACACCACCCCCAAAGGCTGTCAGCATGCAATACCCATGAGACATTGTAACTCCAAGAGATTCTGTTATCAATCTCAGCAAATGAAAATGCTGATTTTGGCACAAGTTAAAGCCCCAGCTGGTAAGAAGAGGCTTATGTGCCATTTCCTATGTCTGGAGGGGCTTTACCTGAGACTCATGGAGCAGCCGCAAGCATACATGTGGTCTCTTCCTGTTACTTGTTTCTCTTCCCACCACCCTATCAGGTCACACAGGGAAAGAAAGGCAGGAGGGAGGGGGGCTTTTTTTCTGCAGAAGGACCTGCTCCCATTCTGCATATGGGGAGGTCTCAGAACGTGAATGAGACCAGCTTAATTTTCCTTTGTGCTGTTAAAGATTATCGTGTGGCTCAAAAATTGTGGCCTGTAAAAATGAATGTGTTCATTGTGAACTACAGTGGGCAAATATTCCTTTAATCATTATGTTTCCCATATCTGTATGAAAATTGTTAATAGAAAAAAGGCTTCACAATTATGTAGCTACTTTCTCTGTGAGTGTTCTTGTGCTCTTCAAAAACTTTGCTAATTTCTCAGTGGTATATTCATAAGAAAGAGAATAGAACAGAAGACTTTTAGCTGGAGCCTATTATGTGTTTTTCCATCTCTTTGTGGTGAACCAGAAAGAGCTATGTGTTAGGTCTTGCCTTATGGCAAATCCTGAACTGCAGTTGCTGTTTTCCCACGCTTACTTAAGCTTCTCTGCACATCCCCGCACACAAAGCAGATGCCGGTGCCACAACAGGCCTGAGAGCCTCCTTCTGAGCACGAGAGACTGTTATACAGCCAGGTCCTTAGGACTAGCCTCCAGCAAAGCCAACCAACCAACCAAAAAAAGCTGCTTACTGTTGACATCAGATGATCTGAAACTGGTTTATCGATTGAAAAGGTAGAAAAAAAAAAGCATGTGAGATATCAGTTTTCTGCTGCAGTCCTTCTGGGTTCAGCAGGCTGTTTGGTGAAAGCTTTCAGGAAAGGAAAGTAACTGCAGAAAGAGCATAATATTTTTCCTGGTTTTGAGTTCCTGGCTTTCAAGAATGTAGCAAAATGCAGTCATGTTGAACCCTTACAAGGAATAAATAATACTTTCCTCTTTTAAAAGGGATGATGTGAGAAAACAAGCAGTAAAGTTTATCTTTCCCTGAATTGATGGTAATTGTTGCCTCTCCCCAGGCTTGAAATCTTGCCATATTAAAATAATTGGGAATATGCCATAAACGTCAATAGGGCCAGAATTTCACCCCTTTTATTCAGACCTGGGCTCTCTTGTTGGTAATTGGCCTCATCTCAAACTTTCCTCCAGGGAGCCATTCTCTTTGCATTATATCCCAATCCCCATCCAGGGATACAAACTGTCTATTAGAACTAGACGGACTACTGACGAGAAACAATGAAGTTGATAAATGTGTTGTTAAAAGACAAAAATAATATCAGACGTCTCATTTCTTTTTTTTTTTCACTACAGTATTTGAAGATTTTTTGTAGCGATTTGGTGGCTTTTGAGTGTGAAGTGGTTGACATTATTTTCACACGCAACATTACGAAAATAAAACTCGTGGTTCATTTATGGAGTTACTCTTACCTACAGAACAATTACACTACAGTTATTAATAAACAGTGCCTTTTTATAACAATAAAATAATCCACCATGCAAAAATTAATTGTTATATTTTAATAACAGATGTGATACTTGTTTTTCTTACATGTTGTAATTATGAAGTAAATTGCAGAACTTTATATTCAAACTGACAGAACATTCACAAATATACATGAATGTGAAAGGTAACTGATTTTGCTTCTCATCTTTGCCAGACATATTTAGGTGAAATTCTGCTTCCATTGTCTCAGCAGTTAAACTAAAACTAACTTCTGTTTTTTTATCTATCTTTGGTAAAAAAAACCCCACAACCCCAACATCTCTATTGCTATACATTTTTTAGCATCTTATATCTTAGGGAGCTGAATCAATAGTTGCTAATAAGTGTTTTACCAAAAAACTTAGGCTATTTTATCTTTGTCAATCTGCATAGTGCCTTTTCTGAAGACCTAATTTTGGCCCCAATCTAATCTGCATTGGCTCCATATTTATTCATTTCATGTTGCAGAATCATGTATGGATATTTACATGCACCCTTGCAAGAGTCTACTCAAAGGGCTTTGTGGGTCAGCTTTTCATTTCAAATTGGGCTACCCATATTTGTGAATGGATGTTAATGTCATCTGGCAATTTAATCTTCTGTTTCACATTTAGATGCCTACTCTTATGCTAGAAATCCACGAGTCAAAAACATGCAGCTGAAATGATATTTTTTTTATATCTATAGATTCTTGAATATTTGTTTTTCACATTCATCAATTGCTTGGCATTGTTGTTAAAGACAGTATAAAATTTCTCCAGTCTCTGCTTTAAAATATAGATATAAGGAGGAAACAGTGAGAAACATCTTGCCTTTGTGACAACATTATTAAAAGTCTAGCAGATGTCTGGGTCTACAGCCCTGAGAATTTGGTTTGTACCAAAAGCTCTTTGAACACACAATGAATTCTCACAAATGAGAAACTATTCAGGTGGTATGCTATTGAATCAAGTTCATCAAAGTTAAAGTAGCATATATTTTCTGAAAGCTGTAGATGATTGTATACTGGTCTAACTTCAGTGAGTTCTGATAATCTTAATTTCCTGCAATAGAGTTAATGAAATTATGTTCTGCCTTGGGGTTCCTGTTCTAACACTAGTATGATTGTAAAATATTCGATTATGTTGCATTTCTGCCTAGCAGATCCTACATAAAAGAAACCAACCCAATGACCATATTCGTTAGGTAGAAATAAACTATTCCCATTTTGTTTCTACTAATTCCGTTAACGTGTTCATCCTAAATCACACCTGCCAAGAACAGCTGAGAGCAGGCATCTCCTGACCTACAAGTAGCAGGCAGTAACTGACAGCAGTGTGCTTTATCTATTGAGGGAGCTTCTGAGGAACCCCCTCCCTAGCACATAAGTCATGCTACAGCCAACACCACCCAGGAGGCAATACAGAGGGAAGGACATAGCCTTTGTTTGCTCCTGCTGAGGATGGTTTGAGCCCATCTCTGCTGCAAGCGAAGGGCACGGGGCAGCCCAGCAGCCCTCGTGAAAGCAGAGATGCTCAGCACTTTACCAAGGTTCTGATACTGTTCAGCATCATGAACATCCAGAGCTTAAACTGCCAGCTGAGGTTTAGTTCAAGGACTGAGTTTACCAGGCTACCCCCTCTTTTTGCATATTGCCTTTGAACTATCCTCATATCTGCAGCAAACCTAGGGAAATCTGATTTTTGAGGTTTCAAATATCTCATTTATGAACAGTGCTGAACCCCACATTTTCATCATTTGAGGGAAGGTTTAGAAAAACATTCTCTTTATTCTCATCCCCAGGTTAATAAAAAGAATTCTTAGTCTCACTCATGTGACTGGGAAAAGTTAGTACAGTGATTTAATAGAGAAATCAAGGTTACTGTAACTGTGTTTGATGCATTTCTTGATAGTTTTATAATCTCATTCTCCAAGCCTGGTGAAAAATGGTGCTTTTAAGATTTTAATTAATGGGAATAATGCAAGAGAATCTCTGAATTAATGTTTGAATTTATTTTCAATTTCACAGCAGTAGAAAACTGAGCACAAATTTTAGGGAAAATCTTGCTACATTTTTTGTTCCAGATTAATGTTATTGATCCTTATTAAGTCAAAAAAGTCTTGAAGACAGTTTTTGCACCTTTGTGATTCTAACAGAAAACCTTAACCAGATGGAGAGACCAGGTTTCATGGAATGAATTTGTCTGTAGATTTCTGCTATTGCCAGGGCTTCACTGAAAATAATTTTAAGGTTACTTGCTATCATTGTTTTTTTTTTTTTTTTTTGTGACAATAATAAGGAACGTGTACTGTTTGGGTTTGGTTTGTTTGTTTGTTTTTTTTAATCAAAAGCTGATTCTATCTCCTGTTTATGTAGTTTTCATAGAACCATAGAATAGTTAGGGTTGGAAAGGACCTTAAGATCATCTAGTTCCAACCCCCCTGCCATGGGCAGGGACACCTCACACTAAACCATGCCATCCAAGGCTCTATGCAACCTGGCCTTGAACACCACCAGCAATGGAGCATTCACAACTTCCTTGGGCAACCCATTCCAGGGCCTCACCACCCTTACAGTAAAGAACTTCTTCCTTATATCTAACCTGAACTTCCCCTAAGTTTTAACCCATTCCCCCTTGTCCTATCACTACAGTCCCCAATGAAGAGTCCCTCCCCAGCATCTCTATAGGCCCCCTTCAGATACTGGAAGGCTGCTATGAGGTCTCCACGCAGCCTTCTCTTCTCCAGGCTGAACAGTCCCAACTTTCTCAGCCTATCTTCATACAGGAGGTGCTCCAGTCCCCTGATCATCCTCGTGGCCCTCCTCTGGACTTGTTCCAACAGTTCCATGTCCTTTTTATGTTGAGGACACAAGAACTGCACACAATACTCAAAGTAAACAATGAAACAATGACGAAAATTTCACTGTTTCAGGAAACAGTGAAAAAATTACGTTAGTATTTACTATGATAACAAAAAGTAATCTTGTTCCAGTGGGGCTGAGACCTGTGGAGTTTTGTGGTATCAATAACAACTGATCTTTTGCTATCCATGTACTACTTTTGAAACATGCTTATAACATGCAATTAAACAGAATTGTGTACCAGCAGAATTACACTAATACTATAAAGAAAATAATGGATAAGGTCAGATGTGTAATAAAATCTGAGTAAATCTCAGCTTCTGATCTTGTTCAAACACTTGATCTTTGAACTGACGGTTTATGATGTCCTTTGAAAATGCTCTTTGATATATGTAGTTCATCTTTCCCCATCCATTACACTTCAGAAGCCAATAAAGTTCTCAGACTCATTTGGCAGTGGAATATGTTAAATACTTTTTAATTTACTAACTGTGTGCATAGCTCACCTGAAATTATTTTATGCTGAAAATCACATGAAAATACATCAGATGCATATTTATTGTCCAATCTCTGCAATGGAGTGAAGAGCTGCTGTTATTTCTGAGGAAAATCAATTTAGCAATAATTTCTGAACAGTCCAGCCCTCAGAAACTACACCACTACCCACTGCAGTGAAAAAAAATGTATATATTGTAATATTTGTTTTGAGAATTTATATATTGGCTGACCATATGAACATGTTCTCATTGCCTACTCAGGCCTTTGAGCAATTTGCAGCCTTTTGTTAGCAAATAAAAGCTCTCTGAGCCTCCTACTTGAGCACTGAGTTTACCAGCTGCTATCCATTCCTAGACCTCATTAGGGGCCTGCTGTTCTGCTGAGAACCACACCACATGCTACGTCCCGCATTGGCAGCAGATTAGCCTGTTGCTGCTCCTTAAATTACCAGGTACAAAAGGTTGCTCTGTTTCTCCATAGAGAACTACCACTCTTATCCTCTTTGAAGAGGCTCCATATCATGATCTCTCTAACTAATTAAGGTCTGCAGACAAGCCACAGGTTGTTATTAGAGGGTTTGTCCCCATGGCTGATATCAGTAAGTTTTTTTTAGGGTTTTGTTTGTGAAGAATTAAAGCTGCTGTTTCTCAGAATAAAGTCCTAGAAAAAACAGCAAAAAGCCATACATGCTTATGTAAATGTTTTAAAATTGTTTCCTAACATCAACTCTTATCAAGCAGATTTAAGGCTATTCTACTTCTACTTTGGAACATTATTTGGGAGAAATATTTTATAAATAAAAAACCAATTCTAAATATGAAGAATAAATGTAATCAAGTTTCTGTGTATCTAGAAATAATTCCGTTCCAGTCACAGCCACAGGTATTTTCATATAATTCTGTTTGGACATGGGGCATTTAAAAAAGAAAAGGCTGACCAGGATAGATCAATAGGGAAATATTCTTTTTTGTTTATCTGAGGTACAGTTCTGATAGATTTATGTGAACACGTGACTAATTCAGAGTGCTATGTGGGAGAGAGGCTGTCATTTACTGACCTGCTTCAATGTCTGCACAAAGCAGCCCTCTGCTCCCGCAGCCTCTGTTTGGGGTTCCCAGTGAGTTATCAGTTCCCATGTGCTTATGGCATCCAGTGGGATTTTTCTAGCTTGTTTTTGTTTATTGTGTGGCAGATTATGTCCTATCTGTTGTACACTGGCATTAGGTATATTTTGTTTTCATCCCCAGATGTATAATGCCCAAGAATGAATGAGAATTAGTTGAATTTCTAATTGGGTAGCATGTGCTCCATAGATATCGCATATTGATCTGAGACCTTGTCCAGCAACTGAAGCACTCAATGTTGAGTCCGGTCTATCGTGCAAACATCATTGTATGCAGATACCAGTAAAGAGTTGCTACGTGCCTGTGATCATGGAATTATTTACATATAGAAAAAAAATCAATCTATGCATTCTTCAGAGAGGTTCAGATAATAAATATGGAAAGAAGAAATTAATATATCAGTTAAGGAAGTAAGTTAAAGACCCTTTCGCTAAGAGAATATTGATTATACAGCTTGTACAGCTTGTGGTTTTTCCTGCTATTCAGTATGCAGCAGTGTACCCATGGTGCATGGACCTGATCTACAAACACATTTTGGCATGTAGTAGAATAGCCTTCTTTTAACCTAAAAGGGAGAAGAACAGTGCTGGAATCTCTTGGGGAAGTCCATTTATGTGACTCAGTGGCCATCAATGGCTCCGTTGTGTGTTCTGCCATCTGTTCAAAAAACAAGCAAGCCCATGTATTCCTTCCCCCAGGATTTCACAGCAGCATCATGAGGTGCTCCAGCAACTCAAGAGTACATGCAAGTATAAATACACAACATATTAAATGGTTGAGAAATTTCAATTAGAAGGAAAAGTCTTCATTTTATATGTTTAGTTTTGTAGCTAATTAGCATTAGAGTTCCTGGTGGTCCTAAAAATCTATTAATGACAGTATTAATAGGCGGTCCTAAATGTTTATTAAATATCTATTAATTACTTGTGTATCATGCAAAAATTCTCATTCAGTAATCTGTAATTAAGCCAATAATACTTGCTTGAGCAATGCTGTATTTCTGAGAAAGAAATACTATTGTAATTTGAGGACTTCAAATGGTGAAATGCCATCATGTTCATGGCTGTTTCACTGCTTGGCATCTTTCACTGTTGAAAATTTGCCCCTCTATTTGTCATCAGAGTTGTGTTATTTCACTTTGTAACCACTACACCTTGATCTGCTCCATGAAGGAGCTACTTAGTACCAGAAATTTCTTCCTGAGTATCTTCTTTACATACTAGCAAAACTAATGATGGTTTGTTTTTTCTTTTTCCAACTTTTGAGAGCTGAATAAGCCTTCAAAGTCCACAGATTAGTTAAACCAGGAATAATTCTTTGTCCCCTAGATGTCAATTTTCCCATTTTTTATCACCCAGAAATAATGCTGAAGGATAACATAGCTATTACCTTGGCATCTCTTCTTAGCCAGGACTGCTTAAAGACAAGTGCAGCTTCAGAGATAATGAACAGGAGAGTGACTGGATCTTCCCCAAGACCCTACAGCTACCAGAGTGTGAACGCCAGCTGTACCAAAGAGGTGCAGAGGCAGAGCCTATGCTTGTGGAGTTGGGAAAACAGATTCCCAGCATGAGAAAGGATGGAAGCTTGTTTGGTCTGGCACCCGAGAATGGCTCCTGCCCCACCTATGGATCTGCTCCTCCAGAATAAGTTCAGTGTCCTGGCAGTAGACATGGGCAGGAAGGGGTGGAGATCTGCCTTGGGATGGATGATGAAACAGCCTAGAGCTTGTGAGTCAGTACTAGCAGGTGTATGTACACCTGACTAGGAAGAGGTAGATGAGGTCTCCCCTCCAGACAGCTGGAAAAAGCCTCACATTCATAAGCCATGTTGCTCTCATGGGGGCCTTGAATCACTCTGAGATCTGCAGGAGGGACAACGCAGTGTGTTTGAAGAGCAATGATGATAACTTCCTGACACAGACAGTCAGGGAGCCACTGAAGACAGATTTCATCTTTGCAGACAAGGAGGCTTGCATGGGTGGACAAGCAGCTCCTGGCAAAGCTAAATGTAAACCTATACAAGAGGTGGAAGATGGGACAGGTGATTTGAAAGGAATATACAGACACTGTCTGAACATGCAGGGATGAGGTTAGGAAAGCCAAGTCCATTTGGAGCTGGATCTGGCAAGGGACAAGAAGGGCTTCTACAAGTACATTGCAGCAGAAAGATGACTGGAGGAAATTTGGGCTCATTGATGAATCGACAAGGAGACCTCATGGCAAAGGACATTGAGAAGGCCCTTAAGTTACTCAGTGCTTGCTTTGCCTTAGCCTTTACTGGTACTATCTACCTTCAACTGAGATATAGAGTGCCATGTGGAAACAACAAAAATGTATGTACAAATAATTGCATTATTGAACACTATTTACCTAAAAAGAGTTTTAAAATACAAAAGTCAGTCTCATCAAGTGACTGATGTTTCAGGGAAGTAGGTCCAAGGCTTATTTGCAACCACAGTTCCTATGATAATATGTGCAAAGTAGAGCATTTTATGAACAAATGTCTGTAAATAGCCATTTGTAGTGCACTTGTGTTGTTTCCACGTGGCACTGTATACCTGCTTTGTGTAAATGTCATGACTTGGAACTAACAGTGCTGGTGATGCAGCTTTTTGAATGACAGTGCTGTGAAAAATAGCTCTTTGATATGTGCACTTAGCTAAAAGTCGCAGAGACAGAAGTAACTGGGCCGTGATTGCTGCGGGCGCAGCTATAGCAGAAACCTGCCAGCCAAAGCTGCCCTGTAAATTCAGTTCTGTTACATGCTAACTTCTTGTTACAGATCCAACCCAACACAATCAAGTAATTATATGGTTGCAGCTGGTAAAGCAGACTGACATTTATTTGATTGTAGAACAAAGATGTGTGAAGCTGGTCTAACTACACAAGACAATGTGGAGGGCTCTAAACACAAATCACAAGGATAAACACTGAAAAGCAAAATTTGAAGGGATGTGTAAAATCCAGCTAATATACTGTGGCCACTGGGTTTTAATTGGGTTTTGTCGAAAGCTAAATGGGTGGAAATTGCATGTCCACACATCAAAAGTTTTTCTGACTGAAATATATGCTCCAGACTTGTTTACTTATTCTTGCTGACACCTTTGCTTTCAGTCCTGCAAGCTGGAAATCACGTCACTAAAACATGTTGCAGTTGGAAAAATTCTGATGTTAGGTTGCAGCCTTTTCAGCTTTAAAGTATTCCTTTTGGAGCCTCATACATGCACAATCAGGGTGTTCAGATTTATTTCTTACCAATTTGTTTCAGAGTATTCAAGTAAGTGGTGATTCTGGTGAGACTGATTTTCAGGAGACTCAGAAAATACAACTGAGAAGAGAAGCATCCATAGCTGCAAGTTACAGTGGCTAGGACTTTGTGCTAGTGAAGTGAAAGTTTAGGGTTGGTCATTGTTTTCTGAGACTTGAGAAAAGGGTGTGGGTAAAAGAAATTTGTAAATGCATTTGGAAAATATCACCAAAGAAAAAGATCTAGTGATGTATATTTAGTCAAGCATTTCAGATGCTCTTTGCCCTTCCACTCAACCCAGATCTGCTGGGTTTATCTGACATATTGATTTTCCAAAGTAGTGTCTCTGTACAATGCAGGCTTTGGATCCCTCAAAATAATTGTTTGTTGGTGGAAGCAGGAGCTCAGATGACCACAGTACCCCACTGAAAGACATTTTACCACAAAAATTGCTAATACTGACTGAGCTGGTAGCTTTCTATTTGAAAGAAAAGAAAAAAAAAAAGAAAAAGGAAAGAAAAGAAAAAATGGTTAGGCAGAGTGAATATAGAAAGGTGAGAAATACAGTTTACATGGTGGTTGCAGAAGATAAAGCACAAGTGGAAATAAGAGAATGAGTTTAAGGAGGAAACATCACACGTTTATATTCTGATTTAAGGGTTTCAGTCCTTGTCGAGGAATTTTTTTTCAGGGATGCTCTCAGTCATTAGTTACTTGGATACAGGCTGTGAAGTGCAGGTCACTTAAAGATCTGATTCCTGGCTCAGATATAACAAACAATTCAGGAGTTTGGCAGGAGTTGGCTCAGGAAAAAAGTAGCATAGATTAGTATTTATGATCATCTTTGGATATAAAAAATGTTACGTCGTTTCTTGGAATATTTGATCTTCTTTAATGTTATAATGTTGTGGCACAGATTTTTGCACTCTTAGATTAGGAGTACTTCTATCTCAAAAATAAATACACCAAATCTGTAGTTTGGTACTGTGGGGATGAGAAGAGATCTGAAGATGACAGCAAAGATAAAAGGAATAAAAATAATGAGAAGATGCTGATCATTTCAGGTTTGTGTAATTAAAGAAAATGGAAATTAATTCTCACTGGGAAGATGCTCTTGGACTGTGGTCTTCTTAATTAGTTCAGCTGGGTTCAGTGGAAGAGGGAACCTATTGTCCAGCAAAGCAACTTTTCCTGTGGTACTTGCTTTCTACGCTGGTAAACACTGTAGTCCATTCTCCACTGTGTGAGCTGTTGAAGAGGCTAGTTGCCTTCAGGTTCTTACTACAAGGATTTCTTATTTTTTGTTGGCTAGCATTACACCATTGCTCACCAGTCATGCAGCTTCATACCCCCTCTAGCTCCTGACTACTACTAAAAGAAAGACAGCTTTTTGAATTAAAACCCAGTTAAATTGCACTGCCTTATGTCAGCATCTCATTACTGGTGATGGAGAGACTCTGCCCAAGCTACATCATTAGCTCTTCTCAGGAGAAGCCTTTATTCTGATTTGTTTCCAAAAGCTGCCACATGGCAGTAAGTGGCTGTGGTGCAAACCCCAGAGGTAGAAAGGCAGGCCAGGGCTCCAGGGCTTTCCTCCTCACAGACCCCACAGCATCCACTGTACTGGAAGGGTGACAGCAACAGTTACTGCAGCTGTATGAAGATTGGCCACCTCAGGGTGTCTATCACAAAGTCCTAGTGACACAGCATCCTTTGTTCATATGCTAATGTGGGTATATCTTTTCTGAATAAACAGCCAGGTAGTTGGCTGTGTAGTTACCTGTGCGTATAGCACGCTCCCACTTCTTAAGGGTGCAAGGTTGGAAAAAAAACAATATTGAGGGAAGGGGATGCATCAGGCTTCAGCTCATTAATCATCAATGGACTCATTTGCAATGCCTCCTCTTCCCTGCCCCCTGGTTGAACAATATTAACTTCTCAACCTCCATCCACTGTTTAGCATCGCATCACTCCCTCAGCAGTGTTTCCATTGTACTAGAGTTCCTCTCAGAACTCCTCTCCTTTCAATACTTCTCTCCTAATATGAACAGAATAAACTGTTGAAAGTGTCATGAAATAAGTTAAGTTTGAGCAGGGGTTAGAATGGGGAGGTATCACTCACCAGCCCATTCTGCTACCAATGGGCAGGATGGGATAAAGGGTGAGAAAACAGCCACTGCATGCACATTTTTTTCACTGCTGTCATTAAGGTGTGAAGAGACAAGGCTGAGAGAAGTATAAAGTTATCTTTGTCCTTGAAATCAAGAATGAAAGTCTAAGTATGAAGTATGTGGCAGAAAGCATAGCAGCAATGGGGAAACACATGGGAATAACAGTCAAAATGATAATCTGAGGAGTAATCTAAGTCGTGTAGTTTTTCACAAATTGAAGGCATCTACTATAGACATCAGAAAGTTGCAAGGACCATGCTGCTAAATCATTAGAGCCTGAATGAAATTTAAAGCCTGAGTACCACTTATCTATGCATTGTCATATTGTGGTCAAGAACTCAAGTCCAAGAATTCATCTTTGTGTCAAATTTATGACAAAGATTAAATACTTCAGACAGAATGCCATAACGACAGCCTAGGATGTTGCATTGGCTAGAAGAGGACAGATGCAGAGATTGAGGCTGTACTTTCAATTAGGATTAACATAAGAAAGGCCATACTGAGTCAGACCTAGACAAGTATATTGGTTGTAACAACGGCCAAAAGAAGATGCCACTTGGGGAAAGAGAATTGCAATAGAGCAAGCATATGGTGGTAATTTCCTGAAGAGAAGTGGAAAACAATAAAGACAAAACAAAAAAGGCAATAAAACCTGGAGGGGAATATCACAGACTGAAGGAGAAATAAGGGGATATAGCAAATGAGATGCTCCTACAACAGCTACTCTGTAATGCAGTGAAGTAAGAGAGAATGTATTTGCAAGTTTGAGGGAAACCTGGTTTTGAGGAGCTTTAAAGTGCTGGTAAATGCAGGGAAGAGTATAGGCGTCCAGGTAAAGGAACACTAGATGATAAAGAGGTACTGTTCTTCTTCCACAGATAATTATTCACTGAAAAAGGAAGTCATGGGATGGTTAGCGTATTCATGAATTCATAGTTATTCCAGCCAAAAGAAACATGAGAAGGTGTTTAGGATGTAATAAAAACTACTTTGAAATTTCTTGAATGCTTTATGTTCTGACACTTGTCAGGAAGGAAATAAGAAACAAGTCTCAGGAAGCTGAAAGCAGTTGACCTTGCTCTTTTCTTTCCTAGTTCAGAAGCCAAAATAATCCGTCTCATCTGAAAGCATGATTTCATATTAGAGGGAGTTGAAATTAGAGAAGGAAGAAAGACAGTGGCTATATCTGCACAGCTATTCTTACAGTGGCTATATGTAGGAGGAATACGGGAGACATGTTGGTGTTGGAAACATATATTGGTGATATTTTGAGAAACTGGCTAGTAATTGAGGAAAAATACCAAGACAGATGAAGAAAGAAGGGCACAAGAGTGGGATTGAGAACTGGTATCCATAGGGCAGCTGGAGTGGTTGGAGGCTGGAAAATCTTGGAAAAAGATGGAGTAAGACAGTTGCAGAGAGGGCATTACGGGAGTAGCAAGCATTCTCTCACAGGTGGTGGGTATGTTCTGCCAGACAGAAAGAGATGTAAACTGATGGAGAAAGGACTTACTTGTGCACAGCACCACGAATATCCAGAGTGTTGAAAATTAAAAGAGCAGTGCAGTTGGATCCACAGGTGTGCTCCTTTTTGTAAGAGAAACTCAAAATGATGCTGTTCCTGAGCGAGTGTACCTCTGCGGATTACCACCCTATCCCCCCTGGTCCTTCCTTGTTGGTAAGTCACATGGCAAACCCAAGGCTGGATAAAGAGGTTACCAGCTATCATGATTGGTCCTGACAAGGAGCAGCTTCTCACTGCATGAGGCTGATTAATATGTGCATGACTCGTAAAATAGAACAGAAGAGATTCACTCAGAGGTGAATTTGGTCCCTGAGGGCATGCCGTGCTCTGACTTACAGCTCTGATGGTCTGGGGTCAGCTGGGAGTAAGGAGACAATTTGGTCCATCGCAGTTTATGACATCTATTTTGAGACTTACTCTGGCACAGCTGCATGGCATGCACAATTAGTGTTCAATAAAGAAATGCTAATTATATACAGATGCATCAGTAACAAAAGCTCCTGATATTCAAAGTCAGAGTTTCTGGAACAAGTGAAGGTGGTAGTGACACCAGTTAACCCCACATAGCAGCATTCAAACAAGTTACTTCGATTTTGTATTAATGCCTGCAGAGCTGCTGCCTTAGCTACTGAATCGCTGGCCAAGGTACCATTTTAGAGTATTAGTGGTCCTGATACTGTTTTCAGGCAGTGAAAAGACCTAGAGAGGAGAATGTACTCCAGACGTATCAGTTGTCTTTCATCTGCTCTCTCCAGAGCTGGAATGAAAAGTGAAACTTCTGAAATTCATTGCAAAGAAAGATGCTTTATACAAGTCCTCTCAGACTGATTGGAAAATTTGATGATTTTGAAGCCTGACATCTTAAAGTTTGGTATTGAAAAATGACATTTTACATTGGTGGATTAATGTACATGCTGACATTTGGGGTACCTTGGTTCTGTCCCTGGACTAATTATGCCTGAGATAGGTAGGTGGTTTTTGCTAAATACATAAGCTCTTTCTGCATGAGTTTTCCGGTAAGCAGAATGGCTATAAAGCAGTGGACTTAATTCCTAGAATAACGCAAGTCATTACAGCTTAATGAAAACTTCAAGCAGAGAGCGAAAAGCAAACTTAAAAGCCCACAATCTTGATTTCTTACTCAAGTTTTGCTTGAAGATACTGGAAATAAATTAACTGTGGAGCATTGATCTCATTATTGCTGAATTCAGGACAGGATTTCTAGCTGGATAATTGCAAAGTTCCTACTAAACAGCTGTGAAATCCTAGATTTTCTTTCTAAAAACCCAGTGACTTTCAGTTTGCTGACTAACATAGCTCTTGCTTTCCCTGCTGCTTTCTGCGGAATGGACTCTTTTTGGGCTAGACCAAGATGACTGGAAAGTCAGCCGCTGTGTGGGGGCCGACTGTATTCCCAGTCTGTCCTCCCTGCCTGGGGGGATCAGGCCTGCGGCCATGGGGAAAAAAACCTTGGCAAGGCCAGCCCTGCCCTGGCACACCTGCTGGGACTGCTAGCCAGCCTGTCACTAATGCAAATGGTGCTGATGTTTTCTGAGAAGCAGACACCTGCCCACGGGGAACTGCACTGAGACCACCAAATTGTTTTAGGTAGGTCAGCAAACAGCTGTCTGCTTGTGTAATTTGGTTCTTCTAATTTGGAAAGGGATCTTATTCAGAGAGGGAGCTGTTTGCCTGCTGACAAGCTCACACGTATTATGCTGTGCATAATGTGCATGATTAATGCTTGTTTATTGGAGCAATTGTGCTCTGTGGCAGAGCTATAACTGTTTTTTTATGTGCCAGTGGCAAGCAGCAGCAAGCCCTTGTCCTTTTGGGAGAGGCAGTACAGCAGGCAATGCAAAACCTTTTGATCAGCAGAGCTGTTCTAGCCACATGGTAAAGCATGTGTTTTGTTGGAAGCACCTCTTCTGGTTACCTACAGGTGTGTGTTTGAGGTTTGGCGGCTGGTTTGTGGGTAGCAGACAGCTATAATTCTTCTTGTTTTGCTTTTCAGTCTTCCTCCTCATAGATAGTACAGACTGACTGGCCACATGAAAAGCTTTTTGGCCTAAACCTACTGTAGCTACTTTCACAATTTGCTTTTCAACCTCAGGGTCTTCTGCAACCCTATGCTACATAGTGCTTTCACCATTGTTATGAGAATTCTTCTTTGTCTTACTCTGATTTTGCCTGGAAGTACTAATCATGTAATACTAGCACAGTTCTCCCACCCTTATATAATAGAATCTTTGATACAAGGAAACTTTGGCTACACTATGCAATTCAGCACAAGCTTCAGTAAAATGTATGACATTTTCATGTGTTGCATTTACTTAAAAGTCCAGGGGTTTTTTAAGACTGATTTCTGCAAATACAGTGCTTGTTTTACTTAAAGAATATGGCAGACCACAGTGCTGAGAATTTACAAAGCAGTTAAAAACTGCTAAATAAGAAAACCTAAGTTTGTGACACAAAATGACATTAATTTTTTTCTTATTTGATATATGTTACAATTGATTTTTTTTCATGTGTGAAAAATATTCATATTCAGCTGGTAACTGTCAACATCCACTTTTACACTGGCATGTAAGTTTTCCTATTCGTCCTTTTCTTAGTTTTGTAGGAATTAAAAAAAGATGCAGAGACTACTGGGAGAAGTTGAAAAAAAGAACAAAAAAGGATACATATTAGTTATCTGTATCAGGCATCCAGCTACTCAAAACCAGAAAGCATATAAAATAGAAAAATCACTCCTGCTTTCCTGCCAGACAATAGCGTAGCACATGAACAGTTTCTCAAAGAAAACACTTGTCCTCTATTCACTTGTTCTTCCACTGTTTTATTTAGCACTGCAGTCTCAATTTAAATTGACCAACCCACTAATAGAATTTAACTTACTTCACTCCGCCTGTAAGACACACCTACAATTCTTCCTTACGTTTCTTCATCAGGGTTGAAGAGCTTTCCACCTCTTTTCTGCCTCCCCCAGCTGTGTGTTCTCACCCTCCGCCACGGGAGGTTGCTACTCCCCTTCAGCCCTGCTCCTCCCATTGTTTCTGCAGCCCTGCTTTCAGCGGGATCTGCCAAATGAGCTATTTAACACCACCTCCCCACCCCCAGCGCTTGTGAGAAGGAACACCTTGTTTGTGACTAGGTAATTTATCAGATTTATTTTATAGGTGTAGTTGAACAGTTTAGTCCATGCAGTAGAGAAGGTGATAACTGGGGAGGTGGAACCAAAGAGGAGCAGCTACAGGCAGGAGGGACCTGGAGCACCATGAGGTCCCCTGGGCAAGGAAGTGCACCAGGAGGGGAACCAGGATCTTGAGGTTACCTCCCACTGGGCAAGCAAACTGAGAATGTTGTTACTAAACGTGGTTTTGGAGAACTGGGAAGTGTTACCATGTAGGAAGGAGGTGTTGTGTTTGGGTGGAAGATTTGCTATGGGAAGAGGGGGGTTGGATCCAAGGGTGAAAAATGGAGGGCTGTTAACTGTTTCCTCTTGTAACTAATTATGTGTTGGATGAAAGCCAGTAATTTGGGATCAATCCTTAACACCAGCAGTTCACAGAGCTCATCTGATTTATGGGAAGCTGGAGTTCATATTCCTTCCCTGGTGTGTATTCAATTGGTTATGTGGGTTGGGAAAAAGTTGCTTCATGCAAGTGCCAATCTGGATTCAGGTAAGTGTTAGGTGTGAACATGGTATTTCTTTGTCACCTGAGAGTGGTCCAGCAGACAGGGCATGCCCTTCTGATAACTCTTCTGCATCCTGCCTGCATTTGTCTTTATGTGAGAGTGTGTGACCCAGGTCTGGGTCCCACTTCCTCCCCACTTTGTGGTTTATCGCCTTAGGGGCCTTGACTGGCTGCAGCTGTAGGGCGGAGACAC
Source organism: Amazona ochrocephala (assembly GCA_039720435.1). NCBI lineage: Eukaryota > Metazoa > Chordata > Aves > Psittaciformes > Psittacidae > Amazona > Amazona ochrocephala. Next base: position 59,009,597 of record CM077878.1, read on the forward strand.
AAGGGAACACTTACAATGTGTACTGGGAATCACATAGGAGCTTGTCGCACCATCCAGTTTGCTCAAATATTGCATATTTTGTGTGTGTATATTTTGAAGGAGGAACAAACTGATTAAAACCCAATGTTCAGGACATACTGGTGGTCTATCATGACACCCATATCACTCTGCATTCTTCCAAATACAACTTAATGGTCTGGCTTTTGTGAGGATTGATAATGAACCTGTGATGTTCCTCAGAGGCAGGTTTTCATTGACTGCAGTGGTTGGGAAAGGCACATAAATCATAGAATCATAGAATAGTTAGGGTTGGAAAGGACCTTCAGATCACTGAGTTCCAACACCCTACCATGGGCATGGACACCTCACACTAAACCATGCCATCCAAGGCTCTGTCCAACCCTGCCTTCAACACTGCCAGGGATGGAGTATTCACAACCTCCTTGGGCAATCCATTCCAGTGCCTCATCAGCCTCACAGTAAAGAACTTCCTCCTTGTATCCAATCTAAACTTCCCCTGTGTAAGTTTTAACCCATTACCCCTTGTCCTATCACTACAGTCCCTAATAAAGAGTCCCTCCCCAGCATCCCTATAGGCCCCCTTCAGATATTGGAAGGCTGCTATGAGGTCTCTGTGGAGAGCTATTTGGCTGTGAACGGGCATGTGAGCAATCCAGACAATTGCTTGACAATTGTAAGGTAGTGACCCGCAGGCACTGAGGCCTCGCCTGAGGGTTACTAAAGTTCGTGTACGTGCAGAAGCCTTGGGAAAAGTTAGCACGGAAAACTACTGAGAGAGATACGCAGAGAAGGAATGTTAACTGTAACCTTGAAGCATATGCTGTCATAGTTAACCAATCATTAAGCTGTTACTGAGTGAATCCTGTTTGGTATTTAGCCGTGTGAACAATACATGTATCCAATTAGACTTGTGTGTGTTAATGATAGACAAGTAGAGTGCCTATATATACTGAGCTATCTGCGCAATAAACTTTGGCACAGCCTGATCATATTGGTCTGTGTGCTGTGTCCGGGACTTCTGCGTCAACAGGTCTCCATGCAGCCTTCTCTTCTCCAGGCTCAACAGCCCCAATTTTCTCAGCCTATCTTCATACAGGAGGTGCTCCAGTCCCCTGATCATCCTCATGGCCCTCCTCTGGACTTGTTCCAACAGTTCCATGTCCTTTTTATGTTGAGGACACCAGAACTGCACACAATACTCCAAGTGTGGTCTCACGAGAGCAGAGTGGAGGGGCAGGATCACCTCCTTCGACCTGCTGGTCACACTCTTTTTGATGCAGCCCAGGATACGGTTGGCCTTCTGGGCTGCAAGAGCACGCTGCCGGCTCATGTTCATTTTCTCATCGACCAACACCCCCAAGTCCTTCTCCACAGGGCTGCTCTGAATCTCTTCTCTGCCCAACCGGTAGCTGTGCCTGGGATTGCTCTGACCCAGGTGTAGGACCTTGCACTTGGCATGGTTAAACTTCATCAGATTGGCATCAGCCCACCTCACAAGCGTGTCAGTGTCCCTCTGGATGGCATTCCTTCTCTCCAATGTATCAACCGAACCACATCGCTTGGTGTCACTGGCAAACTTGCTGAAGGCGCACTCAATCCCACTGTTCATGTCACTGAACAAGACCGGTCCCAACACCGATCCCTGAGGGACACCACTCGTTACTGGTCTCCAGCTGGACATTGAGCCATTGAGCACTACTTTTTGCGTGCGGCCATCCAGCCAGTTCTTTATCCACCGAGTGGTCCACCTATCAAATTGATGTCTCTCCAACTTAGAGAGAAGGATGTCATGTAGGACAGTGTTGAACGCTTTGCACAAGTCCAGGTAGATGGCATCAACTGCTCTACCCCTGTCCATCAGTTTTGTAGCTCCATCATAGAAGGCCCCCAGATTGGTTTGACAGGATTTCCCCTTAGTGAAGCCATGCTGTCTGTCACCAACCACCTTGTTGTTTTTCATGTGCCTTAGCATGCCTTCCAGGAGAATCTGCTCCAAGATTTTGCCAGGCACAGAGGTGAGGCTGACTGGTCTGTAGTTCCCTGGCTCATCCATTTTCCCCTTCTTGAAAATGGGGTTATATTTCCCTTTTTCAGTCGTCAGGAACTTCACCTGGCTGCCATGATTTTTCAAATATGATGGACAGTGGCTTAGCAACTTCATTTGCCAGCTCCTTCAGGAACTGTGGATGGATTTCATCAGGTCCCACGGATTTGTGCACGTTCAGGTTCCTAAGATGGTCTCGAGCCAGATCCTCTCCTACAGTGGGCCCAGGGTCTTCATTCTTACAGTCCCTGCGTCTGCCTTCCAAGACTTGGGTGGCGTTGTCAGAGCATTTGCCAGTGAAGACTGAGACAAAGAAGTCATTAAGGACCTCAGCCTTCTCCAAATCCAGGGTAGCCAGTTCTCCTGATAGCTTCTGGAGAGGGCCCATGTTGTTCGTATTCTGTCTTTTATTTGCAATGTACCTATAGAATCCCTTCCTGTTATCTTTCAAATACCTAGCCAAGTTTAATTCTAAGTGGGCCTGAGCTTTCCTAACCTGGTCCCTAGCATCCCAGACAACATCCCTGTATTCTTCCCAGGTCCCCTGTCCTTGCTTCCACATTTATAAGCCTCTTTTGTCTGTGGAAGTTTCCTCATCAGCTCCTTATCCACCCAAGGAGGTCTCCTGGCCCTCCTACTGCACTTCCTTCTAGTTGGGGTGCAACACTCCTGAGCTTGTAGTAGGTGATCCTTGAATATCAACAGTCTTGGGCCCCCCTGCCCTCTAGGGCTATATCCCATGGAACCTTACTGAGCAGGTTCCTGAAGAGGCCAAAGTCTGCTCTCTTGAGTCCAGGGCAGTGAGCTTGCTGCATTGCTCTTCTCCACTGTCCTGAGGATCTCAAATTCGACCATCTCATGATTGCTGCAATCAAGGCTGCCCTGGAGCGTCACATTCCCAACCAGCCCTTCCCTGTTGGTGAGGACAAGGTCGAGCATGGCACCTCTCCTTGTTGGCTCCTCTATTACTTGCAGAAGGAAGTTGTCTTCCACACAATCGAGGAACCTCCTGGATTGCTTGTGCTGGACTGTACCATCCCTCCAACACGTATCAGGGTGGTTGAAGTCCCCCATGAGGACAAGGGCCTGTGAGCGTGAGGCTGTTCCTATCTGTCTATAGAGTGCTTCATCCAGAGTCCTCTTGATCAGGTGGTCTGTAACAGAAACGCACAGTAATGTCTCCCATTGCTGTTCTCCCTTTAACCCTGACCCACAAACTCTCTACTGACTGCTCACCTGTCCCTTGACAGAGTTCTGTACTCTCCAGCCTATCCCTAAAATAAATAGCAACTCCCCCTCCCTGCCTGCCAGGCCTGTCTTTCCTAAAGAGCCTGTAACCTTCCATTCCAACACACCAGTCATAGGAGCCATCCCACCATGTTTCTGTGATGTCTACGATATCATACCCCCGTAGATGTACACACTTCTCTAATTCCTCTTGTTTGTTCCCCATGCTATGGGTGTTTGTATAGAGGCATTTGAGCCGAACTCCAGTTGAAGCCGACTCATTGGCTGGAGCAGCTGGAACATCTCTACATTGCTCTGAACATTTACTATAGGTGCTGGCAACTGATTGGGTGTGTTGGGATGGAATGATGCCCCCCTCCCCCAACACATCTAGTTTAAAGCATCCTTGACCAGTCTGGCAAGCCTCCTACCAAATCCACTCTTCCTTTTCTTTGTCAGACCAGCTCCACCAGCCCCCAGTAGACCTGGCCTACTAAACTGAGTCCCATGTTCAAGGTACCCAAACCCCTGACTATAGCACCACCCTTCTAACCATTTATTAACCTGCCCAATCCTCCTAGCCTTTTCAAGGTCCTGCCCTGTATCCTGGAGAATTGACAAAAAGACGATCTGAGCTCCAGAGCCCCTAACCACCTTTCCCAGAGCTCTGTAGCCCTTCTTTATGTTCTCCGGGCTACTGCTATCTATATCAGTAGCACCCACATGAATCACTTGAAGTGGGTAATAATCAGTGGGACCGACTAGAGCAGGCAGCCTCTCTGCCACATCCCTGACCTGTGCCCCTGGTAGGCAACACACCTCCCTTGAGCCTGGGTCATGCCGACAGATGGGTGCCTCTGTTCCTTTTAAAGTAGAGTCCCCTACATCTACAACCTGCCACTTTTTCCTGGCAGCACCAGTAGTGATGCTCTTTACCAGTGCATCAGCTGGTTGTTCCTGGTGGGAGTGTGGTTCCTCATCAGTCCCCTGCAGAACAGCAAAGCAGCTCTGGGTGGGGACAACAGATTTAGGAGGAAGCCCCTTGCTTTTGATTGTCCTCTTCCTCCTTTTTTTTTTTTTTTTTTTTTTGTTCTTTCCTGTTTCCCAGCTTCCTGGGTTAGCGGCCTCTTTCTTTCCTCCATGAGCTACAGGGGACGCGTGAGGCCCCTGCACAGTCTGGTCCTGGAGCAGGCAGCGCTGCTTCCTCTCAGCTTCCCTGACATCTTTCAGCCTATTGACATCGTCCGGCAGCTCAGCCACCTGCTGCAGGAGGACCTCCACCAGGGAGCACCGAGTGCAGCCCTGCCCTTTGTGCACCCTTCCCTCAGGAGAGCAGTGCAGGCGCTCTCTACATCCCTAGCTCCGCACTGCAGCCTCCCTTCCCATCGGCTCTGTCTGGGTGCCTACGCTGGCCACCGCCGGGGCAGCCACAGCAGACCTCCCAGATCGGATCCCGGTCATACTGCGAGCACTCGCGCACCCGCGAGAACTGCCTCAGCCCGCCCCGATCGCTCGTGCTCCCTGGGGCAGGTTTTTACCCAGTCAGGTCTGCCGCCGCTCCTCCTGGCACCGCCCCCTCTGAGTCAGCTCCGCGCGTCCGCTGAGCTGCCGGCTGCTGGGCGCGGCCTGTTGGGGATTTGAGGCTCCTTCGGTGGGTGTCGCCGCTCTGAGGTGTTTCTCGCGGGCGCTGAGCTTCGCCGCGCTCAGGTGTTGAAGGCGTCCTCTCTCGAGCTGCTCACCTCAGCAATTCATATTTGCCGCTGCACTGCAGCCGGTCTTTGCTTACAGTGAGTTCCCTGAGCCAGCTGCGTTCAGCTGCTATAAGGGATTTCAGCAGTGGCCCAAGGGTCCAATCAAACCTGCATCAATGGGGCCTGGTGGGTGAAGCCACCTTTTAATAAAGATATAAGCACACATCTCGAGCTCTAAAAGCAGCGTAGCCTTTCCTAAACCACAGCAAATGTTCCCTGTGTGAACCGAGGACAATTTTCTCATGCCTGTTTGTCAGGATCCAGCCTGATGGACCTGATGTATTCTCAGGCTTTAAATGCCCGGCTTGCACACGTGCACACACTGCTACAGCGCCACTTGCTGAAGGTTTAAACCTTCAGCTTTGCCTCTGTGCTTGCGAGTGTATGCCTGACTGCTTTCATGTCATCTGCATCTTTTGTGACCCTGGATTTCTGTGCCTTTTTTACTTTGCCAGCTACCGTGGGTCCTCTCTATATTAGGCAATACTGCCTTAATTTTGTCTATTTATTACCTGTTACACAGAAAAGTCACTGTTGTTCTTTCATCCTCCCAGTCAATTTTAATTCCAATCTCCAAACTATTCATCTTAAAATTACAGTGAGTTCCTTAATAGCCTTCTGTTGCTAAATTTTACTGAAGGCTTTTAAAACAGAACTCTCCCCCTCCCCCGATTTTATTTTTCCTCTGATATTTTCTTGATTCCCTGGAGGAATTATTTTATGCTGATAAACAAGATCTTTCTTTACATATCCTATCCTACCTTGTACTTTTTGTAGCATGCTTTTCTTATAATTCAGTAGTTCCTTGTTGTTTCATTGAGTTTACCTGGTACTCTGGTAAAACACCCCATTCTCATCCCAGAGATCTCCATGCTGGGACTTTTTTCCCCCCAAAGCTTACTGTAGCATCTTCCCAACCTCCACTTTGAAGAAACAATCACTCATGTTCACTACGTAAGACAGGAAAAATGGAGACGGGTGAGTTATTCTCGACTTTGTGTTATTATGTGTCACCATATTGTGTTTTCAGAACTCTGGTTGTCCAACAGTGTTTGGTAGTGACAAGGGTGTGAAAGCATAAGGAGATCTAGCCAAAGGGTCTAGTCAAAGGTCGGGTGGATCTCTTACCTTCTTCTAGACCAATAGCAGATATTTAGGGAAGAGTATAGCTGAAGGACTAAAGCTTTTGTAGCAGACTGATCCCAACTCTTGTACATCCTCCAAGCTTCCAGAAGACACCAGGTTAGCGATAACCCAGCCAAAATCTGAACCGTTATGTTTAACAGCCCCCTCTGGGCTTGCGTCTGAATTTATATTAAGGAAATCAGGAGAAGAGAGGACTTCGGGAGCCATGTGTCCAATCCTCTGTTACAGAAAGCAAGATGTTCAAAGTATGTTTTAAAAGTTTGTAGTCTTTTTCTTGAGCCTCTGTGATGTTATAAACTCTCAATTCTTGTCATTTAGAGATAGAAGCCTGGACTTTTATCTGTATAGCCTGAAATGATGATTATGGTGATAGGAGAGACAGTCTGATGCCTGTAGTATCGACCGCTCTGAATTAAAGGTTTGTCCTATCACTGATTATCCCATGGTTGGGTATCTTATGATTGACCTCAAATTGCCAGTTGCCAGCCTGTCAGATTAGTAGATGCGGGGCTCCATGGTTAGATGTAGGAAGGGCAGAAAGGTTAGAAAATCATACTGAAATTAGAAGAGTTTGTTGAAGAGGTGATTTAGATTGTGTAAAAAGAATACCGAACAGCTGTAGACTAACCTCTGCAAATGTGTGGGGAAATTAAGTTTTCAGCCAGATCAGCTGTCCTCTCTGGCTTAAGCTGAATAGTCTGGAATATGTAGCCAGAGCTGGGCTGAGAGAGGGATGGACAGGAGCCCACAGCTGGATTCACTGTATGTCAGGGTGGAACTGCAGTCCTACAGTCCTGTATGGTGTTCCAATCTTAATTTCATTCTCCAAACATGGATACTTGGGTCAAGCAGTGTCTGTTTTGTTTCACTTTTGCACTCACACTTCAGGGCTTGTTGAGATAAATAGGTTTGTTTTTGGCATTCCTGGCTGCAGTAATACTTTACTCAACATTCGGCAGCTGCAGATGGCATTTTAGGTAGCTCTTCTAACACAAGGATCTTGTGGCTTCACTGGTTCTTTGTACAGCACACTAGACATATAATGGCATGAATTCCTTTGTGTATTATTCATATTTTGCAGTCACACAAACATATAATTTCATCTGTAGGCTACCATGTGACTCAAAATGAGAGTCAATTAGTTGCTGTTTTTGCCATGGCTGGAGTTCACTCTTTATCACTGAATTATCTGTAAACAAAACGATTTTGTAGTTGAAATGATTACAGGATATTTAAAAAAGTTCTTTTATGAAGTGTCAGTTATACAAGTAAAAATAGAGTATAAAAGGAGCTTAGTACTTCTAGTTCAAAGTTAATAAACTAACCCAGAAAATAACAGCTGCTGTTACTTTACTATGTGCTCTCTGTGGTTTGGAATGTGAAGTTTCGTCCAATTTTACATCAATATATTATAATTTGGGTAAAACTGAATGTGTTAACTGAATGTGTTAGATGCCGTCTGATACTAGGAGAGTCCAAGAAGTCTGAAAACTAGCCCATGGAGCCAAATAGGGATTGGGATGTCAGTTCTTAGTTGTTATCAAAATGAAGCAACTATCTATGTGCCTTTATTGCCCCAGTTGTAGTTAGCAAATGTTCCTTGGAGACATCAGCCTAGTGCTGTTTAGTCAGCAGAGCACATCTTGGAGAATTACAGCAACTTTCACTCCCTTGTAATTTGTGATGGGACCAAATACATCCCTTCCTGCTCACAGTTGCTTTCTTTTTTGCCCTTATAGTGAGGAACAGGACAGAAACATAGCTACTGCCTTTTTTGCTGCCTTTTTCCCCCTTCTTGCTGGTTAGTCTCACCAAGTGCATCTCAGGTTTGCTCAACAAACCTGTGGATAAGACTCATGCATGCAGAATGTCAAGTAGTCTTTGTAAAGTCATTGCCAAACACAATTAAGGCAGAAACAAACAGGATATAAATACTAAAATTACATCCTGAACACAAATAATTTAAGCTATGGTGCACCTGAGTGCTTTAATTTAAAAAAAAAGACAAATGAACACTTAGAAGGTCTTCAGTGAGGCTGCGGTCTTGTGTTCTGGAACATGTTTGTCTGATTTGTAGCCCTTAAAGTCTCTTGGAGCTCATTTGATTTCTTTTTTCGCTTTTTATTTTTTCCCCTCTATTGAACTTCAGTCAGTAGAGGGTGGTATTTTGGATCTCACTTTATTTCTAAGCCCTCCTGGGATCTGAAAACCTCCTGTTCAAAACCTCCACAGCCTGAGTATCTTGAGTGCATGAGGCTTTCTCAGGGCACAGCCAACAGCACGCACATACTGAGCTCTGTACTAAGCTGGCAGTGCCTGGCTTTAAAAGAGCAAAAGAGAAGTTTTGGTGCTTCCTTGATCAGAGGAGTTCAGTCTGTAGTGTGCTCAGGCAGACCATAGAGGACCTAGGTTAAATGTCTTCTTTTTTTTTCTGCTGATCATTCAGTAGTCTAGAGATCATTCTGGGAGTGCAGGACTGCTCACCATTGCAGGAAGACCTGCTATAATGAGTTATATTTCTGATCAGTCCTGCCTATGCCTGCTTTGCTTAATCCTGCTTAGATATGCTTCTCCTGTAAAGTATATAGGGGTTGCTGATCTACAGACTAGCGTTTGATCTCTGTGTGTGTATATATATATATGTATGTATTTTAATCTCAGTGTATTGTGAACTCTTTTTCTTTATTACAAAATAGGAGGGGTAGAAAGTATTCCCCCCTTTGCCCAACTGGGTCCTAGAAGGTGTGAATCCTTGCAGGTGGAGATGAAACATGGACCTGTGCAGCCCACAGTACAGGTGGGAACTTCATAGGTCCTGTTGAGACAGTGAGTATATCAGACAGTGGTGGGTTCAGAGAACATGGGAGATGGGGTGCAGGTGATCTGTTAAGTCCTGCAGCTTTTTCAGTTTGTCAGTAATAGTGTTATGACACCGGTGTGCAGTGGTCTGTGCAGTGATAGCATGCGGGGGGGCTGCAAGTCTCTGCAGTAAGGACTCCCTAGCTGAATAAAAAGGTTGAGGTGTTTCTCTACAGCTTTCATCACAATGAAGACCCCATGCTCTGTGGAGGGTCCTGGCTACGAGCTGGGTGAGGAGCATTTGTGAATATGACACTTCATCTCCAAAGGTAGGTAGATTTAGCGTATGCTGATATTTTCAGCTTTTCCTGGCAGTTCTTTGCTCATCGTGCAGCTGTTTTGAGTGGCCTGGTTTGGGGCAATACAAGGTATGTGCAATAACATTTTCTCTTGGATCAGGACTGCGTTCTTGAACTGAATGTCTCACTCATCCCCATTCGTAGCGTGTGCTTTGCATCACAGAGTGCTCTCGCAGTGCTCAGTCTGGTTTCTTTTGCAAGAAACTACACCAAGAACTGTGTTCCAGGAGGACACATGGCATGCTCCCATGCTCAAGTATTTGGTCTGTGGAACCAGACTGGAATGCTCTGATGTAAACCCACAAAATGCATGTTCTGCAGTGACTGGGTTTCCAGCACCAACTCTTCCACGCTACAGATTGGCTCCTGTTGGGCTGCAGTACTCCCTAATAAAGACTCAGCCTAATTAAGCTTTTGTATCATGCAGAATACTATAGACCTACCACAGGGATTGGAATTTCCTTTCTGGGCCAGGTGCTTTGAAGTTGGGCCTTGCAGGATTTGAAATCAAAACTCTTCAATCCTTTTTAGGTGCAGACCTAAATACATTTCCATTGGCATCTACTCATATAGTTCTGCTGTTAAATTTACCAAATAGAGACATTTGTGATAAGCATGTGTAAGAGAGAAAGGGATTTACAGTCTACATTAAAATTTTCATCATGAAGAACATGCTCATTAGTACAATATTCACTTTAATCTCATCTTTTTCTTCTGCTGCTGCACACTGCTTTTCTATCAACACTGATTAGCAGCTACAAATCTGGCCTGTTTTTTCTTACTTGAGCATCCTGCGTATGGGGGATGGACCTTAGCTGTTGGTAGACAGGCAGTGAGGTGCTCTGTGTATTATGTTAATGTTGCCACTCACAATGTTTTCATTATAAGCTTCATTGTTTAGTGTTAATTTCCTGGCAGTCACAAATTACATCAGGATGAATTGTAGCACAAAGGCTTGTAGACTTGATTTGATTTCGCTTTCCAGAGACAGTGCAAAATTGTTGTCAGTTCTGTTTATTTTTTATTTATTTATTTATTTATTTATTTATTTTTTGCAATGTGAGTTTTTAGGTACTACTAAACTACACTGTGTGTGTGCATCAAGAAGACAAAATATGGTGCTTTTTAAAAAAAAAAAAGAAAAAAACCCAGAAAACATTTTATTTATTCTTGTAGGTGACTGAGCTACAAAGGCCACCATCTCTGAACCACACTACTATCCTTAGTGGCAAAAGACATTAGTTAGAGTTGTAAATCTAAATATCAAAGTTTAAGTCTGCAGGTAGTCAATGCAGGCTCTCGTCTTTTAGAACTGATGTTCAACAGGCACTTGGGCAAACTTATTAAAACAGTAAGTCACAGTTTCAGAGTGCTTACTCATCCATGAACATGAGCATAGTAACAGACAATAAAACATGTTCTGAGAATGGCTGCTGCAGGTTTTTACAAAATAACAGGGAATGTGGAGTCAAAAGCTCTCAGTTTTGAAGCTGTCATGAAAGGGTATGACTCTCTTATCACTCCTGTTCAGCATGACCCAAGATTCATCCTCTAACTAAATTCTACTCCATAGATTGAGCAACTTAGAAACTATTTGAAAAAAGTTAAGCTATTTCACTTGTTAGATAGGTCCTTTAGTCTTGGCCCCTTTACTTTTTAAAGATATATTTCTATTATTATATTTGAACACCTTTAGATTAAAATACAGCTATAAATAGAATCATAGAATTCATATAGTTGATTTTACTGGTTGCTATAGAGTTAAGTGGCTGAACACCATCTTTCCCAGCTGCTACATTAATTTGGGGCACAATAATGCATTAAACAAATTCCATCTGCACTGGGACAAGCTATAGCATGTATCTAGTCAGAGGTACTCAGATTTGAATGTTTATTTTAAGTGAAAGCACTCCAGTCTATGCCAAGCAATATCTTCCGATCTACGACTCTGGCTTTGCCCCCCAAAGCTTTCTGTAAGTCACCAAGCTGCAGCATATTTCTTTGCATGAAAAACCTTTTTCTTACATGGCTTTCAAAAACAGAACGTAAGAATATATATAGAACCAACTGGCAGCTGACTGGCTACTGTGTGTGGCACGTTTGTGATTGTAGTCGAATACAGCGCTCCAGGAAAGAAAAACGACTTAACAATTTTGGCTACTGCTGGGCATGGCTCAGGCCATCACTCAGACTTTACTGTGCAGCTCTGTCAGGCACATCAGTCCTGGTTTGCAGCACCTCCTGTCTCCCATCCCCGAGGCAGCATGGTGCCAACACTACAGTTTGCAAATGGGTTGAGGTAGGTATATAGAAAGGAGGGGAGAATCACCAACTTTCCGCTACCGCTTTGATGCTAGAAAACCTATGTGGTTTTCTTTTCCCCCACAGGGAAGAGAAGGAGGTCTTTATATTAACAATTACATTTTAATTAAGTGCAATCTGGCCTGTGTAGCAAATGTGGTTTGCAGAGTGCCCCGTCTTTAAAAAATATTCCATTCCACTAAGGTCACTGGATTAGATTCTTCTCACAAAAATGTGCTCTACTGGTTTTGCAACTAAGATTACCAAATTCACCAGTAGGGAATCTCATCTGAATAAGTATCAAAATGTTTGGTATATAATACTGAAATTCAGAGCAATACATTTTCAAAGATATTATTATTTAATGGTTGGAGATCAGAGATTATGTGTCACAAATCCAAAAACAGATATTAGAAAGAAATTTTCTGTGTTTAAGTAAATGAGGGCTTGAACCCGGATGTCCAGTGGAAGTGCAGATCTGGGCTTTACTTGATTATTAAAGTCTTCATCCTGTTGCTCACCTATCGGTGATCAGTATTATCATCACTGTGATGTGTCTCTGTATCTGTAGTGACTAAGTACAATTGGTTGAATTAAAATTTTAGTCAACAATTAAAAGAATTATTCAACTCTATTAAGGCACATGTGTAATAAGAGAATAATTAGGAGTAACAAGTTTTGGCATAAGCACAATAAATTGCCATGGATCATTGTCATAGTGATATTTGAAAGTGTTAATATTTTGGTGGTATATATTATTTAATTATAGAAAAATATGCCAGAAGATAGGTACTAATGCTTGCTACTTTCCCCTCTAATTTTACAGAAAATCTTACTAAATTTTAGTGTCATATAAGGAATGAATTGTCAACAACGCAGGCAAAATGGTCATCCTGCAATTAAATATTAACAGTTTATTCTCAGAGAAATAACATCTATGAGTTTATTTCTGATAAAAAAAAATCTCCCTCTCCCATCTATAAATATTTATTATTTCCACTAGAAAACCTCCTTGTTACAATTCTGAGGAGAATTTTGTGAGCAGGTGAGGGTCTTGTTCTAGGATTCTCTATGCACCCAAGTTTTTGATATGTGGATTGTCAATTTTGTAATCCATTATTGCCCAGGTTTACAAATGACTAGCTTAATCAGTATGGTTAACCTAATCTGACTGTGTTCCCCTTCTACAGCTGTATGTGTGCTAATGGTACATTTTCCTTTGGTATTTTTTCCTGTGGGTACTTTGCTCTAGCATGAGGATCTTGGTGGATTTCCTTTTATTTATGCATGATGGAGGGAATTGTGGGAAGGCAGAGGGCAAGTGGCACTATCAATGATCCTGTGAGCTTGCTTGAGTTTTTGTTTCAGTTTGGGTAAGCCTGTAACCAAGGGTTAAAATCATGGGTCATGTTATAAATGAGGTAAGCCTGTACCCAAGGGTTGAAAGCATGGGTCGTGTTATAAATGACATGTTTGAAAACTTAGGGTGCAGAGAGGAAGGACTGAATATGAGCTGCTGCAGGCTTACCATGTACAACTACAGTGTAGACAGTGTGTTAGTGATGTTAACTGCATAGCTCCATGAAGTTTCTAAACCTGAAATTGGTCTTCATATGTCCTTGCAGTCCCATATAGAGCTCAGGACACCCCAAAAGTCCATGAGAAATTGCTAGTGTCTCTCACAGACAAACATGTGCAATCTGCATTCTTTAATACACAGATCAATAGGTAGATGTTGTTTTGTGACTTTCTGGCTTAAAAAGATGTGACCTAGTGAGTTAGAAGTTAATCTATCCACAATCTGTGTTACCTGATAGAGTGCAGTGTCAGATTTCGAGATTTGGTAAAAATCTTTTACCGGATAGCAGTCTTTTTTTTTTTCTTTTTTTTTTGTTTGTTTTTAATATGCAAGCGTGCATAATGATGGTGCAAAACTTTATTTTACAATTTGTCATCAAAATTTATCCTTGTTCTACTCAAGTAAGTGGAGCTCAGATATGTATGTTCAGGCAAGAACTTAAGATTTATCACTCCTTCTGTCATATTGTACTTGCAGGCTCTGTGGAGACACTGGAGTCACCAAGGAGAAGATAGAAGTGCTGCACACCATGCTCGCTTTCAAACAAAGAACTCGGAGAAGGACTGCACTTATGGATGGAACCAGAGGTGCCCCTGAAAACCTCTCAGTTAATGTTTTGATGGTGAACCATCCTCTTCAGTTATTTCCCTGAAAACAGAGGTGCAACCTGAGGTGACAGTGCAAAACCAGTAGTGTCATACCATGTCACAAATTACTCTTTTCTTTCAAAGAAGGCATGCTACAGTACTGTGCATGCTGTCCATGCAAGTGCATCCTTGCTGGCACTTGTGTCCTAGTGAACCAGGTCAACCGACTTGTGAGCCAGTACACAGCCTGTCTAGCAGATGGAGGTGAGTGAAGTCAGCCAAGAGACCACGCACTAGCTGCTCACCAAGTGTGCTACCTAACGGCAGGATTCCCTGACAGAAACATCCAAATGTCTCACAGTAGTTTCATATCCATATACTGGTGCTTGGCAAAGATCAAGCAAATTGCTTTAGCAAGAGAAATAAAAAAAGAAGAAGAAAAATAGATATAAAAAAGATGTACGAGGTTGTGTCTATGTTAACATTAGCAATAGAGCTGTGGTGTGTGAATTGACATTTTAAAAAGTGATGTGTCACTCCATCTTCTATCACCACTGGCAAAATCAGGCAGGCAGGGGAAGGGCTAGCTCTCTTCAGGGATGAGTTCAAGGTTGTAGGGTACACTTGTAACACATTAATTAAAAGAGCCTGATCTCCTGGCTCTGTTTTCTGCCTTCTATGCAAGACCAGTAAAACAAGAGCAATCTCTAGCACTCTGACTCTTAGTAAGATGATCTTTATTTAATGCTGTTGGCAATGAGGGCAGAGTTGTGTTTATAAGAATGATTTTTAAGCCCATGTGATAACCAAACAGCAATATAAACCAGCTGAACTATCACACAAGGAGCTAAAAATGACAGTCTGGATGAACTGCCACCATAAAGGGAGAATGAATAAATTTGTCTGTATAAATCATAGAATCATAGAATAGTTAGGGTTGGAAAGGACCTTAAGATCATCGAGTTCCAACCCCCCTGCCATGGGCAGGGACACCTCCCACTAAATTATGCCATCCAAGGCTCTTTCCAGCCCCACCTTGAACGCCGCCAGGGATGAAGCATTCACAACTTCCCTGGGCAACCCATTCCAGTGCCTCACCACCCTTACAGTAAAGAGTTTCTTCCTCATATCCAATCTAAACTTCCCCTGTTTAAGTTTGAACCCGTTACCCCTTGTCCTCTCACTACAGTCCCTCATGAAGAGTCCCTCCCCAGCATCCTTATAGGCCCCCTTCAGGTATTGAAAGGCTGCTGTGAGGCCTCCATGCAGCCTTCTCTTCTCGAGGCTGAACAGACACAACTTTCTCAGCCTATCTTCATATGGGAGGTGCTCCAGTCCCCTGATCATCCTCGTGGCCCTCCTCTGCACTTGTTCTAACAGTTCCATGTTCTTTTTATGTTGAGGACCCCAGAACTGCACACAATACTCCAAGTGAGGTCTCATGAGAGCAGAGTAGAGGAGCAGGATCACCTAGAACTTGTCAGACTCACTAGGTGCCTCCTGTGACAGTAACATTTGTGATTTGCAGAGCAATGTAGTAAAGCTATGCTGGCATGAAGAGGAGTGTTACTTGACATTCGGGATGCTACATAAGTATGCTAAAAGATAGTCAGCACTTCTCCGGCTGGCTTTTTAAGGGCTCATGGCATGGGGTTGGAACTAGATGATCATAAGGTCCTTTCCAACTCTAACTAGTCTATGATTCTAAGATAATTGAGCCATACAGTCTCTTCAATGCAAAAAGGGTTTCAGTGGAGCAGTCTTACTATTGTGGTTTTGGAAATTCCTTTGTGGTTGTGAATTGCAGGAGTCAGAAGAAAAGGGCAGAGTGAGTTGTATTTGACAGACAGCACAGTCAAGACTATGAAGCTTCAGAGTCATTGTAGCTCCCCCTGCATCATACACTGGAGAGTTGGCGGAAAACTGACTAAACAGTACCAGTACCTCACCAGGCAGATGGTCAGGCAAAGGCCAGAGCCCTCTGTCCCTCACTACCCGCCTCCTCCAGTTCCCAGATGCAAGATGAACTGGCATGGGGGTTGCTATAATTTGCTGCTGGTATAGACCAGCAACAAATTACTGCCTTGAGGAGCAAGCAGGAATAGGAAAGAGCACCTCTGAGGCATAAGGCCTCTGGGATGATTCCTTATGCACCACCCATCTCTCAGGGTTATGCCCAAAGGGCCAAACTACCCTGTGGAGGATACATCTGAAGCCACCAGAGAGCAGAGAACCTCTCTCCCACCTCCCGAATTTCTTTCTCCCTTTCTGAAGTGTAATCAGTGTAGATAGATGTCAACTCGATCACATTTGAAAAAACAAACCATATTGGTATGTGTCTTGAGCCTCAGTGTGGTAGAGACACACTTGCTTACTGACAGGCTTGGAATAATACCTTTAGCTAAGGAGACTTGCTTTGACTTGCTTGCCTCTTTTTGCATTTCTACATTTTCAAGAACTTTGAATGCAAATGTCCACTTTCCAACAGTGCCTTTTGAACAATAGCTGGTAAAGCAAGACATTACTTGGCATGAATACCAGGGTCCAGAGGAGATATATTAAAATAGGCAGCCAAAAATTCAAACGTTAATGGTGAGCCCTTTGCTCCTACCTGGAACTTCTATTTGCATCACAAATTTTACAGCTTTAACTAGTTGGAGGAAACTTTAATTTGTATTTGAACATAGCCGTACTTAAAGATAGACCAGCAAATGTTGAGAGCAATATATATAACGCATCACCAAGGTCAGGGATCCTAGTATCTCAGAATCATTGATGCATTTATGACCACTGTTTCCCTGCTAGGATGAGGTGTATAGATAGTAGTTTTGCACTAAAAAAAGGCAACTGGCAATAGGATTCACCTTAGCAAATGTAGACACTTGCAATGGAGGTCTCAACATCCCAGCTAAGCATCCTATGCTATTCAAGGTCACTGGAGAGAAATAAGCAATTCTAGGCATGATTTATTTTGTCTTGCTTTAGATATCTGTATGAGATCAGATGAATCTCTTTCTTAAAGTGCTACTGACCGCACAAAGAGTTTGGAATGAGCAGCTCAGATGTTTGCATCATAATTAAACAGCAATCCTATTCAGGGAGAACAGAGATTGCAGAAGGATTTAGGTGTTTACATCTGAAATGTGGATATTCAGAATGCTTTTTTAGTTTCCACTTCTCCTTGGAGATACCAAGAGCTCTTGAGGATCAAATCTACAGACTTGCTGAAGGCAAGCATGCCTGTCTGTCAGGCACCTTGACTCTCAGTGACATCCACTGCCCTAGGCTTCCCCTGTTCAAATGAGGAAAAAGGCAAAAAACATCAGTCAGAACACAGTGACTCTCTGAAATATTATATAGACAAAGATGCAAAAAAAACACACAAAAAAAAAACAACACCCAAACCAAAAAATCCTGATAATCCAGATATATAGCTTTTTGTTAGGTTTTAAAAAATTAAAGTTCTGGATTATGTGGACGTTCCTCAAAAGTGGTATTTTGGGGTGATATTTTGGTTATTGCTCCTTTTGTAAAAATACGTATTCTCCCCATGTAAGGGAAAAAGAGTAAGGCTGTAATTTATATATGATATTGATCATACTGTATCATAATTACAATGGCATTTAGTGCGTGCCTACACGTATCTGTGTATGTATATATGCATATAATAAAATCTGCAGATATTTCCAATAGCTTAAGATATTTTAAATGATGAGAAGACGAAGACAGCAATGCATTAAGACCAACAATTCCAGTTAATTGCTGCTAAATATGGAAGCTTGGGAAGACTCAACTATGTGGCTATCCCTGTTTTCCATCTCCTTGCCCATTTTTGAAGATCTATAGCTTCCTAAGGCCTTTGCTGGCCTGTTTAAAATGATGTCAGGTAGAGGGTAGGGCTCAGATTCTCAGAAGAAATTTGATGCATAATTCTTCCTAAAATCTACTCTCTCCCTCTTTGGCACTCAGCAGAAGTTGTCTATGTATGCTCCAGCAGCAATACAGTTTCTCCCATTAGTCTGCTTGAGGAACTAGAGACTTCTTGCTGATGGTTGTGTTTTTACTTCTTTGGTCCAGCATGGTTTAATGGGAAAGAGACTATAAATCTCCTTCTTTTACCTAGTGTCCCACTCTTCCTTTGGGCTGTCAAAAATATCCTGGGTTCATATGCAATTAATCAGAACATTTATTTTTCCAATAAATCAAACTATCCCAGCTGTTGTGGGTGAAAGCTGGTCTTCACAGACAGGGTAGACAACACAGTGCACAGAACACTTCATGCATTGAAATGTTTGCGGGAAAAGACATTATCAAAGCTGCTTTTTGTCCATTATGTTTGATACTCTCCTAATTTTCCATGATAAATATATGCAGAGTAACTAAAAGGGAAAAAAGTACTTTCTACTTAGGTAATGGTAGAGCCAAAACTGTCACTAGCAACATTACAATACATAAGGAATTCTTTGATTTCTTTTTCATAGGTAGCATTTTGGAGGAATTGTAAAGTATAAAAATATCCCAGATTTTATTCTGAGAATAAATTCCTTTTGTGGAATTTCTGGAGCCCTAAGGGACTGGTTAACACTTACAAGGAGTGGAAATAACTACAAAGAAGAGGGCACTTGGAAGATTCCTAATTTCTGAACTTCCCTAAAGGAGCCTGTATGAGATCTGTCATCTGCTCAGTAACACCTTCTAGAATAAATCAGATGGATTATGAGTGGCCAACCCACAGTCCAGAAGATTTTGTTCTGAGAAACTGGAGGCCTGTGGGATGGAGGGGAACCTCTACATGGTTTGAAAACTCAAGTCCCATCGGACACTTTGACTGTTTACTCATCTGTTTTGCTGGATACCAGTGTTGAAGGTTTTATAAGAGCATGGGTCTGTGACTCCTTGGGGCACCAAGTCCAATTTCTCACACAGGTGGCAGGTGGGTGGTTGGTCCAGATGTGCTCACAAGTTGCCTCAACTTCCCAAGCCTAGCATTTTCCTTAGTAGACATAGCCAAGCAGAAGAGCAAAGGCCTCAGTGTTTTATTAAGAGCACATGATAGAAGATAGCACTGTTGATGTCCTAGAACCAGCAATAGTCTGTGTATTCTACAATCTAATTGTGTATTATATAGTTTTCACATTACAGGATGTCCAGGGTTTTATATTTTTCCTTTTATTTTTTTCCCAAAAGAAGTAGAAAGCAATGCTTTCTTCTGGCTTTCAATGTGAGAGCACAAGATGGAATGTCTGAATTCTGCCATTCTCAGTTACCACAAACACGACCCCAGCCTGCAAATAATTCTACCTATTTATGCAAAAGTACTTTTTGATTAAGGTGAAATACAAATTAAAAATACAGAGTAAACATCGCTTTCCTTGAAGTTAAATACAATAAAATTCTCTTCCTTCCGCCTTTCCTCCATATCCACTTTTATTTTCCATTTCGCTTAATTTCTGGTTTTAAAGCCATCCTCTCTGGGTAAATGGGAGATGGAGATAGGAGAAGTGCTTCCTCAGGCACATCAAGGTGGAATAGTAGTACTGTTTTCCTGAAATGGGGAGCAGTCTGAAAATAGCATAGAGACATCTGAGAGAGAGGTACGCAAGGAAGACATCTTTGACAATGCATGGAGGGGAATGTCAGGTCAGGCAAAGTCTTCAAGCCTAATGAGAGAGGACTGGACGTGGGAGCTCTGTTGATGAATAGCGATAGAGGGATGTCATTACGCTCTGGCTGAACAGGGTTTTCTCTTTGTTACAGGAAGCACATGTTGTCCGTATGGGTTGGTACAACTACCTTTCCAAATCATGTCCATCTGGACTGCAATACAAGTCCCAAACCCTGGGAGGCAGACTTGGTCCTTGTTGTCGTTTTTCTTATCAGGTGGTGGGTGATCTCCTGACTGAAAGGGTCTTTTACACAGTGAACAAGATCAAGCTAAGGCCTCTCTGCCTTTTCCTTCTCCAAATCACAGAAGAAAACATGAAACAGAAACAGAATAAACTGGCTGAGTTCCAAAACTTGTTGTTTTCGTGTGTGATAATCCTGTTTCTCCCTGTGAATCTGTTTTGTCAGACAAAGTCAATCTTTACTTGATACACAACACTTAGGAGGGTTGGTGCTTCCTGACTGGTGTGGTGAGATGTTCCTGCCTCTTCCTGGGTGGACTACCTGGGGGAAACAGACATTTTGTGGAGGCCAGAGGGAAAGATATACTTAACCAGGCAAGAACCAGGATGCAAATTTATGGAAAAAGAGAAATAATGGTATCTTAAAGTGGATTGTAAGAAGAAGGATGCAAAAGCTGGAGCCCTTTGGATGGTCATAATGGATGGCTGAATGGAATGCTGAATGGACGGCATTCATGAAGTAGTCTACTACTTCTGCCTACTACTTCTGCCTACTTCTGCCATGAAGTAGTCAGAGAGCCAGGGCGCTGGATGCATTGGGTGCCTGGACACAGACTGAGAGCAGGAAGGGTGGCATGGCGGAGTTCAAATGTTTGCTGTTTGCTGTTGGCTGTGTTTCATCTCACCTGGTGGCACCTGGCAGATATCAGTCAGCCAAGCAGCTCTCAAAAAGAAGTCCTTTTAGTTTTCCTTATGAAATACACTCACTTTTAAGGAGGTGTGTATGATAAACTATGGGAGATTTTGTGTGAAAGTAGCTACAGAGTTTTTTTTTTTTTTTTTTTTTGGTTAATTTATATAATAGGTCTTGGTGGCTCTTTAAGAATTACATTTATTAGAGTGCTTATTGAAGATGGAGCTGGGTTAGAAACAAAGATTTACTTATTCATAATTCCAGTTTAATGATTAAATTCTCATGAGAAGACTGAAAAAGTTTTTTGTGATTTCCATTTAAAAAAAGTTGGAAATCTCATTATCTAGAAGTTTTATATATAAAATCTTTACAGCAGCTCCAGCAAAAAGTAAATAAAAGTCACTTCAAGAGTTCCAGTTTTGGATATCGAAATTATATAGCATGATCCATGTTTATTAAAACTGTATTTGTACATGCTTTCATTACTAAAACCTTTATTTGTTAGTGTCCAAATACTGATGCTATGCATTAAGTGCTCCGTGAGGTACATCCATATGTTGCCAAAGTAGCATGAACATGTGCACTGATGTTGATCCAGAGGAAGCCTAGGGGTTCTTCCCTTCCTTCTCGTATGCTGATTATTTCTGCCAGGCCCAGAGTAATCTGTGTGAGAGCGCGGGAGCCATGGCTTGGTGACAGAATATACATGCAAACAGATAGCTTGCATGATGATTAGAAGTCTTTTTTCCTGAAGGTGCTGTGTAGCAGCATCTTTGAGTTGTAGGAGAAGACAGCGTGGGGCAGCTGAGAAGGACCCAGCCCCATTGCTCTGGGGCTGGGTTTGGTTGGTGCATAGCACCCCATTAATATGAGGCCCAGAAACCCTCCCTCTCAAGCCCTGTATGTAAAGATATCAAAGATAAACTGTAAATATGCCATAAAGAACGATGCTTTCATGTTTTTATGCTAAAAATGGGTGAAGAATTGTTAGGACTCCTGTGAGGAAAAAAATATAATATATATGGCATTAAATATTGACTTAAATATCTGTTTTGCCACCCATTTCTATTATTTCAGTATACAGTTGCTTCAAGGTAAGGTATGATATTTATGTCCCTTTTGTAATACTGTATGATACATTAGAATTTTCTAAGTCTTGGAAAAATCAATCCACTTTCCCTATTCAAACACAGATTTTAAAATATCAGATCTTGTAGCAATTATGTTTATGATCTTTTCATTGTGAAGCCTATGTCATGATTAATTCAACATATGAAGGATTTTTAGAATGTAGATGGCTGAAAACCTCATTGGATAGTCATGAGAGATGTGAGGGTCTTACTTGAAGTGATTAGTAACATGCTAAGTAATGACGCCTGTATAGTCATGTCTTTACTAGAAAAAGATGATGGTAATAGGGCTAGTATTTACTGGTAGGATCAGTAAGATACTGTATGTGTTAATACTTGACAGGAAGAGGTATCTTCTGTTTACACTGCAAATTGCACAGCTAAGTTGACAGTGAGTGACTTCTCATGTTAGGTATACTTTGCAATATTGTGTTCAGCTGGGAAATGTGTGTCACAGTCTAGCTAGATCTGACCAGAATTTAGTTAGCATGCTGTAGACTCAGTTCTTTACCTGATATTTTATTTAGTGAACTGGGTGGTCACAGTAAGTGACTAGGACTTCAAAATAACACATCTGTCATTTAAACACTCATTATTCTAGTCAAAAACCAACACTGAATACATTCCTGTGCATGACCATGTTTTCACATTTGAATGGATTATGCTACTCGTTTGATTTTAAAGTAATAGTTATTATTATGTAGAGCTGTTTCAGTTGAAAAATGCCCATCCTTGGCTGTGATAATGTATACCAAACAACCTTTTGATTTTACCTGAAATAAAATAATAGGACTTTGATCTGTGTGCATGTTATCTGTGAGCT
This sequence comes from Amazona ochrocephala, assembly GCA_039720435.1. Classification (NCBI taxonomy): domain Eukaryota; kingdom Metazoa; phylum Chordata; class Aves; order Psittaciformes; family Psittacidae; genus Amazona; species Amazona ochrocephala. Next base: position 59,031,904 of record CM077878.1, read on the forward strand.
TGTATGTGCACATGCACACATAGGTATTGGCATTGTGACACAATGCAAACACCACAGGCGCATGCATGTGCATAGAAAAAGAAAATTATTTTCCTCATGTTTATTTTCTTGGCACTTGCAGTTTGGTTAGATGTGAGATAGATGAAACATTTGCATCTTCTATCTGCATAATGAGTTCTATACAAAATGATTGCAGCTAATGCAAAAGACAGGGTGGCATGTTTTCAGTTTTAATGGGGACACTCAGAAAACTTCCAATCTTTCTTGACATTTCTTATAGCAAAATAAATGTGGTCTAGGTTGGAGTGTCTATTATGAAAATAAGAGAAGAGCAAGTCAATTATATTTCAATGACTGAATAGCCAGGGGTCCTCATTAAAATGATCAGAAAGGCTGCAGTGTTGCTTTCTTGTATGTAGCCACTGATTAAGTTGTATAAGAATGACATGGCCTTTTTGGGAGAAAAGCAGAGTATGCCATGGTCTCTACCCAGCCAGCCAGAAACCGTTGACACTTACAAAAGTGAGATGCGCACTCCATCAAGAAAGGGAAGTTACTACTTATGGGGTCATGGACTCCTGATGTATTTAAAAATAGTTGTGGCTGTTTTATTGGGCACAGTCAGAGAAAGCTTTGAATTTGTGCTAGGTTGTATGAAAATGCCTGCGGTATGGTGGTGATATGGTATGTTTTCCTTTCCACTGGCTTCGATGAAGTATACATAGCTTAACAGAATAGTACTATTATTACAATCTTTGTGTATTTGAACCTTTAAGCAATATTTTAGTTATCAGTTCATTACTATTCATTTCTTAGAATTTAAATTCTTCTTATTTGGCAATTATTTTTTTGGTATAAAATGTTAGGAGAAAAAGGCTCAGTAATTTTTTTTCCCGGGAGAGACTGTATCCTGAAACAGTAAAAAGAATACTTTTTTTACCCTCCCGAGGGTCTGCAGTCTAAGAAAATATAGTAAGGAAATATAGCCTAAGATCTTCTAATCCCAGATCAAGTGGCTGTAGAATTAAAAGAATAATATTTTCTCTTCCATGTTATTTAATAGATCTTACACATTTACTTTAAAAATCCTTCTGCTATTACATTTTGTACAATTTTCCCTCATAAGGAAACTTGTGAAAAGGATTTCTATGAAAACATATACCTTGTATTTTTTTTTTTTTTAATTGGAAGGTATCATAGAATGTTAACATTTTACATTTAAGAATGATACAAAATAGAACACCCATGTGTTAGTTAAGCTGTCTTAATTTTTCTTCCCCCTTTAAATAAATTGCATCATTAACAGTTTCTGAAGATGGAATGAGAAACAAAAGACAATACTTAATAGTGATATCTCTGTTATTAATACAGTGCAGCAGTTTGAAACAATAATCTTAATCTTCCACCAAGGTGGAAATACATCTCAGCATTGTCTTCTACTTTTACCATCTGATACATGTAAAAATTAATACAACAAATTAAACCAAATAAAATTGCTGCTATTTCTAACTGCAAGTAGTAATTAATCTAAGCTTGTATTCTAACTCAAATTACATCATACAGTGCTCCATCATTAACAATGATGTTTCATAAATTAAGACAAATTGAGATTTATGTTACAGTCTGCTCACATTTCGATGAAATACTTTTCAGTCTCAAGAAAATCAATAGTAGGAGATACTATAAGCTAAATATATTAACGTATCAGGTGCTTAAAACTAATTTCATGTACTAAAATTAGCTAATAGTGCAGCTAAATAATGATGCTCTTCATTTCCAATTCAGGAGCTCAGTAATGGACAAGGAAAATGGCAAGTGCCTGCAGTCAACAATAAATGAATTAGTAATCTTGCCAATTATTATGTACCACAAGATGCTTTAAAAGTTTTCATTCTTTATTTACATACATGGCATGTAAACAGGAGGCAAAGCATGTCTGCCTTATTTACTTACAAATGCATGACTTGCTTTAATTCTTTTCCATATAGGTTCTCTGATATTTTGATTCTTTACAGTGTTTGTGAAATTCACCCAGTTATTTCTTGTTTAATACATGCAGAATCTCATTGTATTAAAAAGAATTTGGTTTATTTTATTTCTTACCAGTTAACACTATGCAATAAGACTATGTAATTTATGTCTTTATTTTTACAACAGGGATGTAATTCATAAATAGGACCCAACTGATGAGGCTATTTGATGCAGTACGCTGAGTAAGAACACAGTATTATGGTGCTTAATACTTGACTTTGGTTCAAAACACCTGGAAGTCTTTTCTTAACATTTTAATGGCTGATCTAGTATATCTTCTCAGCAGTATGTAGTACTGAAATTACATAATGACTAAAGAAGATAAGTGGAGCTATTTGTTGGAAAAACTTTGAATAATTTTGAACAGTGAAGAGTAAAGCTTGAGATTTTTTAGGGTACTCTGGCTTTGTGCTTCTCAGGGTGCACAAAGAGGTGAACAAATGAAAGTATTATTCAGAGAGTTTGGAGAGAGAGTTTTAGAAACCTTGCCATCCTTTTGTAATTTACTTACGTAGATCTATGATTTATAAGTCAAAATATTTTTTAACAAGTAAAGTAATGAAGTACTGTGGGTCTTTTAAAGTAGTTAATGCTATAGTCACTGTTTTCTGAACGTGAATCAACACCACAGCAGGCTATTCATCTCACTGGTATGTCTTTCCAGACTGCTTACACTCATCTGAAGAATCACCTGAGAGCTGATGTTTCTGTGGGGAAACACATTGCATGAGGTGGATATGATTGTGCTCTACGTAGAATTCTCAATAGCGATTTGCCATCTTTTAGAGGCAGAATTTCTTACATGACTTAGTCAGCTCTTTATGGATGTGCATGAAAGGAGTGGAATTTTGCAGGAAATATTTTATGTTGTTATCTGTGTCTTTACACCTCCATTTTCCTACTAAGAAATAAATGTAAAGCAGAGCTTGCATTATGGGAAGTGTGCTGTCCATGTTTTAAGCGGTTAAGCAAGATTAAGAGATTAAAGTTGAGAACAAGTTACTGTATGTGAATTAATAGGCGAAATATAGTCATTAGAATAATTCACAGGGAAAAAAACCCACAGTTGTAGAATCCGACAAACACAACCTGATATCAACAATGGACTCTACTTTAACCAGCCTTTCAACCTATGTATCGTCAGAGTAATTGGTCTTTTAGTTGATTTGACTAACTGACAGCTAAGCCACTAATAATTACCTGTGGCAGCATTTATATTTTTTTCATTTACGCTATAGCACAAAATCAATGACTATATTTTAAATATTAACAGTAGTTGAATGTTTAGCTTATAATTTAAATAATTATTTATGGAAACATGATCACCCATCTGTGCCTACAATAGAGAGACATTTTAATTTGATTAAAGAGAAAATAACAGCATATCTGCCTATCTAATTTTGTGGTTAAACTATTCATGACTTATAATAATATATTAATTTTGTCAATTTGTTAGGGTATCATTTCAACTTTTTGACAAGCTTTCATCTTTATTTAGCTAAATTTGAGTTCAAGACAGTGCTTACTTAATAACTTATGCTTTATGAAGCTCTTCAAGAACATGATATTCTCACTACCACCTACAATTTTCCTACACTGTGGTGCTGAGGCTTTTTAACATAATGTATTTCCATATGAATGATATACTTAAAGCAAAGCATATGTATGTAGGGTGCTGGCAGAGTAGAAATGTGTTGCAAAGACAACCACGAAGAAAGTATGCTGGAGAACTCATTTCTGAGGTAAGCTAAAGATAAGGATTCAGTAAAAGCTAAATTAAGACTACTGTTCTGTAAAATACTAGTTCAGGTACTGTGTTTTGTTCTTTACTAAGAAGACATATTTGCCTATAGTGATAAGGAACATTTCTGGTTTATGGCTGAGTAGAAAATAATAGACTGGAAAATAATAAACAATGTTTTAAATTTTAAACTATTTTGAACTATTTAAATTTCCAAATATGAGGTTGCAGTTATGGAAGTGGAGATGCTTAATTTTAAATATATTTTAGTTTCTAATTTTTTTTTCTGGTATGTCTATTTATTTCTCAAGCTAGTTATAATTTATTTTCTACTGGAAAAAGAACCATAGATTTTTGCTGTACAACATTGCGTTACTCTTCTATTCTGACAATTGTGTCATTTTAGAACTAAGGAAATGTAATCATATTGAACCACTAATTGGTTTCCATATCTGAATAAAACCTCAATATATTTCTTTCCAAAGACTGATAAAAAAAAACCAGTAGACATGTTTAAATGCCATGCTGTAGCTAAATGAGTTATCAATATTTTCCACATTTTTTTAAGTATTAAAAAATATTGTCTAATGATTCTTATTAGTAATATTTCATTACTTTTGAGAGTATGTTTGTTTTAATTACAAATATTGTTTGGATGATGATATTAAAAAAAAGAAGGAATTTTGTTGAAAAGTTGAGCCAGATATTTAGAATAACTGAGGAAATCTTGTTACCATGTATTTCACCATTAAGTAAAATTATATTTTAAAAAATATTTGACTGAAGAAATTTAGGATATATTAGGCTTTTGAAGGTGCTAAAAAATCTAAGACAAAAACTGTTAAAACTGTTACTTAAAACAGCAACTGAAAATATCTTCAAAGCACAAAATGTGTGTACATTTCTTTAGTGGTTAATTTGATATATAATAATTCTTTTTTATCTACTTATAGTTATTTACTCAGAGAAACGCTGCTATTGGAATAAGTACTTTTCAGGCATTAAAGTTTTGTTTTTCTATCAGTGCATTTCAAAAAAAGTCGTTACACTGCCTTTTCAATAAATATCTCTAAAATTTTCTTGAACTAGGAGCAAAGATAATTCACTTTGATTATATGATAGCTTTAAAGTAGAAGAGGTTCTATGTTTTTTATTTGGTAATGTGGTTCAGTTGATCCAGTTTGCCACTGCAAAGTATCTGAGGGTAAGAGATAAAATAACATCTTCTAGCATGTGTGCATACAGGAGGTCTGTGATTTTGCCATTTATTTCAGAGTATTGTTTTAAAAATATTAATAAATTAGGCAAACATTTTATTGTATAGAAGGGAAATACTACAGTTTAAACCATCTTTCAGTGCTTTCAAAGAACAACTCATTATAAGCTTACACCTTGTCCCAGTGAATTTACAATAGAGTGAAATGGGAGTTTTTGTTGAATTACCCTAAATAAGAAATGAAATAAAAGTGTCCTCCCTTAAGTTTATCAACATTTCACGGATAATTTTTTATAACAAGATGTATAAGGTCAGTATGCAGACACATAATTATAATATTGTATACTATTTTTGCATATTGATTTATTGTCTCTAAAATATAAATACCAATTATAAATGAATACATTACACTTGTTTGGACACTCAGAAGGTCAAGAGATTAGAAGTAGTCATTAACTACGTATGTTTTTACAAAGGGTTACTGCAAATATATTTTCAACTAAGAGATAACAAAAATGTCTCCCAGCAAATGCTATCTGACATTTTAAATCCACTCAGAAACAAAAAAAAATGATTGCTATTGGCTGAAAAGAGACCATTACAGTAAAAGAAAAGTAAAGTGTATGAGCCAAAAATGAGATAAAATACATAAAACAGCATTCAGGTAACTTAGTAGAGTTTGTTGAAAGTAAGGATACATGTTTGCAGGTCTGCCATTGATGTTACTGAATAAGTCTAATAATTTTCAATTAAAAATCTCATGGAAATTTAGAGCTTGTACAAGCAGTATGTTCAAAGCCATTTGCAAAAGTTATTTAGGGTTTTTAATGAACTGAATTGTAGGTGGAAATGTTCTAAGATGTGTTTGCTGAAATATCAGATAGGCAAATTAGTCTCTTAGTTACTACTGTCTGGCTTTGTACACAGAAGCTACTTACCTTCAACACTTGCGGTTTTCCTGGGGTGACCTGCTAGCAAGAGCAAAATATGAATAATGATACTAATTGTGTGTATTAATTCCTTCAGTTTTCAAACCAACCAGATTTATCAGATTGTTGCTTCATTTCAGTTCTTATAATTCTATACAAGTTGATCATCCAGCCTCATACATTTCAGTTTATCTGCTATCTTTCAGCTCATTCAAAAATCAAAACATCATTTCAGTTCCACATTTATCTCATGTCAAGATTCATAGAAGAGTACTTCACACAAATAACCCCTTCTTCTCTTCTACTTTGTCAGTATGGAGGGCTTCATAAAGTCAGGGTCTATTTATGGATACTAAAATATCTACCTCCCGTGGTTCCATATTGCTAAAATTCCTTATAAAGCCCCCTGATAACACCTACAAAACAGAAACTAGACTGACTGGTAGGCCTTGAATATTAATAAACTTGAGCTATATTGAGCAAATGGATAAAACGAGTGAAGTGACTATAGAAGTCTCTGGAGAGCAAGACCTGCTGTGAAACATTTCTCAAGTCAATGTGTAGCACCTGATTGTGCAGGTCCTAATTTAAAAAAGTACTTGAAGTGAAATGTAAATTGGCTTCCATCTCGTACATGACTTACTTCAGTCTTAAAAAGGTTCATTTGGTAAAGTGAGGTTCAGTAGGAAGGTGGATGCTTGAAGGTGGATGCTTAAGGAACCCTTAAGTGTTTGGCTGCAATTTGGACTAACAAGATAAAGACTCTCTGCTTTAAAAAACAAAGCAACCCCCTCCCAACCAAAGTCTTAGCATTTTTGTTCAATACAGAATGGAACAATTTAAAATTATTTTCTGAAAAGTGTAGAAAGTTGTGAGCAAGACAGTGAACTCCATAATAATGGTGGTTTTTTTGTAGTGTTTCTTTGATCTGTGAAGTTCTGTGACTTTAATCAGCTGTTTGGTTCCCTGATTTGATCTTTTTTTCCCCCAAGTATCTGCTGTGCACCTGAAAAACTTTTGGAAAATATTAGCATATATTTAAAAAAAATTCTTGGCAGATCAGCTACTTTCATGTCACACGGAATTTCTCAACAGCTTGGACTGCAAAGATCTTCATAAACAGCTGAAGCTTTCAGATCCAGTGAGAGAGGTGTGTAGTTATAGTTTCCAGTTAATGTCATTTAAACTTAAGGAAATCTACAGTAAATGACAATAAACCAGAGAAAACATTATTTTCTTGCACAGAGATGCTGTAATGTCTAAATGAGTACTTGGCTTATAAAGATAATGCATCTAGTTGTGGTAAGGATGCTATTTCTGGTCCTCTGAACAGCGCCACTGATAGCGCCTTTTAGAGGTTTGCAGCGAAACTTGTTGTCTGTGGCTCAGCTTCCAGAATTCTTGGTAGCCTCACCTGCTGGGTAATTTCTACTCTGCTAAGGACTTAGTGAGGCCAGGTGCTTGGCAACCAGCTATATGGCTCTGCCTCTTCTCTCTGAACATCCCTACCTGCAGATTTCTGTAGGGATCTATATTACACTGTCTCTTCCTCACCATCTCAGGAAAAAGCAGGAACCCTGATCTAGTTACCAACTGCAGCAGATAAATCGTAAAATTCATTCATCACTAGTGAAACCGCTGCTTTTGGCATGAAGACATTGTAGCTGTAAGAAAGTGACTCTTGAATAAAAAACAGCTGGCTCCGCTGGACTCGAGAGGAATGGAGCAATGCTGGTTAATAGAGATGTTTTGAAGAATAAACTGTGTCTGAGACATCAGCTTTTATTTTTCTTTTCTTCCTTTTAAATACATTGATTATCCGGTTTTTGTAAAGCCTGATTGATGTTTTGCTAAATATGATCACACACAAATGGGCAAATTCCCTACAAGGATATAAGAGCAGTTGCATTTCTCTAGTTGGCCTCCTGTTTATGAGAGTAACCAACACTTCTACTGTGGGAAGAGTGAAAGTACAGGATAGTGCTTCTCCCAAAATGTTTTCTCAGCCTGTGGGAGCAGTTGAAACCTTTATTTTTCTGATTGCAAGATAGGACACATTGTGCCTTTTTCTCAAATTTAGAAAAATTCAATATCTGTTATCACGAGGCCAGATTCTTTTGATTGACTGCATCTACAGTTGAATGTGAAGACGAGCCACAGATTTCAGTACAGAATTGGTGGCCTACCTTCTTCATGGCTCAGGCTATTCTGAAACCTCTCCAGGAGGGTGTCTGCTGGCTTCAATATCTGATGCAGATGACAGCCTAACACTTTGGCTCAAGCTTTCCTTGCAGCCAATGGATTGAACTCTGATGTATCTGATAGTGTTGTATGGCTTCATGATGGCCAAGGAGTTTCTGTGGAAATTGCTGAACTCTTGCAGCTTCAAACTTTCACGCGCAAAGCAATGGGGCCCCAAGTGCTGTTTGAGCTGCCACACCACAAGGTATATCTCAACCTGTCTGTCTTTCAGAGCTTAGAAATTCTCCATTGGATCAGAGCAAAGATCCATTTACCAACTGTTTTTTTCAGTTGTCATGTGCCTAGCTAAGAGGGTAAGGAAAAAGGATACAGTAATATTGTTCCAAGATATTCTTCAGTGTTTTGTAGTTCAGAGAATGCCAGAAACAAAGAAATACCATTTAAGAATAAATAATATTAATAGCTCTAAATGGATTTATTAATGGATTTACTAACCTGATTTATATTTTTCTAAATTTGAATATCTTGCAGCAAGGATTTCCATAGCCTAAGAGTTCATGATGTAAAGATCACATCCTTTTTTTTGTTTTGAATCTGCTAGCTATAGCTTCATGTGATGTACTGAAAAAGACAAAAAACTACTGTTCCCTATTCACTTAGATGGCTCATAATTTTTTAGAATTCAGTCATTTCCCTTTTGTTTTCTCCTTTCGCTGGGGAATCCTGGTCCAGTTCCTCATAGAGAAGCTGTTATATCTACTTGCTTGGCCTTTTTCGATTCATCTATAGGTTTGATCCTCTTCTTTGTACCTTTACCAGTCCTTCTACACTTTTTTCCACCTGAGTCACTCTCAGAGAACACTTTCGTGATATGAATCATTTATACAGTGGTATAATAACCTCTCTCTGTTTTCTAAGCCTTTCTTAATAATTCCCATTTTTCAGATTCCTTTTTTGATTTCTACTCAGCATTAAGCTTCTTCTCTCCCCTTCCCAAAACTATTGTAACCCAAATTGTCTTTTGTTTTAAGAGGTATTAGCCAGCTCAAATCTTACGCCTATATTTTTTGTTATTTTTATCATCCCCCTCCCCCTGGTTCTCATTAATATACTCCGAACTTTCACTGTTGTTTTATCTTCCAGCCACTCAAAATCACAACATCTGCACGTTCGATACTCTCTTTAGTGCCCTAAAAAACTTGGTAATTTCAATAAAAACTGTCACATCAAAAGTAGCCTTTTTTGATATAATTTCTGAGTATATCCACAACATGGAATTGAACTTCCATTTAAATGCAGCAGCAGTCCTGTATGACTTGGCACTTTTGTTTCAACACATGGTAAATTCCTACGGAAAATTTCCTGTTTTCTGAAGAGGCTCTTTAACACTGACATTTTCATGTCAGGTTCCCATACATTAGTCTCTTTCTTTTCCTTACATTTACTTACATATTATCATAGAATTTTACTTTATTATCAGTACATTACTCCTCAAGCTTGAAATGAATAGAACCATAGAATAGTTAGGGTTGGAAAGGACCTTAAGATCATCTAGTTCCAAACCCCCTGCCATGGGCATGGACACCTCCCACTAAACCATGTCACCCAAGGCTCTGTCCAACCTGGCCCTGAACACCGCCATGGATGGAGCATTCACAACTTCCCTGGGCAACCCATTCCAGTGCCTCACCACCCTTAAAGAATTTCTTCCTCATATCCAATCTGAACTTCCCCTGTTTAAGTTTGAACCCATTCCCCCTTGTCCTCTCACTACAATACAGAATTTTCAATTCTACAATACAGAAATGACTTTTTTCTACTTTGTAGATTTGTTTGTTATTGGTTCTTATAGGGATCACACCTAGTATGAAGAAAGATTGCTTTACATAACTTCAGATACATGAGAATTAATTGTCCAAATCAAATCTAGGGTACTGCTGTAGCAAATTGACCTAGTTGCAATGCAGTTACCCTTATTGCTTTGAACAATTAACTAAACTGTAGAGGTCAAATATATATATAAATATAGCCTTACATCTGAAAGAAGTTAACATTGCAGGTGTATCTGAAGACTAAACATAAAACAGTTCCTAATGTAATTATTCAAGTTTACTGTATACCTCTTGGAAGCAGAGTGGACATCAGATATTTCAGTGTATCTGGCATTACTGTTTAAAACAGGAACCCTTGGATAATTCCTTGAATTACACTGTGGTGAGTTATGATTTGATGAGGTTGTAATGGTGAGCACTGATAAAGGTAAAATACTTATGAATACTAACGTGATGAAACAACTCATACAGCTAGGCTTTTGGGATCTGTTACACAGATTTGGTAGCAGGTTTTGCAACTCTGTCGCAGTTCTTAAATAAGAACTCTTGATATGCCTGCACCAACTGACCCTAAACTGGGAGATGAGGACAGTTTCTTCTTCTTTTTCAAAAAAAAAGTTGTTTCTCTAACATAGAAAAATGTAAAGGAAAGAAATACCTATAAAATTGGAAGGCGTGAAATCTGTCACCTGTGATAAAAGCCTGTTCTGTGTTGACCCTGTAAGACTTGTATTTCTGGAGTTTGTTTTGCTAATTCCAATTCATTTGTATTTTTGTTGTCTATATGGAAAATTAAGAGTCACTTATAATAGTAAATGAAATATGGTAAGTGTTTTTTAAAACACACGTGACAGATCAAAGGGATTTATGTTGTGTATGGTCTACAGAAGTCTGGAGTTTATTTCCAGTATAGGTGGTATAAACTCCATTGTAAGTGCTTTAAAAAGAAGATGATACAAATGAATGATCAGTTGTTGATTTGACCCGTGCTGTATGTCCCTATGCAACAAAGGTGCATAAAGATAGATAAAGAAATTGCTAGTGTGAATTTAGATAATTTCTAATTTGCAGTTTACGGTGACAGGAAATCTCTGGTTGTCAGTGTGTTTCATTATGATATTGTGATCTTTAGCTTCTCCAGTGTTAAGTTCTACAAAACCAGGTAAATATATTCTAAATTGATTTAAGATAGTCACAGAAGACGTGGAAGTCTCAAAGAGATTTTCCTATTCAAATTCTAGGCAATGATGTAATTGTCTTCTGGCTGATTGCTCAATGATGTTTATTGATCATGTTCCTTCAACGAATTAGATATGGATGCCAACGTTTTGACTTTGTTGATTCTACTAGATCTTTTGAAGATACTATCAAGTACACTGCAAATGATCTCTTATTTTTTACGTCTTTCCTATAAGAATAATTTACTTTTTTTCCCAATAATTTGTGAAGATAAGTACTTAAACTGAATTAAAAATTTGTAACATAATAGCATTGTTCATATAGCCTGAACTCTAAATTTCTAAAAATAGCTCATTTTCTTGCTGTTACTTTGGACAACAATTTCTTATCAGTTTTGATAACTAAAAATATTTTGTAAGCTACTTGTTTTAAATAATGTCCACTTCGCCTCATTATTTTATAAGTGCTTGAGTACTGTCTGGTTATTCTTTATGCTCAGAAAGACATAATGCACCAAAGGGAAAAAAAAGTCTCCATGGACCAACAAACTTATTTTTGGGAAATTCAGGCTACAGACCCAAGTTAGTTTCATTACCTCCCTCTTCTATGAAGCTCCCTTAAACGTCCAAGTAATGCTGGCTTTTCATCAACCATTTCATAGATATCTATCACACATTAAGGTTTTTGGCATGAATATTTAGCTTAAGTGCTTCTTGTTATTGCTTTAAGACAATGACTTGAAAGCTATTTTTCCACACCTTGCCTTCTCTTACCAAATTAGGAAGCAAGGTGTTTGAATAAGGAGCATATTAAGAAAAAAGTACACAGAATTTGAGGGCTGTTGGTAGGCTTTAGGGAAACCCGAAGCTGTATTTCTGCAATAATGTTTTTCTTGTCTTCTTGGAAGCTTTCTCCTCTCAAGAAACAAACAAGATGTTTCTGATGATTAAACAGTAATCACAAAGAAATTATGTTCTATGTATCTTTAATGGTTGACAAATTTGTGACTTTATTTTTTTTCAGCTGCAAAGTGGTCGGTCTTTTATATTCGGTTGCAGACATGCCACTTTAATGATTTCTTTAGACTTTGAAAACAAAATTACACAGCAGAAGGATGACACATACGGAGCTGATCACAGAACAGTGGTTCAGTAAAGTCAGAACCACATGATCTGCCAGAAGCTGACCTCATTTCTGAATGCTTTTAAATTATATGAATGGTTTTTCAACAAGATCAGAAAATAGCTATATGCGTATTCAATTTCTGTTGCTTTTTTCCCCTCGATGTTTTTTATTTTTATTGATTTTATTTATTTTTTTTTATTGAATGAACTGCCATGCACTTCAGAGTAATCAATCAATCAGAATTGTTTGTAAATAGATGTGAACTACAATTAAAGAGCACATTTGTTGTGGCCATGATGTCATAATACAAATGATAACTCTTGAAACTATTAACATACTGAGCAAGACATCTCTATTTAAAAATAAAATAAATTTTGCAGAATGTGTATTTCTAAGGAAAGAGAAACCATTATCTTCTCACTAGTTTATAAGTTTCGTCTTTTTCTGCTGTGAAAGCAAGACAGCTGTAACCACAATTAAAGAAAATTCAGGGCCAAGTTGAAATCATGTCCTGGAGCCCCCTCTAAATTTAGATTTCAGGAGGCACAGCTCTAGAAAGGGGCTTTTTCTTTGGGCTATTCAGCAAACCTCTGCTATTTTAGTAGCATTGGTGGATCCAAGTTAAAGGGAATGCAGCACATGATAAAAGATTCAAAATGCTTAATGGAGGAAATAAGTGGCTAGAACAATTCTCAGCTGACATTGGTTTGTCTTTGATTTGGTCTTTGTTTAAGTGCTATTTTGAAGAAATTTTCTGAAGGTAGTAGGATCACATATCAGAGGCTTCAGATTAAATCACAAGGGTGAGGAACTATGCCCCTTCCCACTGCCCTACTCTATGCAGAGCTTGCACAGTGCCTGCAGTTGCAGCCAGCACCTCATGTGCTCTCAGTAAAATCAGATTCTTTTGCACCGGTCTCTCCTTCACTGTTTTAGACAGTTCACTTGTCACTAGGGAATAAAAGAAAAGGGCACATTGCCATGCTGGTGCTGCCTCTATTTGCTGACCAGGTATAGCATGGGCAGTTTAGGCAAAGTTTCTGAATGCTGCCGTAAACCATTCACTATTGATCCAGGTGCAGTGCCAGTTGGTGCTGAAAGGATAGTTCAATCTATGTCATGTCTGGGTTGAAAAAAACTTGATGCTCCCCCAACTCCCATATCTGTGTAAGGCCTTTGGATAAGACCTCTTTATCACAGCATAGAAACCTAGTGGAGAAGAACCAGCAAAGGAATACGCAAACATCCTCCCTCCTAAACTGGGACAGTAATTGTATGTTTAAATGTGCTGAGCCAAAGGAATGAGTGGGATGTGTGGGGAAAGCTGCTTTTCTGCAGGCATGTGCAATTGACATCATTCTTCCAAAGCCATGCAAGTGACTCATTAGCTGTCACAAAGGAAGTTTTAATTCTGCTCACACGGATCCAGTGCCTGGGATAGAAAATACAGTTTGCAAAGATGGCAGCTGGAGTCACCCTGGAGCAGTGCAGGCTAGTAGTGTGTTATCACCTCTCATGGCACCCTTCGCTAGTTGCATCTGTTTCTCCTTGCTCACTTCTAACACAACAGGAGCATTAGAATACCACAAAAAGAAAAGTTCAGCTGGGGGGGTTGGGGGGGGGCAGTTCAAAGTGCGTGGGTCTGCTGAGGGAATTCCTTTTTATCCCAACCAAGTGGGAGTGATAAAAAATTGTTGTGGCTCTTAAAAGCAAAGGAAAATGTTTCTTTGGAGAGAAGATGGCTGTAGTGCATCAACCATGCTATAAAAATATTGTATTCAGACTTTTTCTTGGAGGTCTCGGTTGTCTGTAATTTTCTGCTATATGTCTGTGCAACTCAAGAGGCTGTATTTATCTTATTGACACCATCTATTTCTCATTTCTGTCAGAGGAAACATTACCCATATGAAAACGTATTAAGCCTCATCCTTTGTGCAACCTTGTAGAGGTACTGAAGGGTGTTTTATATAATTGTGACAACAACTTCAAAGCTTCTTGCTTGTGTCTGAGGATAGGTATTACACTTTCCATGCTATAATCAGTGAGTTTCTTCAGCTGCCTTCTCTGATTAAAAATTAAATAATGCATGTATTTAAATAGCATTCAAATGATTCCTCACAAATTTGGATGTAAATAGTAACATCTTTCTATTTTGAGAGCTTCTTCCATTTGAGGATTTTAAATCATCTTACAAACTTCAGTAAGCTGAATTGCACAACATCTTTTTCAGTTAAGTGTTATCTGTGTTGATTTCCTCTAGAAGGATTGTCTGGAATGCTCTCCTGGAAGTCTGAAAAGACTGCTACCAAAAAACCCCATGCTGACTCAGCTGATGAGCAAAACTGGTTGCAAAACCCAACAATATGTGTCAGTGTTAAAGGCTGAGCATACCTGGCACAGGAAAAACTTTCTCAGCAGTAGGACAGCAGTAGTATGAAGAATAATTTTGCTTCACTAGAACCCTGTTCCAGAATTTCCATCTGAACATACAGCAGACTGCCATAAAATTGCTACAAAAGACAGATCTGATCATGTTCACGTAATTTTATTTTATCTAGGTGATCATCTAAATAATGTGCTCCAAAGGAATGCCATGCTTCTACCATTAAGCCACTCTGACATCTCTTGCCTACAATGGGTTTTGCATTGTGCTCTTTTGCTTTCTCCCCATCTTTCTTTCCATCTATTTATTTTTAAAGTGACTTTAAATAATCTTGTTTTCTCTCTGGTATAAGACTACCTTAACTGTTTCTTTTTGAACTTCTTAAGCACTTTAATACTGCAAATACTAATGGCAAAAACTTAAGGACTTAAATTTTTATCCCTGGGTCATGCCAGCATTCTTCACCCTGGCCAGTGATTTAGTTAAAGAAAGATAAAAATAATTCCTACAAAGTACTAGGTTTTGCTCATACATGATGTTATCACATACTGTCTTGTATCCTGAAAAGTGCAAGGAGAATTATACAGGGCATATGCCTCTTTTAACTCAAATTGCCAATTAAATTTGATTTGACCTTCCTGGCAGTTGTAAAAATAGTGACTTTGGCCCCATTGTTCAATCAGAAAACTGAGTGTTGTAATGAACTGTTAATTTTTTTAACCAATTTAGTTACTTTTGGTTAAAATGAATATAGGATTATGCTGTTCACATGCAAGCACATGCCTGGAAAGCTAACGAAGTCTATTCTCAGATTTGCCAGCTATTATCCTCAATTTGCATTTGGCTATGATAATAGAGTTCCAACTATATCAATGTCTGTCAAGCCATCTTGCTTTACAGTTGATATAGCACTAGTTCCATGTTAAACACACAGTTAATATATCCGCGATAATAAGGATTTTTTTGTGCCTGCTTTACTATCCTGTCCCATCAATGTTTTTCATGGCTGTTTAGCTTGACTAATGACTTCCAAATGACCACAGAAGACAGAAGTCTCTCTGGGTGTTGCAAAGTATGGGAGATTAATTTCAAAAAGCCTGTCTGAATTGCATTAATGCAACTATTTGACCTGTGTATATCCCCAGGGCAAAATGTAGTCAAGCAAAAGGTAGTACTAATAAACAGGATTTCAAATTGCAGTTACTCTTTTTTCTGAAATGAAGTTCAGTTAATTGACTTTTCATTTTATTTCCAAATCCAGCAGTGGAAAACTGCTGCCAGTCTTATTTGGTTTTGGTTTGGTACAATCTGCTCTCCAAGGCTTCTTGGGATGGAAATCTTTGTAATGTGCTTAGTTCTTTCATATATATATCACAAACCCTTTTTTTTGCAGTGTGTTTTAATTTATTTTTCTATGGTCATCTTTATTCTGATGTTTTAAATCTGATTAAATTAATTTTGCATTTAATTGATTCTGCAGTTAATTTGAAATTTTTTTACTATGACTATAAGGTATATGCAGCCTGAGGGGAGGATTGTTATCGGTGCATATAGCTTGCACAGGAACATGAACAAAATTTGTAGCTCTGGTGCATGGACCCAAGGGCATGCAGTTAAAGTTGAGCATTGCCAGAAAATTGCCTAGGTATCCTGCAGTCTGCCTATAAAAATTTGCAGCCAGTCTAGGAATGACAAAAGGCATGTTATAGAGAGCTTTCTTTGTTATATTAGATGAAGTTTTAGACGAAGTATGCATGCAGTTAAAACACTGACAACCCAATACTGGAATTTCCTATACCTTCATTAAAGCCTAGACAGTGGTGTGGTCATTAATAAGAAATTAATTATTTTTTTCTAGTGGTGTGTGTGAGCTTCAGTAACTTTTAATATTAGCTGTCTATTGGTAGGTTATTGGATCTAAAAAGATATTGATGTTTAAGCACATATTCGAGTGAATAATTTTGATGCAGTATTACATATTTGTCACTTAAGTCTGGTTGCTTGCCAAGATTGCATTCTTAATGTCAGTGTTTTAATATTAAATGTAGATTAATTTTGTCAATTGTGATGTTGACAAATTTAATTGACCGTAATTGTCAAAATTGCTGGTCATTAATTTATGCTCAGATTTTCTGTGTGAAAATATAAACCTGCAAAAGTGTCATTGTCAATTATGGTCCATTTGAAGTGACCTAATTAGCATTGTGTGATGAACCAACACATGGAAAAGCAAATGGGGGGGACATGGTAGGGAGATAATTGAAAGTGACATGAATACTAATATTGACTTTATATTATTTGAGTCATTAAATCACTGTCCAATGAAAAGCCATGATTTTATTTCATGGTTTTATTTGCTAGAACAACAGATAAGGAACACCTGGATTTTTCCCATTGGGAAAAAATTGGCTGGATTTATGGAAAAGCTGAAATAGAAGCAGTACACTACTTCTATTAAACGATGGGCAATCTGGTCTATGTTCTCTGAGGTCCTGAATGCCTTCCTTATTTTGCAGTAACTTCCAGGAATACACAGTTCCTAGAAGGGAATTAATTGGCGGCAGACACATTTTTCACAGGTGAGTGGGCTTCAGGACAGGAGGAAAGCTAGAAGTCACGCCATGCCACTGCGTTATATTGTTAATAATGCCATGATTCCTGAAGTTATTATACCAACATACAACTGTAAAAGATCAACATTTCTTCCAAATATTTTAAAATATCAAAACACTGCCACTGAAAACACTGGATTCACTAGACACTCTGGTTTTGTCTGTGTGAGTTGCATTCAAGACTTGATCTGGTGTGGGATCAGGTTTTGAGAACCCATACTTTGAGCCATCTATCACATGCATATAAACCTCCCTGCAACTGAATTTGTAAAGAGAGAAGGGACAACCATTCTTGGGGGCTTTCATGTACTGGCAGTCCCATGGAAACCTCTTAAATGCAATAATTACTGTATAGGCAATAACTGCTGTTGGGTGAACACTGGCTGGGTGCTGCTCTTGGCATTCAGGGGCTTTTAAAAGCCTTAAAAGGCTTTTACAACCCTGCCTGTTAAAACAGCATTTTCAGTGCATGCTGAGGTAAGGGGAAGCACCCACTATTTCCCTCTGGGATGAGTAGTATGCAAAATTAGGAGCACAGGGAGTGCACAACTTAAAAACCTGAAGACGATGTGAGCGGGAAGCCAGGAAAGATGAAAGACAAGATAGAAACAAAAGAATCTTTACTATATGGATGCTTACAGCCCTTCTACTAAAAAACCCAATGTCTTGAATATGTTAAAAATGCTTATATAGAAACAGAGGGAAATTCCTTAAGCTTCTTTTGAATAGACATATTCACAGAAAATATCACTTTTCCTTCTATGTTTTGATTATGAACTTGTATCTATATGTTTGAGACTGGGTACATCATCTAAAAAAAAATACGTCTGAAAAGATCTACTGATGTGTCTTTGAAAGATTCAGGGTACTGAGTCACATGCCAACAACTAGAAATTACATACACCCAGTTTATGCTTCCACTTATAAGGAGGAAGATATGCTTTTATATGCATGCTTTTCTTACTAAAATTAAAATTGAACTTGGGCCCCTACTGCAGATTTTGATGTTTAAATTGTTTTTTCTGCCTAACACACATAGTTGTCATATCTCTGATATTCTAAAGCCAGAACCATTATTTTGCAAAAGGTTTTTCAGAGAGCTAATTATATCATCAAGTGGGGTGGTGCTCAAAATAGAATGAATGAGAAATAATGAGAAAAAATGAATCCAGTAATTATTTAAAGTAATAGGTGTTAGTTTCTCCTCTGATCCTACGGTGGTGGTAGCCGGGAGTAGCTTCAAAGTGACAATGCACATCTAGACATTGAGGACATTTTTATTCTTCTATTCATGTTTTACTGCATTACAAAAATCCAGTAGATTTAGTCTGTTTTTCAATTACACTAGCCACTTACACACGTAGTGCAAAGCTCTCTGTAGTGTTGTACTGGTCAACAAAAGACAATGATTAAATTCTAAAAAAGCATTAGATGAAACTGCTACTACAATAGGCATCAGTAATCAGAGGCATAATCGCTTTCTACTGGAAATCTGTAGCTGTAGAATGAACAGAAATACACATTCAGCTTTGAAGTCCATTTTCATGCAAAGATCAAATAGCTCTGTCAGATTTATACCTCACAGTTTTGAAGTGTAAATGTAAACCAATTCAGAGACAAGGAATTGTTTATGGTACCCCTGTGGAGCAGGCATGCGTTCAGAAAAAGTATGCTTGACAAAATTATATCTGTTTAATTGTTAGAATTTTGGGGGCAATCACATTTGTTGTGGGAAAAAGACACAGAGGTGATTGCTTTGCAGGTATTCTACGTGCCAACATACTCCTGGAGCACTGAGCTCCTGGTTTCAGGGTCTCTAGTTCCCAAGTGGCAGCACATATTTGATTAATTGGACTTATGGTGGAACTTAACTCATTGACCTGAAGAGCAAGTACGCAATTGTGAGCATGCATTTAATAAGTTCAGGTCCAAACAGCTAGCAAACTGCTGCAGTGAGCATCCCAGCACTGTTCTCAGCTGCCAGGCTTGAATGAAAAGTGAGTATTTCCAGCACGGTCACTTACATAGTATTCAGCTTCAACAATACACAAAAGCATTTCTCAACTACAAATATTGCATAAGGACAGATGGATGACTACCCCTTGGGAGCAGGAAATGGGGCTGGGTGAGAAGGAAGGAAATGCTAACACATCTATGGGAAAGGAAAAGGTGAATTTTGATTTATTATTATTCTTTTTTTAAATTTAAGAAAGTCCTACTGAAGCTTGGGCTTCCAGTACTCATAGGAAAGCATACATGATAGTAACTCAACAGACTCTGCATTTCACACTTCAAGAGCAACCACTGTTAAAGTGTCTGCACAAAAACCTGTTCACAAATGGGGTGTCTCTACATGGCCAATCCCTATATTTCAGTGGTGGAGTCCTTCGAGGAAGGTGCATTGACTGAGGGGTTTCTCTGGCTGCTTTGCATGAGACTTAAAATGGCTTAAAAATTAGAAGAGAATTTTCTGCTAAACCCTCCTTATGAAAATCTTAGCATCCTCAGGTGTACAGATATACAGGAAGTACTTGCTTGCAGGTATCTTTCTCTGCAATATGGTTGCTGTTGCATTATGCATCTTGAACTATTTGGACCTGGAAATGCCTCTATCTTCTTACTAAATAAAATATACCAGAAGCAATTTTAAAGCAGATTCATAGATTTCTTTCCAGTTGTAATTTAAAACATCATTGTTCTGAATGGCAACATACAGAATAGTCAAGCTGTAGGAAATCACCTACTAAACTGATGACTGAAATTTCACAAAGCCTGTGCAATACACTTTTAGGAAGAACTGTATTTTCACCAAATAATCTCTCTCCTAGTGATAAAGAGAACTGAGGACTTGTGCCTCCTTCTGTCTATGATTAAGCTGCAATGTTGTGAGAACAAGGCAATTTTAGCCAACTGAAGACTCTTGTTTCAACCAGGCAAAGATGTAGTCCTAAATTTACTCAAACCGTTCTTGCCTAACAAAAATCAACATGAAAACTTTAAAAATAATGAGTCTCAAAAGCATTCCGATTGCTTTCATTCCATAATTTCAGATGATAAAAACAAACAGTGATAGGAATTCTAGATATAATGTAAATAGAAAGATGGACTAGATAAAACCAGCTGAACACTAGTCTGTCCTCAAGACCTAACAGGGAAGTAATAACATGCTTTGGAATGTGTAGCAATGACTTTTGGCAGATATGCCGTATACAATTCCATACCACAGAAAGCCATTGAACTTGATTGTCTATTTAATCCATTTCAGAAAGAACATCAGTAAGGGGATGCTTATATTGTTAGTATTGTGTTTTTTTTCTGTAGCCGGAGTGACACGGGACTGTCAAAATGGTAGTTGCTACAGTGGTGATACCTACTTAGCTTACCATGTCCAGCTGCAGTTAAGTATTTTAAAAGTTAAGTAAAATTGCTGCTGATATTTGCTGCAGACTTTCTTCTATCGAGTAGGTATTTTTATCATATTAGTTCTATTTTAGCCTAAGCAAGAGTACCTTAAAATGCAATGAAACATAACACTTGCAAAAAAAAATCAGTTTTGCAAACATAACAAAAATGAAATATATTTAACAAAAATAAGATACACATACAAACTTATACTTTATTATTAGATATCATTAGATATTTATAACTTCTTTCAACAGCATAACACTATTTAGTGATTCAATGTAAGTTTGTTCTGGAAGTACAATATTGATTGGTTGATAAAATTCTGACCTACAGGTTATTTGGTAGAACCACACAAATTTTATGTAAGGCCCAAATAGGTTAACGCTCAGCTACTTGGATGCAATGAACAGAAAAGGACAGATTTAGGGAGTTTTGTCAACATGATGGAGAATAGAAAATATCAAAGAAACTGTATGAAATACTAAAAAAAAGAAAGTGTTTGTATTAACAGTAATGGGCTTTGTGTGCCACCCACTGGAAAGACAACTTCAGGTTCTTCTCTAAGCCTCTTTCTATGCCCTTGTTAATGAAAAAAAGACCATAAGGTCTTATAAAAACTACTTGCACTTTTTTTTTCCTTTGGAGTAAGCATATGGTACTGTCAGCCTGCAGTTTTCCCTCTAGCACTTCTGAATTCCCTGCTGCCTCAGTTCAGCCACTTAAATTAAACGGTATTAAGATGATTTTACTCTCTCCTGAGCCCACTTTCTGAGCTTCGTTTTGCTAATCAAGTAGCAGTCTTTTATAAACACAAACTGTTTGTTAAAAATGTGAGTAAAACTATGCATGTGTGCAAACATATTTTCACATGGTCAGTCTCTCACCCTTCAGTTTGCCTGAAAAACTGTCACTTTTGGAGCCAAGTAGATAGAGCACAGAAGGACTTATGAAGGAATGTAAGGATATAGGTAAAATGCAATAGTCAACTGCCATTTTAGGTGTCTAAATTCAGTGCTGATATCCTATCTCACCACCGAGTTGATACATTGTCCTGGAAATGTCTAGATGCACCAACAATTCTTCATATTTCTTTATTTCATGACTTACGTGTCTAAATTTTGTCACTAGACATATACAATTATATATTTGGTCTGGCTATGATGGAGTTAATGGTCCCCATAGAGCCTTCATAGCACTGTGCTTTGTATTGGTAGCTAGAAAGCTGTTGATAACACAGTAGTGTTTGGCTGCTGTTGAGCAATGCTTCCGCAACATCAAGCCTGTCTCTCCAACATCCTTCCCTCACCAGTAGGCTGGGGGTGGGTAAGATTTTTGGAGAGGACATAGCCAGGGCAGCTGACCCAAACTGACCAAAGGGATATTCTGTACCATATGATGTCTGCTCAGCAATAAAGACTAAGAGAAAGGAGGAGAAAGGGAAGGGGCATTTGTTATTTACAATGTTTGTCTTCCAGAGAAACTGCTATGCCTACTGAAGCCCTGCTTCAGATGAAGTGGCCAGGTGCCAACTACTGATGGGAAGTAGAGAATAAAATCTTTTGTTTTCCTTTGCTTTCATGAAACCTTTGGTTTTGCTTCATCAAACTGCCTTTATCTTGACCCCAAGATTTTTTTCTATCTACTTTTCTCCTGTCCTGCTGAGGAGGAGAGTGACAGCACCTGGTGTCCAGCCAAGGTCAATCCGCCACAAATGTCCTGATTCTGAGACTGTCTTCTGGCCCATTTATTTTTCATACCTGAAGAGAACCATAAAATACACTTGGGTTGTGTGGAAAAATTTACTTTCAAAATTTAACTAACAGCTGTATCATGTTGTGTGTTGTCGTGGTTTAAGCTTCTCAGCCACAAACAGTTTTGCTCACTCACTCACTTCCCCCTCTTTCTTCCCTCCGCTCCTGGAGGGATGGGAAGGAGAATCAAAAGAATGCAACTCCCACAGGTTGAGATAAGAACAGTCCGGCAACTAAAGTATAACACAAACCACCACTGCTACCACCAATAATAATAATGACAAGAGAAAAATACAAGGGAAGAGTTTTTTCTTCCCCCCCACTCCGTAAGGGGGGGGGGGGAAGAAGAATCGAAAGAACGCAACTCCCACGGGTCGAGACAAGAACAGCCCAGCAATCAAGGTACAACACAAACCACCGCTACCACCACCGATAATAACAATAACGAGAGAAATACGAGGGAAGAGGACAGAACTGCTCACCACTCGACGACCGAGCTGTGAACTAAAACCCACCCCTCTTCCGGGTTCCGGCCCCCCAGTTCTTTTTCCTCCTGGACATGACGTGCTGTGGCATGGAATAACCTCCTTGGTCAGTTTGGATCAGGTGTCCTGCCTCTGCTTCCCCCCGGCCTCCACCCTTCCCTGGCAGAGCATGAGACTCAGCAAGTCCCTGGCCAGCCCAAACATCATCAAGCAGTAACTGAAAACACTGGTGTTATCAGCACTGTTCCCCGGCTCAAACTCAAAAACACAGCGCTGCAGCAGCTACCAAGAAGGGAAAAAAGAAAAAATGACTGCTACTGCTGAACCCAGGACATTCCACCCCTTATTCCATACCATTCACGTCACGCTCAGATCCCACATTTTCAATATACCATCATATATATATATGTATACATCCACACACACACACAGAAGGAGAGAGAGATCATCCCTCAGTGCATAGATCAATTCCTACAAAGCTTCCGAGTCCATTCAGTCCGCGACGTCAAGCTCCATCTCTTGTAACAGTCATTCAGAGCAGGGGAGGCCGTGTGCAGTACAGGATCGTTGCCTGCTGATGCTGATCGTTCCTTTACTGCAGAACTCATCCGGTTTCATTAAAGTTCATTCTTTGTTGGGACGACGGTCAGAGAGCCAGTCACTGGTGACCTGAGGACATCTAGTTGGTGGGCTATATAAGTATTACATAGCAGGCAACAGCATACAATTGAGTTCATTGACTATTGTCCCCTAAAATCAAATCCCCTTGAGGTACACATCGGACCTCCCCATCTTCCCGCATTACCCACCAAGTATATCCGGGTCCCTGAGCAAAAGCAATCCCACGAGTGGGTTTGCCTTTACCTGAAGTAGGAATAACCCAGACTGTCTTCCCCAGCAAATTCTTTATGTGCACCACAGGAACTTTGTCCCCCTCCACAGTATGTAGAAGTTCTGACTGGGCTGGACCAGCCCTGTTGACAGATCCTCTGGTGTTGACCAACCAGGTGGCCTTAGGTAAATGTGTATCCCAATGTTTGAAAGTCCCACCCCCCATTGCTCTCAGTGTAGTTTTTAACAGCCCATTGTACCGTTCGATTTTCCCAGAGGCTGGTGCATGGTAGGGGATGTGATATACCCACTCAATGCCATGCTCTTTGGCCCAAGTGTCTATCAGGTTGTTCCGGAAATGAGTCCCATTGTCTGACTCAATTCTCTCTGGGGTGCCGTGTCGCCACAAAATCTGTTTCTCAAGGCCCAGGATCGTGTTCCGGGCAGTGGCGTGGGGCACAGCGTACGTTTCCAGCCATCCAGTGGTTACTTCCACCATGGTAAGCACATGGCGCTTGCCTTGGCGGGTGGGTGGGAGTGTGATATAATCAATCTGCCAGGCCTCCCCATATTTGTACTTCAGCCATCGTCCTCCATACCAAAGAGGCTTTAGCCGTTTAGCTTGCTTAATTGCAGCACATGTTTCACAGTCATGAATAACCTGGGCAATAGTGTCCATTGCTAAGTCCACCCCTCGGTCACGAGCCCATCTGTATGTTGCATCTCTGCCCTGATGGCCTGAAGTGTCATGGGCCCACCGGGCCAAAAATAATTCACCCTTATGTTGCCAATCTAAGTCCATCTGAGCCACTTCAATCTGAGCAGCTTTATCCACTTGCTGGTTGTTCTGGTGCTCCTCAGTGGCCCGACTCTTGGGTACATGAGCATCTACGTGGCGTACCTTGACCACCAGGTTTTGCACCCGGTCAGCAATATCTTGCCACAGTGCAGCAGCCCAGATGGGTTTACCTCTGCGTTGCCAGTTGCTCTGCTTCCATTGCTGCAACCACCCCCACAGGTCATTCGCCACCATCCATGAGTCAGTATAAAGATAAAGTACTGGCCACTTTTCTCGTTCAGCAATGTCCAAGGCCAGCTGGATGGCTTTCACCTCGGCAAACTGACTCGATTCACCCTCTCCTTCAGCAGTTTCTGCAACTTGTCGTCGAGGATTCCATACAGCTGCCTTCCATCTACGATGCTTTCCCACAATGCGACAGGACCCATCAGTAAACAGGGCATATTGCTTTTCACTTTCTGACAATTCATTGAATGGTGGGGCCTCTTCAGCACGCATCACCTCCTCCTCCTCTGGTGACATTCCAAAATCTTTGCCCTCTGGCCAGTCCATGATGACTTCTAGAATTCCTGGACGACTGGGATTTCCTATTCGAGCTCGTTGTGTAATTAGTGCAGCCCACTTACTCCATGTAGCATCAGTTGCATGATGTGTGGAGGAGACTCTGCCTTTGAACATCCATCCCAGCACGGGCAACCGGGGTGCTAGGAGGAGCTGTGCTTCAGTGCCAATCACTTCCGAAGCAGCTCGAACCCCTTCATAGGCTGCCAGTATCTCTTTTTCAGTTGGGGTATAGCTGGCCTCAGATCCTCTGTATCCCCGACTCCAAAAGCCGAGGGGTCGACCTCGAGTCTCCCCTGGAGCTTTCTGCCAGAGGCTCCAGGTAGGCCCATTCTCCCCGGCTGCGGTGTACAATACATTTTTCACATCTGGCGCAGTTCGGACTGGTCCGAGGGCTACAGCATGAACTATCTCTCGTTTAATTTGCTCAAAGGCTTGTTGTTGCTCAGGGCCCCATTTAAAATCATTTTTCTTCCGGGTCACATGATAGAGAGGGCTTACAATCAAACTGTAATTCGGGATGTGCATTCTCCAGAACCCCACAACACCCAAGAAAGCTTGTGTTTCTTTCTTGTTAGTTGGTGGAGACATTGCTGTTATCTTGTTGATCACATCTGTGGGGATCTGGCGACGTCCATCTTGCCATTTTATTCCCAAAAATTGAATCTCCTTTGCAGGTCCCTTGACCTTACTCCGTTTTATGGCAAAACCGGCTTTCAGCAGGATTTGGATTATTTTCCTCCCTTTCTCGAAGACTTCTTCCATTGTATCACCCCACACAATAATGTCATCAATGTATTGCAGGTGTTCTGGAGCTTGCCCTTGTTCCAGTGCAGTCTGGATCAGTCCATGGCAGATGGTAGGGCTGTGTTTCCACCCCTGGGGCAGTCGGTTCCAAGTGTACTGGATGCCCCTCCAAGTAAAAGCGAACTGTGGCCTGCACTCTGCTGCCAGAGGAATCGAGAAAAATGCATTGGCAATATCAATTGTGGCATACCACTTGGCTGCCTTTGACTCCAGTTCATACTGCAGTTCTAGCATGTCCGGTACGGCAGCACTCAAGGGTGGTGTAACTTCGTTCAGGCCACGATAGTCTACTGTTAATCTCCACTCCCCGTTAGACTTTCGCACTGGCCATATGGGGCTATTAAAGGGTGAGCGGGTCCTACTGATCACTCCTTGACTCTCCAATCTACGGATCAGCTTATGGATGGGAATCAGGGAGTCTCGGTTGGTGCGATATTGCCGCCGGTGCACTGTTGTGGTTGCGATTGGCACTTGTTGTTCCTCTACCTTCAGCAACCCCACAACAGAAGGATCCTCTGAGAGGCCAGGCAAGGTGGACAGCTGCTCAATTTCCTCTGTCTCCAAAGCAGCAATACCAAAAGCCCATCGGTACCCTTTTGGGTCTTTGAAGTACCCTCTCCTGAGGTAATCTATGCCAAGGATGCATGGAGCCTTTGGGCCAGTCACAATGGGGTGTTTTTGCCATTCACTCCCAGTCAGGCTGATTTCAGCCTCCAGTACAGTCAACTCTTGGGATCCTCCTGTCACTCCAGAAATATAAACGGGTTCCACCCCTTGACAGCTTGATGGCATCAGGGTACACTGTGCACCGGTGTCTACTAGAGCCTTATACTTCTGTGGGACTGATGTGCCAGGCCATTTGATCCACACAGTCCAGTAAATCCGATTGTCCCCTACCTCCCCCTGGCTGGAGGCAGGGCCTCCCTAATGGTCATCACAGCGTTGGACACTTAAGTCTCGTAGAAAGGGATTATTCTTCGTTATCACAGGAGCTGCAGTAAAATCGGCTCTTCCACTCCATCTAGGAATCTGCTCACCAGAGACTGAAGCCGCAGCCTTCATGGGGTGATCAGCCTTGACTTTTGTTCTCCTCTTCAATTCTTGCACCCGTTCCTCCAAAACTGAAGTAGGTTTTCCATCCCATTTCGTCATATCTTCTCCGTGATCCCGCAGGTAAAACCAGAAGGTGGCCCGTGGTGTATACCTTCTATATCTTCTCTCTCGAACAGTTGGGCGCCTTTTGTTAATAGCTGAGACGTATGTTGGTACACGTGAGGAGCTGGATAGATCGTCTCTTAATTGTTTGAGGTCCTGGGACAGTTTTTCCACAGCTGAGATGATGGAAGGGGTGAGATTGTCTTCAAACTCTCGGAGTTTATGAATCATTTCATCCACTGTTGGTGGTATTATGTCATTCCAGGTTACTGTTGCCAATGAGTGGGCATATGATGGGGGTGCATTCCGTGTAAACTTCCGCCACATGGGTCGTGTACATTCGACTTCATCTGGATCTATGGGCACATCCCCATTATTCGGCTTGATATTGTAGATCATCTCTACAATGGCTGATTCCCTCAAAGACTGTATGCCCTTTTCTATAGTAGTCCACTTAGCCGAACGACTCATAACATCATCCTTGTATGGAAATCTATCTTTCATAGCTGCCAAGAGTCGCTTCCAAAGGCTGAGGGACCGTTTCTCTCTTGCAATTGCTTTGTCAATTCCCCCTTCCCTAGCAAGTGATCCCAGCTGTTTGGCTTCACTACCTTCTAGTTCGTGACCATCGGCCCCGTTGTCCCAGCATCGGAGCAACCAGGTGATGATGTGCTCCCCTGGCTGACGGGTAAAGTCCTTTCGCATATTCCGTAGCTCGGTCGAGGTCCGCAATCGGGAAGTTACCTCTTCCTCTTCTTCTTCATCATGTGATGATAACTCCTGGTCAGATGCTGTCCCAGGTGGTGAATACGTTGTTTCTTCATCTTGCTTCATCTTCCTTTCCTCTTTTTTGGTTTTCCTCCTGCGTACAGGGGCAACCGGTATTGGTACGAGGTGGTCCTCTGGTTTAGCTGCGGTGATTATCACTGTGGTTTGAGTAGCTGCTGTACTTGTCGCTGGTGGTGGTGTAGCTGATCTGCTTGTAGCTGGAGCAGCTGTGCTGTCCATCACTGAAGTTTGGGTAGCTGCTGTACTTGTCCCTGGGGGTGGTGTAGCCGCTGTACTTGGAGTTGGAGTAGCTGTGCTGTCCATTACTCCACCCTCAGATCCAGGGGCATTTTTTTCCTTTTGAAGGTGCTGGATGGTGTTGAACAGGGCTCTGTAAGCATAGGCCAAACCCCAGCATGTAGCCATGATCTGTCCATCTCTGGTGTGACCAGAATGACAACACACCTCCTTTAAGTGTTCTACTAATTTTTCTGGATTTTGCACATGTTCATTGGTGAAGTTCCAAAGCACTGGAGGGGCCCACTGGCCTAGATACTTGCCCATGCTATCCCACACACCCTGCCACTCATGACTATCCAGCCTCGGGGAAAATCTCTTGGACCTCCTATATCGTTGTTTAATCCTAGACAAAGCCCAAACCCGACTCTGCATAACTCTCGGGACCAGACGAAATGGTCGTGAATAAAGCACACTCGATATGCGCGCCAACATGGCAATCCCCATCACAACCAGCAGGCAGGTCTCAAGGGTGTCTAAGGGCCATTCAAAACCTTCAGAATTCACGAAAGATGCTGTAAACGGTCTGATGGGGGTGCTGGGAGCATAAAAGAATGTCTCCTTCACAGGCTGACCACCCGAGGAGGTGAAAAAAGATGTATAATTCCTAAACACCCCCATTATATACCTCCCAAAGTACAGAGCTGGTGACCACATTGGGAACAAAAACCGGGTCAGTTTCAGGATCACTGAGTCTATTTTATCAAAAAACAGTGCAATAAAGTACAATGCAATAAGAGCCTTAATCCAAAACCCTTCTCTGAGAAATGTTAAGATAAAAATTACCGTCTGTAAGTGAAGTAACACACGCTGAACCTGTGAGAACCAGAGCAACAACCTTGAGAGCCAATAAATCAGCATTGTGACAAGTGGCTATTAATCCTGTCGTTATCTCAACCCTTCGTGCCCCATGTTGGGCGCCAAAAAGAACTGTCGTGGTTTAAGCTTCTCAGCCACAAACAGTTTTGCTCACTCACTCACTTCCCCCTCTTTCTTCCCTCCGCTCCTGGAGGGATGGGAAGGAGAATCAAAAGAATGCAACTCCCACAGGTTGAGATAAGAACAGTCCGGCAACTAAAGTATAACACAAACCACCACTGCTACCACCAATAATAATAATGACAAGAGAAAAATACAAGGGAAGAGTTTTTTCTTCCCCCCCACTCCGTAAGGGGGGGGGGGGAAGAAGAATCGAAAGAACGCAACTCCCACGGGTCGAGACAAGAACAGCCCAGCAATCAAGGTACAACACAAACCACCGCTACCACCACCGATAATAACAATAACGAGAGAAATACGAGGGAAGAGGACAGAACTGCTCACCACTCGACGACCGAGCTGTGAACTAAAACCCACCCCTCTTCCGGGTTCCGGCCCCCCAGTTCTTTTTCCTCCTGGACATGACGTGCTGTGGCATGGAATAACCTCCTTGGTCAGTTTGGATCAGGTGTCCTGCCTCTGCTTCCCCCCGGCCTCCACCCTTCCCTGGCAGAGCATGAGACTCAGCAAGTCCCTGGCCAGCCCAAACATCATCAAGCAGTAACTGAAAACACTGGTGTTATCAGCACTGTTCCCCGGCTCAAACTCAAAAACACAGCGCTGCAGCAGCTACCAAGAAGGGAAAAAAGAAAAAATGACTGCTACTGCTGAACCCAGGACATGTGTATACAAAGAGATAAAAATAAGGCTATCTAGAAAACTAATTCTGGGGCATGTAATTTTGTCAATGCTGGCTTCTGTGACCCTTGAAGTCTTTTCAAGGTAGTCCTCCATGTTTGTACTACTACACTGTGTCAATAGTCCTTTGTTGCTTCTCGAATTTTCTTGAGAACAGGGGCTTTAGTGTTACAGAAGCAAAAATATTATTTTGTTATTCATTTTGTATGATTTATAAGTCATCTCTCATTTATTTATTCCATTGCTCTGGCATGTTGTTAGGCTTTTTTTAAGCCTCAGTGTTATGTCCAGTGACACTGTCAGTTGTGTCATGACCTAAGAAAAATTGTTCTTTTCTGATCTGCTAGTACCCTTTCTTATGAATTTAGCAGCATTATGTACCAGAGGAAGCAAGCACCGATCAGAAAAGTCACAAGACACATTAACATGGTATCTGGGATTAACAGGGTTCCTTCTTCATATAGTAGCCACTCTACTCCAATCTTGTGAGGCTCCACCTGCATTACTACATTCAGCTCTGGGGCCCCTAACATAACAAGGACATTTACCTATTGGAGCAAGTCCAGAGGAGGGCCAAAAAGATAATCAGAGGGCTGGAGCACCCCTCCTATGGACCTCAGAGTGTAGAAAGTGCCTCCACTGGTCTCTTGGGGCAAGGGTGCACAATGGATAGGGCTGCACTCTGTGCTCCATGGTGGAGGTCCTCCTGCAGCAGGGGCTGAGCTGCGGGACACTGTCAGTAGCTGAAAGACATCAGGTAAGCTGAGACTGAGCTGGACTGCTTGCTCCAGGCACAAACTGTGCAAGGGCCACAAGTGTCTACTGCAGCGCATGCAGAAAAGGAGGAGGGCAGTAATCCAGGGAGCTGGGAACTAATAACATAAATTAAAAAAGAAAAACGAAACCCCAACAAATAAAGGAGGAAGAGGACAATTAAAAGCAAGGGACTTCCTCTAAATTCCAACTTCCCTACCCAGAACCACTTCGCAGTTCTGCAGGCGACTAACAAGGAAATGCCCACCTCACCAAATGAGCAACCACTGATGCACTGGTAAAGATCACTACTGGTGCCTCCAGGAAAAAGTGGTGGGTCATAGTAGTAGGGAACTTTACTTTGAAAGGCACAGAGGTACTCATCTGTCAACCTGACCCAGTCTTGATGGAGGTGTGTTGCCTACCAGGGGCTTGGGTCACAGATGTTGAAGAGAGACTGCCTGGCCGAGTAAGTCCTGCTGACTATTGGCCACTTCTTGTGGTCTGTGTGGGTGCTAGTGGCATAAACAGCAGTAGCCTGGAGAATATTAAGCAGGACTACAGAGCCCTGGGAGAGGTGGTTAGAGGCTCAGACAGTTTTTCACCGATCCTCCAGGTCAAAGGGGAGGACTTTGAAAAGGCCGGGTGCATTATGATCACTGCTTCGGCACTATACTCAAATACACACATCTATAATAATAAATGCATTTTGAAGAAGAAATGTGGCTCTAATTTCTAAACCCTTAACTGGATGAGTAAAGCAACACAAAAGAAGATGATGAGGATTGTGGAGGAAGATACATATCATCCTACAGTTACACTTGAATGAGACTGTGAGCGAACCCCCCCCGAAACTACTTTTGTATTAACAAAGTGGCTGTTTTTGACAAGTGGAGCGTGTGGTGGAAGGAGATTGTTGTCAGTGTAAGTGGTGGTTGCTGGAGAAGAGTTGTCACTGAGATAAAAATGAGGTGAAAAGGCTTCAGTTGGTGAAAAATGACATTGGCAAAATTGATTCATTTCAGGGTAAGAGTTGAAGTAGGAGTCCCTAGCTGTCAGGACATGCTATACACTAGAGTGGGTTATCAGATACATTTTTCATTTGTTGAATATTCAGTTAAGGGCACAGATAATACCACTAAGCCTATCCCTGAAAAGCCAATAGAATAATTTAGAAGTCAAACATTGAGAGCCCCAGTATTTATTGGCCTTGTTCCACGCACATAACTCTTGTCAATGTCAGCTGCGCACAGATCTAGCATGGCTTGGCTTATGACCCTGAGGTTTTATCCGTTCTGCATTACTAGTGCATTACTTACTGGGCAGTGAAAACAGTCTGCAAAAACCTTGGTTTCTTTGGAATTAGAAATCTGAAGCATTATTTGAAGCCAAGTAAGTATTAGAAAGCAGACCAAAGGGATACAGCACATTAGAAAAGGCTTAGTCTGAACCAGAAGATGGTGGGCTTTGTCATTCTCTTCCACGTGAATGTATATCGAAGATACTGAACATAAGCAGAAACACACACTTGTGCTACAGCTTGCTGGCATTCAGAACCAGCTGCAGATGAAGTGCTCACTGAGGGCTGAACCACTCTCCATTCATCTCATTAGAGAGCTTCGGAGATATTTGCTGCATTACTGATACCTCTTCTGTGGAGACCAAAGGTTTCTCTGTTGAGAAAAATTTGTCAAGAATTTTCTTATGAGAATAAAGTTAATTCTGAGTTGGAATGCAAGCCCAGACCTTAGGAGGTGCATGTGGTTCCGTATAGCAATTTCTGGGGCTCAGAGCACCAAGCAGAGACAGTGGATGCAGTGATGGAGCCTGCCAGAGAACTTGACCCATGCCATCCAATGGCACTCACTGTCACAAGCCGAAAGCTGGCTGTAGTGTGGATAACTAACACTGCATGAGGAAAGCGTTTAAACTATATGTGGATGTGGATGCCAGCCATTTGTCCACCTAACTAAACAGGAATCACATATAGTGGTCAAAACCAATCACACTTCTTGCTGAGGCCCTACAAGATGACCATGGAAATACTACATGACACAGAAACAGAGGTACAAAATAACTGGATTCAAAATTCTGGTTCAGACCCAGCAACCACTGTAGCTTTCCATGTGGTTTTCATCCCAGAACTCTTATTTATGTAATAAAATGATTTAATTAAAACAGTTTACTTATACGTGCTACAAAGAAAACAATGTAATAAGTAGAAAGAATGATCTGTTGCGACAACAAAGACCAAGTATTTGAAGGGCCTCATTCTTCTCTCCCCCAGTCTCCCTGTTCTGGTTTTGGCTGAAATAGATAAAGTTTTCTTCATAGTAGCTGGTACGGGGCTGCGTTTTGGATTTGTTCTGAAAACAATCACTGAAACAAGTTTTGATAACAAGGGGATGTTTTAGTTATCGCTGAGCAGTGCTTGCGCGGAGTCGAGGCTTTTCCTGCCTCTCACCCTATCCACTAGCGAGGAGGCTGGGGGTGCACAAGAAGTTGAGAAGGGACGCAGCTGACTGAGCTGTGTCTTCTGTCTGAGTGTCCTCTCTGAAAAAAGGGCAATATTCTCCCTCCCGTCATAGGCATTGTTTAGCCCACTCCCACGTTCCTCTGGGAATTACAGGCTGTGCATGTTCATTAAAAGGCTTTAAAGGGAATGCACTGAGGTACCATCCCTCCAAGCACAGGGAGCAGTAGCCAGATTTCTCATTGCCTCGTGGATTGGGTGAGACAATAGATCCCTTAGTACAGGCATATACTTTCTCCTCATGAGAGCTATTCCTCCAATTGAAGTTGAATGAACACAAAGGTAAATGTTGATAATGTATTTGTACTTCCATAAGTTTGCTCTTTCCCTCTCTTCAATTTTGTCAAAAAGAACAACGATGCTGACTAATTATGCAATTGAGTTCCTATTTCTGTGTTCTAAAGTGGGGCTACCTACAAGTTTACTGGTCAATTTCCTAAAGTGCTGGTAGACCCTTGTTGCAAATGGGACCAACCACTCTCAAGCAGATAAGACAGTAAAAATGCGGGTGACATTTCTCCACCACAAGTGAAGCAGAGAAAGAGGCCACCGTGCATCAAGCAGAAAGATGAAAGCCATGCCAGCCATTAACGGGGACCAAAGTGTACTACAGCATGTACTTCCAGCACAAGCTGAAAAGACCATATATGAAGAAGCACGGAAATAGTTTTTAATGTTGTGTTCCCTGTTATTCCACTCTCAGTTTTCAAACACTTTTGTTCATGAGATATTATTATTAGCCACAGGTCACTTTTTGGATGCTGATTTATATCAGGTTTTGTTTTACCAACTCTTTGATGCTTCCAAAGACCTGCAGATGTGCTGCACATTAAAGCCCCAAACTAAGGGCAGCCCAGAATTAATTGAGAAAGCTGGCTTAAAAGCAATTATACTCCTTTAACTGTATTCATGTATTCACTGTCATGCTAATTTAAGGACCTTTGACAATGTTAAGAGACTTTACCTATGGTTATGGGAGGTCAGAGGCAGCTGTACAAACTGTTACCTGTCCTGGGATTAGCTGAGAACCTGCTTGGCCTCTGGCATGAGACAAATCGGCCCGGATGGCTGTTAGGGAGCAACAGACAAGAGCAAGACTCCTGGAGTTTCGCATGCTGCTTCTTTTCTCTTGGGCAGTATCCTTGCCATTGCTTCATCTTTGCTGTTTCCTTTAAGGACGCAGGTTCATTCTTGATGTGTATAAAGGTTTAAAAATATGGATGCATGATCCTAATGCAGATACACAAACAGCTTAGTTGTATCTCCAGGTAACAGATGTAAAAGTCAGTGGAAACTCAGTAGCACATGTTTTAACTTAGCCTTTGAAGGCTTTTCTATGCATATGGAACATTGCAGAACAGTGCAAAATATTGTGTGAAAAATGACAGTACTTTTTAACCACAGGTCCTTAGGTTGGGAAACATATTCCAGATCAAGTGTATTAAAAGAATTTTTAAGTGATTCTTACATTAAGAACCCCTGTTTGCACATACTTTTTCTATGAAAATGGTTCTAGTGTTTTGATACCTGTTTAATATTCTGATGTACTTCACATATTCTGAGCAAACTAGGATTGTAGGGTTTACTATTGTTTCTGCTCTAAGTTCTCAGATTTGAAGTTTTATTCAAAATCACAGAGAGAGCTATAACAGAAAGATCTATCTAGTTTCTCATTGTTTCTGCAACCAGAAAAAAAGAACTTTTTGTGGAATTATTTTAAAGTGATATTCAGCTATTGATTGTAGTATGTGTTTCTTTTTGTGGAGGCAAACTGTTGTGCAGAAACTAATATTCCAGAGAGAGAAACAGACTAAGCTGGACAGCACAAGCGCGGTGATGGTAAAGGGAAAATACCTAACCCTATTTCATGCCCATTCGCTGCTTGAATTTCCCTTTGCAGGCTCAACCTCCTCCCACTCCTCTGGCAGGTACTTTCAAAATTAACAATCCTTTCAGGGGTTCTAGTGTAATAGTACTTACGCAGGCTTTTCTGAGCCGAAATAGTTGTTTCAATTTTATGTTTAGTTTCAGCATTCATACAGCTGTCTCTCTAGGCTGAAAAGCTCAATTTCCCTACCAGTCAAGCTCTTTGTATCCTTTTCCCACTAAAGAGCTTGGCAACATTTGGCAGCCTACTCCTGGCAACTG
This sequence comes from Amazona ochrocephala, assembly GCA_039720435.1. Taxonomy (NCBI): domain Eukaryota; kingdom Metazoa; phylum Chordata; class Aves; order Psittaciformes; family Psittacidae; genus Amazona; species Amazona ochrocephala. The sequence goes on from CM077878.1 coordinate 59,067,124, forward strand.
GTTTTTCCCTCTCTGCCAGGTTCTGGTCTTTGCAAATTCCTTAAACCAGATCATTGCCCTGGAGGTCAGAATAGAGAGTCTGGGGTTTCTTCACAAATTTAATCCAAAATGGCTAAGCCAAGGGATTTCTCCAATATATTCTGAGAAATATATATGACCAAGCTGGTTATATGAATTCAGCCTGCTACATTTTCCCAGATACACGTTGCTTCTCCTCCCATTTTCCTCAAATCTCCAGTGCAGTACTGCTTCCAGCAGTCATGCTCTTGAGAGCACCAGGGTTTTTATTAAGACAGATTGACTACAGCCTATTTACTACTGAAGGCAAAAGATCTTTCAGAAGCAGTAAGCTTGCTCCCCCTGCACAGGGTGACTTTATTTTGTGCTCTGCTACCAGATCCTAATGTAAAAATGTAAGTACTAACTACAGGAATGCAACACAATATGTCTATGGCTTTTACCACTGCACATGTGAAATAGTTCATTTAATGAAAAGGAAACATGTTTTGATTTCCTTGGAGATCACAGTCTTTAGATAATCAAGAACAAATGGGCATTGCAAGGGTGCTTTAGCCTGAGGTCTGCTCAAGTACTTCTGAAAGTTTCGTAAAGCCACATGGGTCTCAGACAAAACCGTGTACCTGACAAACCCTTGTGCCTTGTGCCTGGTGCCTGACAAACCCTGGGCCTGGGAAATCAGGTATTTTGCTAGGAATTAAACAGTTGATCTAAACAATTAGTTGATAAGTCTTCGGTGCATCTGAAATTCAGGACTCTAGGCTAAACGGGCATATAAAAGGATGCTGCCACCTGTTCAATCAGCTGTCTTGTACCAAACATGTGCCTGATTTCCTTGCATTAAATTTAAGTAACATGGAAAATGGTGGAGATGAATACCAGATAAGTACTGTAATTCAAATCCTCTGCACTGAAAATGAGTAAACACCCAGTATATTAAAATGTGAAACAACTTAGGTTAAACTTTGGAAGAAATTTGCCATGAAACTGATTGGACAATATAATTAGCATATAATATAATGTAACATAACATAGCATAGCATAACATAACATATACAGTACAATAGAAATAGAGGTCCCTCATACTAATTACTGACTAATCAACCTCTAATAAAAACATTTTTTATTGGAAATACATTTATTAAAATGCTTATAGCTGTGGTCTCATTCAGGGCCTGATCAAATTGCAGCTTTCACTTGTACATTTGTTAAAGTAGAGGAGCAGTGGCTTTATAAAAGATGTATATGGCATGAAAGCCTCAAAAGAAATGTAGCATTTTAGCTCGGAAAATACCCTCTGACTTATTTTTTCCTGTTTCAACTTATTTCTGAATATCAAAGGACAAACCCTGCAATGTGTATATTTAATAGGCAAACTGAGAAATGCTCAGCCGGGGAACCAAAGCCTGGAGAAGGGAGCTCAAACTCAAGCCGAGAGCTCCATCTGCTGCTGGGCTACAGTGAGGGGGCTCTGGGCTAGCTCTACTGCTCTACCGTTTCCTCTGTTTTAAAGAGGTTTTAAACATGTAAAGGCGCCTTTGTTAATTAGGAATAGGAGTACTTCATGGAAAAAAAAATTTTCCTTTCTTCCAGTCCCCTTATTTTAATTTTCCTCTTTTTTTTTTTTTTTTTGAATTCTCATCTTGAGAGCACTTCCAGCACTTGCACAATATTCTTGTATAATCAAATATATGATTTTGTATTAAGAAAAATTTCCTACATCATCCTGTGATGTAAAACCAAACCTCTCTTGGGCTTCACCATCTCTTCAGTGTTCTTCTGCATTTTGAAGAATGAATGTCTCCTGTAAAAGATGTAGTAGAAAGCTTAAGCACACTAGCGTATTCAATGCTCCGAATTTACTAGCATCTCTCTCCTCTGCCTTTTGGTTTCCCAGTAGCTTGCTTAGTAAGGATATTTTGAGGACGACGCTGTCTGGCTGTTTGCCAGACACGCTACAAAAGAGAACCCTCTGTGTCTGTAACAGTGTGACCCCTGCTTGTCATTTTAAAAAGTGACCAGATGTCTGACGTACTTTGCTACTCTGACACACATCTTAGAAATGCATACAATTTACAGCAAAATAAATTGCAGTTCATACTATACTATAAACACAGCTACACACATAAAGAGGGATAATATTCTGCAATTTAAAAACACATTGATCAGAAGGTGCAGATCTTATCTAAAGGAACAGAAAGGACAAGGGAAATATTTTCATAAACTGCTTTCTCTCAGAACTGGATTTAACTGTAAGTGTACACATGAAGAGGACCTTGTGTACAGGTACAGCTTTTGCTTTTCTTTTTTTTCTTCTAGCTGTGCTATTTGTTATTTTTATTGCAATGAGTCTTCGTTGTTTAGCTCTACATTAGCTCTCAGTGTGGCCCAACAGATTTTTAGGGTGACACAGTCAGTACAGAGGTTTCTAGATTCATACTACACATGTTTTTAGGGTGTTAACTGCAGATTGGCTTTAGTCTGGTCCCAAGGACTGGTTGTCTCTTAGAAGCTGGATCACACTAAGTCACTGCTAGAAGGAAATCCTCTCATTTGTTTTCATCCAAAAAGAAACTTACTCAAGTAGGGTGTCCTTCTAGTCCACTAGGCTTGGACTAGAAGTTGTTTAAAGGTCCCTTCCAGGCTAAACTATCCTTTGTTTCTGTGAAGTGCTCTGAGAGAGTTTTGTGATATCCACAATAAAGAGGTAAGTGGGGATGCCTGGAAGAGCCACTTCAAAAACACATAGACTAAAACCACTTAGATAAAAAATGTGGCTTGAGAATACACCATAACAATGCCCACATAATTATTACTCTGCTGTTAGCTCGGCATGTTCATAGAATCATAGAATATTTAGGGTTGGAAAGGACCTTAAAATCATCTAGTTCCAACCCTCCTGCCATGGGCAGGGACACTTCACACTAAACCATGCCACCCAAGGCTCTGTCCAACCCTGCCTTGAACACTGCCAGGGATGGAGCATTCACAACTTCCTTGGGCAACCCATTCCAGTGCCTCACCACGCTTACAGTAAAGAATTTCTTCCTCATATCCAATCTAAACATCCCCTGTTTAAGTTTGAACCCATTACCCCTTGTCGTGTCACTACAGTCCCTCATGAAGATTCCCTCCCCAGCATCCCTATAGGCCCCCTTCAGATATTGGAAGGCTGCTATGAGGTCTCCATGCAGCCTTCTCTTCTCCAGGCTGAACAGACACAACTTTCTCATCCTATCTTCATACGAGAGGTGCTCCAGTCCCCTGATCATCCTCGTGGCCCTCCTCTGCACTTGTTCCCACAGTTCCATGTCCTTTTTATGTTGAGGACACCAGAACTGCACACAATACTCCAAGTGAGGTCTCACAAGAGCAGAGTAAAGGGGCAGGATCACCTCCCTCGACCTGCTGGTCACACTCCTTTTGATGTAGCCCAGGATACGGTTGGCTTTCTGGGCTGCAAGCGCACACTGCCGGCTCATGTTAATTTTCTCATTGACCAACACCCCCAAGTCCTTCTCTGCAGGGCTGCTCTGAATCTCTTCTCTGCCCAATCTGTAGCTGTGCCTGGCATTGCTCCCATCAAGGTGTAGGACCTTGCACTTGACATGGTTCAACTTCATCAGGTTGGCATCAGCCCACCTCACAAGTGTGTCAAGGTCCCTCTGGATGGCATTCCTTCCCTCCAATGTATCAACCGAACCACACAGCTTGGTGTCACTGGCAAACTTGCTGAAGGTGCACTCAATCCCACTGTTCATGTCACCCACAAAGATGTTGAAGAAGACCGGTCCCAACACCGATCCCTGGGGGACACCACTCGTTACTGGTCTCCAGCTGGACACTGAGCCACTGAACACAACTCTTTGCGTGCGGCCATCCCGCCAGTTCTTCATCCACTGAGTGGTCCATCTATCAAATTGATGTCTCTCCAATTTAGAGACAAAGATGTCATGTGAGACAGTGTCAAACACTTTGCACAAGTCCAGGCAGATGATATCAATTGCTCTACCCCTGTCCATCAGTTCCGTAGCTCCATGCTAGAAGGCCACCAAATTGGTCAGGTAGGATTTCCCCTTAGTGAAGCCATGCTGGCTGTCACCAACCACCTTGTTGTTTTTCATGTGCTTTAGCATGCTTTCCAGGAGAATCTGCTCCATGATTTTGCCAGGCACAGAGGTGAGGCTGACTGGTCTGTAGTTCCCTGACTCATCCATTTTTCGCTTCTTGAAAATGGGGGTTATATTTCCCTTTTTCCAGTCATCGGGAACTTCACCTGACTGCCATGATTTTTCAAATAGGATGGACAGTGGTTTAGCAACTTCATTTGCCAGCTCCTTCAGGAGCCACCCATGGATGGATTTCATCAGGTCCCATGGATTTGTGCACATTCAGGTTCTTAAGATGGTCTCGAACAAGATCCTCTTCTCCAGTGGGCCCAAGGTCTTCATTCTCACAGTCCCTATGTCTGCCTTCCAAGACTTGGGTGGTGTGGTCAGACCTTTTGCAGTGAAGACTGAGTCAAAGAAGTCATTAAGAACCTCAGCCTTCTCCCAGTCCAGGGTAGCCAGTTCTCCCGATAGCTTCTGGAGGGGGCCCACGTTGTCCCTATTCTATTTTTTATTTGCAATGTACCTATAAAATCCCTTGCTATTTCACATCCCTAGCCAAGTTTAATTCTAAGTGGACCTTAGCTTTCCTAACCTGGTCCCTAGCTTCCCAGACAACATCCCTGTATTCTTGCCAGGTCCCCTGTCCTTGCTTCCACCCTTTATAAGCCTCTTTTTTCCTTCGAATTTTGCTCAGCAGCTCCTTATCCATCCAAGGAGGTCTCCTGGCCCTCCTGCTAAACTTCCTTCTAGTTGGGATGTTTTGCTCCTGAGCTTGCAGCAGGTGATCCTTGAATATCAACCAACAGTCCTTGGCCCCCCTGCCCTCTAGCACTATATCCTATGGAACCTTTCTGAGCAGGTTCTTGAAGAGGCCAAAGTCTGCTCTCTTGAAGTCCAGGGCAGTGAGCTTGCTGCACGCTCTTCTCACTGTCCTGAGGATCTCAAATTCGACCATCTCTTGATCCACAAAGCCAAGGCTGCCCGGGGGCGTCACATTTCCAACCAGCCCTTCCCTGTTGGTGAGGACGAGGTCAAGCATGGCACCTCTCCTTGTCGGCTCTTCTATTACTTGCAGAAGGAAGTTGTCTTCCACACAATCGAGGAACTTACTGGATTGCTTGTGCTGGGCTGTACCATCCCTCCAACTGATATCAGGGTGGTTGAAGTCTCCCATGAGAACAAGGGCCTGCAAGCGTGAGGCTGCTCCTATCTGTCTATAGAGCGCTTCATTCACAGAGTCCTCTTGATCAGGTGGTCTGTTACAGATCCCCGCAGTAATGTCTCCCATTGCTGTTCTCCCTTTAACCCTGACCCACAAACTCTCTGTTAACTGCTGACCTGTCTCCAGACAGAGTTCTGACTGTCAAAGAATGAACAATAGTATTTCAAAGAGGTTTATGACATATAAGAAGGTTATATCAGGATGGTGAAAATTCGTGACTTTGCATACAAATGCTCTGCACATCTGATAAAAAAGCAGAAGGCAATGACTACACCTGCAAACAATCTGTATTGAGAAAAGAAAGATCTGTCTGTTGAGTACTGTTGCATTGGCAATGGGATCACAGAGGGAAAGTTCCAATAGCTCGAGCAGGAGGGAGGGAGACAAGGTAGATTGTGAGTTTGTCTGACTTTGGTACTGAACTATAGGCTGGGTATTCTCTCATTTCTTCGCCTCTTTGTTTTAACCTTTTCATTTCTCCTCTCTAATCACAAAGGATGCCCTTTTCCTGCCTCCCGTCCCTCCTTATCTGCTCAAGAAGGACAGGGAGGAGAAAAAACAGCAATGGGCAAAGTACATGTTTTCCTGTGGAGAGTGATGTGGTACTGAGGTACTCAGTGGTGTGGGAAAGAGAGTGGTGGCACTGCTGCTTCACTGAGGCAGTTACTAGAACAGGCACAGGTCTGCAGCAGGAGTGGAGGGTGACTCTGTAGCCTATACATAATATCTGTCTCCAGCTCTGCCCATCCAGCTCCTTCCTGGACTTTTCAGAATTGGCTGAAGCCAGACATGGGTGCATTGGACCACATCAACCCAGGATGCTGGACAGAGACAGCTGCTGACCATCAGTATCAAACTCCTGTTTTAATTGGTCCAAATCATGCTAGCGGCAACTTCTGAGGTCATAAAAAATGCCAGAAGTTATTCAACCCTTTAAAAGTAGTAGCAGATACCTCCTATGAGGATGAATATTGGTTATTGTCACACAGCTACAATGACTATCATTGTACTTTGATCAAGAGTTCCCAGGAATCCAGGCATTCAGTTTGTTTTCTGATGCCTGAGTGGTCCATCTGGATCTTATTCTAAGTGCTAAAGCACGCACCAAATACATTTCATGCAACTTTTAAACACTAGAAAGAAGGAACCCTGACTGCTATAGCTATTGTTGTTGCTGTCTTCCTAATACACAGCGAGAGAGATGAAGTGACGGCATTTCTAGGAAATTGGTTTGTTTTGAAACAAGAGGTACAGGTTACCTGACCACCTAGGTATCAGATGTAGTAGAAAAAGGATTTGGTGAGGGGTATGCTTGTTTTCTATTGGGTCTTATAGCAAGCTTTTCAGACTCACAAACCCAAGCATTTTTTTCACCGAATTGATGCCATGGATAATGAATTAGGACATCTTAATGCTGCAGAATTAAAGGTGCTTTCTCAGAAAAGGCTGCTGAGAATAACATTCTGTAAGGACAGGGGGTAACATAATAGAATAAAGAAATAGGTAAGACTTGCAAAAGAAAGCATGGGATAATTCTGAATACATATTCTTTATAATTATTTAAATTATTAGGAAGATTGAAGCTGTTTTCCTAGCAATTAATTCCAAAAATACTAAATACAAATATAACTTCTTTTCCCCTTCACTGTAATTCTTGTCAACCTACATTTTATATGAATAACACAGGCTTAATGATATACCCTCTAGTAAAATGCACACACAAAGCTTTCCAGCATGAGATATAATAACTTATTAATTCCAAAACTGAGCCATGAGTTTATTCTATAGGCTTCATTAAGTTTGGTGACAGCTTTAGGAAGTAAAAAAACTGATCAATTTCTTATAATGGAGTTATACTACTGGAGTATGACTGGACTATTATACTACTGGAGTGTGACTGGAGTATTATACTACTAAAGTACTGGACTTATAGAATTTAGAATAAGGTTGAAGGAGAAGAGCGTTCTGGATCTTATGTGTGATGTTCAAACAGGACAGAGCAATGGAGTGGGTGCTATGATCGTAGTTTTATGACTTGGATGGCAGGGATGTAGCTCACTGTCAGTTTTGTGTCTTTTTCAACTCCTTTTTCTGGCGGACAACAGTAAGAATAACTACCAATAAATTAACAATTAACTAATAATTTGAGATGTGTTATTAAATTGAGGTAATATTAAATACTGTTGTTTCCCATGGAAAGTTACAAAGTAGGACACTTGCATGTGGAGTGTGTTAGTGAAAGCTGGGAATAAATTCTGCTGACTTCTGACCATCTTATGACTGAGGACAAAGAGGAGCATTCTCAGTGTAGAGGGAAGGCTTTAACAGGGCCAAACAGATCAGGTATATCTAGGAAGGGCTGATTCTCCTCTCTCAGCTTACTCCTAGAAAGTTTCTCAGCGTGCAAGGGCTGGTGCTAGAGCATAACTACTTGAGGAGTTGGTTGTGTGTGAGGCTAACACCGTGAATGTTTCCCAAATAATGCAGCCAGGGAATTCAGTTATTACTCTGTTTTGTGTCTGGAAGACCTGAAGCTGTCCACAGTCTGCCTGCAGGTAGCTTGAGCTCAGACTAATATCAGACTATTCACAAATCCCATAATCTCGTGCAGTAGATGGTGGTGGAAAGGTTATAGGAAGGAGCCAATTTATCATGTGATATCACCAGCTGATACCATGCTTAAGACCACGTTGGTCTGCAAGTGGTGTTACTGATGTTACTTTTCTTTGCAGGACTACCTTTGAAACCAGCTCTGTGGAAACCAGCTGTGGATCCCTGGAGGTTCAATTACCCTGTCATGTGAATGTGCTTGGCAATCTCCATCTATCCCAGCTGGTACTACTGTCCCCATTTTACAGGTTGGAAAATGCAAAGCACAGAGCAGCGAGCCATCATGTTCACATTTACTCACAAGCCAACAGAGGAATAGAATTTACATCCTTCTCCCTCTTTGTCTGCTTGCTGTCTCCTAACTTCTGCCACAGTACTCATGATTCCAAACATCTTTATTAACTGCATTTGCTGATTTCTTTTCATATTTTAGTGCAAGTTTTATAAAGCATTTCAAATAATCCTTAAGGGGTGGATCACAGTATAAAGACAGGCTGTCACTAATGTTATTTTAGCCTTAACTAGGATATTGAAAAAGTACGTTTAGTCTCTACAGAGTGTTGTAAATCAGAAGACAAACACAGTAGTAATATATGCTATCAACTGTGTGTTTCACCTGACTGGGCAAGGATTTTGTTTCATAAATGACAATTATAAGTCTGTTCTATTTGTTCCAGAGTTCATTTGTCTTGCCTCTATCCATATTTTCAGCAGTAAATTACAGCCCAGATTTGCTGCCTAATAGTTAATCACCTGTTTTGACTGGCTGATGTTCTTCTGGCAGGCCTTAAATGTAATTTTATCTTTACGGTCCCATATGTTGCTAAACACTCTATTATGTACAGGATAATAGATGGTTCCAGAGAGACTGCAGTGCTTTAATTCGTTGGAGACAGTATTTTAACATTGTAATACATGAAAATGCTGACTAATTTTCCTTTACTTTTAATGAGTAGTTTTTATCTGTGATCTTACAGGATTCAGCTAGAAATTGTTAGACGTGAAAGCTTTATAGTTCAAGTCATGGAAGATCTACAGATAGAACTAGAATATATATAGCAGAATTTAACCATTCTTCAAAAATGTCCTTTTACTATTAAATCAATTTTTCTGTATTCTTCAAATCAGTCAAAATGTACTTTTGAATGTATTTAGCTTGCTATATATTATCTACCCATCTACACCAAGATTTTAAACAATTTACAGGTTATTTGCAGGCTGTTTGCAACATTTCAAATGGTAGCCTCTGTTTCTTCTTCTTTCCAGTTATGCTCAGTTCCAAGTTTGTTTCCACTCTAAAAAGAAACTCTCTGACTTTCAGATTTGTATCTTATTAAATTTTCACTGCGTGAAAAAATAAGTGCATACTTTGTGTGTAACTTTTTTGGGCAACATGTGCTGCATATTCTGTATCTATGAGCAATGCTCATATATTAAAATGACTGAATAGAAACTGAATGACATATTTCAACTGGCCCAAACTACTTTTTCCCTAAAATAATTCAGTTCATGTTTCCGAGACTCATTTGATTCAAAACTCAGAATTGGAACAAAATTTTGAAGTAAAATTTGTCACTGTGGAAACTGTGGTTCAGAATAATCCTGGCAGGCAGTTAGTGGTCAGTGGTTTTATTTTTAACTGTGAAAATGTTTCATTCAGTTTCAAAATTATGAAAATGTTTCTCTTTCACTTTACTTAGCCAACACTCTTTTTCCCTAGTATTTTATCATTGTCCTGTCTTTCTCCCTGACTCCCATTATTAGGACAGATGACCTCTATAATATTTTTAGAATGTTACATAACTATATTATTCATTCCCATCTATGCAAATAAAATGTACCATTAACCTTGTTCCATGGCTGAAAACCTGAGGTGCCCAGCTCCCAGACATCTTAGAGTACCAAGGTTAGCTGGAAACTCCTGACACAGACATAAGACAGCATTAGAAGAAAGATATTTGATGGCATCTTTCCTTATCACAAGACAGAATTTGCCAGTTACACTTGGAGAAGAAAAAACTTAATTGGGTACTGCCCATAATGGTTGCTGACCTACCTTTTCACTATGCCTGTGTTGTTTCTTGTCACGTCATTCTTGGCTCCCCTGAAGTGTAGAGCCTTATTATAACAAATCATCAATGGTGTGGTGGGTTAACTTTGGCCACCAGGTGCCCACCAGGCTGTTCTCTCATTTCCCCTCCTTAGCAGGATGGGGAGAAAAGCTCACAGGTTGAGGTCAGGAGGGGGAGATCACTCACCAATGCTATCATAGGTAAAACAGATTTGATTTGGGAAAATTAATTTCATTTGTTGACAATCAATAACAGAGTGGAACAGTGAGAAATAAAACCAAAAACGCCTACTCCACTTACCTCCTTTCTTCCCAGGCTCAACTTCACCCATGACTCTTTTACGTCCTCCCCATCCAGGGGCAATGGGAACTGTGGTCAGTCCATAACACTTCTCCACTGCACCTTCCTCCTGGCACTGTTCCAGCGTAGGGTCATTCCCACAGGACACAATTCTTCATCAGCTGGCTGTGTCTCACAAAGGGCCAGCTCCTGATGTCTTCTCATAGAAGCCACCCTTGTAAACCCTCTGTAACCAAACTGTATTTAGAAGATCCCAGGGATCAAGTAACCAGAAGCTGGTCTCTGCAGCTCTCCAAAGGCAAAATATCTGCAGCTGTACAAGCAGGGCAGCGGCAATGAGAATTTGGAAGGTTCAGTTTACCTCAGTACTGGACATTTTATAAGAACAAAGTCATAATCATTCATCAAGAATATGAAAAAGAGAAAAAAAAGTGAGAAAAAACCTTCAAGAGCTGAAGATTATTTCTTCTATCTGAGAAGGAAAGTCTATTTGTTTAACAAACAAGAAGACTGATAAATGTTTTCCCTCAGGAGGAAGGTTAATGAAAATGGTAGTAAAGAGCATTTTAATCTAGAAGAGAAAAGGATCATAAGAATTAACAACTTGAAGCTGAAACCAAGCAAATTTAATTTTTGAATATAGAAGAACGTGAGCAATGAGAGTGAATGCAAACTGCTAAGAAAGCAGTGAATTTTCCATCATTTGAATTTTTATGAAGTGATGCTGTAAGTATTGTCCTTCAGAAATGTAATTGTTACTATCTATAGTCATTTTTGCTTAGGATGGAAAGCTTTGATTTATTTTTACTCTCAGGTATATCCTTTAGTTTTTCTGTTACTCATGTATAATGGAAGTTGACAAGAATTGTACTTTATAAAGGTAACAAATGAGAATGTTAGGCTAAAAAATTTGGTTTAGTTACAGAGGGCAGAAAATCTGTAGTAAGAGCTATGTGAGAGGAGTTATACAGACCTTAAAGATTTCTTCTGAGGACTGGGATGGCTGGAAGTTAAATTGGAACCAGCAGTTGCCAAAAACCTTTCTTGATTCCATGTGTTGAAGCTAAATCACATAGAATATTTTTCCCCTGCTAACAATTTTCCTAAACTCGTGATCTCTGTGAGAGCACTATTGTTACAACACAGACACCTAAATTGAAAAAAACAAGCAGCAGGGAATCAAGAAAATGGCCTTGAAATTTATTCAAGAGGGTTCTTCAAACTTCGGAATTGAGGTGACGAAGTAGTGGGCTGTGTCCTGTGGTTGTGAAAACTGATACAATTTCCTCAGCTGTGAGAGACCTCTTCACTGTATTTAGGAAGAAGAAGGTGCTGTAGCATGCTCGGCCATGTCTACCATGGTTAGGAAACACCTCTTAAGCTACAAATCTCAGCAAGAGCTGAGCTTCTGGAAATCCTGTACCTCCCACCATAAAGTCTGAAAATCCTCTCCAGCTCTTTAGCAGGACCTGATGCCTCCTCAGACTGAACTGAGTCTTTCACATGATGCAGGAACACAAGCCACCCCCCACTCTTGCTGTGCTGTTCATCAGTTCATCCATGGAGTTCCTTCAGAGCCAGAGAATTTGCCTTGTGCGGAAGATGCTGCATATTCCACTTAGCCCATTGATCCCCTGGGTTCACAGGGAAACTGAGAGGGTAAATCTTCTGCACAGACAAGTCTGCAGTTCTGGCTGGCCTGGAGACATCATGATTTCCACAGAACCTGCACTTCAAGGGCCTTCTTCTGCTGCAGCTGCCACAGATCTGCCAACGAACTGTGGGTGGAGAGAGAACAGAATGATGCAGCATTCTGTGTGAATTGATATTCTGCATAGGCTTCAAAGGTAAAGGAAGGCATTCGGATGTTCCAGCCCAATCTAAACTAAAGATTCTAGTTCTAGGAATACGTAATAACATATTCCTATATGGATAGAAGTGAAAAAATATCACTACATGCATGTTGTGAACATTGTTCTGTTTAATAAAATACAGAATTTTTGTTAGAGACAAGGAGTTGTTAGGCTCTGCACACTCCTATTGTTAGGGATGAGGAGAGCAGGGGTCTATAGAAGCAAACGGTTTTGTGATTGTAAGTCTCATTCTGTTGGCATAACATCCCTCTGGTTTAACTTGCATAAAGAATAAGAAAGGCATCCTGTTCAGCCACTATCTGTGTGGATTTGGGAAAATATTTTGTGACTGAATGTTGATTTTGTTCAACAGTCATGCATAGTGTTCTCTCTCATATTTTTTAAATTTGAAACATGTTTAAAATACCCTCTTTTTAAAAGCAGTAATTTTCAAGAATAAAGTAAACAGATGTTTCCCTTTATGCTCACTCCTAGTTGTTAGGTGTTTGAAAAAAATGCCTTACCTACACTTTTCCAGTTGGGCCCTACTTCCATGCACTCATCTCTTTGCTTTTAAAACTGATCTGTACTTTTAGCATGAAAGTCATTTTTATTTGGTAATGAACTCTGTGGCAAAACTACAGATGTGAAAATGAATTAAAAAACGTTACCTGGAAATATAATTCAGTGCCTCCTAATTCCAGTGTGGTGAGAATCAGTAAGAATCCAGTAATCTTTCAGTGTAACATTGAAGGTAAATTCAATAGCTGTTTTCTTTCCTGTTTTTCTACACTGTATAGTGTCTTTTATATATCTATAAATCATCTTGCCCAACCTGAAAGGTTTAGGTGCCCTTTCCTTGTCTCCTCTTTTAGATTTGGGGCAAGGCTGCTAAACACTGGCATTCTCACATTAGAAATGCTCTGTACCGCATGGACGCTCAGCCGTTAATTCACCGCTCGCTTAAGTCAACACAAAAGTAACATTGCTGCAGCATCATGAACAGAAAGTGATACACACTGTCAGCTCAGTGGGGCACTAGGTTGCGTAATGGTGTCATTTAAATTCTTTAGCATAAAGACAGTAAAATGTGCACATGAAATTCCTAACCACTGTTTAAAAATATATTACACTATTTAATCTTAAAAAAACCCAACCCAAAAAACAAATGAGGAAGGCAAATCCCTTGGAATTACAGCAAAATACGTATTATTTTCTTAACATCATTTAGCAATTTTGGAGTTGCTTGTTAAAACAAAATTGTGCCTCAGCAAAATTAATGGTGGAAATGTTATGGGTCTTTGTCACAGCCACTATGTTATCAAGTCATGATAAAAACAAGTCAAGAAGATGGGTTTGGTAATTGGTCACGAAGACCAACATCCAAAGATAAAAAGTCTGTTTGTGTACAGTGTACATTGCCTCAAGCTTGTATTACTGTGTAATTTTTTCAGATTTAAATTCTTGCATTGACAGGTTTTTCTGAGGAACTGCACTTTTGATGTTAAGTGCTACGGAAGCTCCTGTAGAAGAAGGCTAAGGAAAGAAAGGGGCAGGCATGAGAGAGAAAACTGAAGGCAGCAGAACCTAATGGAGCACAAAATGAATTTTCTCTGCCAGGGGCAGCATTTGGCAACAAGGAAAATTTGTGACTATTTTGTGGCTACAGAATTTGGGACCTTTAGGGCTTTGTCTTATTAGCAACATAGCTGTTTAGTCCAGTTACACAAAACATTTCAACCAGCTAGTGAACAGCAAATGACAAGGCTGGGTTGGACAAAGCATTGGGCAAAAATGGTCCATAATGGGCATTCAAAGTACCTAAATAACTAGTAGCCTGCTAGGATTTAGGAAAAATTAAAGAAGGTTGAAGTATTAGGTAATGCTGGAAAAAAGTATAAAAAATTTTACAAGGGGGAAGGACAGAAGAGAGAATAGAAGAAGGAGGGATAGAAACTAAGGGAAAAGGGACTTGCAGCATAGAGACTAAGGGGACAGACAGGAATGAAAGGAGACTGAAGAAATAAAAATGCAAGTAGCAAAGAACAGAAAAAAGAGTGACTATAGAATGATTACAACAAATGCGTATTCTAGTTTTCTTTGCAAACAATGCATTTCCATGTAGAAGTGTCAGTGTCATAAAAGCAAAACCACAGCGATTTTGCACAGCCAAACTAACAAATCAGCATTGCTTTTCTTCTGGTCACAGGCATAACTGGCCTCTTATTTGTTCAATGTTTTACTTTGGGTGGAAATTCGGACCTCAAAACACTGGTACAACCAGCTCTTGTGTTTTATCTGGAAGTAATTTTAGAAGCTACCCTGTTTGCCCTTATGATGTCATACAGCAAATGATTTCTTCAGGGACTAAGTTCAAGTGTGGACTGACAGCCTCAGTCTTGAGTGCCTGGCTTTTGTTATTGCTGTAACATGATTTTAATGTATGTACTTCAGAAAGATTTAAATAAAGCACATGCAAACAATGCTAGTGTCAAATTAACCTCCCCCTTTCCTAAAGTTGAATGAAAACACACTTGATATGGATTATGCACTGCATGAAATTTCTTGAAAGCAGTAAAATCCATTCAGAGACTATGAGCATGTCTTTGTTATAGTAATGTGGCATTGTCTGGCACCATTATGAAGCATTTATGGCTCGCTGAGTGACTTACCATGCATTTATAATAATAGTATATTTGAGTTTCTTTTGAATATAACAGCATGCTTCAAAATCTTGAATATGAGGAAAATTAGAAAATTCCTATTAGAGATTTATGTTTTTTTTCAGCTACTCTCTCATCTTTCATTCCATCTCATAACTTTGCTTTCGATAACTAGGAAAATATCAATAACAGAAAATGGTAAGATTTTTCACAATAGCAAAGAAGTTTTATGGCCTGACTTAGTGTTGCCATCCATTTAGGGCTATAAAAGAAGGAAAGGGCAGAGTAAACAGTGCAAAACAGAGTTAACAGCATATTAGTTCTCCTCATTGATTAAATTGGGGAATAGGGCCTTCCCAACCATTTTTTTAGTGCATGGATTAGAAATGGAGCTTGGTAGAAGAATGAATGAACCAGGAAACCAGTTTCTATCCTTTACTTAGCAATCAACTGGCTGTGTGAGCAGAGCTTATACAAACCCTGCCTCTTACCTCTCTCCAGCCCCTTTCTGGTTGTACTTGAAAGGCATTTTTGTCAGTGACAATTTAACTCTTACTCTAGAGCATCCTTCATGAAGGAGTCATGGATGTATGGGCTGGAAGCACCTTGTCTGCACCAAACTGTTTACAGAAAATCCTGTCAAAGCTCATGAAATGTGTCTCTCTAACTCAGATTTGGTTTTTCTAGAGAAGGTGGTAATCTGGACCCTCAGTTTCATTTGTAAAACTGCCACTCGCTAGTCCTGTGTGCCATGGCACTGCTGGGCAGGACAGAGCCAGGGAGAGCTGGAGGCTGCACTGCTGTAGCATCACTGTGGCTGCTTCAAGCCATTTTGTCCTGTATTTCACATGTCAAACACACCTTCCACTTCAGTAGTAAGATCAGAAGCTTAATGAAAAGTCTGAAACTCCTTATAATAATTTTGTAGCTTAAATCTTCTATTTTTATAGGGAGATATAAATTTCACATATCCTGTAAAAAAGCAGGATTTAGGGATTTCAGGGCATGAAAAGCAGCTTGCTGTTCCAGATGGTTTGTAAAGCCTGACAACACTGTTTCACCCTGTAGTGCAGTTTTTTGAAACTATCCCCAGCCCAACAGCTGTACAAGAATGCAGTGACAGAAGGGAATACTTGACATATTTATAAACAAAATATAAATTATTTCTTATCCTTAGGGGAACAGATAAGCATTTCCAGTCTAATATGATGCCATTAAACGCCAGAAGAAAAAAAACGCAAGACTGATCTTTCAGTGTATTTAGGCTTTATGTACCCAGCTATGCTCTCGTTTCTTTTGTACAGTCCCACTTATTCCTAATTAGGGACCTGCCTGCCAGAAGTACTCCATTCTGCCTCCTCTGACTGACAGAAACAAGTACTGGGCTTGTGCTGCAAGGCTCTATGCCAGGCGAGCTTAACCGGCCACCGGGTGTCACTGTTTGACAGAAATAAACTTTGGTAGGATAAAAACTCCGGATCCTTTCTCGGCTTGCGTGATAGAAGTTGCAGGTTTCATTCTGAATTTGTCTTCCCTATCTGGCCCCTCAGTAGGTGGAGTTTTGAAGAGTATTTGTGAGCGGATTGCTTTTGTTTTGAATGAATTTTGTGAAATGCTTTCAGGTTTTTTTTTTTTTTTTTTTTTTTTTTTTAAAAGAGCAGGGGAGAGATGAGAAAAAGAACTGTTGAATATTTGGGAGATACTGTACCACTAGAAATTGGTAATAGATTTATTTACTGGCAGCAGAATCCAATCTGCAGATTAAAATCCCACCATTGCCTGTGTGGAGATAAAAGTAGTGCTGAATTAGGAAGTAAATCCTGCTCCTCCAGATTTTTCAACATACAGTTTTTCTAGCATTTTTAAGGCCAGGCCTACTGAGGCTTGTAGCTAGATATAAGGGAAAAAATTGGATTTGAAACGGGCCAGAGGCGTAAAACAAATCTTCAGGAAAAATCTTTTAAGAAGCATAATCACACCTGCCTCTTTACAAGAGAAAATTCTTTGCTACTCTCTCAAGAGGAGGAATACTTTGGCGAGAATTCAGAATCTCCTATCCAGATGATGGAAGGAAAGTAGAAAACAAAAGAAAATGTATTTTCTCTCTTCAGAGGTAATGTAAGTGGCTGCTATGCCCTGATAGCGAGCAGCTGAGAAGTACAACCAATTAATTAAAAAAAGGGGTAGTAACCTAGAAAAGGAGGAAAAAATTAATCCTAGGGAAATGGGAAAATGAAGACAGTACCTCAGTAAAGTGTACGTTCTGAGTGGAGGTAAAATCCTTGAGTGTGATAGAGATCAAAGGATTTATTGCCTCCTGTCTAATAGCAATGGAAGGATTTATTGCCCTCCAAACCTGTGGCTTCCAGAAGAATGTACTTACCCTAGTGTCTGCTAAATGTGCATAAATTCCTTCCCTCACAAGCTCTCTAAAATGTGGAAAGATTTACTTCCTTCTGAACAGTCCGCCTCAAATAAGCAGCTACAAATTATGTAGCCAAAGATGGTGCATTTTCCTTCTCTGTAAGGAGAGATTTCACAGAAGGGGCCTAGAAGCAAGCAAACATCTTTGTGAGTTTAAAACAGAAATACAACTTAGGGAATAAAAGCAAATATTATGAATTTACAGAGGCTGGTTAGAAAGACTTTTGTGGGAAGATATCACTTGAAAACAATGATATAAGGCAATCAAGTATGACAATTCAAAGGCAAGGTCATCAAGTATATAGATATTTCAATTTATAATGACCTTCTAAAATAATTGTGTAATGTAGCCATGATGATCTCAGGATATAACCAAAGCAAGCTTCACAGGGACTTAGTACTTTCATTTGCCTACTCATACAGCTGGGAAACCAGGAAAGAGTTCCGGCATCCATAATCTGTTTCAGGACTAAAAGAAACAGCAAACATAAAGCCACAATTTTTCAGCTTCTGTTTCAAATTGGGAAACAGGTTTGTGCGCCCAAAACCAAGTCTGCATTTTTCCAGCTACGTTATTGGGCCAATAAAAGATATTTACTCTGCCCATAAATCTTTCCTTGCTATCATTAAAATGTTAGAATATGTTTAAGGCTTTCAGATGTTACTGGCTGCTATGTAATAAAGAATTTGATTATACATAAAACACTGCTTATGTGGAATAGCAGTCAGGTTCAAAGAATCAGTAACTTCAGAGACCGTGAGGATAAATGAGAGCTTGACCAAAAAATGGAAGCTGAAGTTGAGCATGCCTGCAGCTAAGCAATTCTGTCTGCTGTTGGGCTTTCCAGATCAATTCCCAGCTGCCAAGAGTTATTAGAGGCCAGAAAGGTGGAAGTGCACAGCAGAGGCACTTGGTCATGCTTTTTTCGTTTTTTAAATTCAGACTTTGTACAGGAATACTGAAGTTATGGTGATGTTTGCTGGGAAGCAGTTTCAGTGCTAGGGTGCATATAGAATCATAGAATCATAGAATCATAGAATAGTAAGGGTTGGAAAGGACCTCAAGATCATCGAGTTCCAACCCCCCTGCCATGGGCAGGGACACCTCCCACTAAACCATGTCATCCAAGGCTATGTCCAACCCCACCTTGAACGCCGCCAGGGATGAAGCATTCACAACTTCCCTGGGCAACCCATTCCAGGGCGCCACCACCCTCACAGTAAAGAATTTCTTCCTCATATCCAATCTAAACCTCCCCTGTTTAAGTTTAAACCCATTACCCCTTGTCCTCTCACCACAGTCCCTAATGAAGAGTCCCTCCCCAGCATCCCTATAGGCCCCCTTCAGGTATTGGAAGGCTGCTATGAGGTGTCCACGCAGCCTTCTCTTCTCCAGGCTGAACAGCCCCAACTTTCTCAGCCTGTCTTCATACGAGAGGTGCTCCAGTCCCCTGATCATCCTCGTGGCCCTCCTCTGCACTTGTTCTAACAGTTCCATGTCCTTTTTATGCTGAGGACACCAGAACTGCACACAATACTCCAAGTGAGGTCTCACGAGAGCAGAGTGGAGGGGCAGGAGCACCTCCCTCGACCTGCTGGTCACACTCCTTTTGATGCAGCCCAGGATACGGTTGGCCTTCTGGGCTGCAAGTGCACACTGCTGGCTCATGTTCATTTTTTCATCAACCCACACCCCCAAGTCCTTCTCTGCAGGGCTGCTCTGAATCTCACAGAATCACAGAATCACAGAATAGTAAGGGCTGGAAAGGACCTCAAGATCATCGAGTTCCAACCCCCCCGCCATGGGCAGGGACACCTCCCACTAAACCATGCCATCCAAGGCTATGTCCAACCCCACCTTGAACGCCGCCAGGGATGAAGCATTCACAACTTCCCTGGGCAACCCATTCCAGGGCCCCACCACCCTCACAGTATAGAACTTCTTCCTCAGATCCAATCTAAACCTCCCCTGTTTAAGTTTAAACCCATTACCCCTTGTCCTCTCACCACAGTCCCTAATGAAGAGTCCCTCCCCAGCATCCCTATAGGCCCCCTTCAGGTATTGGAAGGCTGCTATGAGGTCTCCACGCAGCCTTCTCTTCTCCAGGCTGAACAACCCCAATTTTCTCAGCCTATCTTCATACGAGAGGTGCTCCAGTCCCCTGATCATCTTCGTGGCCCTCCTCTGGACTTGTTCTAACAGTTCCATGTCCTTTTTATGCTGAGGACACCAGAACTGCACACAATACTCCAAGTGAGGTCTCACGAGAGCAGAGTGGAGGGGCAGGAGCACCTCCCTCGACCTGCTGGTCACACTCCTTTTGATGCAGCCCAGGATACGGTTGGCCTTCTGGGCTGCAAGTGCACACTGCTGGCTCATGTTCATTTTTTCATCAACCCACACCCCCAAGTCCTTCTCTGCAGGGCTGCTCTGAATCTCACAGAATCACAGAATCACAGAATAGTAAGGGCTGGAAAGGACCTCAAGATCATCGAGTTCCAACCCCCCCGCCATGGGCAGGGACACCTCCCACTAAACCATGCCATCCAAGGCTATGTCCAACCCCACCTTGAACGCCGCCAGGGATGAAGCATTCACAACTTCCCTGGGCAACCCATTCCAGGGCCCCACCACCCTCACAGTATAGAACTTCTTCCTCAGATCCAATCTAAACCTCCCCTGTTTAAGTTTAAACCCATTACCCCTTGTCCTCTCACCACAGTCCCTAATGAAGAGTCCCTCCCCAGCATCCCTATAGGCCCCCTTCAGGTATTGGAAGGCTGCTATGAGGTCTCCACGCAGCCTTCTCTTCTCCAGGCTGAACAACCCCAATTTTCTCAGCCTATCTTCATACGAGAGGTGCTCCAGTCCCCTGATCATCTTCGTGGCCCTCCTCTGGACTTGTTCTAACAGTTCCATGTCCTTTTTATGTTGAGGACACCAGAACTGCACACAATACTCCAAGTGAGGTCTCACGAGAGCAGAGTGGAGGGGCAGGAGCACCTCCCTCGACCTGCTGGTCACACTCCTTTTGATGCAGCCCAGGATACGGTTGGCCTTCTGGGCTGCAAGTGCACACTGCTGGCTCATGTTCATTTTTTCATCAACCCACACCCCCAAGTCCTTCTCTGCAGGGCTGCTCTGAATCTCCTCCCCGCCCAACCTGTAGCTGTGCCTGGCATTGCTCCGACCCAGGTGGAGGACTTTGCATTTAGCATGGTTAAACTTCATCAGGTTGGCATCAGCCCACCTCACAAGCGTGTCAAGGTCCCTCTGGATGACATTCCTTCCCTCCAATGTATCAACCAAACCACACAGCTTGGTGTCATCGGCAAACTTGCTGAGGGCGCATTCAATCCCACTGTCCATGTCACCCACAAAGATGTTGAAGAAGACCGGTCCCAACACCGATCCCTGAAGGACACCACTCATTCCTGGTCTCCAGCTGGAAATTGAGCCATTGAGCACTACTCTTTGCGTGCGGCCATCCAGCCACTTCTTTATCCACCGAGTGGTCCACCTATCAAATTGATGTCTCTCCAACTTAGAGAGAAGGATGTCATGTGAGACAGTGTCAAAGGCTTTACACAAGTCCAGGTAGATGACATCAATTGCTCTACCCCTGTCCATCAGTTCCGTAGCTCCTTCATAGAAGGTCACCAGATTGGTCAGGCAGGATTTCCCCTTAGTGAAGCCATGCTGGCTGTCACCAACCACCTTGTTGGTTTTCATGTGCCTTAGCATGCCTTCCAGGAGAATCCGCTCCAAGATGTTGCAAGGCACAGAGGTGAGACTGACTGGTCTGTAATTCCCCGGCTCATCCATTTTCCCCTTCTTAAAAATGGGGGTTATATTTCCCTTTTTCCAGTCATCGGGAACTTCACCTGACTGCCATGATTTTTCAAATATGATGGACAGTGGCTTAGCAACTTCATTTGCCAGCTCCTTCAGGACCCGCGAATGGATTTCATCAGGTCCCATGGACTTGTATACATTCAGGTTCCTAAGGTGGTCCCGAACAAGATCCTCCCCCACAGTGGGCCCAGGGTCCCCACCCTCACCGTCCCCGCGTCTGCCTTCCAAGACTTGGGTGGTGTGGTCAGAGCATTTGGCCGTAAAGACTGAGGCAAAGAAGTCATTAAGAACCTCAGCCTTCTCCAAATCCAGGGTAGCCAGTTCTCCCGATAGCTTCTGGAGAGGGCCCACAGTGTCCCTAACCTGTCTTTTAGTGGCAATGTACCTATAAAATCCCTTCCTGTTATCCTTAACATCCCTAGCCAAGTTTAATTCTAAGTGGGCCTTAGCTTTCCTAACCTGGTCCCTAGCTTCCCGGACAACATCTCTGTATTCTTCCCAGGCCACCTGACCTTGCTTCCACCTTTTATAAGCCTCTTTTTTCCTTCAAATTTTGCTCAGCAGCTCCTTATCCATCCAAGGAGGTCTCCTGGCCCTCCTGCTGAACTTCCTTCTAGGTGGGATGCATCGCTCCTGAGCTTGCAGCAGGTGAGTCTTGAATATCAACCAACAGTTTTGGGCTCCCCTGCCCTCTAGGGCTGTATCCCATGGAACCTTATTGAGCAGGTTCCTGAAGAGGCCAAAGTCTGCTCTCTTGAAGTCCAGGGCAGTGAGCTTGCTGCACGCTCTTCTCACTGTCCTGAGGATCTCAAACTCGACCATCTCATGATCGCTGCAATCAAGGCTGCCCTGGAGCGTCACATTCCCAACCAGCCCTTCCCTGTTGGTGAGGACGAGGTCAAGCATGATATCTGACAATGTCATCAGGATGCGTAGAAAGTTTGATTCCCACCTGACTCAGACTTGAGCTTGGCACACCTAAAAGGCAGTTCTGAGGGTGTACCTACCTAACTCCTCCCCCGCGGGCTGTAATAAAAATAGCTGATAATAAAATGTTAAATATCCACTGGACCAGTGAGAAACTGAGAAAAATCAGTGGTTTAAATATCATGAGCACTGACTTCTTACAGGCAGTAAAATGGATCAGATAGAGGTGAAAAGGGTGAGGAAGTCTTAAGCCCACTGTAAAGTGCCGATACAATTTAGCTGAGGAGCTGAAGACAGGAAAAGAGGAAAATTGTGTACCTGTGCTTTCCACATCTCAGACAAATATGCCTGAGGTGGGTGTCACCTTCTTCCCATGCATTAGCTTATTTCTCATTTAGAAAGGAACATAATTTAACTTTCAGAATAACACAAGGTCTGAGAAAACTATTTTCCATCTGAGAAAACTACTTCCCTCTTACCTATGATCTGTAATATATAGATCCCTTTTGCTGATAAGTAGTGTAAGATTCCTTGGACAAATGGAGGCTATTACCTATATGCATTCCAGCATGTGAGAGCCGCAAGTTGGAAAAATGTTAGTGGAATGGCTAGTAGAGTGGATGTGGGCTGGAGGAGCCAAATGGGTCTCCTTTGCCATGGATGTTTTAAGGGAAATGTGCTTCCTTAGAGAAGTATTTCTGGTATCACTTACTAGACAGTGCCCTGGGGCCTAAACCTTTTTGTCCTTTCCTTCTCACTTGTGTTTTTGTGGGGCCTGACTTTCCCGTGAAAAGCACTGATTGCATGAAGTCAGTCAAAGTCTATGACTGAGACTGCTGTGGCACAAATACTCATGACAAACACGAGTTGAGGGGGGAATTCTAAGAAAGCTGGAAAAGAACATGCTCACCTTGCTGCTTACAGGTGAGGCAATGGCCTTATCCCTGCATTTAACAGCAGCCATGGCTCCATTTGTCAGTATGATCACAGTGGATGGTAAGATCACAATGGGTGGCTTCAGCCTGTGGTCTGTTAGACAATAATGTCACAACCATCCTGGTTTGGTTTTATTGCTCTCCTTTGATCTCCTGACAACTTCAGTTATTCATTTTCTACAAGGACAGCCCTTCTGAAACCCATTAGAGGCTCAGTAGTGATGAGATTCTCATTTGTTCACCTCCATTTCATGCAGCCTCTGTGTCCCTCCTGCACCTCCTCTTCCAAAGCAGACCTTGGCTGGCTCAAAATAGGGCTGGGAAAAGGACAGAGGTCTTCCGAGGGAAGATGGGACCTTTTCATGCGGTTTTGAAAATCTCTCTCCAGAACCTTGCACCTGTATTACCATCTTTTGTAGCACTGCTTAACCTTTACATTTGAATAAGAATCAGATTTGAGAAATAAATAATATTAAAACCAAACACTTAGAGTTGTCTTCAAGCTGCTATGTAATACTAAAAAGAGCATATTAAAGAGTGATCGCATTTTGGAAGACTACATTGCATAAATATATGTATTGTCTATACATATCACTGCTATTGTTTTGCTATGCTTAAATATATATGTACACACGTATACACAGAGACACATAGACATTACTAACCAGAGAAATATAAAAACTGAATTCCATATAGATTAGGTTTCAGCTCAACAGACAATAGCATTTTTTTAACTAATTTTTGAGCAAAAGTATATTTTTAAAAATATATTTCTCTCAGCCTGTGTGTGCACACTGAAATATTTTGATGACAACTGCAGTCCAAATGGCAAGGTCCTGTTACAAGCAATTCATCACAGATGTAGTCCTTAGGCCAAATTATGACCAAAAAAAGACTGAAAATAAAATGTTAAGAAACAGTTGATATGTTTTAATTTATGAAATGTAAACTGGGTATGATCAGTAGGTTCTGACATATTTTTACTTGCTAGTAGCACTGAGGGGCAATGCGGGAGCCATCACTGAAAACTTTCAGCTCCCATCCCCCTCCCCTTCGGCAGCTGTTGAACATCATTTCTCCATCAGGTCCAATTCTTCAGCACGTCAGTCAGCTTCAAAACTTTCCTCCAGATGGCTGTTGAGTTGGGAATGGACCCTGCAAGCTGCATATTAAATATCTGAGTTTCTTGTGCAAAGTTTGAGCCTGCAAACTCATGCAGCCTTGTTTTTTGTGGGAGGCGCGAGTGGGTAGATGCTACAGAGGCAGGGAGAAGGCAGGATGAAGCGTGGAGAAGCAGGACAATGACAGCAATGGCATGTCAAACCCCTGAAAGTGAAAGGTTTATCATTGATTTCTTCATGATTTCTGCGTGATGCAGGTCCCATGCCTTATGTTACTTAGGGGCTGGCTTAAGGTGGTGCAGGCCCACTTGTTTCAAGAATGTCCCTCAGGACCCTCTGCTGCATGGCATGTGTGTCCATGCAATGCTGTCTCTGCGCAGAGTATCTCTGTTCTCTGTGAATATTTTCAGATCCTGTACAAAAGATTTTTTTCTGCTCTCATCAGAGAGCTTCTGTCACTGAGAGAAAAGCAAAGAGCATGCTTCATATTTGCTCAGAGATGGTGGTTACTTGGTTACTCTTGCATTTAAACTGCTGTGAGGTCCTGGTCCCGGGAGGTATTATTTAAGCAGAGACCAGGTTTTTATCACTATCAGCAAACTCCACATTTTCCTGAACTCATTGGGTGGTATCCAATCTCAGGGCAAGATTGTTAGTAGCTGGTGAACTGAATTGCCCCCTGATTACTATTAAACTCTGTTAATCATTTATCTGCAGGTTGTGATGTGAGTTTAGGCACTAGCATCATGCATGGATGCATAACCTTAGCTGTTTTAACCTTAAATTGAATCCCACTCACTTTTCTTCAGAAACTTTATTGTGGCTGTTGTCAAGCAGATTTTCCATACCATGTTTATACTCTCTTTCCAATTCACCCCTCCCAAAAAGTCAAAGTAGACAAATTGTATCAATAACAATAACCTCCATCCACTGGGTGTTGTTTCAGTTAGAGCACATACACATTCCCAGTCACTTTGGTTATAGAAGACTTATAAATTTCCTCAGTATATAGTGAACCTGTATTAAAAATACAGCTTGTCAGAGCTCATACACATTTTCTTTTCATTCAAGTCTATCTCAAAACCATTCTTTCTTAATATACTGGAATTTGGTTTTAGCTTGCTTTATTATTTTGTTGTATTAGAAAGGCGCTGTCTCAGTATTCAGCCTAAGTTATCCAAGCAAAAGTAAAGAAGAATCCTGAAGTCCTAAATAGTGTCCTATCTTTGATGTGCTAGCATCCTTTCATAAGGCACAGTGTAGCCATTTCTGGGAGAGGATTGCTTCCAGCAAGGTCTTGTTTGGTGGGTGAGAAAAAACAGGATAGTGGAAAGCCCCAGGGCTGCCATGTTAAGCAAGGGTGACAAATATGTGGGTCCAGAGAAATTTAGATACAGCTTACACACAGGAGCTATGAGTCTGCAGGAGTTTCTGCCTGATATGCAGGAGGGATGAGATGGCTTCCTTAGTCCAGCCCCATAACACTGTGGCATTGTGAGATACATTCTCTCCAGCATGGAGCCATGGTTGCCATTGCAGTGTGTCCAGAATTCCTCCTCTCTGAAGTATGCAGTGTGTAGTAGGTCTTAGCCATCTGAAGATTTTACCTGAAGTTTATAGGTGCAGAAAGGACAGCAATCCATGCGCTAAAGTTGACGATGCAGCTGTACCACTACTGCACAAGGTGAGAATTAGCTCCATTCATCTGCTGTGTGGCTGTTTGACTTTAATAGCATTGTGATCAAACCCAATTAACTACAGTGACATGCAGTGTTAGGATAGTGCTTTTCAGATGTTCACCCCTTGCTCTTCCTGAGGATACTTACTATGACAAACTTCTACTGAAACAAAGGAAAGATGTTAAAATCTGAAGGAAAGCTTGCATATCCAAATGCAGCTCTGCCTTGTTTTGGTTTTTCTCCCCAGCTGAATCAATGGACCAGTATTTTTTCTACAAACCTTTGTTTCATGAAAAATGTATAGCTCTGCAACTATCAGGTCACATCCATGTTCCCTTCAGGACAGCCACCACAGTATATGGACACTCCGATGCCTGACAGTATTTTGTTACAGTTTCTCTTAGATATTACTATTTTGTTTATAATTGTTTATATTTTCCTCCAAGTAGGATTCTGATTCAAGCCAAAACTTTTTGGGGAGACAACAAGAGGGACTGCCGGGTCATGCTAACATTAGATAAGGACCCTCAGGAAAACCATGTAGTTTACAAAAGTATGAGATCAATAGCACCTGTGGGCTGAGAGCTAGCCTTTCAGTCTTGGATTCTGCTGCTGAATCTAAAAGAATAGTATGGTAAGGGAACCATTTTTAGGATGGACACATAATGAACAAATCTTTCCCTTGTTACTAAGCATTTCTGAAATTCCCATCCTTTTCCAAAGTTTAAATAGGAAGGCAAACCAGCTGGCTACCCACATGACTCTGGTGGGGATGAAGAAGCCTTCTGGTTATCCCACTAAGCCATTTGGAAGCGACAGCTTGCAGGCTGTTGGGATGTACAGAGAGAGAAGAGGGGAGTTCAAGCCTGTAGAAAGCTAGTAATGTCTGGATGAAGGGGAGAGGGCAAGAAGTGCAATCTGTTGTGTGGAAGAAAAGTGAGAGTCCTAGATTCCCAGCCAGGCTGTTCTGTAGTGCCTTCTCCCTATATCTGATTTATTGTGTAGAACACGATACCACATACAGCTGTCTTTAATGGGACTATCCATCATTGCCCTCTGACAACATATTCCTGTCAATGATCTGCCGAAAACTTGGTTAGCTCCTCTATCCTTGACATTCAGGTTGAGGTATGTTCAAACTTCTTGTTCCAATACTGCAACAGGCCCAGCAAGAACCCTTAGTGCAGTAGGTCAGTTCTGTTCAATCCATTTTTATTGAAGTCAGTGGGGAATTGTATGTGACCAGAATTTGCAGGAAGCAGCACCTCAGCCATGTCACATCAGTGAAGCTGTGCTGCACTCACAATGGGAAACTGAAATGATTTGGCACTTTGCAGACAAGAGGTCTGACAGGAAGGTGGAAGAGTGTGCATGGAGGGGGTTTCTCTAGGATCCTGTAAAAATTTCCAGGGGATTCCCATCTAAGTCTGAACAGAGTCTTCTATATCAGTTTTCCTGCACCAGTCCTTTCAGTCTTTCTGACTTGTAAATGGGTCCTCTATCATGGACATTATCTGGCATCCAGTGCATTTCTGATCCCTCTAAGTTCTCAAAAGACAGAAGACCTATTAGAGGTCTGTTTTGTGTGGATTTGTTCAATATAAAAAGGGAAATGCAACAAAGGTAAACAGAATCACAGCAAGGACTTTCTAAACTTAAGCTCTTCTTCACCTAAGCTGGTGAACAAAATACACTGATTACATTCAAAGTCACAATTCTTTCTCATAGGTTAGAGAAGTGAGTCTTCAGCAGTGTCAGCTACTTGCTTAGCACATCTTAGGCATTGCCTAGTACAGGACAAACAAAAAAGTCTTAGACAACTGAATTAACCAGCTGGCATTTGACAACTCTGGCCTTATTAATACAAGTAGGTCGTATTTACCAAGCCTCAATATGACCATAGAATGCAAAATGCATCTTTTATTTTCATTATGGAATACTGTTATTTTAACAAAGTTTTAACTTTAATAGAAAGACCAAGTTGATTGTTTGATACTGAGGTTATACATTTGAAGGGATAGTAGGGTTTTTTTTTGTGTATTGTGTTTTTTAATAGGAAAGACAGTTTATACTTCAAAGGTGAAAGGATTTCTTTCTTTATCCAGACCAAATCTATGTGTTTGCAAGGTAGCCAAGGCCAGTCCAAAGAGTAGAGAAAGAGTAGCAGAACCTGCTGTGAAAAAAGGAAACGTTACTCATTCAAAAATTACTAATGTAGAAATAAGAATCTCAGAATAAACCAAGAGAAGTGATCTACCTTGAAATGCACATTAGATATAACTGCGTACAACTATAACAAAGACAAAAAATTTTGAGGAGTCATCTTCCAGAACTTCCATGGAGCTCAACTGCCACTTGAATTCTGAGTTTTTTGCTCGCCTCATGCGCTGGATGGTGTGTTGACATCTAGTGGGAAAATAGTTTTCTGCACGTATGTGTGTTCAGATGATTGCGCTTCATGTCTAAAATGTTAATATCTCAGGCATACACGTAGGTGGTGTTCCCAGGTGACCTATTTGACTGCAAGGCATTCCAGGAACTCTACGCAAGATGAGCAGCTCTATCATCTGTATCTTTTTTGGCTTTATTGTTTTTTTCGATCTGAATACCATTTTACTCTGAGTACTTGCAGTTCTTGTGATTGCAAATACAGCTAATAGAGTGGTAGAGCCCTGAGGGGTATCTGAACACATAGCCCAAAGTGCCTGGCTTGCCTGCCAGGGTGCTTAGCAAATGAAGCACTTCACTCACATAACACATGCCTGTGGGCCAGCACAAATGCTGGGTCATGGGCTAATACTGATGACGTAAATTATTCTCAGTGGTAGCCTTCTGGAAATAATGGGTTTTATTTTTAGTTTTTCACTGGACCCTGTATATTTTCAGTCTAACTTGAGGATGCTATTTTAATGATGTTGGTGAGACCAAATGTTTCGTAAAAGCATGCGTTGCTTTTGCACGTTCCAGCACTATATTGCTTTAATTTGTCCAAGGAATGGTACCAATGTGTTCTTTTTACTCCCCAAAGCTTGAATTCTTGTAATGCATTCAGAGCTTTAAAAGTTTGTAAATTTTATATAACTAAACCATAACTCAGTCTTTGGAAGTGGATCTCTTGTCACTATTCCTGGGCTGCTAAATAATTTTACTGGTGAGTCATATCTTTTTTTCTTTTAAAAGTCCTGTAGGCTTTAAAATAAAGATTAAGAAGACCCTTATAAAGCTGAGAAAGAAAAGAAACCTGTGCCAGCACTGTGAAAAGCAGTTGTTATATTGTTAGACAAGTGAATGTAAATTAGAGAAGAGCAAAAAGGGACCCGAAAGGTGGAATATGACACAGATAAAATCTGGAATAAAACTGTGCATGAAAAGAAATTGGTCAGAAAAATCATGAAAGGAACATGCATAGTAATTTAGCGATGGGAAAGAAAAAATCAAAGTGACAAGACTGGGTATCCAAAATGGCTTTCCTCTCACATCTTTCAGTCTGCCTAGTGGCCCACTGCTGTGAGGCACACTTATGGCCTTCTCACAATTCCCTGAAGTGCTATCAGCTACGATTACTGCATGCAGTCATGTATTCTGTAACCTTGATCCTTGTCCCATTAACTTTCACTGGTATATGATACATGAGACATGCTGAACTGCTGTCCTGGATTTTAGGAACCTGAATTCAACCTACTCTCCAAATAAGACAGTTCTATTGCTGTCCCACAGTTCCTGAAGTGAGATTTGGGTAAATTGTACATGCCAAAGTCCAAAAGTGAGGAAAGAAAAAAAATATCCACATTGCTTTTTCAGCCACTGCTTATCTTTAGAGCACTGAAACCTACAAAGCCTTCACTTTGTTACTGAACCTGCAGTTGCAGGTCTGTGTATATCCAAAACTACCCCTGTCCAAATAGCCTTATTCAAGCCCACAGCTAATCATAACCCAGAAAACATTCATTAGCTTATGAATCAAATCCAGAGTCATCTTCACTTTGATCCTCTGTTGGGCTTGTTTGCAGAACAAACTGCACACCTGCCACTAGGACAAGGCCTCCTGCAAAAACCAATTGCAGCTGGTTCCTTTTAAAGGGTGTCTGGAAGGAGAAACAGTGCCCTATACATGGGATAGCCCACCCTGACCCAAGGAATCATGATTTTTTTTTCTTTTCTGTGCAGTGGCACAGGTTCAATAAGAAGGATGGTGAACTTTTAAAGCAGATAGTACCCTCTTAGATGTCTTGCGTTCCCTCAGGCTGTGGGAAGAACTGATTCTGGGTCTCATTTCCGTGACAAGTGTTTGAACTCCAGACTGGGAAGCTGAAACAATTGTGAAAATACTTTTAGAATGACAAATGATTACTGCTCCTGCCTTTATCTTTTATATCTCTAGTGGCTGAAAAAGACATCTCTTACAGCAGTGACATATTTGGAACACAAATACAGGTTCACACAGAAACTGAAGGGAAAAGAGGTGAAATGAAAACAAACAGCCACAAACCTGTGTGTGCACCCAAATGAGCATGCTCTTACGTAGGAGTGCTTCAATATCTCACTTGAAAGCCAAAGTAAAATGGGATAAAACATAAAAATGGGAAGCTTTTTATGTTCCTACTAGCTCATTCTGACTGAGACTTGTCATGTGTAAATTGGATATTTAGGCCCTTCCTAAAGCATCATGGGGCTGACCACTGTCAGCTCTGCTTTTAGAGATGTAATTTGGGTCAGACCAGAAAGACCAAAGAAAAAGATTTGAAAGATGAAGAAAACCCTAAAAAAATAAAGAAAATTCTAATTAATGGTGGGGCTCAAAGAGTAGAAGTGCTCAGTCACTACTCTTGTTCTGTTTTTAGAGAGAAGAGGGTGATGTACTCATACAATGAGAAAATGATAAAGAACTTTCTAGTGTTGTCCTCTTCCAGAACTGTGGAGGGCATTATAGAAAAGTTAATCACTATTTGAACAATCTATCAAGGAAGTGACATGGAGACCTGAAATGTTAAAATAATTTTCTTTCTTCTGTGTATATATATGCGATTTTTGGACTCACACTTTTGACTAGAACACTCCATTACTGCTATTTGTTTTGGTGTTTCTAGAATAAGCACAGTCTGATATCTTATCCTCTGGTATGACTGCAATTTCCAGGTCGTCTGTCCCAGTGCCATTACTTCCTGGAAGCCCTTTATCACACAGAATTTAAATCCTTACCTCTTTCCCAATCTGAAGATGTTTCTGACATGCAGAAGTGGGGGATGGGAAGTACATCGAGGTTTTTGATGATCAAGTCAGAAGTCTGGCAAAAGTAGCAGAAATAGTTGCATTCATGCCGACCCATCTAAAGCCAGCTTTCCTGGCAGATGGCTCGGGGACTCTGCTGAAGAGATCACTTAGCCTGGCTGTAACACAGAGGATGCTGATGATGAGCATGCCCTGTTAAGCAGAGTGGTTGCAAATCAGGTACTAAGTGCTGAGATTGCATGAGGAAAAGGTCTGGCTTTCTAATGGGGGCTTTTCTAGACTGATGGAGGGAAAAGAATATTGTGTGTAACAACTGTGCTTCCAGCCACAGTGAACTCACAACAATATTTTGTAAGATATTTCTAATGCTTCAAGGGATGTTTTTCCATCAGCTGACACTTTGGTCTATTAGATGAGGTATAAGTTAAAAATAGGTCATATTCTTATAACACACGGTCAGCTGATATAATGTATCTAAAACCTATAGAGAGAGTCAGCCTGCAGGAATTATGCAGGAAAACAACATTGTAAATCATGGCTTCATTGTGCTGGGGGACTATGGGGAATATGTGAGACTAAAATGTAATAGAGAATATTATTGCAAAATTTTGAAGATCTGAAGGCAGAGTTATCTAGATGAGAAAGGAAGGTTATAGCTAACATTCTTAAAGAGGGAATATCTAATCTAAGGAGTCATTGCAGGCAGGGAAAAAAATGAGAACATCCCTTGTAACTGATGGGAGAACTGAGAAACGGCTTTGTGGGATCAGATAATATATAGAATATCTGTCCATCCAGACTCTATATTTGGTTTGTCCTTAGGCAGCCTGCTCATCATTTACAGCTTTAGTGGCAGCTTCTGAACCCTGTTCAGAACTAGCAGCTATGATGTCTTGGTAGCATCCCTTAAAGACAGAAGAACCTGTGAACCTGAAGAACTTAAGTAATTCCATCATAAGCATCCACTACCTGGAACTGTTTGTGTTTCTTGAGGAAAGACAGCTCAAGCAAATGTAGGTACAAATGTTTCCTTTCTGTTTGACCTTTTATAGCTCCTGGATAGGTAGACATGAAAAGACAGCAGAAGTTCACCCCTGGTATTTAAGTTACCTGTGGGTTTTCAGAGTTTCAGGTTTGGGCTTTTTTGTTTATGTTGAATTTTGCTGTTTGTCTAACCCCATAAAAACAGCCTCTGTCACCAGCAGTTGTATGGTCTGATGGTACAATTTTGTCCTTAATTCCCAATAAAATTACTAAGTCAATAATGCTGAGTTTCCCTTCCCCAAAAGTTTACAGTTCTACATTTCCAGTTCCTCACTTTCAGTTCTACAAAAAAAGTTTACTGATGTGTTAAAAAACAGGAGGTCATCTATATCAGTCAATGTATCAGTGTTGTGTCTATCTAGAAGGAAGTGCAGCAGGAGGGCCAGGAGACCTCCTTGGGTGGATAAGGAGCTGCTGAGGAAACAGAGGGAAAAAAGAGGCTTATAAAGGTGGAAGTAAGAAGAGGTGGCCTGGGAAGAGTATAGGAGTGTTGTCGGGGAACCTAGAGACCAGGTTAGGAAAGCTAAGGCCCACTTAGAATTAAACTTGCCTAGGGATGTTGAAAGATAACAGCAAGGGATTCTATAGTTACATTGCAAATAAAAGACAGGCTAAGGACAGTGTGGACACACTCTGGAAGCTATGGGGAGAGCTGGCTACCCTGGATTTGGAGAAGGCTGAGGTTCTTAATGACTTCTTTGCCTCAGTCTTCACCGGCAAATGCTCTGACCACACCACCCAAGTCTTGGAAGGCAGACGTAGGGACTGTGAGGATGAAGACCCTGGGACCCCTGTAGGAGTGCATCTGGTTTGAGACCATCTTAAGAACCTGAATGTATACAAGTCCATGGGACCTGATGAAATCCATCCGCGGATCCTGAAGGAGCTGGCAAATGAAGCTGCTAAACCACTGTCCATCATATTTGAAAAATCATGGCAGTCAGGTGAAGTTCCCGATGACTGGAAAAAGGGAAATATAACCCCCATTTTCAAGAAGGGAAAAACGGATGACCCAGGAAATGACGGACCAGTCAGCCTCACCTTTGTACCCGGCAAAATCTTGGAGCAGATTCTCCTGGAAAGCATGCTAAAGCACATGAAAACCAACAAGGTGGTTGGTGACAGCCAGCATGGCTTCACTAAGGGGAAATCCTGCCTGCCCAATCTGGTGGCCTTCTATGATGGAGCTACAAAACTGATGGACAGGGGTAGAGCAATTGATGTCATCTACCTGGACTTGTGCAAAGTGTTTGACACTGTCCCACATGACATCTTTGTCTCTAAATTGGAGAGACATCAATTTGATAGATGGACCACTCGGTGGATGAAGAACTGGCTGGATGGCCGCACACAAGGAGTTGTGTTCAGTGGCTCAGTGTCCAGCTGGAGACCAGTAACGAGTGGTGTCCCTCAGGGATTGGTGTTGGGACCGGTCTTGTTCAACATCTTTGTGGGTGACATGAACAGTGGGATTGAGTGCGCCTTCAGCAAGTTTGCCGATGACACCAAGCTGTGTGGTTCGGTTGATACATTGGAGGGAACGAATGCCATCCAGAGGGACCTTGACACGCTTGTGAGGTGGGCTGATGCCAACCTGATGAAGTTGAACCATGTCAAGTGCAAGGTCCTACACCTTGATGGGAGCAATGCCAGGCACAGCTACAGGTTGGGCAGAGAAGAGATTCAGAGCAGCCCCGTGGAGAAGGACTTGGGGGTGTTGGTCAATGAGAAAATGAACATGAGCCGACAGTGTGCGCTTGCAGCCCAGAAGGCCAACCGTATTCTGGGCTGCATCAAAAGGAGCATGACCAGCAGGTCAAGGGAGGTGATCCTGCCCCTCTACTCTGCTCTTGTGAGAGCTCACTTGGAGTATCGTGTGCAGTTCTGGTGTCCTCAGCATAAAAAGGACATGGAACTGTGGGAACAAGTCCGGAGGAGGGCCACGAGGACAATCAGGGGACTGGAACACCTTCCGTATGAAGATAGGCTGAGAAAGTTGTGTCTGTTCAGCCTGGAGAAGAGAAGGCTGCATGGAGACCTCATAGTAGCCATCCAGTATCTGAAGGGGGCCTATAAGGATGCTGGGGAGGGAATCTTCATTAGGACAAGGGGTAATGGGTTCAAACTTAAACAGAGGAAATTTAGGTTGAATATAAGGAAGAAGTTCTTTACTGTAAGGGTAGGAAGGCACTGGAATGGGTTGTCCTGGGAAGTTGTGAATGCTCCATCCCTGGTGGTGTTCAAGGCAGGGTTGGACAGAGCCGTGGGTGACATGGTTTAGTGTGAGGTGTCCCTGCCCATCTCAGGGGGTTGGAATTAGATGATTTTAAGGTCCTTTCCAACCCTAACTATTCTATGATTCTATGATTCTATGATTCTAATTATATAGCACCCTATATCTCCAAACTCAAACCCAGTATGATTTACATTTAAATTAATACTTTATTTGACAGAGACCTTACCAAAACAGTCTCTGAAATTAAGCAAGTATTTAATCCTCCAGAAAGCTCAACAATCTTTCAATCCCAGGGGTCTGAAAACCCTATATCTGTAAAACAAATCCAGTGGTAATGTGCAGTGCATATGCATGTCAAATCAGTAAGATATTTGAGCCTCTGAGAATGTAAATACATATGCCATTCTTTTCCCCTTGACTCTGGGACCTTTTACTGAAGAGGGAAGTAGTCCCTACTTGAGCACGTTGGCTAAAGCATCCCAAATGCCCAGGTTCATTTCGTGTGGTAATGCTTCAGAAGTGCAGAGAGAAAGTCCCTTGGTTCAGAGGTATTGTGTTAGGAGGAGGACAGTGTTTGTTTGCATTCAGTGGTTTGGAGAGAGGTCTTTCTCGCCCTCAGCTTTTCCAAGCTGGCTTTCCATTGTCACTACAAGTATGTGAATTTTTGGAATTGTCCCATGTTGTTTAGATTTTAGTTTCAGAAAACATGGGAAGAAAGGGGAGCTCCCCAAAGTAGAGAAGGTTGCTTCTTCCTATCCCTACCAATGTGACTGTAAGAGAAGAGGGTCTCTGCTTCCCCAAACATAGGAATTGTAGTGTCATAAATCTGCTCCATACTTTACACACTGTGTCAAACATCTTGTGCTTGTCCACTATGATATCTAAAGGCAGTCTGTGAACAGCAGACCACATGAAGACCATGAACACAATAAATTCAGCCAGAGATCATCACTTCTTGGATATAATTTTTGGGAGCTAGCAACAAGGTAGGTTAATCTTTAATACAGTGACAAACAGTTATATTCTTTAGCTTCCTTGTTCTCCATTGTCCCTCTCCCACTGTATTACTGTATGTAGAAAGCATTTTGCAAAGGCATAGTACATTTTCAAGCGCCAGATTTACCGTATGCGTGAAGACTGCCTGTGATGCATAAGTAGTAATACTTTGTGTGTGTAATTAATCCATTATGACCAGGAAACACAGCATGTGCTGTGTATGTACAGAATTGTTGTGTCATAATTCTGTACTGATCTATTGTTTTTGGAAAACACGGGGTCCCCTGAGCAGTCATGATGCATTTTTTTCTCACCATGCGCCATAAATATGATAGCCTCAGGAATAAGTAGACCTACTAGTAACAATCCCATTGCCAGATATCATTCGAGGTACACTTTTTGTTCTCAAAACCCTTGAGGAAACAACTTTGATAATGGCATCAAAAGCCTGCAGCTTTTCAGTTGACTGGTAAACTTGCTGTAATTGTTAAGAGATCTACAGAGAGCAAGAACAAACAGCTCAAAGAGGTTTAATTTTGGTCTTGGACCTTAGTTTTGTATTGTGGGACATGGGGTAGGACAGACTGCTTATGCAGCTCTGTAAATCTCCAGTCCCTCATATGATAGTTCTGACATCATTGGTTATCATCCCCTCTCCTTGAGATCATATAGTTACATCATTCTGCAATAGGCTATTGCTTCTAAAAGGTTTATGTACCTATGAGAATAGGGAAGCATTTGATATCTGCCACATCTGTCTTTAATATTTTGTCCTGCTGAGCATTCTCTTGTACTACCTGTAAGTCATTAGAGTGAGTTGTCCTACACCACACTGCAGCAGAATTCCTACAAGATAGTCTCTACACAGGTTGAGCAGTTCACCACAAATCTTTGCATCTCATAGAAATATCAACATACAAGTGTTTGGCATATTTTGGCAAGTTAGTATTAACTGTGGAGGCAGGTTTACTTGGTTCTGTCTTGTGAATTACATGTCTGAAAGTTGAAATTAGCTGTAAATCACTAATTGATGTGCATAATTCACAATCTGGAAGACTCTCTCTGGTGGCTGGATATTTACACATTCTCCAGTTGATCATCAGACTCACTGGTGGTAAGACCAGCAAAGGAACTGCTCTGTGACAAAATAATTGTGAGCACCTGGGCAATAACAGAACTAAGACCAACACTGATATATATTTTAAACTTTTCAGTAGATTGCAATTTAGCTTTTCTCGGGTTTTCATCAAGTCTCTCCTTGCTGAGCAAACCAACATGCTTGTTTCTTCTGTGACAAACAAACAGTAGTGAAGTTCTCAGCAAGTAGAGGCTAACTTGAATTCTGGATTCTGTTTGGTGTAAGAACAACATTTTTGTCTCATGTGCTGTGTTATCTTTTGTCCATTCCTGAAAAGGTCTACAGTATACAGATTCATCTTTCTGGCAAAAAAACCCTTTCTATTTTGGTGTTTAAATGACAATCCAATAAATATATTAAGGAAAAAAGGAGTACGTTAAACAAGGATAGAAGTGGCAAGAGAACTCTGGCTTGGAAGCCTTGGGAGCCTAAATGTCTCCTTTCAAATTCTGCTTGGTGTGATGCACAGACACACACCCATGTGGTGGTATATATAGAATCATAGAATCATAGAATGGCAGGGTTGGAAAAAACCTTAAGGTCATCGAGTTCCAACCCCACTGTCATGAGCGGAGACACCTCACACTAGACTATGTCGCTCAGGGCTCTGTCCAACCTGGCCTTGAGCAATACCAGGGATGGAGCATTCACCACTTCTTTGGGCAACCTGTTCCAGGGCCCCACCACCCTCAAAGTAAAGAGTTTCTTCCTTATATCTAACCTGAACTTCCCCTGTTTAAGTTTAAACTCATTGCCCCTCGTCTTGAGAAGAACGATGTGCTACTTTCTGTCTTTATTATCTGTAATGAGGCAGCAATCTCTTCCAGTCTTGCCTGAGGATTCCTGGTGTTTCTCTAACACCACTGAAATTTAATCAGAGCTGTATGAAGAAAGGTTCTCGTAAAGGCTTTAGGTATTTTGACGTTTTGTTTCATTGTGGTTTTGAAAGCTCCTAACTCTCCAGAAGAGCTATTCACCTATTTCTAAAGCAAGCTGATGAAGAATGCCTCTTTCTCTCAACACATGGAGGATCACAGCACAGCTTGTTTTCCTTCAAACTTTTTAGTCTTCAAGACTTATGATGAAATAATAAACTATTGTCCTTAATAATGGCAGAGCATATATGTATGCTTGCAAAAGTTAGTACTAGTGTTTTGGTAGGTATGATTGCTCCCATTCCCCATGTAGCTGTCTACAGCAGAAAATAGATACCTTCACTGCTGTTCACATATTGGTAAAAAAGTGGTTATGTGAAGTTGTTGACGGGATGATTCACATCTAGCTGGTGGGCAAAATTACTGCCTTCAGCTAAACTCTACTGCCTCTTCATGGATGTCTGATATTAAGTAGGTCTCTGATCTGTTTGACTTATCATGCCAGGCTGTAAAATCCAGCAGTTCAGGAGTTCAAAAGAGCGTCAGTAGTTCAGGCAGCTGGAGGGAAATGCACACAGAATGGATTAAGCTTGCCACCTACGCCCCACTTAGAAGAGCATGGAATGCAAAAATAATTTTACTCTTCCTCAGTGTTTAAATGATACAGATCATTTATCTCCATTTAAATGCATCAGACTTAAATGTAAATACATCACATAAAATAAATTTGTCTGATTTTAACTGAAGTTTCAGGTAGCATTTTTATAAAAATAGTCAAATGATAAATGGTTATAATAAAATGGTAATGATATAGTTAAAAAGAGAGATTTATTCTGAAGTTTGGTTATCAGTCTCTCATGGAGCAAGATGTTTTGTAAATTTTCAGCAAACAATAGGCACATGGTGAGACTGAGGCTCTAAGCAACAGTGTTGAGGGCATAATGAGAGTTGTCCAGCTCAAACCAGTGGGATTACTCATGTTTTTTAATGGAACAGGTAGTGAGGAATATGACACAGAGCCCATTAGAATTCAGAGTGAGCATTTAATTGATTATTTAATAAGTCTTTAAGTGCTTTGCTAAACAGCAGGACTCAGTATCTATAACCTCATTTCCAACTCAGGAATAACTACTTGCTGCTGTAAAATTCTTACTTGTCACCATGCTCCACCATTAATAACTTACTGGGATATCATTATTGACATCCATATCTATTTTTGCTCCATCTTATTCATACTTTGCAACATGTTCATCTAACTTGTGATTTTCCTATTACATCTGCAGTTAAACTCACTTTATTGAGAAGTGAACCTTGCCAAAAGCTTGCCTGTACATGAAAAATTGCTTCCATAGAGTCTGAAATAATTACCAGCTGTGCCTTCTGAAATTCACACAAGCTACCATTCATCATTATTCAAACTCGTCTTTGGATTCTTGTACTTTGCGTTTTTATACCAAACTTACCTATTTTTAAGAAATCTTTAAAAGTTCAACTTCTTTTGCAACTCATTGGATTCTTTGAAAATTATGAAAATCAAATGACCTTTTTGAAGTGAGTTTAATTTATTTGAGTTTCCAGATCAAAAACTACTGTTCTGGATACATACTTGTGGCATACAAATTCATTTAAACTTCTCGTATCCTCAAGTTACAGAACACAGTAGGGAGCATTCTCTAATTTTCAACAGAAAACTTCAAATGTAACATTTTTATATTTGCATCTGTATTAAAAGCTATGTAGATTTCACATGAAATGAAGCAGCTAGCTTTCTTCATTTATGCATATCAATGTACATTCAATATCAAGTACAAAGTGCTCAAATTGTTTACTAGATAACTATAAATAAATTGGACAAATATTTCCTGTTAAGGTAGTTTCTTGTAACTTTTAAATCACCACATTCTCACTTCCAGCCTTTTAAGAGCATATTTGCTCTAAGTCATCACACAGTGATTTATAGCCATAAATATATATATGCACACACACAAAACAACCCTCAGATAATAAGCAGAAAACCAATGTGAAAATAGTTAAAAGTTGTAAGGTATGAAATACAGAAAATGGATAAGGGAAGGTGTAGAGCTTAGGAAACATACATGGTTAGCAGGGTCTCCCAGGGGTGAAAGTGCTGGGATATGAGTTGGAAGAGCCTTGAAAGGTGAAACAAAGTTCTGCAGTTCACTAGAGTAGGTAAGGTACACTTGCCGTAGAGGCAAAAACTGCTGCTGAGAGTACTCAAGAGCAGAGATTTCATTTACTACAGATTCATTTTTAACTTTGTAGAAAACAAGTTTGTCTGGATTTGCTATTACCTTTGTAATACAATTCATCCTGTTTGTTTTTAACATTAAGATTAGTAAGTATTGGTTTGATCTAGTCCTCTATCCGCTGCTCCTAGAGAGAAGAGCAGCTGGTCTCTGACACAATTTAGACATGCAGATATGAAAGGCAGCATCAAACCACAAGCTCTATACAGGCTTGAAGGAGGCTGAGGACATAATACATGAGGAGGACATCTCATATAGAGAAGCTTAAACTCTTAATTCTCGGAAAAGTAATTGCATGTCTTCCATGAATTTACAGGAACAGTGATAGGTGGATTAAAATAATATATCATCATCATCATCATCATCATCATCATCATCATCTAATAATAATAATAATAATAATAATGGAAAGTATAACAAGAAGGACCAATAGGTAACTCAAAATTTTAAGGGGATGACACAAATTACATGAAATTTACTTTTATTCTCTTCAGATACTTTTGTAAACATAGCAAGAAAGGAACTGTGTATATTGGACTCTTTTTTTGACCTATAAAAATGCAGGTATATAAAGTACACCTCAGCTATTAACAACGGTTTGAAAACAGGAGGGATTACCTTATCTCATCGTAACTAACTTTGGAGTATTGTAAAACCAGATTATGTTCAGTTTTGTTTCCTTTTTCTTATGCTATGTGCCTTTACATGTTTCTCTTAGTATCTGCTTTTTCCTTTAAATTCTCAACTATAAACCAGTTACTGAATGACACAGGAAGATATCCCTATATCACAGCAACATTATGATTGTAAACACATTAAAAATGGGAAGATTTTCCAGTGCCCTGAAAGTATAGATGTGAACAAATATCTAAGATGTAAAGCCTTTAGCATGAATCTGAATGTCTGAGATAAGTTTGTCTGGTTAAAAATAACTGAAGACGTAATTAAAGAGGGATGTTTGCATCAGATGTCTGCATTTCAGATGCCACTACAAATGCTATGGATATATATGGTCAAAACTGTTTTTTTTTTTTTTGTTTCAAGTGGAACACTGCTAGCTTCTCAGTCAACCTTTTCCAGTTCCTCCCTGGCCTTTTTCTGCTTTTCTGTATATAAAACCAGCTCGATATGTCTGTCTATTTTTTTGAAAACTGAAAATTGGGATATTCTGATTTAAAAATCCTCCTCTTCTTCCTGCAAAAAGTGATAATATTTTTTTTTGTCTAACAATTTAAAAAAATTTCCAATGAGTGTTTAGAAGAAAATAATTTTATACTGAAAGATGTTGTAACTGAAATATTTCAATCACTTCTGTATTATAAAAATAACAATAGAATTAATTTGCAGGTTTAAGCCTAAACCAAGGCAAGACCTAAAGAGTAGCTGTCTAGGGGATGCAGATAGCTTTAAAATCTTGTACTTGTTTCCTGCTGCCAGAGAAAAACCTTCCTTCTTTGATTTTACTTGGCAACATGCAGAAATGTAGGAAAGAATCACTACCATAAAATTGGCAAGCTTTTACTCAGCTGTATAACAAAATACAAGGTATGTTCCACACCTGTAATTTTCAGTCACAGAGATTTTAATAATGTAAGATTTAATTGTTTTGGCTTCCAGAATAAAAGAGGTTTTAAATCTTCTTAGTTAAGGCTGCTATGCATCTTGTATAATAAATCCTTCAAATTTTCTGCACCAACCCAGGTCAGTCCTTTGATCTTTGAAGCTCAAGATGTCTTCAGCGCAAGTGTTCAGAAGAATTTTTTGTATAGAGATGTCTGTTTTAGAGAAAGCAGGATGCATTGTTGCTAGATTTATGCTTTATTGCAATGCAGATTTGTCCAAAAATACTCCATCAATTTTTAAGCACACTGGAGGAGAAGTTGTAACAGATCCTGGAATTCCTTCAAGAGGACTTCTTTTTTTTTTTCTTCAATATTAACCTTGATTTGATATTTATTTAATCAAGATCACAGTTTAATAGCATTTTAAAATTGAAAGAATATTATCAAATATTTGTATGTACTGTTTTTACACAGTGAATAAGGAGGTTTCCAGACAAACTAGCACAGTTTGTGGCAGAGTGATTTAAGAAATTATGACCCTTCAGTTTACATCCCTTTGCAGAGCAGTAGAAGGAGATGTCTACAAATGTCTAATGCTCTGTGGGTCTCAGCCTGACAGTGATGTGAGTTTAATGAACACTGGTAAGTGTGGCAATAGAGGAGTGAACACGGGTCTGGTTTTGCGGATTCTGAGAGGGCTGAGGGAAAACCCTCTTGTAGAAGAATAGTAGACACCAACCTGGAGTATCTTCTTTAGTCAGCCTGACTCGTCAGGCAGCACTTAAGTGTTTGAGCAGCTTTAGCTGCCAAAGAAAGTATCCAAAGATCAGGGTAAATAAAACCTCAATCTCTCATTTTCCTACAGAGGCTGGGCACATGGACTTCCCACAGCTTTCGGGAAAGCAGTGCTGGTGGCATCTGTGAGAGGAAAGAAGCCCCTGGATGGTTATTCTTGCATGAATTATGCTTTCCCCAGTCAGGTCACAATTCTGGATAGGAGCAGTTTTGATTTCTTTTTACATTTAGAGCTTGATTTATTTCTTTTTCTTTAATTCTTTTATTGTCTTAGCAGAAAACAGATATCATCTTGCTAACTTCCATATCCTGCATGTGATTGTCACTTGTTCTCTATAATATTTATATTAATATATATCAGTCATACAATAAAAGACTTTCACAGGGTCTGGTATTTATTGCATGGATTATGAATTCAACTTCTGATTTCATGTGGGTAAGAATCTTCAGACATAATGTTTTACTCTTGGAAGGTGCTGATTCAACAAAACTAAAAAAGATCTTGCAGGAACTTACTGACAGGATAAGTGTTATCTCAGAGAAACTTTTTAGATGCTCTGTTCCTGTTGGACAGAAATCGCAGCTTTCAGATATTTCCTTCCTGAGCAGATGCACCACTTTTCCTAAGATTATATTTCTTTTGGCAATTTATTTGGCTAATGTTTTCAATAAATTCAGGCAACTTTGCTTAATTTCAAGCCATTAAATGAATTAGCTGTGGATAGCTAAAGTTTAAGACTGAAGCATGTTGAGTTCAGAAAACAGAGACACCTAACGAAGTGTAACAGTTTTGAAAACTGGATCATGAGTCTTTCTGTATATAAAAGTGGAGTGTGGTCTTGGACATTTCAAAGTGCGGAACTACACATTTTTGAACATTTACTGGTTTGTTTTTTCGTACTGTTAACTCGTTATTTTTTAACTATTTAACTTAGAAGAAAAATAAAGGAATGAAATGTTAATTATTTCTTAGATACAAAAGTTTGGCCTTGCTTTGCCTGGGTGGCATGTATAAATCATTACATTAAAATCTGTGTATTTTAAAAAAGTGACGATTCTCCATGTTCAGAACCTAGCTAAAGTCCTACAGGTTAGTCAGTCACTGCTAGAACCCTTGTTTTTAAATTTTCTATACGTCTATTCTTTGCACAGGAATGAGTTATACCACAAGCAGTTCTAAAGTGAGTGGAAAATAATTCTTCATTTGAAATTATAATGTCATCATAAATACCAGAACAAACACAATGTATATTAAAACACAATTGTATGAATTTTCTGCAAACTATGTATTCTTCCATGCAAAGTCAGAAAAACACATCCAGAAAAAATATTTTACCAATTTCCTCACATTCTTTCAAGAAAGGCAGAGGCAGTTCAGATAAAATTGTCTTTTTGTTAAAGTATTTGGCAGAACTTTTGTTGCCTTTATGGGGTTGACTTAAACCAGCTTCTATGTTAAAGCCTAGTTGCTCTGCTATGCAGCCATCTGCGTCTTCATAGAATCACAGAATCATAGAATGGTTAAGG
Organism: Amazona ochrocephala; assembly: GCA_039720435.1. Classification (NCBI taxonomy): domain Eukaryota; kingdom Metazoa; phylum Chordata; class Aves; order Psittaciformes; family Psittacidae; genus Amazona; species Amazona ochrocephala. Next base: position 59,110,585 of record CM077878.1, read on the forward strand.
TTGGAAAGAACCTTATTCATATTGCTTTTAACCTTTCAGAATTTTAGTCATTTAGTGCTTTTTTTCATATATAAATGCACTAATCCTAGTAAGAGAACTAAACTGGATCTTGAAAAAGACGATTCCTGCCCTTCTCTCTACTAATTGCTTTAGAACTAGCTCTTGAAGAAGATAGACTATTTGAAGAAAAATACAATGTTCTGTTGTTATTTTTGTCCTTTTACCACAAGAAGATCAGTATGACACTTCTTTTTAGTCACTTTCAAATGTAATTTCTTAAAACATAAACCGCCCCATAACTGGGGTTTCAATTTTGACATTTGGGATTTAATTTCGGATATGTTTCTAAGTTTTTTTTTTTTTTTTAATAAATTGGTTTTCTTTTTCTTAAACTAAATTTTTATTATAATACAGAACAGCTAGAATGTATTCTTAAGACTACAGACTATTAAACGATTCTGAAATGAAATCTTTTTTTGAGCAATCACATGCTTCTAAGATGAACATTTTAAACAATAAGAAAAGTTTGAGACCAGGTTTCTGTATAGAGTTAGTCACAAGTTATGGATTTTTTTTCACTTTAAGAAGAACTTTTATTTTTTAAAAAATATTCTAAACATACCTATGAGATTGAAAAATAAAGGAATTCTGAAGGCAAAATTTTATCAAGATTAGTCATGCAACATACAGGAGATTTGGATTGAAATCCTTCTTTTCTTCATTCTGAGTCTCAGTAAATTCTGTTGTTTCATCTCTTAAAAACTTTGATGTAAGGTGAAGAAATTGCACCCCTCACCCCCACTCCCCCTCCATTTTAGTAATTCCCTGTGGGGTTTTTTGTTGTTTTTTTTTTAAGAGGGGTGGAGTCAGGGAGCAGGATGATTTACAGGGTGATAGTCCTTCATAACTTCTGTTGCATGAGCACGGCTGTAGGCTCCATTCTACTGCTCTCCGTTATGAAATGGATTTATCGCTAGAGAAAAGCAGCGAGTGTTCTCTGACCACACACACACTTTAATTCACTAGTTACTGTGAACATATTTTAGAGCAAATGGGGAAAGAAAAAGCCCTGTCCAGAACATGATTGATCTCATCCAAAAGTAGGTGTATGTAGGAACAGCTGCTGTAAAACTTGTGACTTTGTTTTCCCCTGAAGGTGCACCATAATTAGGACTTCTCCCATTCAATAAATTGTTTATGGCTCTTTAATTGCCATAAATATCAAGTGCTTATTCTTTTAACATTAGCAATGCCTGTAATCTCTGTTTGTCCAAAAGTCAAGATATCATATTAAAGAATAAACAAAAGTTCTTACAGCTAGTTTCTGCTTCTTCTGGGTGATTTGCAGCATATAATTCTCTGTATTCATTAATGTAAGGTATTTTATACCATCTACTCCAATCTCTATTATCTCACATGTCATTCAGCCTCATCTAGTCACTTCTGTGCTGAACATAGTAACTTGCACGTAATGTAAAGATATCTTTGAAAAAAACCTTTCAGGAAGGAATCCAGTCTCAATGAGGAGATAGACAAGCCAGTGCTGCTTCTGTCCTACAGTGCATGTATTTACGCAGCACACTGTGCAGAGCAGAGCAGATCCTGTCTGGAGAGAAGCTCTCCTTTTTGGTCATTTGAGACAATATTTAATTTCCTTAGAAGATAACAGCTCTACTCCTAAAGGATGCTCCCATGAGAACTTTTTGCCGCACTTTTAGATAAAGACAAGACTGTGTGTGTGACATAATCACTGTTACCCAGTGGGAGCTGCCTACAGGCTTCTCCTTTACAATAAGTAGCTGAGTTTATCTCACAGTCAAAGATTTTGTGCAGAACAAGATGGGCTTGAAAGCCACACTGTAGATGCAGCACAGCTGAGGTTTGTGCCCATTCAGGCTAACTCTTATGTGGATCACTAATACCTAAATATGCAATGGTTTATTGGCCAGTGTGAACACAGACCCCAAATATTTAAAAACATTTAGTGAAAGAGTTAGAAAAACAAATTAGACGCTGAGGATTAAATTAGTGTAGCAAACTCACCCCATCGGGATCAAAGCTGAATAGGTACCTCCTTGTTTTCCCCCCATATGCTTTCTAGCCAATAATTTGGAGAAATTGTCTGATCTAGTACCATAGAGAGCAGTACACTGATGCTGGACGATCAGCTACCCATAATTCATTGTTTTTTTGTTCATGAATTTAAAAGGTGGTTTGGTGTTTTTTTTGCTATATTACACTTTCAGCCTTGATCAACCAGTTAGAGCACATGGGGTCATGGAAAAGGACAACAAAATATCTGATATTCTAATTGTAGATCTTGCACAGATGTTGGGATGGGAATGGTGAAAAAATCTTCCTGCATCTGCTCTACTTGTGAACATAGGGGAAGAGTCTCTATTTAGTAATTAATAACAATTAAGAACAATTTTCCTGGGTTCAAATTGCATGAATTATCTCTCTTCCAGACTTGCAGTTTTACAGAGAAAAGATGCCCTAGACATTTATCACGAAATATCAAGTTGAAACACTGACATACAACTGATTTTCTGCAGATTTCAGGAGACTCACAAAGCATGATAGGAAGTGGATCTCACGAAGAATGGATATGGCAAAAAATGGACATGGCAGGATGAGACAGTTAGAAAGGAAAAGTGCATAATGACCTACACTTGCGGCTGGTGGGTTTTGTCGGGGCATTCTGATAGCAAAAGGAAGCCTCAGACCTGACCAGTTACTTAGTGACTGGTCATTAAGTGGGATGAAAGGTAGTGGTGTATGATCATATGTGTAACATTCTTTGCAGCTGCAAGGCAGCTTAAAACTTAAGGATACATGGGGAAACTTGAAACTTAAGATACACAGCGAAGTCTGAATGAGTTTTTCTATATACTGCATATCCCACTGCCAGTAAATATTCCTTTTAAATACCTTGCAGGTTTGTCGCAACAGTATGCTCAAATCTAAATGCTCATTTCAAACAGTCGCTGATATAATTTCCAGTCTTTTCAATATTTACTCCCCCATATTTTTTAGGAACAATAAGTCTGATTCTCCACAGTGAAGGTTAGCTCTTATTCTGACAACACTTGTTCCAGCTGTCACTGAACACAGTTTGCTTTTCATAAGGTCTTCATTAGCATTAGGATTTCTTTACGCTTCACCAGCTTACACTTTCAACTGATTCCATACATTAGCACAAATTACATTTTTAAGCCTTTCTTTGGGTAATCTGTTTTACCTCATAAATCTATAATGCTGCACTTCATTTGCTCAGCTCACTTAACAGAAGTCTAGGTACTGTGCCTGACCAGCACCACCATAGAAGGAGAGAATCTGAAACACATTGAGCAGCTCCATGGAAATCATATGTGTAACAGTAAGTATATGCCTAAATTATTTGCTTGAATTGTCATGGAAGGCTTAGTACTTTGGAAGACCAAGTCCTGAACATTTCTGTTTACACCACGCAGGCGAGGGGGAGCAGCTCTGGAGTAGCAGAATGCACAAGCAGTTGCAGAGTCGATCTTGGCTCCTGGAGGCACTTTGCACTTGCTGTAGGGGAGCCTGGATGGAAGATGGAGGGAAGGAGGGTAAGCCTTCTCTTTATCCTGGCAGCCGAAAACACAGAGTCAGGGAAACCGCTGTCATTGTCACCACTGCAGTCCTGAGAAGAGACCCTAATTATTATCTGGACCTTAAAATGACCTCCTCCAATGACAAAGGCCCCCTACCTCCTCCCCACCCTCCAATCTAGCAACCATCATTAAACCTAATGCTGTATTTGGTAGACTTATCAAAGCTATTTACTTGATCTTTTTATGTATATGCAGAAATGTATTTCACAAAGTGATATGCAATAAATTCTGCTTTCCCAAGCTCAATTCCAATCCCAGACTTCAAGGATCAAATGTTTCAAACAAATAAGAATTCAGTTTTTGTTTTGCTGCCTATATTTTTCAGGACCAAAAAATTTGCTTAAAAAAAAGTTGGATTGCCATGGCCATCGTATGGTCATAATTGAATATTTAGTAGAAACATTCCACCCCTACTCTATTCTACTCTATTCTATTCTAGTCTACTCGTGTTCTGTTCTATTCTATTCTATTTTATTCTGATTTCCGTGTCATCGAGATAGTATCTGAAAGCTAATAGTGCAGTAAATGGCATATTATTTAGTACATGAGTAGTCTATACACGTTCTGCTCTTAAATAAACATATTAGGTGTGATTAATCAAGTGCTGTATTTATGATACATGTGTCTAATCTGAATGGGCCTCTTCTTAGACTCTTTTTGTAATCAGTGGAAGCACAGTAATGTGTATGATTCCTCTCATTCTAATACAGATGTCATAAATGCAATAAATCATGTGAATAGCGCCAGACATATATTTTTCCCTCCTTAGCTCTTAAAGGTTGGCAGAAGGATGACAAAATGTTATTGTCCATTTCACCACAAATCTTCTATTGTAATATGTTAAATTACATGCTGGTGAGGCATGAAATAACAAAAGTTGGCTTGTTTCAAAATGCTGTGTTGCTTTTCCATACTAGTAATAGTGTTACTGATTTTGAGTAACAGTTTGAACAGCCCTTTTAATGTAAATAGAATAATTCATGCAATATGGTATGAATTGACTTATGGCCAGGTATAATATCAGGCTACCTGTAAAACATTGCTGAGCTGTGGTTGAGAATAAGCTACAGGCTTGCACTCATCATTATTGGTTTGCTCTCCCTTTTAGGAGGATTGACAGCCTGATTCAAGTTTACTGTGTAATGGTGGTGACAAGCTAAGGATGGCTTTCCCATACCCCCAAGGGGAACCTTAGGTCTCCGTGGAGGAAATTAAGTATCACAGTAGTGTTTAAACATGAACTAAAGAGGCAGACTCCTTTGCTCAATCACTTGAGTCCGTCACAGCATACCTTCTACCTGCTTGAAGCCTGGAACTGCGCCAAGGTTTTTCACAAACTTACTGAGTCCTCGTCACCAGGGTGCTCATTATTGTTGCTTGCAGCTTGTACTCACAGGAAATTTTATCACAACTTGTTTCTTTTGCAAGAAACAGATGGTATTTTTCAACATAAAATAATAATAAAATTTTCATGAACATGTTCCAGTAAAACAGAACAGTTCTTCAAGTGAGTTTTGAGCCAACTCACTGAAAATACTCCAGGTTTTGAAGTCTTCTCATTCATTTTGATTCTGGGAGAAAATGTCTGACAACTTGGAGTGAGGGGTGCATCACGATCTTTGCCCATATGAAGGATTCTCCAGGGCAGATTAATGCTCAGGAACTTGCAACAGTCTCCCTTAAGATGCATAAACAAGGGGCTAAGCTCACAACATTTAGATCTGCAAAGAACTTCTAAAAAACGTACTGTGTTGCTTTTCTATTTATCTAGATGCAGCTCTGATAAGTGTCTGGTTATCTTACTGCAGGTGAATTAAGTGTGGTGCCACAGTGATTTATTTAAAAAAGCTCATATTTTGGGTAAATTCACAGTTATGCTGTGTTGCAAAAATGCAGTGAAAAGGAGGAGTTCCTGCTAGAATAGAAAAGGATGAATTTTGCCCAATATGCTCTTATCAGGGAGCTGGCTGTTGAAATAGTGCAGATGGCTAAAAGGCACAGTAAATACGTCGAGTGAGCACAGTCCATGCTGCTACAGCTGGACTAGAGCTGCACTCACGTTAGTCCAGTTATTTCTACTTGTATTACAAGTCAAAGTATAGGTAAACTGTAGCAAATACGGTTTTCACAAGGACGTGCTAGGAACTGCAAACAGCGCATGTATTTTTTTAAATCTCTGATTACAAGGCAGCAATTATTTTTTTCTCTCTAAAATCAGATGGAAAAGATTACATATTTAATTGATGCAATTATAGCTTGATAAGGATTAGGCTTTAAAGTTCAAATCCTTGCAGGTTTCTTGTACAACATAATCCTGGACAAGATACCACTGGGAAAAAGTAAATGCATTTCTCTTTCTGCTTGTATAGCTTTACTTCCAAAGCAAGTATATCACCGTTTCAATAGTTATTGGTGCCTTTTTTTTCATCCACACAAATCAAAAGGTGCAGAAAGCAGTGCTGAGAAAAGCCAGACCCTCTCAATTTTCTTTTTGCCACTAATGCTTACTGAATTTTTAGAATATACATAAAAAACAGAGGAAATGGCTTATGTCTGAGGAATGCAACTGCGAGTTCTCTCTCCAGCTAAAAGCGAGGATTTAATTTAATATTTCTTTCTTTCTCTCCTTTTTTTCTTTCTTTTTTTTTTTTTTTTTTTAAGATGCTATCCCAATTTATTTAAATAGAGCAGACTATTAGACTATTCAAGTTACTTTTGTTCTTTTTTACTGCTGGTCTAACAAATGGCAGCAGTTAAAAGCACCACTAATGGCAAAAAAAAAAGAAAGAAAACCTCCTCAAGTTTAAATGAATACATTTGTTATTAATCATTTTCTGTCTGTATTTTCCCTCTTCCTTAGTGAAAATGCTTAAAGAAGGCTGTGTTCTGATTCTTCAAATACTGAAGAATTTCATTTTCCTTCTTTCTTTATCTGCTGTTTCCTGTCCTTTGCCGTGATTTCTGAATCACAGACAGGGAGAGGGAGATGAATTTGTGGGTCTGAAGATAAAAAGGAGACATCTGAACTGGATAAGAATCATTTCTCTCTGCTCCCTTCCTAGAGCACAGGGATAGGTTCCAGCCTCCAGCTCCTCTGTCAAGTCCTGCCAAATGCCAGTGCTTCTGCCCAGCACTGCATTTCCAGCCCAGAAACCCTTCACCACTCCTCAGTGGCTGGAGAAAGCCTTCTCTGCGTGGGGCACTTAATATTATTGATCTTCACTTCTGCTGCTCTCCCTACCCCTCAATGACAGTGCTTTTAACTTCTTGACAATGGGCCCTATTTCAAAATTATCTTTCTCTGAGGTGTTTGGACATGAAGAAATGAGGAAGTCCAGACTCACATGCAAGATTTCTATTTTGATCCCACATCTTAAGTCAGACAAATGTCTTCAAGTCTGGTGAAGTGCATCCTTGTTCAAATTTCAGCTTTATCTAACTAATTTCCTGAAGTGATAGGTGCAGGTTTGCGTGTCCTCTCTTTATCTTCTTAGAATGGGGCTGCAAAGCTGGCCAAAGCCCCTCCACATCTCACACCACACAGGAGACAAAGCAGCACATCATGCCACAATGGCAAGATAAAGTTTCTTTGTCTTCAAAGAGTGATTTACAAAAAGCTAGGGAAATAGCTCTGGTGTTCTAATTTCTCTACAGGACACCAAAAGATTGGTCTGTCAAAATATTCAAACATACTCTTAAATCCAGATGATCTCTAATAGGCAGAAGCAGGAGCATAAGCATCTTGCAGAATCAGAGCCACAAGTACAGTATATTTATAACTGATAATATCTGCAATATAGTAAGATCTATTTTTATGAAATGACTGTCCATGGAAGGGTAACGACATTAATACACAGTCTGTAACATGATTTATTAACCACTGAGAATATCCACCAGCAGAGTTTCTTGCACTGCTCAAGGAAACAAGGAAGCACAGAGACATTGTTAGACAAATCCCATGTGGAAAAAATTCTTTAAAATGAAATCCTCGTTGAACCAAGATGTCAGAAATACTTACGATAAAAGGAAGAAACCATTACTTTCATCTTAAAGTCCTTATTACGCATATTTTTACTAAGGCTTTTGTTATTTATTATTTTTCAGTACAAATGTCCTAAACAAGACACAAGTATGTTAACCTTTATAGCCTTTCTGTTAAGAGAGTGTTGTATGAAAAAGACATATTAATGCAGTTTGAAGCTTAAGCTGAGACCTAAGCTATTGGTGCAAAGTGTTCATACAACTACGGTGTTACTTCCAAAGGGGCTTCTTTTGAGTTTGTAGGGTAGGATATCCAATTAAGAAGTATGTTTTATTATCTCACATCCAACCAACCAGAGAAAAAAAAATATTACTTCTTTATTTAGCATCAGGAAGAGATCTGAGTCATTGTGAGTAAAATGATAAGGGTTAATCGAGATGAAGCCAATCTGCAGAAGCACAAAACTTGAGCTTCCTTCAGTATCGAAGACCTTCTCTGGTGTACATCCTTTGAAATGGGAAAGTACAATGGCACTAATTTTCCCCTCTATTTCATTGACTGCCCTAAAACAACACAGAAGTTAGCCTCCTATGATGGTGGGGTATGGTACATGTTAGAAGGCATTTAGAAGGCATTACCTACCTACTTATCTACTTATCTACTTATCTACTTATCTACTTATCTACTTACCTACTTATCTACTTATTTATCATCTATCTATCTATCTATCTATCTATCTATCTATCTATCTATCTATCTATCTGTCTGTCTCTGTCTGTCTGTCTGTCTGTCTATCTACCTACCTACCTACCTACCTACCTACCGAAATAGTTCATTCTTTGACACAATCTGTACTCTTTCACAGTATGTGTCTGAAGACTCATGGCACAGCAATGTGTACAGCTGCAAACAGCATGTGAACAAAATGAGGATTAGCCAGTTCCTCCTGGGTTGGAAGGCAAAAAACCCACTGATAATTAAAATAAAAAGGAATAAAACACACACAGAATAGTTACTTTATGAAACTCACAGCCTTCATGGAATGAACAAACAACATGAGAAAGCTCGTGCAGCATATCAGTTCCATTTTTTTCCAGTTTTGCCAGTGATGCCAGAGAAACTGATTTTCTGTTCTACACAGTCTTGCAAAACTGAAAGTGAAAGATTAAAAAGTTTGATTTTAGGCATAATGTGGTTGCAATTTGAATGTTGATGTTCAGGCATTGGACCTTTAGTAACATACCCTATGGACTCCCTCAAGCACAAATACGATGTCCTTCGGCATTTTGTGCATTTTTACTTAAAGTCAAGGAACAGACTTTCTTTTTTATCTGCTTCTTTCAAGGACTCTGAAGACTCTAAGACAGGTTTTCATAACACCTCTTCGAGTGGATGTGAAACAGAAGTGTGCCTTAGCAGAACTGTTCTGAAGCAGTGTGATCCCCAGCTCTGTCAAGCAACTCGCAAGTCTAATGTTTAAAATAACAATAATGTATATGCAGAGCTGGTTAGATGGTTGTGGTGATTGTCATTATTATTGGAACACTACATAACAAATAGTTTAACTGAATTACTGAACAGCAAATATCCTTTTGGCTTTACGTAATATAGAATCACAGAATCATAGAGCAGTTAGGGTTGGAAAGGACCTTAAGATCATCTAGTTCCAACCCCCCTGCCATGGGCAGGGACACCTCCCACTAAATCATGCCACCCAAGGCTCTGGCCAACCTGGCCTTGAGCACTGCCAGTGATGGAGCATTCACAACTTCCCTGGGCAACCCATTCCAGTGCCTCGCCACCCTCACAGTAAAGAATTTCTTCCTCATATCCAATCTAAACTTCCCCTGTTTAAGTTTGAACCCGTTACCCCTTGTCCTATCACTACAGTCCCTAATAAAGAGTCCTTCCCCAGCATCACTATAGCCCCCATTCAGGTATTGGAAGGCTGCTATGAGGTCTTCACGCAGCCTTCTCTTCTCGAGGCTGAACAGCCCCAATTTTCTCAGCCTATCTTCATATGGGAGGTGCTCTAGTTCCCTGATCATCCTCATGGCCCTCCTCTGGACTTGTTCCAACAGTTCCATGTCCTTTTTATATTATATATATATATATATATTCGTATTTTATGTTATATATATATGTATAATATATTTTTATGTTATATATATATTCATATTTTATCATTATAACAAGCCACAACGTAAGTCAAATATCAGTAAAATCCAAAACCTTTTCTAGAGGAGGCCCACTGGGTCTTATAGGACCCAAACCACAAGATGCCCCCTGCTTCTTATGGCTATATACCAAATGGATCAAATCAGTATAAATCCAAAACCTTTTCTTCAAGACGTCCACTGCATCTTATAGGACCCAAACCACAAGATGCCCCCTGCTTCTTGTGGGTGTATACCAGATGGATTAAACCAGTATAAATCCAAAACCTTTTCTACAAGATGCCCACTGTGCCTTGTAGGACCCAAATCACAAGATGCTCCCTGCTTCTTGTGGGTATATACCAAATGGATTAAATATCAGTAAAATCCAAAGCCTTACTTAACTGTGGGAAATATTCCTGCAAATATTCAAATATGCAAATATGTTATATGCAGAAACAAACAGGAAATCGCTGCATTACAGAGATTGCTGTTGATTTGGATAGTTCTGTTTCCCTCTGAAGAATCACACAGGTGATGCTGTTTTTCTTCCAAGGCAGGACAGAGCTGACAGAGAATCCAAGGGATAGATGACACTATTTCCCTACAGCGGTATGTCCATAATCCTGGCCCAAGTACATACATGAGTATAAATTCAGCCCTTTGAATCCAGCTCCAGGAAATATTTCTGAAGTCAAGAATAGTCTCCCTATTGTATTCCTTAGCAAGATAATCTCTAGAGTGCTAATTATGTTTGTGACTATTTGCAGACACTCACCTGCTAGGACCTGTGCACAGGCATCCTGTCTCTCTCTCTTCTACTTCTGCACACCTGTAAATCGAGTATGCCCTGTAAATTCATCTCCAAATGGTAGTGGCATTTAGACAGAAGGCTTGGGCCCCAGTATGGCAAATCACATAGTCACATGCCTACATTGACTTCTGTGAGACTCTTTACATGCTTAAAATGTAATAAGTCTGTTAAGTGCTTTTACTGGATAGGGAATGCTGCATATATCATACCATTACCAGCTCCTAAGCGATCCAATTTCACTTAGGCGTCCAGTTTGCTCACGCAAGCAGTGTTTTAGACTGGCTGATGGGATTACAGTAGTCATCAAAATACACGTAACAGGTGACACGTTATTAAATCTCAAACCTTTGACATTTAATTTTCTAGAAGCAGTTTCAGGTCCACAGTGCCCTGGAGTGCAGTCAAAGCTGGCTTCCTAATGGTCTGGAAACTTTCAGCTGGAATACTCTGATTTAATTGTGGAATATTTTCCCTCTCAACTTATTACCAGAAGTTCAAACACAATAAAAGCTTGAAATGTTGAGCTGCTGTTTGCAACAAAATATTCATAGTCCGATATAAAAAATGCTGCAGTTTAAACAAGTGTTATATGCAAAATGAAACTTACTTGAAGGTATGAGTGTACCGCTTATCTATACATGGATATCACTCACCAGATTGCAAGTATCTTTAAAGAAAAGTTTTGAAATTACAGTTTTTGTGTAGTTGCAGTTACATATGAGGATGCAGTGGCAAAACTACGCAGAAAATACATATCACCAGCAGGGAATGGACTTAATGTTACAGTTTGATTCTAGCAATACTTTGCCTGTAGGGTTTAATGACAGTATTTCCTCTGTTTGTGCAATTTATCTTGATTATTCATTTAGACTACTATGGTTACAATAACACCATCACAAAACTTTCTGATTCATTTTCTATGTAAAACTTGGCTTTACACTATGAGTAGTGATTTCAAACCCCTTAAACTACTTTTTCTGTATGTGTGAGATCCCACAGGACTGGCAGATGTCAAATAATGGCAGGAGAAGATAGGGCAGTACCTCAATTCACAATCTGGGAATGTGCATTCCAGTCTTCCCCTGGTGAAAGATCTTTTCTTCATTCCCGTGTCATGGATCCTGCAGTGGGTTGGTAGATCATGGCGTGGGATCACAAAGCGTGACCTCCACAGTTCTGCAAATAAATTAACCAAAGGCCCCTTTCATACGGGATGACAAGACAGAATCTAATTGCAAGTGTGAAGAGGTGCATTGTAAGTGTTTCAGGTTCATTAGGTCTCTGAATAACAAGAATACTGTAGCCACAAAACCTCTGGTCTTAGTGAAATGTCACCTTCACCCAGTAAAGTGATAACTGGAGTCCTAAGAGTAAGTGGTCTGAGAAAAGAACATGATGTAGATAAACCCACAATGTGGTTACCATTAAAATTGTGAACATCTTGCAAGAACATCAGATTTTTCAACATTTTTTTTTTCCACCTATTTTCGGTATTAGCTGGCAAGGTCCTACTGCATTGCTGATTACATCTGCTACTAGAAATTTGTAGATTAATTGTTGACAACAAGCAGACATTCTTCTACCCCACTTGAAATGAGTGGGAGTGCATCCAGGGCAAGCACCAAGTTACTCTCAGCACTCCTAGTGAGACTAACAGCAGGCTCTTTTGGGACTGAGCACCTTCCTCAAACTTGTCTTGGAAGCAGAGATTTTGACAAAAGAGAAGCAAAGAAACATACAGTTCCTTTCAAAACTCAAGTTTAATAATTTCCAATGACACACACTGTGAATTCCCTTTCTTCATTGCAAGAATATGTACGAAGGTTAATTCAAAAGTAGTTTTCCTCTGAAAGGGCCTTTATGTCTCTCCCCTGACTTTAATAGCTGCAGAAGTGAGTGCCAGATGAGGCAGCTGTAGATAGGACAAAAATCAATAGTTATCCCCTTCTGAGTCATCAGTAACTAAGACTTTTTTGGCCATTAACTTATAGTTTCCATGACTTCACGCACAGTGTTAGATCCTAAGAGCCTGCTGCAATCAGTCTATTTTCTTACTACTAAAGGACTACAGCTTTTTAAAAAATCCACTTTTGTCTCCACACATTTGGTTCATCTATGTGCAAATCAACATTTAAAAAAAAACACAATGGCATGGTAACAAAGAACATTTTGTAGAGAATCCCTCCTCTAGGAGTTCTAACATTTCAAAGAGTAGTATGGATCCTCTTACATCAGCTCAACAATTTCAGCAACAAAGCCATTTGTAACTCAGAGAGTTACTCTTTCGTGATGGTAGTAAAATTGGGCCTGTCTACTGCAGCTGAAAAATCTATACATATATAATACACTTTTCCTGGGAGAAAACCCTTCCATCAACAGCTTGACTTGAGGGTGTTTTCAATGACATTGACGTCCTGTCTGCCATCCTGGCTTCCACGTTTGTGCGTCGACGGAGACGCTTCTGGAACTTCCCACTAAGCAGGATATAGAGAATGGGCTTAATGCTGCTGCTGGCATAGCTGAGGCAGATGGAGACGTAGTAGCTCACATAGAAGGTCAGGGCTGGCTGAGAAACCTGAAGATACATGAGCTGGATCACATAGAATGGGGCAGTGCTTACCACAAACACGCTGACTAGAGCAAGGACCATCTTAGTGAGCCTCATGATTCTTTGCCTGGGGATACTGGTGGTGTAATTGCAAAACAAATAGAAGAAGGATTCCTAGCATGGAAAGTGAAGATGGGAAAATGATGGCATGGATTGAGTTTAGTAATGAACGGCTGTTATTTGAGACCAAATTCACCTACAGTGCAAGTAAAGGCCAGCTCTCAACAACGTAATATCTTTTTGTTGCTTGCACATTATTCTTTCTTCTGATTAGGCTGAATTTAATTCTGTGCCACATACAGGAGCCACTTGAGAATAGTTTACATATATTTGATGAAATACTGGCAATTATTTTCATTGAGAATGTTTACTCATTTTCAGCATGAGAGCTTTATAGCTTTGCATCCTTTTTCATCTATAACTACATCTTTTTGCTAACATCTGGAAATATCCACTTAAAACAAGACAGGGGGGCTGAAAGTAGATGATCTTAAGGTCCTTTCCAACCCTAACTATTCTATGATTCCATGATTCTATGATTCTATGATTCTATGATTCTATGATTCTATGATTCTATGATTCTATGATTCTATGATTCTATGGTTCTATGGTTCTATGGTTCTATGATTATGAGCTTAAAGGAGGCTTAGAGCAAAGAAAAAAATGGTACTCCTGACTGATAAATTAAAAACTACACTAAAAAGGAAATCAATTTCCTTTTTGACAGAAAATTTGTACAAGCAGAAGATCTGCTGTCACAGAGACTGGGGAATTGTATTTCATCTGTTCATGTGCCAGTTTTCTTTTATTGCCTGAATTTCCCCAAGCCGCCAACAGTGGCTAGGGATCCTTGTGGGGCCTGGAGTCCCCTTTCCACAGGATGGGCAGTGCAGCCTGGAGATACTCAACCTGCAGCTCCCTGGGGCATAGCAGCTGGTATCAGACCTGGTACCCATGTTCTCCCTGAGTTTCCCAATCTCTGAACTGAGACCTTGGAGCCATGAGATCCAGATAACCTCTCGCAGCCAGAAGTACAGGGTTAGGTTGTGCCCTTTTGTAGTCTTCAGATAAACGGAGAACTTCAGCCACAACTTTCCCCACAATGTTTCCTTTTACCTAAGTTACCTTGCTTCTCCCCCTGAATCCCATCCCTAGTTTGTTTCCTGGGAACATAATACAGTGTCTGAAGCACTGAATATTACATGATGCAGCGTCTAACTGTTGCTTCAGGATTATTCTTTTTGTCCTGTTAACATACAAAACCTACACCAGTCTGAGCAGAGCATGCGATATAGGAAGAAGCATGAATAATACTTCACCTTCCTGCTTGCTTGTTTTGCTGATACATCTCCCATGTGTAACATAAAACGTAGCAAATAAATATCAGGGGTAAAGGAAAAAAGAAAGTTGTTAGAGTAAGATAAAGTGTGTACCTGTAAAATAAAATGTAAGAGGAACAAACAAGATTATTACACAAATGCAATCACAAAAATGTAAAAAAATATAAATGCCATTTTTCATGAAATTGTCTCTGATTTGCAATTCTTGATTAGAGATACATGGAGCTCGTTTAGGTAGCAGCAAGTACCCAGAACTGCAAGTACTTGTAAGTATCAAGTCCGTGTTTAGCACTTCTTGGAATATGGTTGACTACAAAAAAAAAAAAACCCTACAAATGATAACTCTCAGCTTTCCAAATTCTTTATGTGTGCACTTTTTCCAGCACCTGGGTAATTAGTGAAAATTCTTGCAAACATTTATGCAGGACATAGTCTGTTTAGTCCCCTGATATTTTGCTTGTCACATAGTAGACCAGTAGATCATCTTCTGAGCACAGTTTTTTCTGCCATTCTTGCACCATTAGTGTAATCTAATTGACACCATCTTTCCTAGCTGCTGTGTTGGTATTTTGCTGCAATTCAAGATATTTTACTTTTATTTATTCTTTATCAGGTGAAATTCTATCAAAGAAGGAAATTAGATTGTTATAATTTGTTCCTGACAAATAGACACAGTTTTTCTTATTGCTTTACAGGTTGATAATTTGATAATCTTTCTGGTTATTGACACTCGTTGTGTTTTAATCTGTCGACCTGGTCATGACATCTGAGAGAGGATAGACTAGAGTGAATTCCCAAAATTCTTTCAAAGCCTATTTTACTCCTATGGTCTTTGATTTTGTTCAGGCTATTAGGGGCCTCATGTCCTTCACAAGTTCTTGAAAATAATCAGTCATATTTCAGGGATTGTTATAACTCATACCTTAAGTCTTCAGCAACGAATTTCTTTGAGCTTTACTGACATTAAAATAGTTAACTTCTGAACTGCTACCCATTTTTTCTCTTTTTCTTGTGCTCTGGAGTTAGGATTAATTCCATTAAAAATGTGGTTGTGATTCAATTGGAGGGGGGCAATGAGAAGGGAAGCCGGAACAAAAAAGGCCCAAATACACTCTTATAGGCTTTGTCTGCGTTAACAAGTGGTACAAATGACTGGGGGAAAACTGTAGAGTGAAGTACTTGGTGCTTAGGACATGATGCACTATACTCATGTTAGGGGGTTTAACTTTGAACTTTTGCTAACTGAATCCTGTGGATTGAGGACTGAGTACACAACAGTGATTGGAGTCCATTCACTGATTTTCTGGAGCATTTTTCTAGTCTGATTTCACCTGAAAAGAATACAGATCATGTGATCTGAAGCTGCTGAATATGTGACCTCAAGTGTGGTAACTGGAGAAAATTGGGATACTCACTCCAAAAATACCTTCCTTATCCAAATGAATGTGCTAATTTAAAACCATCCAGTATCAGCCAAAAGTTGCTGTCTGTTACATAAGGTTTCTAAAATTTTGTTTCATGTCCCTTACTAGTTATCACTCAACAAGCTAGCTTGAATTCAACAAGTGTTTGTTTCATTCCATACTAATAGAAACTAAATTTTCTCTCCATATCAGGCCAAGTAAATAATGCATCAAAAGATAGGATTTTTTGCAATTACTTTCTGAAATGGGAACGGAAAACAACAACAACAACAAAATTCTAGAAAGCAACCACTTCTTCAAACTGCTCTTCTGCATTAGTGCAGTGGACTGGATGTTCTTTCTTTGGAAAATGATTGTTTAGTGGCAGGTCCTTTGAGTGATTTGTAGCCAGATTAACTGTGGAAGTGTTCAAGGCCAGTTGGATGGGGCTTTGAGCAACCTTGTCTAGTGGTAGGTGTCCCTGCCTGTAGCAGGGGTATTGGAACTGGATAATATTAAGGTCCCTTCCAACCCAAACCATTCTATGATTCTAAGTAGGCAGATATCTATTTGGCCATGAGATGCTGGAAAGCCATATATGCAAACTGAGGAGTGTTTAATCTCTTCTGTGATCTACATCTTCCAGACGTGGCAGCCTGCCAGGTCAGAAAGGGCAATGAGTTTCCACTTGCAAGCAACAGTTACCTAAATGCAGCAAGAGAAGCAGATGCCTTTATCTATCTGTTACATCTGTTGTGGGAGCTATCTTGCTGAACTTGGTCATGACGGGGCTGCTCCTATATTACCAATACAAACTGGTGTAATGATCAGAATGATATAAGGCTCAGCTTCCACCTTTAATTCTATTTCATTCCATTCCATCCATCTGTCTGCCTGTCAGGGATGTCAAAGACAAAATCGGTGGTATCTTCAACACCAGCTGAAGACATGATCCCCTGATGTTTGAAAGCTTACCACAGAGCATCATCGGGTGAGGTTAAATCAAAGGCACAGCTTTCCAAGCCATCTTTGAACTTGATTAATTTTGAGTACACCCACACAGGGAACACCAGAATAAGTGATGCCACCCATAAACATAAATTGACTCGAATTGTGTTTGACCTTGTTCTCAGATGGGTTAGATGAAATGGTTGGACAAGAGTGAGGTACCTGTAAAAAAAGGTAACGGGGAAATAGAATAGAAAAAAAATAATTATATTGAGGTTAAAATTATTGACCACAAGATAAAAATTCTAAGAATAAGCATTGAAAAGGAAGGAAACTGCATTTTTTAAAAGGTTGTCTAGTACAACATGTCAGAATGGCTTTTATTTGAACAATTCTCTTAATATTCAACAGGTGTTGTTAAAATTGATTATGCTTTCTGGCACAACATTATTTAATTAATAGAATAAGAGTTTCTAATAAATTATAGTAGATTAGCATGTAAGAGATAAATCTTAAAAATTCAGGCACAGAAGCAAGCAGAAACAAAACTGAGAGAAGATAAGTCTTCAGGCAAGACTTAATTAAAAGAAATATTGAACATCCTGATATATTTGAGCTCTTCAATATTTTATAGTTGTGATTTAAATGTATAGTCTCCATGTAATCAAAGGTACAACTAAAAGACTTTATAACCCTAGAAGTAACCTTCAGTTAGCAGCAGCTTATGATACAAAACAAATTCGACTTCTGTTTTGTGACCTTCACATTTGTAAAACGTTAGGGTGAATGTTAAGCTATCAGATCAAAATGGATCGAAGTGGGCAATCTCTGAGCTGAAAGCAGATTATTAAATGCAACAATTCATACGTCTTAAAAAAAAAAGAAAGAAAGGGATGTTAAAGGGGAGGTGATTTTTCCCTCTATTTTTTTCAGGAGTGAGTAGGGGAGGCACAAAGTCCTCTGCGTTTGCTACACTTTATTTCCAGATAAGACCAAACTACCTACTAGCATGACCATTAATATATAATTAAAATTTTTTTTGCAAGAATGGTATCAGGTCACCTTTGAATAGATTCAGCAAAGGTAAAGAAACCTAAAAAGAAATCTCTTCCTTTCTCTTTCCATTCTTTGCACATGCAGAATCTGTCATACTGGCACCAGCTGCAGTTCTGGCCAAACGGTACTGGGCGCAGACAGTAGGTAAGAGGCTGAAAGTTTCCATTGCTCTGGGTCTTGGTCCTGTTTTGAGGCTGTCAGGTTCCCTATGCTCTGCAAGGTAGCTTGAAAGGAGCTGCAGCTCTGCCCTGCAATGGCTTTGACATGATACAGCCACATGGACAAACAGAAACGAGCATCAACCGACCTCACTTTGGCGCTCACCAGGCCAGCTGCCACAAATACAGTTCTCAGCAGGGTCTCCTGGTGAAGACCTCGGCAGAGGGGTGATTCTCTTCACACCGCTGTCATCTTAAGAATATAATCAGTTTTGTTCCCCCCTTGGTATGAGAGGTCTACTGCTGCTGTCCTAGCCCTGCCAGCGGCATCTGTACTAGTTGCCACCCAGTCTGAAGGTGATGAGACTTATGGTTCCGCCTTGGCCCCATGTCCACCAACTCATTCTCTATGACAGGGAAAAGGACAGGTGGAAGTACTCAACCTCTGGCAGCAGGAGCTAGTGTGTGGGTGAGGAACCATAATATTGAAGAGAAATGGGAAAGATGCAACTTATGGAGAACATTCACCCATTTATCAATCTGTAATTCTTAAATTAATGACAAATAATACAGTTAATTAAAGCTCTGAATGTCAACAATTTACCCAAAAGTGAGGGAGGAAGCTTTCAGGCTTTTATTTATTTTTTCTTCTTTTAATATCTTTTTTTATCACCAGCCTCTACAAAATGGATTAAAGACTTCATTCTGCCCTCTTCAACTATATCGTGCATGCCTTTTTTCATGTAAAAGGCTGGAAGAGATTTAGATAGTAGCAGTGAAACAGAGCT
Organism: Amazona ochrocephala; assembly: GCA_039720435.1. Taxonomy (NCBI): domain Eukaryota; kingdom Metazoa; phylum Chordata; class Aves; order Psittaciformes; family Psittacidae; genus Amazona; species Amazona ochrocephala. The sequence continues at coordinate 59,129,476 of CM077878.1, forward strand.
CTCCCATGTGAGTTAGATTGACTCAGTTTCTTTTAAAAAGACTGCAAACTCTGAATCATAGCCACAGAAATCTTCTGAAACTGAATTTTTCTGAAATTAACTGAAAATGAATGACTTGTCAGCTGCTATGAGCAAGGCAAATTACTCTGGATTTAAACAACACCTGGAAATAATTTTCTTGGTGACTGACCATTAGCAGCTTCTCTACCAAATTCTATCTTCTAGACTTCGTGTCAGGTACTTAAAACCTATACAACTGGAAAGGATAAAACTGAGAAATATTTAAATACTGGTGAAATTTTCACTAAATTTTAGTTCTTGTACAGCAGAAAAAAAAATGACAGCTCAACAAAACTAAACAGTCCATGCTAGTGTAACAAGAATGTTAAGATAGTTTCAGGTACTGCCTAGAAAGCATTGTTATTCTAACGGGTTATCATCTACATGTGGAATTCCACAGTGCTTGTGCTCAGCTTATATAAGAAAGCTGATTTGGAAGTACATCATTCTTGCAGAAGACTTTTTTTCCCCAGAAACTAGTATTTTTGGTGTGTCATGAACAAGTACCATTAAACAGGTAGCAACATAAGTGACTAATTCTTTATCACTCTTAACCTATATGAGATCTAGAAACAACTCTAACAGCGAACTATTTATGCAGAAAAAACACAATAAAAGGAACAGTCTTCATAAAAATGTGATTCCTTCTTGAAAGTACTTAATGAAAGAAACCCAGGTGTAGATAAGTCCAGTAGCCTGTGAGAACAAGATGCCTGCAGCACCTCATTTGCTTGGTATTGTTGCCCTTGTGCCAATGAAGATCAGGAACTGTTGCATAAGATCAAGAAAGATTCGTGTTTCATGTTTTATTAGATTATTTTCATTCTTACTTGAATATGAGTGGGAAATAGATTTCTTTAGTTATTCAAGCTTTGCAACAATCAAGTTCTTTTCCATAAATAAGGTTAAAGTAATGGCCATTATTGCTAGAATCAGCAAAAGGCTTTTCTAGTATATGATATCTTAAAAAGCTTTCTCTAATTTCATGCAGCTTTTCTCAGTCCTCATAATAGTAGCAGAAAGAACAGAAATCCTCTACATTTGCAATGGTAGAGCTACTTTGTTCCATTCTTGGTACAGCTACCTCTCCTGTTTCACTGGCTGCCTCATGGAAATAGCTTCTGACACCGATACTGCTTACAGGATCTGTGTAATAGACAGTAATTTACAGGCTTCTCAAGTTCTTAAAACTTGTGATTACTATGGCTTTCCACAAAATTTGGCCTCTTAGCCTCCATGTAAGCACAGTGTACTATGTATACTTTGAGCTTGCTTTCATTTTTTAGGTGGTGCAAACAACAACATCTCCATGCAAAGTAAGGGAGCAAGACTGCAACTCTCTTTTAAAGTGGCAGCAAATATGTTTCCAAAAGAAGAATGCTGAAGACAGTTACAGTGGACATTACAAACTGTGAATAAACTGATAATTAAACAAAGTATTCGTGAGAAAATTGAAGTGTATAAGATGGAAATAGGATATGTCAGGGAAGTGCAGAAAAGTAACATTACTAGCTGACATGGAGGAAGAAGTGTGCCTAACCAGGCCCCTCTCTTCCCACCGGCTGCAAGAAAGGTGACAGGACATGATATTCCATCCTGTGCTGTGCTCTTCATACACCCTGTGAATCACCTTTTAGACATGCCTACTGACTGCTGTTAATAAGAGACTGAACTTTAGCTGGTGCCTACAGTTGGATGATACAAAAAGTCCTTAATGCTTTCATGTGTTCCTCCCTAGCAGGAAGGTTTCAGCGAGATCCTCCTTTTGTTTCAATCTGCTTAAGCTCACAAGGTACCTAAACATAAACACATTGGTTATTTGCTCTTTCATTAAGAGTCTAGAACTATATATTACACAAAGGTTTTTGAGACATGTTCACATGCACAGGGATTTATTAGAAGAGTCTGTAGCTGATGGCATATAGTTATTTTAAGGGAAAAATCAAAATGAAAGGAGAAAGAGAAGAAGTGATGGTGGAGCTTCAGACAAGCATCCTTCTCTGGGTCTCTTCTCCAGTGAAATACACAGTCCCCCTTCTAATGTTTTTTTCCACAGTATCAATATAGTTTTCATCAAGACTCACTCCTTATCAGTTGCTATTGCCTTTGAGGCTGCTGGTATTGCTCTGCTGAGGCTGTGCACTGACTTCCTGTTAAGTTTGGGACACGCATGTTTTTGGGTCCACTAATATCAACCAGAAGCTTTGACCACAGGGTAGGAAAAGGGAGGGGAAGAAGGGGTGATTCTCACGCTGGTGGCAGTTACTTCCCATGAGAACCCACTGTAACAAAGCTGTTGGGTTTGCAGGTGCAAGGCTGGGAGGATAACAGTGCAAGATCCACAGCGTGGGAACAAGGGGAAAGGGGTACCCCAGAGGTTCTGGGAAAGGCTGCCACGGTGGCTTGGGTGATTGTGCACAGAGCTGCCAACAGAAAGCCAGCTATAGAGCCTCAGAGAGAAGGCTGCTAGCATGTAAAAGGCTGAAGTTCTTAAGGCACCATGTGACATGTGACTTAACGGGTGGTATTGTCTTTGCCCAAAGGACCAGAGAGCAATGCAGCTCGAACCTTATCAACAGTGAATGCAACTCATTCTGATAGCAGCTGCAGCCTCATGGTTATGAGACTAATGTAGTTTGTAATAAAACTAACCGCATTAATGGTCATTGAAGATCATTGGCAGTGGGGTTGGAAATAGATGGTCTTAAGCTCCTTTCCAACCCTAACTATTCTATGATTCTATGATTAAGGGAAGGAATGGCGTGTGCGATGGAACTCTCTAGCCTGAGATAGGCACTGAATCCACACCTTCCAACTCCAGAGGTGCCTGTCACTGCCTATGTGTTGGCTCTTTTTGTTGTGTAGACAGTGTTTTCCTGGATACACAGCTAAATTTTCATAGGATTCTTTCAAAAGAAAAGCACAGTTTACTAATGATGCCTTAAAATCTGGCCTGCATATAAGTGTATTTCCCAAAGTATCGTAAGATGAGTTTCCACACTTTCTGTATCAATTATTTTTCTGGATATTTTCATATAACAGTATGTTAATATAAAGGATAATTTACCTGGATTTCTAATTCTGATTTTTAATATTCAGCTCAGCAAAGGAAAAAAAAATCATTTAATGAATTTAAAGATGCAAGGTAAATAATTAGGATGGATGGAATGAAGACACCACCACAAATTCAATTCAACATCAATAATAATATTTTCTTGATAGAGCTTGAAGTTTTTCCTGCCTGCCAGTACCCTCATTTACCCTTCCCCAGACAGTAAGAAATTAATCTGACCCTAAATACATATCAAGCATCTTTTGTCTCCATTTCTTTTGCAGCAGTGGTTTCTATTGGTTGCTTCAGTTTGGGTGTAATTTTTAATCTTGCCTATTGTCCAGTGATAAAATTGTGAAATTCCGTGAGTGGTGCATTTGGGAAAACGTGCCAGTTTTCAAATAAGGGGTAATTTAAGCTTCAAACAGAAAGTGGAACTTGAAGACAGACATGTGTCCTCATCTGACAAAGTAATTCTCAGTAATGAAAGAGTCTTTTATTGGGAAAAGTCTGAAAAATACTTACCTGAAACAAACAATGGGAGTGTCTGAGCTGCGTCTCTGATACAGAGAGCTGGAGAAGGAAGGAATGACGGAGCCTGCAGAACTCTCAGAAAGTTCAAGGCATAGAATGCCTGTTACCCATGACTATTACCACATTTCTTTCTGCCTTTCTGCCAAACTTGCTGTTATAATGCTGCCCGGAGCAACATCTATGACACCAGCTATCACCATAGTGCATGGTATGATTGTGAAGGCCAAGGTGACACTTTGAAAGTATTTAATGAGATTTTAAAAGGCTTTATGTTTTCCTCTGGTTGAGATGCTTGTGACTGCATGTGAAGTGAAACAAAGAGCGATAGAAAAAGAAGTGTGAAGAATGAGTAAATGGATTAGTCCATGGCAAATCCAGTGGGTCTGGTTTTAAATAACTGAAAGCTCATGACTTTCATAGAGATACGGCCCCACCTTACCAGTGATACTGCCTTGGTAAATTTTGATTTCTTAGAGCAACATTACAACAACAGGCAAACCAGGAACACACTTTCTCATGCCTGTCAGTCTCAGCTGCTGCAAGCACTTGGAACACCTGCCTGTTTCTTCTCAGCCATCACAGAGCTACTTACTCCAGATTTATCTTCCCAGTTTCACTTCTCCATAGATGTGGCTGAGGCCTTAAAGGGATAGGCTAAATAAATGTTTATACAAGCCTTAAAATTGACTGGTACCCTATGCAACTCTCAGATTTCAGGAGCTTGCTCAGGGTCCTTTTCCCATGCACAGAAGCACTTTGGAAAAAGGATATTCACAAAAAGCAATTATTTATTGGCTATTACAGTAGGCAACAAACAGCTAGGACTAACAAGATCCTGGCTAAGTCTTAGTATTGTATGGCACCCTTGAGTCTTTGCTGTACAGCTGTCAATGGGAGTGAAGTGGCATCTTCAGACTCCCTGATTTTTGCTAGTATTTTATAGTACTTTGTGCCAGTGTTTCTCTTCTTGATCCTCTGAACTGCTAACTGTCTCCACCTCAAAAATCTTGTCTCCGACTTCGGCGTATCTAAACTTTCTTAGCATGCATTGATCTACTCTAGGTATTTTTGCACAGCTTAACATTTAGCAACTTTCTCAGGGGGCTGAGACAAGTTTATGTAGCTGTGCCATACCAAAAGTACGCCTTGGATCACAGGCAACTGAACCCCTGTCAAAAATATCACACTTTTTCTTTTAACCTGTTTGTAGAAGTAGTCAGCAGCAGGTGCATTCTGTAAGAAAGGACACAAACAGTGGCATTTTCCTGTGACCTGCTCCAGTGAATTCATTCTAAAAGGAATGAGATGTGCTTCATAGCATCCTGTCATGGAAAGAAAGGCCAGCATAGGCTTCACCAGCTGCCATCTTGTGCCCCATGAAGGAATAAGAGATGATGTAACTTCTTATTCTGCATCAGTTATTTAGAACGTGTAATTCTTGTCTCTCTTTTAAAAATGTCATAGACCAAAGTGTTCCTTTGACATTTTAAAGAAGTCACTAACATAGCCAATTACAGTGTTTATCTTCAACTAAAGTCAAGTGGCTTATTGGAACGTTCCAAGTAACAACATTTATGTGAGACATTATACTGGGTCCCATCTCTCCATCTTTCCTTTCTTACCAGACACAGCAACACAACATGAAAGTATATCAATATTTAGCTTGAGGAGATGTTGTCTGTACTGTACACAGTTCTGATTTCACTTAGGCCAGATTTGCATCCTAATATTTTTGTTGAACAGTCAGATTTACTCTTCATGTGCATGGGGGATTAGGACTGCTGTCTGTATGGGCCCATGTGCACACTTGCCTAGGGAACAGGTGCTAGGAGTTGCTTCTTATGAAAGTTTCTTTTAACCAACAAGCAAAAGTTGTACTACCAATTTTTCATTGAAATATAATTCATGTAATGTCTGCCTAAATATGAATCTCTTTTAAAAAAATATGTTTGATGTCAGTTTAGGAAACTTTCTCAGAAATGTTAATATATATACTCAACTTGCATAGTTTTTACAGCTCTCATTTTTTTTAATTTATTTTTTAATTTTATTTTTTATTTCATATGAAAATGAGTAATTGTCGTGGTTTAAGCTTCTCAGCCACAAACAGTTTTGCTCACTCACTCACTTCCCCCTCTTTCTTCCCTCCGCTCCTGGAGGGATGGGAAGGAGAATCGAAAGAATGCAACTCCCACAGGTTAAGATAAGAACAGCCCAGCAACTAAGGTGTAACACAAACCACCACTGCTACCACCAATAATAATAATGACGAGAAAAATGCAAGGGAAGAGTCTTTTCTTCCCTCCCACTCCGGGGGGGGGGGGGAAGAAAAATCGAAAGAACGCAACTCCCACAGGTCGAGACAAGAACAGCCCAGCAATCAAGGTACAACACAAACCACTGCCACCACCACCAATAATAATAACGCGAGAAATACAAGGGAAGGGGACAGAACTGTTCACCACCTGACGACGGAGCTGTGAACTAAAACCACAACACTTCCGGGTTCCGGCCCCCCAGTTCTTTTTCATCCTGGACATGACGTGCTGTGGTATGGAATAACCTCTTTGGTCAGTTTGGATCAGGTGTCCTCTCTCTGCTTCCCCCCGGCTTCCCCTCTTCCCTGGCAGAGCATGAGACTCAGAAAGTCCTTGGCCAGCCTAAACATCACCAAGCAGTAACTGAAAACACTGGTGTTATCAGCACTGTTCCCAGGCCCAAAATCAAAAACACAGCGCTGCAGCAGCTACCAAGAAGGGAAAAAAGAAAAAATGACTGCTACTGCTGAACCCAGGACAGTAATGGAAAACAAACTTTTATGCATTGTACTCATCATAAATTTACCCCTAAAGCTCCATAGAGAGAACAGCTGGTTTTTGCCACTTCTTAAGATCTTATAAAGAAATCTGATTCATGCAAAGAAAGAAGCTGAAATAAAGTCTCTATTGGACCACTGCGTGACATAGTTCACTCCCATTATGAAGCAGAGGATTTATAGGAATAAAACCGCCATCCAGCAATATGACAGGTATTAATTTGCATGTGGTAGTTATTTTATTCAGATTAGGCTTCTCTTGGAAGTGCCTTCCTTTGTCTGATCAGTTCCTGTCTTCCTTTAGAAGTGCTTCTTTCTTTTGAGATATGTGAAAGAGAGCAGGAAGCTGTTTGATATTGCATTAGCCGTAACTTTTACTAAGGTATACTTACGTTTCTTGCTTTTATTGCAAATGTGGGATGATTTTACAGTCAAAGAAAGCCTGATAAACTCTGCTGATTTTTTTCAAAATATCTGGTTTAATCTTTTCGCTTAATGAAAAGATCCTAGGTGGCTTCAGAGATGCTTTACTGAAATTATCAAACAATAAACAGTTTGGGAGCTTGTCACCTGAAAAATCTTTGTCTCTCTTGGTTACAGTGTCATAATTGGTATTAGCAGATATTAAGTATTGGTATTAGGAGAGAAGCAATTTGAAGAGCTTTACCTAGGCAAGTGTATTTGAGATGGAAAAACTTGCCTCAAAATAGAAAAGAAAGCACAGGTTTTACATTTTAAACAAAACAAAACAAAACAAATGTTCGTGTTAAGACATGGCTTTATCTGGGACATAAACTATTTTTTATACCAGGTTTTAACATTCTGCCTTAATATTTACTGTCTTTTTCATAAAAGTTTTCTCTAAGCAACAACATTAAAGATACTGCTGAGTGTAAATTCTTCAGGAATACAGGAAAAGATTTTCATTTGTTACATTACTCATATGCGAATGTTAGAAGAGAGCTTTAAAAGCTGAACTACAAAGGAAGTGATAATTTCTTGACTCTTTTTTTAATTTCATGTCAATGAAATAAGACTTCTAATATTATGGCTCTTTATGATAGCCATACTTCATCTGTTTCAAAATTGTTTATAACATGCAATTTCCACTTTCTGCTTTCTTACAATTTTTCTCTCCCTCTTTTTAGTGACAACATTCTACTTCCATGGAAGCATGCTGTCTTGTATGGTACAAGTTCAATAGCAAGTGTCCTTCCCATTAACTTTGTCTATTTATCCTAGATTCTTCTTAATGACTGACCAGTACCTTGTGCTATGCAGGATAGTTTGTCTTTTTTCCTTCATGCTTTTTCTGACTTATAAAAGAAGACCTCTTTGGACCAAAGTAGACTTTTCTTTCCTGAATCCGACAACTTTTTTCTTTAAGATCAAGAACACACAGAAGCTGTTTTTAAAATCTGTAGTTATGGTACAAGCTAAAATTCTTGTCATACTCTTACTGAATTTTAATGGTGATTTTAACAAATAACGGATAGAGTAGGTTTCTGCAGTCTGCTTGGAAGCCAATTTTTTATCGTAAATGTGAATGGTTAAAAAAATCTTGGTTTAGTGACATTAAGCCTTTATTAGAAGTTTTGTATCTAAAGATAAGCGTCAGAGCAGTAACACTGGGTGGTGACTGGGATCCCTTAAGGACTTCTGCATAGCATGGTGCTATAGCAAGACTTAAAATACTTCTGTTACCTCCACAAACATCAGAAAAAGATTCTTGCAGTTTTCAAAAAATCATTAACCACCACTGATGGTATTTATTTTTTTTTTAGTTACTACAGCTTTGCATAAACACAATCAGATATTATTGTCCTGGGGTACAGAATGAACATGTGAAATCTCATACCTGTCCAAACTCACTTGGGTCATAATATCACTGCATGTAAACTGGTTACATGTGTCCAGGGAGGTAATGATGGTGCAAAGAGGGCTGCCAAAAGCCCACTGGCCTCCATGTGCCCACTGGTGAGTGAGAAAGGGCATGGCAATGATATGAATCAGATCTGCTACAGCTAGATTGCAGATGTAGATGTCTGGTATAGTTTTCCTCTGGGTTCTGAAATAAATTGGAAGATGTGAAGATGATTACTTGACATATCTACTATACTGTTGATAAAGTGGACCTCAAAACTGAACTCCACACAAATAAGTACACCGTCATACCACTATTTTAGAGGCTGGGGAAGTTTGTCCACCCAAAGATATTTCAAACTAAATACTTTAGCCTCAAGAAAAATATATTGTTTTCCATAATTTTATTTTCCAGTGAGGTTGAATGGCTATTTATTTTATTAACAACAGCACAGTTACCCATATTCTCCTTTGAAAACTATAAAGTGTTCAAAATAAACACAGAACTGAGGGACATAGGAACTCTAGAAATATAAACTTAGTGTAAATAAGAAAAGAGATCAGAGCCTACTTGCAATGCAGTTGACCCAAGGCTGAATCTTGCTCAAAGATGCAAACAGGAGATTCTTGAATGCTCAAGGTAAAAACGGAACTGCTGAAAGAGGAATGATCCACTGGAAAAAGAATCAGCATGAAATTAAATATTCAAAGATAGTCTTATGAAGTTTATGCATACACAAGAAGTGCAACTGAGCTAAAACTGAGTGCAGAGTCTTCATCTACGTACTAGAGTTTGGGTTATTAGTTTCATAATGTCTACATTGCATAGCTTTTGTGTGATATATATGCTTTTCTAGTTTCCTTTACCAAAATGTAATCCTTATCTTAGTACATCCCCTGATTTAGGCTTGGACAAACTTCACACATGAAGATGAAAGAACTCCTGATTTTAAATTGCCTTTCTCTATACAAATTCAGGAAAGGAGCACAATGCATCTTTGAAAAGCACTGATATTTGTAAAATATTTTTTAATTGCAGGGCTTTATTAAAAAGGTCCTTATCCACAGTCTCCATATAGAAATCACCCTATCTGAGCTCGTTTGCAGATTAGATGTCTAGTCTACGCTATTTGTGCTCCCTCTCAGTATCTCTAATAAATTTTTTTTCCAGTCTACTACAGAGTACCAGTTTATTTGTCATTCTTAGTGGAAGGCACCTAAGAACCTGCAGCTGGGAGAACTCCACCTGGCCACCCTCGGACCACATTCAGAAATCCAGCTCTATGGCCATCATTTCCTAAAGGACCTGTGTGAGAAGGGTTCCTAATGTCATATTTTTCATGTTGCCTCCACTGCATGCTTCAAGATATGAAATAACTATGTTTCCAAGGAAACAGATTAAAGCTACAGGGAATGCGCCAGATGAAAGTATTCTTTTCAAACATTTTTAATAAATTACAAAGTATGGTTCACTGTCATCTGGCTATGATACTGAAACCAAAACCAGACATCCATGAAGTATACCTGCTGGCACTAATGACTGGAGCTTGTGGAGAAAATGACACATGTGTGATCTTTTTTCTCCAGTGCCTTTAGCTTTGTGAACATTGAAGGATACAAAATCTCCAGGAAAAGAGAAGCCCCAGACTGTGTTTCCTGCAAGGTGCCAAATGGTACCATTATGCTTGAACACACAGGTTTCAAAGCATCTGGAAACTGCCTGTACACACAGTTTTATAAAAAAGTTGAATTGGTCCTTGTCGTGGTTTAAATCTTTCAGCCACGCAGTTTTACTCACTCCCTCCCTCCCTCTTTCTTCTCTCCAGCTCCCAAGGGGATGGGGAGGAAAATCAAAAGAACACAACTCCCACAGGCTGAGATAAGAACAGTCCAATAACTAAGGTGTAACACAGACCACTGCGGCTACCACCAATAATAATAATGACAAGGCAAATACAAGGAAAGAATACAATAGCTTACCATCAATCCCAACCCGACCTAGCCGTGCACCCCCCCACCGTGCACCCCCACCACCCTGCACCCTTCCGGGTCTCTGCTCTCCGTTTTTCCATCCTGGACATGACGTGCTGTGGTATGGAATAACCTCTTTGGTCAGTTTGGGTCAGGTGTCCTTTCTCTGCTTCCTCCCAGCCTCCCCTTCTCCCTGGCAGAGCATGAGACTCACAAAGTCCTTGGCCAGCCTAAACATTACCAAGCAGTAACTGAAAACACTGGTGTTATCAGCGCTGTTCCCAGGCCGAAAATCAAAAACACAGCACTGCACCAGCTACCAAGAATGAGAAAAAATGACTGCTACTGCTCAACCCATGACAGCCCTTTTCTGCTTTATTTTATTCACATGTTGGGATCGGTCTTGTTCAACATCTTTGTGGGTGACATGGACAGTGGGATTGAGTGCGCCCTCAGCAAGTTTGCCGATGACACCAAGCTGTGTGGTTCAGTTGATACATTGGAGGGAAGGAATGCCATCCAGAGGGACCTTGACACGCTCGTGAGGTGGGCTGATGCCAACCTGATGAAGTTCAACCATGCTAAATGCAAAGTCCTCCACCTGGGTCGGAGCAATGCCAGGCACAGCTACAGGTTGGGCGGGGAGGAGATTGAGAGCAGCCCTGCGGAGAAGGACTTGGGGGTGTGGGTTGATGAAAAAATGAACATGAGCCGGCAGTGTGCGCTTGCAGCCCAGAAGGCCAACCGTATTCTGGGCTGCATCAAAAGGAGTGTGACCAGCAGGTCGAGGGAGGTGATCCTGCCCCTCTACTCTGCTCTCGTGAGACCTCACTTGGAGTATTGCGTGCAGTTCTGGTGTCCTCAACATAAAAAGGACATGGAAGTGTTAGAAAAAGTGCAGAGGAGGGCCACGAGGATGATCAGGGGACTGGAGCACCTCTCGTATGAAGATAGGCTGAGAAAGTTGGGGCTGTTCAGCCTGGAGAAGAGAAGGCTGCGTGGAGACCTCATAGCAGCCTTCCAATACCTGAAGGGGGCCTATAGGGATGCTGGGGAGGGACTCTTCATTAGGGACTGTGGTGAGAGGACAAGGGGTAATGGGTTTAAACTTAAACAGGGGAGGTTTAGATTGGATGTGAGGAAGAAATTCTTTACTGTGAGGGTGGTGGGGCCCTGGAATGGGTTGCCCAGGGAAGTTGTGAATGCTTCATCCCTGGCGGCGTTCAAGGTGGGGTTGGACATAGCCTTGGATGGCATGGTTTAGTGGGAGGTGTCCCTGCCCATGGCAGGGGGGTTGGAACTCGATGATCTTGAGGTCCTTTCCAGCCCTTACTATTCTGTGATTCTGTGATTCTGTGATATACAGGATAAATCACACTTTATTGGAAACTACTTCTGGGCTCAGAATGAGAACCTCAGATTCTAAACTTGCACACTTTATGCTTGTTGGGGTATAATCCCAGCAGACAACTAAGCACCAGACAGCTGCTTGCTCACTTCTCTCTCCCCACTGCCCCGCAGGATGAGGAAGAGAATTTGAAGTGAGAAAGTGAGAAAACTCATGGGTTGAGATATGAACAGTTCATTAAAATAACATAAAATAGTACTACTACTACTACCTTTTAAAGAAAAGGAAAATAACGAGAGAGAGAAATAAAACCCAAGAAAACCAGCGATACAAATGAAAAGTTACTCATCACAAACAAACTGATGCCCAGCCAGTCCATGAGCAGTGCCCCCCTTGCCAACCTTTCCCCGAGCTTATTGTTGATCATGACACCATATGGTCTGGGATATCCCTTTGGTCAATTGGGGTCAGCTGTCCCTGCTGTGTCCCCTCACAACTCCTTGTGCACTCCCAGCCTATTCACTGCCATGGCGGTATGAGGGGGCCTCGAATTTCTGTAGGACTGCTCAGCAATAATGAAAACATCCACAAATCCAAAACTTAACCCCAAAACATATCCCTCAAACATAGAATTAGAAGAGCACACTTGTTTGCTCTGAACTTCATCAGACCTTTCCATGGTTTATTTGCTGCATTACAAGAGCAGAATGCTTTAATGGATTAGGATTTTGATTATCCCAATCTATTAAAAAAAGAAATGTTGAGCAGACATGACAACATAACAATCTATATACTGGCTATTATTCCAGTAACAACTTCAAGGATCTTGATAAGTGCATAACGTGCTGTCATCAGTCGTTATTTATCCCTGATGACTGCATTATATACTGTCATCAGAATTTATTTATACTCTCCTGGACAGAGAGTCTTTATTAACTAGAAGCTTTAGTGTAAATTTGGACATGTTGGTCAAAGACAAGATTATTTATAGGCATCACACATTTAAAAACACAAGCACCTACCTTTTCTTCAAATAGAAAAGGACAAAATGGCATTCCTTCTGGGCTACATCTGCAATGGCAAGTAGAACCAGCTTTAAAGTCATCTTCCCGCCTAGACCTCTCCTCCCCTACGTAATCTAATCTCCTGCAGCAAACCAGATTGTCTTGGAGGAAGCTGTCTAAAATTTCCATCTCTGACATTAACCATAGTCCACTTCACTTCTGCTCTCACTTGGAGTTTACCTAGATCCTTGGTTCCTAACAAGACCATGTCCAACAACAGCGGTCCTATACCTACTTGACACTATTTTGTAGTCCTTTTGTGCTAGTAAGCATGTACTGTGCTTCCTCTTGGATCTTTTCTGTGCAGGTTATTTTCTCATAGTAGCTGAAAAAACATCCCAAAACTTATCAGGAAAAAGTTATGCTATCTTTTCTCCTTTTAATTGAGGTTGGGATTCTTTTAGGCTAATTTTCTCAGTTTGAAATTTAGACCTCTAATGCCTCCTAGTGTTCTTGGCTTCTACAATCACTGCAGAGAAATAAAACTCTGGAAGTTTATCATGACAAAGATGATATGCATTACACTCAGTAGTGTCTCTCTATGGAGGCACCCTGATGACTCACTTGGGGAATCAAAGCTAGGCTGAACAAATTTTGCTCATATCTGTACAATTGGATAAGGTTCATAAGATTCTGTGCGACTGTATCTTGCTCTGTACCTGTTATGCAAAACTGCACAAAGAAATGTCAGCCATTTCTGTTTTACACCTCTGCCTCTGTGCCTTTCCTCATTTGAATGTATCTAGCAATGAATGCTTCCAAGTAATTCAACTATCTAATTTGTTGTTGGATAACAATGTTATCTAATGTTTAGCATTAGATTAACAATGCTACAAAAGTTTGTCCAAGATATTCTGATCAAAAATATATTACTGTTTAACTGAATCTCACAGTCAAGGCAGATAACATCGCTTAGAGACATATATCAGTTGCTGTGCCAACTGTCATTGAATAAAGAACAGAAGAAATGAGATATGTTGTAGGGCATTGAGTATGTTTTTTAACACGTTGGGGTTTTCTTTGCTAGATTTACGAAAAGCAGGAACTCAAGATTGGAAGAGATAACCCTTGTCACAGAACTGAGATGTCGGCTGTCACAGGCAACAAGAGCAGAAAAGGCCTCCTCATACTAGAGTAACTTGAATTCAGAAATAATCATTCTACTTCCATTGCTCCTACCGAAGGCTACCACATGACATCACTGTTCTGGGAAGGTATAAATGACCTTCCATTTAACAACCTTTAATACCTCCTCACTGCAGTCTACCTAGTTGCTCTTATACCAGTTTTGGCCTTTAGTTTACACAGCTCTTTACCCTTTCTGCTGTATTTGATCCCGAATTAGAGAGAGCAAACATACACTTCTGGGTCTTTTTTTTTTAAACAAATTTAGGTGAATTTTCATAGTTCTCTATTCTTCTTGTTCTAGTAGTTGTTCTTTTCTTATTCCAGACTGAATATCTCATCTTTCCTGGAAACAGCTGGTGAGAGTTGTATTTCAAGCCCTTCAGAATGGTCTATGTATTTTCAGGCCTGGAGAATGGCGTTGGCATTTCCCTCTTTTCCCTGGAAGGGCAGAGCCTTACATGTATTACAGCTGTGTGTGCTTCTCATGCAGCTTTAACCTTTGACAGCCCACAGCAATCCCAGGAGCGTTTCCTATGTTGTTTTCTAACTGACAGCAGTGCTTCCTATTTATAAAAAAATACTAATAAGAAAAAAATTCCATGGCTTTGTGCTATTAAATGCTACCACATTTCTATTGCTTTAGTCCCTCCTTTAGTCTTTATCTGGTTCTTTCTGCATGACAGTCTCATACGCCTTCATATCAGCCACATTTCCCCAGTGTATGTTATTAGGAATATTATTGACACACTCCTACACTTTGCCCCGTTTCTTTGAAGGCACAATTCAGTTGTAAATACACCCTGTCCAGCTGAGGCTCAGAATGCAAATAATGTTTTGTCACAAGTAACTGCAATCTCTATTTTAGGACATGCTATTTTACCACTTGCTATTAGTTACCTTAATAAAAATCAGGTTAATCTGAAAAGAAATATTTATAAATAATTGAAATTGTATTTGATGCTCTTTTCTATTCCGTAACGTGCTTTTTCTTAAAAATATAAAGTCAGGCTAATGGAGCTAATTGAGGTTGTCTGGATTGCGTTTTCCCCCTCCATAAAAAAACAGCCATTCTCCCAGCAGGTGGCCGAACAAAGTCAGAAAGTTTACATGAAATGCTAACAGAACCACAGTTTTAAGGACCAGTTTTTCTGGGTTGCTGGGATAAAAATTATTGGTTACTTATGACTGACACTGAACTCTTGCAGCATTTTCTTCATCATTTTCCTTATAATTAAGCAGCAGCGTATCTCAACTCCTATTACTCCCTAGGGATGAAATTCATTCATGCAAGGAGAGCCAGCCAAAAGTCATTGAGTTAGTAATTTTTACATGAAATCTCACTGCAGAGGCGTATATTACATGTAAGTTCATTACGCCATTTAGTTATTTTCTCTGAGCAAATTGCGTATTATATCAGTTTAATTCAAACTTTAAAATGTTTGTCCTTAGCTGGCAGACTTGCAAACAAATTTGGGGAACTGAAATTCCAAGGTTTGTTCTTTACCGTCTTCTACCGAGTAAAACTTTTGCTACTGGAAAGCAAATAACTTTCTACTCAGAGAGACAATCTAGCTTATTTCTCTCTTTAAAGAGTTAACTTTGTAATGCAAACAAAATTAAAATATATTAATTTTAACGAAATGAGAAGGTGTGATCAAGACACTCTCTGAAGTAGAGCCGTTGAGCAGAATCTGATCTATCTAGTGAAAGATGAGATTCTGACATGGATATTTTTCAAAATGTAGCTACATTTTAAATGCACATTTATTTACAGAGTCTGAGGCTTGTGGCTGTCTTTTTTAGTGTTGGCAACTACCACACTAACTTTTTAATACTCTATTTAAATTCTTTTCCTGTGTACAAATGCTCACGCCCATGAATTTGAATGCTTATAATTTTCTCAAGCAAACAGTTTAAATTATATTATTTTTTTTTTTCCCCAAGTCACTGTTTGTGTCTATTCCCACTGTCTCTCTTATTTTTCTGTAAGTTAGATGAAGGCTTTTCACCAGGGTAAAAAAAAATCTTTGCTCCTTGTCAGTTTCCTTCCATTCTATTATTTTAAAGACTCTAGAACTAATTTTTAGAAACTCAAGGATTTCTTTTTTTACACTATACACTGTACCTTTGCCTCCATAAAACCAACCTGACGGACAAAAATTCAAGACTACCTCATAGCTAAGTGGTATCATATTTTCTTTTAAAGTATAATCTTCCTTGGTCTTTGTGTCTAATGCACTGGCTGCCACTAAGAATGGTAAGAAACCTTCTAGATGCTCCTTCTTCACTCACAGCAGACTCCTTTCACTTTTTCTTGGCTTCCAATACAGTCCACTGCCACTTGGTTGTACCAGAGGTAACTAGAGATAATCTGGGTTTATGCTTTTCACAAATACTCACCTATGAGAACATCTGTAATTTTCCAAACAACTATTAACATTAGTAAAGCTTCCTATTCAAAACAACCCTAAATTTAACAAACCTCTGTAGTGTAGACAAGCATCTATCCCCTCGATAGAACCTTTATTTTTCAGGGGAGGAGGAGGGGGAAGGAGGAGATGGTAATGACGAAAACCTACAGAATACTGGAAATGTTGCTCAGTATATGACATTTTCATTGAGTCATAGGATTTTGATGAAATCATAGTAAAAGCTCTGCTTGGAAATTGCTATGTAAGACCAATACAAATTCAATAAAAGAATTGCTTCCATAGAATTTTTCTGTAAATCCCTAAATACTCCTTGGGTGGTATTACCAAATAGATGCTTATGGAATCTGAGTTAAACTATTAATAAAGAACATTTTTCTTCACGTGGTATGACTTGACTTCATATGAGTCTGATAACAAAATGCAAGAAAATAAGAGAATATGTCCAAAGAAAGAGTACTTAAACACAATAGCCCCATCTTATTTTAACTCTGATTTTAATGCCTGATGGCTGTGCTGCACAATAGCCTCAAAAAAACCCCTCTGTTTTATTTTTAATTAAATTTCTGCTGCAAATTGAAGATAATTGTGTCTTCTTCAATAAATGTGAGGCAATGGACGACCAGCAGAAAAAGTCATTCTGTCTCATTCCAAGGAGTAAGAAAGATTGGAAAATAATGATTCTTTTAAAAAGTTGAATTGACGACTTAAAATATATCTGTCATACCCTTAGCCTTCCTATTTCCTTCCATCCTAAGCACTTTGCCTTCAATAATGCCACAGCATCTTTCTATTCAAGACAGGGCTGGTGAGACACTGGCTCGCACTGTTCTCCCAGACAACCAACTCCTTTCAATGTTTACTGAAGGCATGTGCATACTTTTCCACTGAAGACAACCATCTAAGCAAGTAGAAATACTTTTCATCCATTAAAAAAAAGAAACGGAAAAGGAAAAACCCAAGCAAAATCCCCAAAACCCCAAACCAAATTCTGCAAGCAAACCACAGAAATCCCGCATGGCTGATGGCATACAGAGCACAGAAGTCCAGAAAACTGCAGCATCCTCGCTCTGGCATCCCTCGCACAGCGTGTCTTGGGGGAGTGCCTTCCGTCTTCCTCCCAGTCCCGCCTGCGGAGCCACCCTGCATCTCGCCCCCGGCGTGCGGGAGCAGCAGCTGGGACTCCCTCTCCACTCCAGTGGGGCTCCACTACCACACTCCCCGGCGCCCTCCCGCCCCGCTCTCACTGCGGTCCATGTGTAAGCACTCACCTGCAGCCCTGCTCGCTCCCCTCCACTGCTGACATAAGACCTGGCTCTTTGTCAAGCAACCCCCTGCGCAAAGCGAGGGAACGACGTGCTGCACCAAGAGCCAGCAGGCTGCTGTGCCCATCTCGAAATGCTCACACAAAGATTAAATACACAAAAAACCAGGCATGATAGCTACCCTGGAGAAAACAAACAACAAGCATAACCCCACTGGAAAGAAATTGAAAGACCATAGGAAAATATGATACCTATTTCACTGCCCACTCCAAGTTCCACAGCAATTGTGTCTTCAAAGTTTTCAACATCCCTGCCATTTCAAGGAGTCCTCACGAAACAAAGAAGAGAATATAGGGAAATGGCCTGTCTGCACAATGTCACAGCAACTGTCAGACAGCCCTGGCACTTACTGAACTGTATTGAAGTAGAGATGACCAGACAACTCTGATTCAGGCTTTTAAAATGATAACATCTGGTTCTGGTTCTGATAGGCAAAGGTAGTGACCTAAATATATATATTTATATATATTTTAATTCCACCTCTCATATATGAATGCCTTCTTTGTTTTAACTGTAGGCTAACTCCATTTTTTTTGTAGTATATATGCAATAAATACCTGACTTTTGAAGCCAAGAAAAACAGTTCTGTAGTGCTGGCAGAAGATTATTGTCAGAACTGCCCTTCACACTTAATTTTGGCAAAAAAAATTTCAACTTTGATGGAAATCTATTCTTGCTGAAACATTCCTGATTCCTCTCATTTCAAAGACACATCTCAGGTGACTAGATTTGGAATTGACATTACCGTTTCGACTCCTGTAGGAAAACTCTTTCCCAAAATTTCTGAATTATCTTTATAAACCAGATACTCCCCCTCTACCCTCTCAGAGAACTGCAGCTCACATAAAAACATAAGAAACAGGCACTGTTTGGTACAGCAGACACATGAGAATGGCTACTAGGAAAAAAAGTCAAATTAGGAAAGAAATCTTACATCCAAAGGGAAGGGAAAGCCTCAGTGGTACTTTTCTCAGTGATACGCCCCTTTCCAGCTCTGTGCTCTGGACCTGGAGGTTTCTCAGACTGCTGCTACTTGCTTTGCTCTGCCCTTGGCGGAGCCAGCCGTCACTTTTGGTGCCCCTGATACTCGTACCAGAGATATCTGCCTCCTCAGATATGCCACCATAAATATGCCACCATAACAGGAGGCTTCATTCCTCCCTTACTTGCTTCTTGTCAAAAGGACAGGGTTGTGAGAAAAGTAACCTTTGGCAGGAGGGAGGCGATGGCAGATGGGCAAAGTGATAACTGGAAAGGATCAGGGTATTTTCTCCTCCATATACTCTGGAGGAAAAAATTTCCTCTGTTGGTCAGATGACTCTGTGAAGAAAAGGCAAAGTAACCTGGACAAATATAGTCAGGCAGCCAATATAGTTCATATTTAGAGACTGGAGATGTCTGTGCTAGGGTGTAGTATTTTAGGAAAGGATTATAGGAGAGGGAGGAACATGGGTCGTTGGGAAAAATCAAATGCATACAGGCCTTTGGGTGAGAGCAGATAAGTGGCTAATACAGTCCTTAGACATATAAGCATTAACAGCAATAGGAGGGATAACAGGAGGGACACTATCTTTACTTGGTACAGGGAGTACTCTGCCCTGTTTATATTTGTATAGCATAGCAGAAATCATAGGCATGTAGAGGGAGACAAGGTGGGGATACACGACTGAATGTCTTCAGCAAAGAAAAGATTAGAAGCTTTTCATTTAATCAGTTTATGAATATCAACATAAGCAGAAAATGAAAAAAAATTATTAGAAGAAAAATCTCTTTGTCCAGCAGATGGTAATACAATTAAATTGAAAATCTGAAAACTGAATTAGAGAAAAACCGCAGCGGAAATAAAACATCAATTTATAGCTAAAGAGCTTGGTGGTAGAAGGCATTGGAACAACTCACCAGGTTAAAAGGTTGGTTCTGCAACACCGAAACAATTCTTACAGCAGCTCAGGTGTTTTCCTGAAATATACATTCTTGATCAAATACAAATTGATTGCAAGTTTCATATTTTACAATATTTTACCAGGTGACAGACAACTGCTCACGGTTTCTTCACTAGCTTTCTAATCCATGAGAAAGGTGGTGCAGTAGTTAGGAAATGTGGTATTCAGCCCTTTGGATGAAGCTCTGGATATGGATTCTTACGTTTTGACTTTGCAAACAGTGGCAGAATAAGAAATCCTGGAACTTTCGATAATTTGTGATGCTGAGAACCTTAAAGTAAGGTGGCAAAAATGAAAACAATTACTGTGAGGTGAATTGAGGCCAGGCTACCAGGCAGTTTCCGCATCTTACTGAAAACTGTTACTCCTTTACCCTTTTCCCCAGGCATGGTATACCTAGAGCAAGTCTAAGACAGTTTTTCCTTTCAAAAGGAAAACTTAAACCTCTAGAAAGTGGCTTCAAGGTAAAATAAAGATCTGCCTGCCTGTAAAGGTAGTAAATACACTGTTTATTGCTTACTGTGATAAAGCTCAAAATCTGGCAGCTTATTTCCGACTGTGAAAGTTTTTATTTGCTTAATCATTATGTGCCCATGCATTATCTCATTTCTTTCTATTCTTAATCTTTAATAGAGACAACTGACAGTTGGTTTTGTTTCATGACAGTTTTGACTCATAATTTGGTGACGTGCTGTAAGTTATCGAACCCTCAATTGATCTGAGCTGTGCACAAAACATTGTATCTGGTCTGGGATAAGAAATGAGAGAAAAAGATTGGCTCTCAGATGATTTGGGGTACACTAACCTGCAGCAAAGAAGTAAGAGAAGTAAGTATTTTGACTTAAGATCTAACTGGAGCAAAAACTGGCATTCTGGATTCTGTGTACTCGTTTCTCTTCTATTGTCTTGGTACAGCGAATTTGAATTATTTAATGAGAAAAGGTATAGCGCACAGAGCTCCTACCTCAGAGTGCCTCCCACATAGTTAGACCATGTTCATCACAAACTCCCTTGGGCAGTGCAGATTAATTTATTCCAATTCTATGAAATTCAGGAGAGTTACCCAGAATCTCTATGAACATGGTAGTAATTTCATGATCATAATCATCTTTGCTTTCTAAGAAAGGTAATAAAGACAGAAATAATTGCGCAAATAGGGCGGGGGGAGAGCAATGGATAGCACTAGAGATATCCTTCCTGATGGAGGGTGCTGCCTCCCTCCCTCCCCTGGGCGCTGGGAACCTCATTCCCTCAGGTAATATGCCCTTCTCTTTAGCAGGCATGGTTTCTGCAGTTTCTGGGTTTTGGCACAGAGCTTTCTTCATGTGGCACATGTAAATCTTATGCAGTAGCCTGTGGGAGAGGTTGCAACTTTCTGCGAATAATGGATTTTTCTGAATATATTGGACTGAGAAGTGGTTAACTACAAAGTTGATTAAAAAAACCCAAACAAACAAACAAACAAACAAAAAAAAAAAAAACAGAAAAAAAACTGCAAGAGTTTTCTGGTGCTGAAGTGCAGCTAAAGCTGTCTTTTTTCTCTAAGGTTACCTTTCAGTATATTGACGCAACAGCCTCATATTAATTTGGGTTTATTGTTTTAGGTCATGTTCTCCCCTCAGAGTAGTTTCTCTTGAAATAAGCTTTCTTTGAAAGAAAAGTAAGTTTCTGTGGATAATCTAGGGGTTTGGTCCTAGCCTCTAATTCTCATTCACTGACATTTTAGAAGTCAGTAGCAAACATCACATATAATTCACAGGAGTTTAACTTGCTCCTTTGTATTCCAAAAGTGCTGAAAGTCTCTCAGTTTTACTTCTCTGAAAGCATTACACTCTTCTGGATCAGGAAGAGGGCTGAAATATCTGCTTTTTCATAAGGAATGACAAGTTTGACACTACTTCTTTGCAGGCACATTTCTGCACACGACGCAGCTCTGCTATTCCATAGGGTATTCAGTGCAAAGCTTCAAATGCCTGCAGTCTACTTTCCTGCTTCTCTATGAAAAGTGACTGCTAAGAGCAGTACTACAGCTTCTTATCCTTTCCACCTGCTGCCCTGATACAATTCCCTTCTTCCTTAAGCAACGTCGATAGGACGCTTCGCAGGGCTGCGCCAAATAACCACTAGAAGTAAATACCACCAGGTGGTGCTGCTAAACATAGCTTTCCGTATCCTTTTTTATTCCTTTTGGAAGTGAAGTAGTCTAAAGGTCTACCCAACAGCTAATTTGACCTTGCTTGGTTTTCCAAATAAGCCTTTCTCTCTGGGCAGGAAAGAGAGTCTCTGCTTGGGTACCTGAGAAGAATCAATACCTGAGCCAAATTGCCTGATACATGAGCATTTTGAATGGTGGAACACACACATGCATTATAGCCATCACTTTACCAGGCAACGTAAATAAATTTCACACCTACTTTTACTAAGCCAAGGCAGTGTGCAAGATCCAGTCATTACTTTCTCTTTGACAGAGAATGAGGGGTAGCAATCAGTTTGAATACTGCGTTTGGAAAAAAGGATACTGGTATAAAGACAATAGTTGCCACCTCTAGAGCACAGATTGCACTTTTTTGACTCTGCATTCTTGTGTGATTCTTTTCAATACCCTTACAGGTCAAATGCTTTTTTCCATAATAGGGAAAAAGCAATATAATCACGTTACATAACAAATCTCAGGTTGACTTTCACTCTGTCTGCAAAAATGTCTGACTGGAGGAAGCTATTATTTCTGGAGCATTTGCTGGCATCATATGATATGAGAAATATTTATTGAAAAGACAGTACCAAATGTCAATAAATTCCTCTGTGTCCTTACCTTTTTTTATTAATGAATTGATACTTCAAAAGGTCTTGGCTTATTTGTAGATTTCCTGAGGTAATGTTCACACAGCAAACAACTGCTTATTGCTTGAGTCTGTATTTTTCATATTACCATTGGCTAGAAGCAATGGCACATTACTTAAAAAAAAAAAAAAAAAAAGAAAAAACAGTAAATCTGCTTCTCATGATCTTGTCTCAGAGAAAAGGTTTCAGAGACATTAAAGAAGATATTTTTATACCACCCTTAATATTTTGAGAGAAATATGAAAGGTCATTCAGGTATTCGTTATCCTGTCTCAGTTTTTTTTTCTCCTTCAAGTTGACTTTCCTTATTTATGCCCCAGATCATTTATGATCTCATAGTTAAAGAACTTGCAAGAATATGCATGGAAAGTCATGATTTGAGACTTGATGAGGCTATTTTCTTTGCTGACACATAGTCAAAGATATATCCTCAACATTTATTTGCATACTTTCCTGCACGTCAACAGTCATATATAACATAACTTCAGAGCCAAGCACTCTGGTGCTGTGCCTGAGAAATCTCTCTTCCCTTTTGCCTCTTTTCTTTCTTTTTTTTTAGAGTCATAAGTTTTTTTTCATTATGGCTCTATTTGGCAGTTTCATGGAAGTTTCTTTTCAGAAGTATTTTATTTAGTTCTCTGTTCTTCCTTTTAATGTTGATTTTTATTTAACTGGGCAGCATGCTACAGCTTCATGTAAGGCAAACCAGAGCATACCTGGAAAATAAAAATATCTTATGGAAAAAAGGTCTGTAGCCTTTAAGAGAACACCCTAGGTTTGGAGCACACCATCTCTCCCCCTGCTCAAACAGTTTATGAAAATAATCTCAGCTTTGGGGCATGATGTCTGGTCAGCTGGCTATAGGCTGTGGCAGCAAGCTACCATCTTCAGGTGAGGACACCCAAAATGACAATGTACAAGCATATTCTACCTCCTCACTAGCCTAATGAAATCCCATCTGCAACCATGACAATGTGGTCCTAGTGGTGAGAAGGTCTAACGAACAGTGCTGGTGGCAATAAGCAAATTATGACCAAATTACCATCACTCTCTTAATCTTTTGCAACATCAGGAGATTCATGGAAAAGGTTTCAGACACTCAACTCAGCCAGCCCTTGCCAATGGAAACTAACATGACAACTGTTCTGTGCATGTGAGCTAGGTCAAATATGAAGTTTTATGGAGGCAGTTGCATTTTAATAAAGACAAAATTTTTTTTTTTTTCCCTTCAAACCCCTTAGTTGTATCCCTGGTCACATTATAAAGGAACTGTGTTCTGCTTAGCAGAACTAATATTGGCTATACATTCAGTCTCACCTCTGTGCCTGGCAAAATCTTGGAGCGGATTCTCCTGGAAGGCATGCTAAGGCACATGAAAACCAACAATGTGTTTGGTGACAGCCAGCATGGCTTCACTAAGGGGAAATCATAGAATCATAGAATCATAGAATAGTAAGGGTTGGAAAGGACCTTAAGATCATCGAGTTCCAACCCCCCTGCCATGGGCAGGGACACCTCCCACTAAACCATGCCGTCCAAGGCTATGTCCAACCCCACCTTGAACACCGCCAGGGATGAAGCATTCACAACTTCCCTGGGCAACCCATTCCAGGGCCTCACCACCCTCACAGTAAAGAATTTCTTCCTCATATCCAATCTAAACTTCCCCTGTTTAAGTTTAAACCCATTACCCCTTGTCCTCTCACCACAGTCCCTAATGAAGAGTCCCTCCCCAGCATCCCTATAGGCCCCCTTCAGGTATTGGAAGGCTGCTAGACATCAATTTGATAGGTGGACCACTCGGTAGATAAAGAAGTGGCTGGATGGCCGCACGCAAAGAGTAGTGCTCAGTGGCTCAGTGTCCAGCTGGAGACCAGTAACGAGTGGTGTCCCCCAGGGATCGGTGTTGGGACCGGTCTTGTTCAACATCTTTGTGGGTGACATGGACTGTGGGATTGAGTGCGCCTTCAGCAAGTTTGCCGATGACACCAAGCTGTGTGGTTCGGTTGATACATGGGAGGGAAGGAATGCCATCCAGAGGGACCTTGACATGCTTGTGAGGTGGGCTGATGCCAACCTAATGAAGTTGAACCGTGCTAAATGCAAAGTCCTACACCTGGGTCGGAGCAATGCCAGGCACAGCTACAGGTTGGGCGGGGAGGAGATTGAGAGCAGCCCTGTGGAGAAGGACTTGGTTGGTGTGGGTTGATGAAAAAATGAACATGAGCCAGCAGTGTGCGCTTGCAGCCCAGAAGGCCAACCGTATCCTGGGCTGCATCAAAAGGAGTGTGACCAGCAGGTCGAGGGAGGTGCTCCTGCCCCTTTACTCTGCTCTCGTGAGACCTCACTTGGAGTATTGCGTGCAGTTCTGGTGTCCTCAACATAATAAGGACATGGAGCTGTTAGAACAAGTGCAGAGGAGGGCCACGAGGATGATCAGGGGACTGGAGCACCTCTTGTATGAAGATAGGCTGAGAAAGTTGGGGCTGTTCAGCCTGGAGAAGAGAAGGCTGCGTGGAGACCTCATAGCAGCCTTCCAGTATCTGAAGGGGGCCTATAGGGATGCTGGGGAGGGACTCTTCATTAGGGATTGTGGTGAGAGGACAAGGGGTAATGGGTTTAAACTTAAACAGGGGAAGTTGAGATTGGATATGAGGAAGAAATTCTTTACTGTGAGGGTGGTGAGGCCCTGGAATCAGTTGCCCCGGGAGGCTGTGGATGCTTCATCCCTGGCGGCGTTCAAGGTGGGGTTGGACATAGCCTTGGATGGCATGGTTTAGTGGGAGGTGTCCCTGCCCATGGCAGGGGGGTTGGAACTCGATGATCTTAAGGTCCTTTCCAACCCTTACTATTCTATGATTCTATGATTCTATGATTCTATGATTCTATGAACTAGTAGAGAGGCTAGAAAGCTATACCAATTCAGTCTTATTCAGCTGTATTTTTGTGGCTGGCACAATAAAACCCAGTGTACATCTAGGTCATCCTTCAAGTGTGTGTGCCTGATAGCTTTATATATATATTTTTAACCCCCAGTTCCTATTGTACACGTCTCCTTCTAATAGTCCTGCACTTAGTTTTATGAATCTTTTCCTTCTTCTCCACATTTATCTGTATTAATTATTTTTTCAATATTGAGAGATTTGAGGCATGCAAAATTTCCTGTCTTCATAAGGGGTCTACACATCTTCACTTCTGCCAAGAGGAGTACCTGAGTGACTGAAACCTAATACCACTCTGCAGCTTTGGTTAGTGAAAGCTAGCTCTTCTCAAGAAAAAGAATAAAGTAAGAATAAGTGTTGCCAAGGAATTACAATAGAGCAAGGATGTCACCTCAAAAAGAGGTGAAAATGTAGGTGCAACTTGGAAGGCAAGAGTTCACAACAAAATGCACTTTACTGCCATATACTGCAGCAGGGATAGTGAAAGTTGTATATGTAAAATGATGCATAAACAATCTGAATTAGGTAGGCATTTTGTGACATACTTTTTTCTGCACTAAAAATGTAGGGAGGTTGTTTCTCCTAACAGTTTTTCCTTCTATACCACTGTTGTTCCTCTAAACATGAAGCTACTACTCCTACTTTAAGTTAGTCTGTAATGTAAGAGAATTATATTTGCCTATAGTAAATAAAAGTATGAAAACACTCATATGACCTCATTAGTTACAGGAATAATCAAAAACGTTAGTCACCAGCAGTTATTTTTAAGCACTTAAAAATAGGATCTTCAATCCTAAGAAAAAATGTTGAAAGCATCTCCTGAATAATGAGAACAGGAAAAGTACTTCTTCGTTAGAAAAGTTCAGTACTTGCAGTTGCTGGCAACTGCATCAAAGATAAAATGCAATCATAATCATAATTGCATTTCAAACTTCATCTTGATGCGAGATCTCTAAGTCTTAACAGCTAATAGGTTTTTGGATTTTTGTATGCAGGAACCTGGAAGGTATTTCTTTTGAGTTCAGTGAGTTTCTTCAAGCCCATGGTGAAAATTTATTTTAAGAACAGTGAAACAATTTCTAACAAGTAGTACATGCTTGGATAGCTCTGCAGTCATTTAACTTTGCTGATGGATATTAACTTCCTTCATAAGAAATTCAGATTATGTATAAATCTGGTAATGACAATTCATGTCACTTCTAGGAGAAGGCAATTTATTTCAGTTCAGGAGCAAGTTTTTTTCTTTCGACTACTTAAAATAAAATCTTTGGAAATCAGAACTATTTTGAAGAAATTACACCCTGGCTGAAATATCCAGAATAGAATCATAGAATCATAGAACAGTTAGGGTTGGAAAGGACCTCAAGATCATCTAGTTCCAATTCCCCTGCCATGGGCAGAGACACCTCACACTAAACCATGTCACACAAGATTCTGTCCAAACTCGCCTTAAACACCGCCAGGGATGGAGCATTCACAACTTCCCTGGGCAACCCATTACAGTGCCTCGCCACCCTTGAAGTAAAGAGTTTCTTCCTTATATCCAATCTAAATTTCCCCTGTTTAAGTTTTAACCTGTTACCCCTTGTCCTATCACTACAGCCCCTGATGAATAAGTAGTTCTCACAGATTTTCAGACTCTTTCTAGAATGTCTAAAGAAATTTTATCATTCCCACTTCTTCACAAAACCTCAGATAAAGCATAACATTTTAAATACTCTGATGTTAAAATAAAATAAAAAGTACAACATCTCATGTTTTTTTTCTGCTATATGTGTGAATGCTCCATCCCTGGCAGTGTTCAAGACCAGGTTGGACAGAGCCTTGGGTGGCATGGTTTAGTGGGAGGTGACCCTGCCCATGGCAAGGGGGTGGGAACTAGATGATCTTAAGGTCCTTTCCAACTCTAACTATTCTATGATTCTATGATTCTATATTGGTAGCTTAGATTACAATGGTTGCTTAGGTAAAACAGTGGGAGTACTAATGATTAGTTTTAGTTCTTCAGCACAACAAGATCTGTCCTTTTAAACAGTACTGTATTAAAATGGAGCAGAATAAAAACAGGAGAAATGTGGACAATAAATACGGTCATTCAACTACACAGCTATTTTAGAAAATATGACAAATACTGAAGGACGTATGCCTGTTAAGTCTTAAAAGTAAGTAGAACATTTACACATAGATTAAAAAAACTTAATGAAAAGCAAAGAAAGTGCTTCAGTAGCTTCCTCTACCTTCTGCAACTGTGTTTTCTTTGTACATGGTAATGCCTGTCTCTTGGGGAAAATAAATTTATTCAGAAACCTTTCACGTATCTGAAGACCTCTATCAAGAATACTTTCTTTCATTGGTTGAACAAATCTAATTATTTCACTGAACCTTGTTGGCTATGTTTTCCAAAGTTCTGACACTCTTTCTGTGTCTTGCATACCCAGTGTGTGCTTGTCTCCTTCCTGGCACAGAAGTGAGTGGAAAGGGGCTGCTACTGAGAATAGGAAAAAAAACTATATAATGCAAAATGCACTATTTGCAACAATCCTACAATTCAAGGGAGACAGTATTTTACCTTTAAAACAAGCTGTGATTTTATAAATTCTACACATTCTACTTGCAAAACAGTTAAAAATAAGCTAGTGCTTTATCCTAAAACTAAATGTTTTGATGCTGGCAATTGAGGTGTTGCTGTTCTGCTCAAGCACAAAAAAAATTTTAATTTCCAAAGAGAGTTATACTAAAGTGAAGGTCCACTTGCATCACAATAGGACAGTCTATACACAAAGATTACTAGAAACAATTAAGTGCACACAGTTTTCTCATTTGGACAACATGAAGCGCTTTTATGCATGTTGTTAAATAATTGACTGGCTTCTGATTGTCAGGAAACAATGTAAGAACCAAGGACTGCTAGGTTATAAACAATCCTTTGGTACAAGCCAGTTTCCTTTGAAGATACACACAAGTTCCTTTGGTAGCTGGTGTGACTGGGTAGGACACCAGCAATGCAATGAGTGTTGCTTCATACTAGAGGAATTGTCCAGTGACCAGAATAATTTGGTCCAGAGTAAAAGGAGTGATACTAACCTAATTCTTCCAGCAGCCCAAAGAAATCCTGCCCTTAGGAGGATCTTGTATGTGTTCCAGAAATATTTTTTGTTTGCTATCGAAGAGGACAGTTTGTCATACAATTATCCCTGCAAACATCAGCAATTTACACAGTTAAACTTGCTCTTGTGCTCTCCTTCAAGACCAGGGGAGTTTGCATTCTTACCCCACAATGCAGTTCATGGTCAAACTTTCCTCCCTTTCTTCCTCTCCTGTCGCTTATATGCCAGGACAGTTACTAGCAAAAGATTTGAATGTTCTCATAGACATTGTAGCAATAAACCCTAATCCTCACTGGAATGTGAAACATCTTCTACATCGTGTGTATGATTTCCATAGTGTGTGGTTTTATTTCTGATTCTGATTTAAAAGGAACAAAAAGATTGTTTTGGCACATTTTCTGGGGATTTTGAGCGTGTCAGTGTATTAAACATCTGTCCTCAGTGGATAATTCATGGCAGGGGAGTTGGAACTAGATGATCTTAAGGTCCTTTCCAGCCCTAACTATTCTACGATTCTATAATTCTATATATTCCAAGAGAAGGTATCTCCAGAAACTTAGTTAGAGGATTAGCTAGCTTTTTAGAGCTTGCCCCATGAATGAGCTCGGCTGTGAGGTCTTAGACATGTCTGAACTGTGCAGTCTCTGTGTATATTAAGAGTCACAAAGCAAAAGGTTTTAGAAGTTAAGGTGGCAACAAATTTCATAAGCATTGATGAGGGATGATTTTCAGGACTCTGGTTTTAGCTTTGGTAGTCTACATTCTAGTAGTATTCTGAATTGCATTCATTGAACCTGATGCTTACTTGTATGTTTCAGCAATGCAAAGAAAAGAACCTTGAGAATAAAACAGTATTAAAGAGTATAAGTATTTGGTAATTTAATCTAGTGTTCTGACTTCAGCAATGGCTTAGAACCAGATGATATTTGAAAACTCTAATAGTCTTCCTCTCTAAAGATGTAGCAATTTGTTCAGTGTCATGAGTAAACAAGGAAATCTTTCTAGTGGTCATTGAATGAGCTAAATATGACCCTGATGTCTTCTATGATCTAGAGATAGCAGAGCATACCTTATTTCTCCCTTCATTTTAGGTTAGCAAAGCTCCAATTTTTTACTGCCTTGCTTTGTTCAAACTGCATGTAGTGGCCACTGATATTTTGTTTGAACGAAATATCATACCCAAGTTTTGTATAAAACAATATGTTTTCTGGCAAGTAAGGCCAGAAAGCTTAATTAAAATGGTGAAATGAGTTATTTGTTAAGCAACAGACATCAGTCCTAGAAAGCATTTTTCAGACCCACTAAGTATTCTTAGTGAATACTGAAATGTGTTTGTATGCAGACTAGTGCAGCCTGGACACAATTTACTGCAGCAAATTTGTACATTCTTTGACACTAGTTAATTAAACCAAACATGGTGACCTTCTCATAATTAGGAATTCCAATAATTTCAGTGATTTATGAAGTACTAAACATAGTTACAAAAATCAAGAAAGAGAATCTATTATAGATTTGTTACATTATAACTTGATGAAGGTTTTAGTTGATGCATTCTAATTTCAGTTGCAAAGCTTATTATAATTGCGGCAGAAGAAGCTACAATCAATTAATTGCAATCAGGGCATTGAACTAGCTTCAGAAAATACACTTACCATTTTAGGGCAAATAAAGCTAGACTGGCAAAGTAACAAGACAAGTACCAAAATCCATGTGATGTTTTCTTAATTATCTTAAAAACCCTGCAAATAAAAAGACCTGATTTTTGAACACCACCACACATGCTATACAATTAATTTAGAAAATGTGTGACAGTGTGTTATTTTGTCCCATACTTTGATTTATAGTGCAATTTTAACTATTGTGGCATTACACTAGCCGAGAAAAATTTGAATGTAAGAACAGATGTCATTGACAGAAATGAGAGAAGTACAGCATATTAACGAAATAAATTTTTATGTAGTTGATGTGAAGGGAAATCTGGATCCTTTTCTTCAGTCTTCTGCAAGACAGAGAAAGAAAAGATCAGGTTTAGGGGGAATAGTTTCTCTGCCCTGATTCTGCAGACTCTTTTAATGGTGTGCAGCCTCTCTAGTCAGCACAGGACCAAACGTTTTAATAGGCCATAGGTAGACAAAGGGATTCTTTTTACATGTTTTCCAGTTATGCTTTACTGCATCAGCATTTCAGTTCATAGTGATGGGGTGTTTCACTGTTTGTACAAAGTTGTGAACTGAAACATTTGGCCAGGAAGAGGAAGCCTGGGTTCTGGGAATATCTCAAGCTTAGCAGGTATATGCCCACATTGCCAGGAAATTGTGCTAGTCTTCAAAGTGCAGATATGTGGAGTGCCTGATGGGCTAGTGCTGCTGTTCGGGCTGAGTCACTGTGTTACCAGGAATACAAGAACCATGGAGCAGGAACGTGGGCAAGAGGACACCTGATTCTTGCCTTTTCCTTAGGACTCTTAGACAAGTGAGGAGGAACTTGCGGTGTAGTCCTACTCCTAGTAAGTTTTTCAGATTTTATCTTATGAGCCTTTAGATGAATGACCTTTCCAATAAAGACTGTGAAAGTCAAGTGAAAGGAAGTCCAAGTTGGGATCTGAAATTCTTTTACTCCAAATACAGTGACCAGATTCAAGAAATGGTGACTGAAACAGTTAAGGGTCCAAAACAGAGCACAAGGGTTGCTTCTGTCAGGTTGCCATAGATACTAGGATGTAGGAGACATTGCTTTTACCTCACTATCCACAGGTAGAGATGCTTCAGCTGAGGTCTACACTTCTGAAGTAAGTCTTATATGTGCAAAGATATTGAGAAAGTTATAAGGTGCATCACCATCTTCTGTTACTAAAAAAGTTAATCATGCTATGAGTAAACTAGATATTATTTTAGAATGGATTAGTACTGTTAAGTAGCCTGAATCTCATGTAGCTACAGCCACTATAACTTTTCCTGTAGAATTCATTTACTGCCAATGAAAACAGGTGGATATCTGCATTAAGTGATATGGATCATCTTTCACAGTTTCTTGACTGTCCTAAACGCATTGGTTAAGGCAGTCCACCTTAGATTGCATCTTCTCTGACGGATGAAAAGTATGATCAGAACCTCCTTCATCTTTCCAATGAATATATAAAGGCTAATGAGCCCTATCTCCTCCTTTTACCCCAGTGTTATGTATCTGAAATGCAGATCATTCCCGCCACAGAATATATGCTCTGTGTGGTAAGCATTTTGAATAGCCTGATTTTCTACTGTTCAAAAAGAGACTGTAAAAAAGAATAGGATTTATAATACATTTATTTGACAGCTCAGTCCAAAGACTGCTAAAGCTCTTGAAGGTTTTTCCATCAACATATTTGGAATTGGGCCACTAATGACTAGGAGGAAGGGAACTTGGAACCTAAGCTTGTTTAGCTGAATTTTATTTGAATTTAAATAATGTTAGATGCAGATTAGTGCTCACTAGTGTGTCTGGCTGCTGCAATAAGACTTTGTGCCAAGTCTTTCTGTCAAGTGGCCAGTGTACTAAAAGAACATAGCTGCAAGTACCTAGTGGGTTAAAGACAGAGAAATGTGATGTGTCTGGGGAGAGCATACATAGAATCATAGAATAGTTAGGGTTGGAATGTACCTGAATACCACCTAGTCCAAACCTCACGTAGCAGATGGTATGGAATGTCTTTTTCTCTCCTCCATAAATTTGACCAAATTAAAACAAAATAAAAAATCTAATCTCCCTATCTCATCTTCATTGAGAAAGCGCTCCATGCTCTTTAACAGAAGCAAAACATAGAGCTCTTATTTGGGTGAGTGCTTGTATGTAAGGGGATTCTCTTTATGCGTTCCCCTTTACTAATCATGGAAGGGTCTTAAAAAACTTTCTTTTTACATGCTGGCTATGTTTAAGAAATCAATTTTGATTGATCCTTTGTTAATTTACTTTCTAATTAACACCACTAAGTCTTTGTTTTTCTCCAGCAGTAAAAGGGACAAAACCAGAAGCGTGACAATTTTTAACAATGACTTAGAACTTACTGTGCCCCAAGGGTAATTATTCTAAAGGTGTAGGACAGTATCTGAATGGCTTTTAGGGCTTGAATTTTCTACCTAATGAGCAGAATCTGTATACCAAGTATTCCAGCGGCATAAGGAAGGGAATTCTGAAAGACCATATTAAATCATAGTGTTGTGATTCTCTTAGTTGATCATGATTTCTATACTCTCAGTCCTACCAGTAAATTTAAGCCAAATACTTAGTCCAAAACTGATTACAGAGCTCCAGCCCAGAGATTAATGAACAGTTTGTTATCTTATATTACATTTTAGCAGTACGGGGATTAGTGTGTTGATAGAATCTAGACTAAATTTATCCTCTTCAGAAGTAATGAAAAGTGATGAACAAACAAATGAAGGTTATTCTGTGGCAAAACCATTAAATTATACAGAGAAACATTACTGAGTGTACAGGGTAGGAAAAAACCCACATCAAAAGTGTAATCCAAGGCATTCCAGGCTTCGCTGGATTTTCAATTATCCTCCACAGAAGAAGAGCAGCAGCCTAGCTCAGGGACAAGCACATACTCCTGTTGCCTCAGCTATATCCTCAAAATAAAGCATGCTTGAGCCTGAGGAAGAGGAAAGGTATGCAAACAGTCTGTGACAATCTGGACACTGGAGTGCAGAGTATGACAATACATCCAGATTTACTACAACCAGCACATAATTCATTATTATACCCATCAGCTGATGAGCCTCCAGACTGCATTGTTATAAATTGCTTATGGGGAACTCCAGATGATTATAAAAGGTAATGTTCTCTCTAGTCACCTGAAATAAATAGATTCCAGATTTTCTACTTAATCATTTTACTGCTTGGCAGTAAATGCTATTTTTGCTGTGCAGGCTACTGTAGAAACACCTAATTGATTCACCACCATCAGTGTGTTACATCATGCTCAGCAATAAACAGCTTGACTCAGATCCAAACCAGCTTTTGTAGCCATCATACCAGAAAATCTTCTGTGAAACCATCTGTGACTGTCAGATCTAATGGATTAGAGGTATGCACCTTGCTAACGTAAGCAAGATTCATCATAAGCAAGCCTGGGAAATGTATAGTTATATGGTATAGTTATATGCTAGAGTGGATAAATTCTTGCAATTCTGTTAGATCAGCAGGTGACTATTCAACCCATCGCTCATCCTCTGTATCTTTGCGATGAACTTTGCTTATAGGGACCACTTTTAATGTAAGCTAACACTGTTTTGTTAATATTGAATAAAAATTATACTTGAATTTCTCATTTGTATCCATTATTGGTCTTTGTGATTAAGTTAAAAAAAATGCACAACCAAGCCAGAACTTGCGGCTCTGACATTCGTGAATTATTTCCGATATCCTCTGTGATATATACAGTCAAATATTATGATGTCCTTCTGGCAACACTAGTAAGGCTCCAGTTCAGAATAAGAATACCACAATATAAAGAAGCTGCCTAAGTCAACTTATATTACATATTTATTGTGGTGGGTTTTTTGTGACCGGATCTGAAATTGGCTCTGAGAGTATTCTTTTAACAAGACGTTTACTATTACACAGTAATAATGTGATTAAACAACTTCATTACTTTTGCATAGTCACATTTTCAAAGGTAGGACATGCCAGAACAAATTGTGCATATACAACATAATGAATGTTACATGTTATGAATAGTCAGATTACTGAATAAACATTATAAGCACTTTTTTAATGACACACACATTATGAATATGCATGTTGTATTTTTTCAGATATGTATTTTCATTAATATTTTCGGGAGTCACTGAATTTTCCTACCAAACTCTAGGAATAGAGGTGAGAACAGAGAGCTCAAGAGATGTTTTTTTCCAGTTTTCATTGGTGACATTCAGGCAAAATGAATGCCGTGGAATGGCGTCACCAATAAGCTTTTAGCTTTCTTGAGCATGCAGTAATATTGTGTTGACCAGGGGTATAGTCTGTCTCATGAGAAAGGAGAAAAGCTACTTCATGTCTGTCTGCTAATCTACTAACTACTGCTCTAAACTAGGAGAGAGAAGGAAGTATTATGGGTTCAAACACTTAATTTGAGGGACACGATATTGATAGATCTACAGCTGCTGAAGATATGAGTTCGAAAGAAATGGTTGAGAATCAAAAGGTAAGAGCAACAGTGATGATTAACAGAGTGAGAATTAGTGATTCACAGAAACTGCCACAGAGCTGCATTTCAGGAATAAAGAATTAAGTAAATTCAGAGAATGAGTAACAAGACCTGCTAAAACTACAGTCACTCTTAACTTCTTGTCTCCCAAGACTATTCCCAGAAAGAACAGCAATGCAATAATTGCAGCTTCCGTTAAGAGAGCAGCCATGTGGACTAACACCTCCCCTTAAGGTTGCTTCTCAATAAATAAAGTGGTTTTGAGGTACACTGTCTTTATGGGCCTTACTACTAATATGTTTTGCAAGTTACCGTCCTGTTTATACATCCCAGTGTGATCTTTGGTTTTCATTTATTTTTTTTTGCAGTGTCAGTGGCATAACACTGCAAACATATGTCAGCTGGTGAATCACTATAATCTGCATATTCTTTCTAAGCAATATCTTGGCAGCTTCCCCCCTTCCCCCATATATTTAGATTATTATTGCCCATATGTGATAGTTAGTGGAGCACAGGGAAAAAAATGTATGCTGTAAAGGGACAGAAATAAACTTTCTTAGTAGAAAGTCCATCTAGAGAGAGAACTCTTCTTTGTGCCTTGCTTCATGCTGTTATTGCAAAATGGAGGTGAGCTCATACGTGAACCCATACAGGTAGGCTGAGACATAGATGGCTCAGCAAGGATGGCAACTGCCGTCTTGGAGCTGCGAATCTGCAAGCAGCTGTACACAGAAGGGAGAAGCATACTCTGATTTTCTGAGAAATATTCTAGCCATTCTTGTGTGAGAAGAGAATATCCTCTAAGAAAATACATGGCAACAGCTACATTGACCAGACTAGGAGAAGCTACAGTCAGAAACTGACAAATGCTTTTGGGGACTTGCCATATTAGTCTTCCAAGAACAATGACCCATTGGGTCACCATGAAGCCATGCACCTACAAAACCTGCTTAGACACAAGGCAATGTCCTTATCATTCAAAATGCTTAGTATTGGTCAATAAGACAGAACATAATTCAAGTACATAACCTTTGACACTTTTTTGGCTGTTTTCAGACAACCAGTTATCCAAAGGTGTCCTCAGTTCTCTCTCCTACCTTAGGTATCCCATTGTAATGAAACGAAATGGAGGTAATTGCATGTAGTAGAACATGTGGGTAGAGACAGAAGGTAGACAAGCTGAACTAGACTGAGAAAATCTAGGTGCATGGCCTCAAAAACATCTTGCCTGTTGTCAGCTGAATGATCCCCTGTGGATCTCCTGTGATCCATTCACTGTCTGAAGAATTCTGTTAAAAAATGGCTGCAATAGTTGTAGGTTAATGCAGATGAGATGGATTGAGACATGTATTTGAGATAAATGTTCCTTTGAGGCAATGGGCTCTTTTATGCCAGATTGTGCCTCTTTTGTTCAAAACTCACAAGGGTATGGCCAGATGTAGCTAAGGTCAGGCAGCACTATGGTAGTACCTACTTTCTTCCTACATGATTTTTCCCCAAAGAAACGATAATGTTGTATGGGAACTTATATGACTTGTACTGTTCTTTCTTGGGTGTTCTACCAGTAGATGGATATTGATCATGAATCTTTACATATTTTAAGGGGAATTATTTTTCATTCACAATTCAGCAGAATGATTGGCTGAAAAGATTTCTATTTGGAATAGGTCTTTTTTTGCCTGAAATAGAAGCTTCAGTTGAGGTCACTGTATAGTCCCCATATAATAAATCACGATTCTGGACTGCAAGGAAGTTTAAATATAGAAAAAGTCTTAGCTTATGGTGGAACATGCCTTGAAATGATTTCCAAGACAGTCACCAAAATGGACAAATTTTCTTTGTCATAAGGACAATTATCCCTATTCTAATTGAATGACATCACGGATTTTAATGTAATGACTATTTCAAGTAAGATACACAATCATTTACTTACTAGAGAAGGAACTGAAGATCAAATCTTCCTTCCTTACAGGAGAACATGCTCATCAGCCATCTGTGAAACTAATTTTTCTGCTATGACAGCATCTCCAAGTGACCACTAATTGCACAACTGGAAGAGACAACCTGCAGTTCCAAGCTCTGAAGCTACATCCTTCACTTCGTATCCCACACACTCACTGCCAGGGAGTCTGCTACGATATGTGGGTACTCTGAGATTAGAATTGTTACTCTCCTTGTGCTTCACTTAAGTTTTGCTTGTTGCTGTTTAAGCTCATAACTTCTTTCCCAGGTAACAGAGAGTGTGGGAACATCCAGGCTAGGCACTAGCTGTTACCTAATCTGCTCTATTAGGAGTGTTTAAAGAATGTATGCTGGCAGAATAGGCAGAAGTTTTTTAGATGGTGTTGGAGCACACTTGTGCTCATGGAGTTGTTGACAAATAGCTTTCTGTAAGGATTTAGTGGTAGAAACTATGAAATCTATGTATTTCAGAAAACCCACACTTGAAGGGTAGCCAGTTAATTGGATCTGGTGAACACAACCTGTGCATAGATAGCTGGAAGGAGGATGTACAACTAAACATAAACCTCTAAAAAATCATGCATAAAAAACCACTGCAGATAAAACATAGATAAAAAAAACAAAATTAAAAAAATTATATAAAAATATAACTATGTGCGCTGCCTGGGCAGTAAAAGTCTGACAAAGTAACTTGAATTGCCTTTAGACATTAGGCCCACATTTAAAATTCAAGCATATATTGTAATAAAGTTTCTATTATTATTTTTAAAATTTTTCTTTGGAATGACTTCTTAAAACCATTTAATTTTTTGCATCAAAAATCTGAAAGGTATTACTATACAGTGGAATAATTCTATGAAGAAGCAAAATTATCCTGGGCCACATCTTGTTGAAGATGACCTTACAAGTGCAGCACATATAAAATAATAGCAGACAAAGTTAGAATAATATGACTATTTGGTATAAGTACCAAAAAGATTTATATCAAGGATTTTTAGCAAATTATAGTTTGCCCTCATTTATGGTTATTAAGTAAATGGATATAAATGAACTAATTCCTCCATTTCACAGTCACAAAGAGTGAAAAAAAAAAAAAAGAGAAAGAGAATTTATCATGATGGACATCTTGGCAATTACTTAAATCTCTGAAGAATATTCACAGAGTGCACTCTTAAAACTGTGAGCAATATTAAATGAATTCCCAGCTCCACCATTACAGAGATTAGTTCAGTGTTGTAGCTTTCCTGACAATTCTATTGTATCCTTTTGCTCAAAAGATTTTATGAATGAGGCTCCACTCTTGGCCTGGTCTCACATGGAGAGATCTTGCTGAAGGAATACAGCTGCAGTTCTTAACTTCCACTTCTCCTGCTTAAGTTGGTTTATCTGTTTAAAAGAAATGTTGTTTATGTGAAAACTGCAAGATATCATATATATATCCCTCAACTGACTCAAAAAGAGTCCTATTTTATTTTCTGTCATTCTGCAGGACTTGATCGATGACTAAAAATCTTGGCATTCCAGCTATCTGGGGAAAACAAGTACTCAGTGGAGGATATATAATAAAGAGCAGCTAAAAATAAAGTGACAGCAATCACTGTAAAGCCTGATAACTGAATCTCTAGTGTCCATCATAAATACTGGGTTTAGGTGCTTTTTATGCATTTTACAGCAAGAGCCAGATGTTTGATATCTAGTACGTGAGTTTATATAAATTAGTCCCTTACTTGCTCAACTTTATGACATCAGTTCATCTTGAATTTATACTTTGCTTTAAAAGGCCACAATTACAAAAAATACTTGCAAACAAAACATTGAGACCTAGCTTTTTTGTTCCTGGCATATTAAATGTGTGTTCTGTAAATATTTCAAGCTACATACTTGCGATTTTATGAAATACTGCAATCTTAATGCTGTGTATTATGCCAAATCTACAGAATATACCTATGTGACAACAAGTAGCTAAATATTTCCATATGTGTATAAAGGTGCATCTGAGTAAGTTCTTTTTCTCCCTCCAAGTAGCTCCAACTTTAATTCATCAGAAATGCGCAGTATGTGCACATGTTCATTTCATCTAATTAAATCTTTATCATAATGGGCTCTTCAAGTATACTTACAACTTGAAACAAACCAAAAAACAAATCACTTACTGCAGATAGGAGCTGAGACAGCATTACAAGAATTTGTATTGACCTGAAGAAGAAAGCATAGTGCCCTTTGGCAAAGGCCACTACAATGTACAAAAATGATTAGGGTCAGATAGTCAGTAGTTATCTATGCTGGTCAACCAGGTGTGCCATACCTTAGCTGTGCTCCACTGCCATACTGCCCTCCTCTGCCTTTTCCTGCCTTTTATTTGTACTTTCAAAAATGAGTATGGATCTATGTGGGCTAGCAGTAAAAAAAAAGTAAAAAGGAGCTAATGTTTTTTGTGCTAGGAAAGGTGTCTTTTATTCTTAAAAGGATATGGTCTGGGACTGTATGAAGGACAATGCCTTATGGCATATAGGGTAATAGGAGCTAGTACATTGGCAAGGAAATGTATCAATAAAATCCCTACTGAAGTCAGTGAGAACTCTGTCACTGACTTTAATAGGGCCAAGATATCACCCCAGAAATTGGACTCTGCCACTGAGTTCTAGGACACATCTACGTGGAGAACAGATTTGCAGTCATGTGAGAATTTACTGTTCTGCCCTGCATTTAGGTCATAATGCTGTAACAGAGAAGAGGTCAGGATTTATTTTCTCCTGGTAATACATCTGTTTAGAATTGACACAACCACTAAGTATGTTAGGTGAATAGATATCACACTCAAAATTAATGGCCTTTTACAAGATATTATGAATTCCTTATAATTGAAGGTGGTTTGAAAAGCAACGTGTTACAGAAATGTGGAACTGGTATAAAACTCTAGGAGTCAGTAATTGCCAGAGGTTATAAATAATCCTGAGATGCTCTACTGACCTGCTCATGCACTTAATGTAATGGTATCAGTTCAGCTTGCAAAAAAAGGTGGAACATTAAAATACTCAATGCATGGTTTGGGACTGGGGAGAGGAACAACAGAACTCTCATAGGCCTTTAATTTTTTCTAAAGTTGGAGAAAAATACCACCATTAATATTAAGTTTTCTTCTGAAGTTTATTCATGTAGCCAATATTGTCCAGTGCTACAATTTAAAAAATAAGACAAAATTTGAACTATTTTGTAATTACAAGTAATTGCTTATGCAAAGTGTTTACATGCTAGTAATATGTTAACATTTATTAACAAATTATTTATTCACATTTTCTTGCCATTAACATGAATGTGCATGCTGTAGAATCTTAACACAGCACAAATGTTTAGAGAGGGCTGCCTTAATTTTTTTCAATGGAATCAACTTTCATTTACAGCTGGAAACTTGAACAAGACAGAATCTGAGGACTTCTAGATAACTATCGAGGGGTTCAAACTTAAACAGGGGAAGTTTAGATTGGATATGAGGAAGAAATTCTTTACTGTAAGGGTGGTGAGGCCCTGGAATGGGTTGCCCAAGGAAGTTGTGAATGCTTCATCCCTGGCGGTGTTCAAGGTGTGGTGGGACATAGCCTTGGACGGCATGGTTTAGTGGGAGGTGTCCCTGCCCATGGCAGGGGGGTTGGAACTCGATGATCTTAAGGTCCTTTCCAACCCTAACTATTCTATGATTCTATGATTCTATGATTCTGGTTGTGTGGCTGCAGTAGCAGACTCTGCAAGTCTACACAATATTTGCAAACCCCAGTTTTGTTCCCTGCATTGGTGAAGTTAATTAGACAGCAATAGAGATGCAGCACTTTTCAGATGGGTATGTATGTATGCATGTCAAGTATACTTACCTGACTGTAAGCACATATTCAAAGAATTTATTTGGCTCAATATGTTTTCGACTTCATATCTGAATGGTGTATATTACCAATGTATCTGTGGCTTGCTAGACATACAGAAACCCTGTACTTTATGAGCATAACAGCACTGGTGAATGCATGACAGAGATTGGCAAAGACAGTTGAAAAGCTCAATCAGAAAAAAACCCAGTTGTTTTTGCTTCCTCCACAGCTTCCTCACAGCAGTGGAGGCACTCTGAAGATTTATGTCCCTTCTGCCACAGGGTGTTTACGCAACTGTGGAGCACTGGCTTTATAAACAATGAGTTGCAGTTTCATAAGCCTTTCTAGAGCTTTTGAACATTGTTTTCCAGAAAACAGAGCAAAAAGAAACTTCACTCATTTATCCATGGATTTTTACAGATATTTGCATGCTCTATAGAAGTCATTAATGATTTTTTTATTATTATTGTTTTCAACTGTTTTGCCCTGGCATTGGGTATGCCCCTTGTAAATCTAAAACTGTTTATTAATACCTCCTAGGACAACCAAAGACTTGGTGGCCACCTTCCAGGTTTCTGATGTAAATGATATTTTAACCATTAATTATATCTTCCTAACAGCTCAGAAGTCTATTTTCAATACCTCCAAGAATCTACAAGCTCAAGTGTTTGGGCTTGTAGAAACAGCCAAATTCTCAGCCTACTCAAATCACTTCAGACTTTGTTTATTTAGGGTAACCATTTATGAAAGTATCTCACAAACACCAGGTTCTCATTTCTAAAGAACTCTTTTCCTTTTAAATATATCATCAATCCCAGCCAGGTTACTGGAATGGTCACTTTCACAGAACTGTTGAAATCAATTTCACCTGGGTCTGTATCAGACAGAATGATGCTGCCATTATGTGTCTGACTGCAAGATGCATGTGTGTGTACCCGAAGAAGCTTTAACTATCCCAAATAACAAATGATGTGGTGGATTACAGACTTGAGCTTATCCTACCTAAAGTAAACTACTTCGAAAGCTTTTACAGGTACAGTGGCTTGTCACCTTACTAGATGAAAATTATAGATCTAGTTGAAGCTGGCTATCCACAAGATATTTTTTTGGAAGTGCCTATTGTATATATTGTTATGATTAGATGAGTTACTTTACAGGGATGCTCCCATCATGTCTCTGCCTCTCTCTGACCGTTGGGAGAGCTGACTTAGATAAGCTGACTTTGCAATAGCTTGTGTCCTAATGTTACCCTCTCTGGTACCTCCTCTTCATTGGTGCAGGGACACAAAACAGCTAGATAATGGCCAACTTAATAATGCCTGTCATTCCAAGGTCACAGCTCCTCACTGCAGACTGGAATGATCACAGTAGTATTCAGTAATCTCATACCTGCCTTCCTTTGAGCAGGACATTTGTGTTGCTTTTGCTTCTCATAATGCAGAAGATGGGCCAAGTGGAGTTAGCGTAAAAAAAGTAACCTTTTTGTTAATATTAACAAGGACATATGCTATGTGGTACCTTCAGCCACCAAGATTTGTGGATTTTTTTTTTTAGTTTTATTTTGATCTGCTACTGTTTCAGTTGGTATAGAAACCAACAATAGCAGCGACAAGAAGCAAACTGGGAATTCTTTTGTGTAACTCCATATGCTTACATTTCATAGTGTGACATACATACTACATATCTTTCATAACAATTGGCAGGAATGCATATGTTACTACAAAATTTTTCAGGGAAAATAATACTGTGCATATGGATTAAATTTCAGAGACATATTCCTTTGTTTTGCAACCATTTTTCTTTAAAACAACAAAATAATTTCTTTCACCTTCTCGCTCCAATTTGGATAAGCAATTCACTCCTGCTTCCAGCTACCTCCTTGTGTTGTTTGAGCTTCTCCTCTTATTTCTAGTCCATCTATCAAGATGTATTTGGCTTTTTTTTTTTTTTTTTGGCAGATGACACTACTTCATTTCACTGGGGAGAGGAATATGCAAGGCAGGAGATGAAAAGCAGCTGAAAACCACTTTTTCTTAGGTTAAATGGATAGACTTTTACCAAATATTCGCACAAGCACACACTCCAAATCTTTGGACTGACAATAAGCACTGGAAATTTCATCCAAATGGCATTTTTCATCTGATAGCACTGAGCTTCTGAAAATGGAGTTTTACAAGACTGCTGCTCAGTCATACTTTTTTTCTAAAAGATTTAGAATTTAAGCTGAAATTGTTTGACGGCTTTGTATTGCATGCTGTCTGAATAAAACATACTTGATTTCTTGTGCACACTGGATGACCAGGTAAGCTGCACATTATCTATTTGGTCCCTTCGGAATTACTTTGCTTTTGCAGCTCAAAGTGACTGACAGCAACACAACTGCTAAGTGTTCCAGAAAAGCAAGCAGAGACTGCATTTATAAAATGCTGACTACTGCACCAGTAGCAAAAGCCTCTCGATGAAGCAATAATTACTCTGAAAGAAGGGGGTATTTCCAAGTCTTTGATACCGAAGACAGATAATAGGCAATATGGAAAAAGTTTCAGTGGACTGAATGCCTCCACACGCATTTTCACATAAATTCTTCTGTGTATATGGGAGGTCTTTTATAAACTATCTTTCTCAGATTTTTTTCTCTCTCTTTTCAAAATACTTTCATGTCATTCTGCATCATGAAATTAATTTAGAATACAGCGAGTAGACGAAGCATCAGCGCCCAGATTTCATACATGTACAACATTACTTAATTCTTGAGAAAGTGGTTAAATTATATAATTTGCAAAAACTTACTTTTGCCTTGTTATTTGCATGAAGTATATTAATCATAATTTCTGTGCTTAAATTTAAAAACTAGTATTTTATAGTAACTTTAGAAATAGACTAACTTTTTTACTTGGATAAATTTGCTTTTAGTTACTGACTTGGGTCTGGCATTCCATTATCTACAATTCTTCCTTAGCAGCTCAGAGTAGTGCCTTTAAGGTACTCTGTAACTAATCACATTTTTGTGTATTTTATGAAAGGTAAAAGTTTTCGGAAAAATCGTGGTTTTAATATAAAAGCACCATTTAAATGTTAAACTGACTAAGATTCCATTCAAACCAAAAAAGTTCTATCAGGACCAAAGACTAAGATGGAAAAGATTCCACCTGAAGCCAAATTCATCTGACAACCTAAGTTAGCAGATACTGTACTGGAACTAGCAAGTTACC
This sequence comes from Amazona ochrocephala, assembly GCA_039720435.1. Classification (NCBI taxonomy): domain Eukaryota; kingdom Metazoa; phylum Chordata; class Aves; order Psittaciformes; family Psittacidae; genus Amazona; species Amazona ochrocephala. The sequence goes on from CM077878.1 coordinate 59,173,116, forward strand.
ACTTTCAGTGATGAATGGATTCCTCTGCACATCATAAAAGCAAATGGAAGAAAACTTTCAAGTCTCTTTTTCTCCAAAATAAACAAAACTAAGACTATCTAAGCAGAAATAAAGAATGTGAGTTGCAGTTATACCTAATGGCCTCGTGGGAGAAGAGAAATGTCCTGTCTAGGTGAAATATTGCAACTCTAAGAACCTGTGGAGTTTACCTGGCTTTAGGATTAGGCTGTGGAGTTTTCAGGATCAGAATCTGGGCTGAGGCACTACTGTTTGCTTAGATCTTACTTTATTTTCATAGAGAAGTTTTTTGAAATGATCTTAAAGTTTGAGTACCTGGTGCATACCTGGTACCTGTGTATGTGAGAAATAAGCACCCGGGATCAATTTACAGAACTGGAATTCTAAAGGAAATACATTTTCATCCCTTGAATTACCATTTTTGCTCCACTTAACTGAATGGGAAGTTGTAGAATAATCCTGAATTAATATATCTCAATCTCTTATGGAGAAACAGACAAGCTGTAATCAGTATTCATGTGCTTTTTTTCTCCTGTAAGCTCATGTTATGACAGCAAGAGATTTGTTGTCTTTTACAGAATGTATCACAGAATGGTTTGAGTTGGAAGGGACCTTAGAGATCATCTAGTTCCAGCCCTCCCTGCCATGGGAAGGGACACCTAAGAGAGTCATGACTTTGTCATCACCTAAGGGAATAATCTCACATGCTTATGGCTTCTTTTTATTAGATAGCTTACTTAGGTATTAGTTTTATTAGCTATTTCATTTTTACTTTTACATTACAGTGGTATCTCGCAGGCCAAAGTCTGATGTAAGAAATACATCATACAGATTTAGTGAGATGGTTAAACTGCCCAAGAGTCTTAACTGGGAAATCCAAGGAGCAGAGGAAAAAAGCACAGGTATAGAGGTGCGAATTAAATTGCTTAAATTCAAACTGAAATGGTAATGAAGACTAGAATAGGTTTGTTGTCTCTCAGTTGGTAGTTCGGTGTCACTGGGATGCATTTCTCATAATGGGTTATGGTTTTTCATGTATTTCTGTCAACTCAATTAAAAGAGTCTATGTAAGGTGAAAACATAGAATCATAGAATCATAGAATAGTAAGGGTTGGAAAGGACCTCAAGATCATCGAGTTCCAACCCCCCTGCCATGGGCAGGGACACCTCCCACTAAACCATGCCATCCAAGGCTATGTCCAACCCCACCTTGAACGCCGCCAGGGATGAAGCATCCACAACTTCTCTGGGCAACCCATTCCAGGGCCCCACCGCCCTCACAGTAAAGAATTTCTTCCTCAGGTCCAATCTAAACCTCCCCTGTTTAAGTTTAAACCCATTACCCCTTTTCCTCTCACCACAGTCCCTAATGAAGAGTCCCTCCCCAGCATCCCTATAGGCCCCCTTCAGGTATTGGAAGGCTGCTAGGAGGTCTCCATGCAGCCTTCTGTTCTCCAGGCTGAACAGCCCCAATTTTCTCAGCCTATCTTCATATGAGAGGTGCTCCAGTCCCCTGATCATCCTCGTGGCCCTCCTCTGCACTTGTTCTAACACTTCCATGTCCTTTTTATGTTGAGGACACCAGAACTGCACACAATACTCCAAGTGAGGTCTCACGAGAGCAGAATAAAGGGGCAGGATCACCTCCCTCGACCTGCTGGTCACACTCGTTTTGATGCAGCCCAGGATACGGTTGGCCTTCTGGGCTGCAAGCGCACACTGCCACCTCATGTTCATTTTTTCATTGACCAACACCCCCAAGTCCTTCTCCGCAGGGCTGCTCTCAATCTCTTCCCTGCCCAATCTGTAGCTGTGCCTGGCATTGCTCCGACCCAGGTGTAGGACTTTGCATTTAGCATGGTTGAACTTCATCAGGTTGGCATCAGCCCACCTCACAAGCGTGTCAAGGTCCCTCTGGATGGCATTCCTTCCCGCCCATGTATCAACTGAACCACACAGCTTGGTGTCATCGGCAAACTTGCTGAGGGCGCACTCAATCCCACTGTTCATGTCACCCACAAAGATGTTGAACAAGACCGGAGCCAACACCGATCCCTGGGGGACACCACTCGTTACTGGTCTCCAGCTGGACACTGAGCCACTGAGCACTACTCTTTGCGTGCGGCCATCCAGCCACTTCTTTATCCACCGAGTGGTCCACCTATCAAATTGATGTCTCTCCAACTTAGAGAGAAGGATGTCATGTGAGACAGTGTCAAAGGCTTTACACAAGTCCAGGTAGATGACATCAACCGCTCTGCCCCTGTCCATCAGTTCCGTAGCCCCTTCATAGAAGGTCACCAGATTGGTCAGGCAGGATTTCCCCTTAGTGAAGCCATGCTGGCTGTCCCCAAGCACCTTGTTGGTTTTCATGTGCCTTAGCATGCCTTCCAGGAGAATCCGCTCCAAAATTTTGCCAGGCACAGAGGTGAGACTGACTGGTCTGTAATTCCCTGGGTCATCCATTTTCCCCTTCTTAAAAATGGACGTTATATTTCCCTTTTTCCAGTCATCGGGAACTTCACCTGACTGATATGATTTTTCAAATATGCAGTCAGGCACCAGCATACTCTCTCCTGCTCCTAACAGGCCAGCCTTATAGATGTCTTTTCACAAAAATTTGTCATTTTCCCTCAACAACTGGGGATTGGAAATTTCTTCTCTTTTGGGTTCAGCTTTTTTTTTATTATTTTATTATTATTTTAAATACCTCTGAGATGCTGAAACACTGCTTTTCAGGAGATTTCGTGTAGCATGAGGGCCCCATTGTAGAATTTGCAAAAGAAAACCTTTGTTTAGAGCACTCTATCTTCCTGCTTTAAGAAGAACATATTTCTTATATTTCTGTCTTGGAGCAAAGTAGATTATAGCCAGACAGATAGGTACTTGGAAAAAGAATTGATTTTATTTCTATGCTGCATTGATTATTCCCACATATACCACCATTAGTCATACCGAGGAATTTCCTTGCTGGGAAATGGCAGGACAAACTGGTTTGGAACTGCTCTGCAGCTGTTCTAAATTACACTTTGTTAAGACCGTGAACCCTTCCAGTTTCTAGCTACCTGAAGGTTTAGCTTTTAGTATGAGACCATACCCCAACCAAGGCTCAATTCCCTCTTGAAACAGTTCGCTGTTATGTTGATGTATGAATTAATAATTTACAAGGAAAATTACTATAAAAAACAAATTCCTGAAAACTGAAAAAGACAGAACAGTGAAAAGAGAAGTAGACGGGCAAGAAACTTTAAACTGTGTACAGTACGAAATGGTATCAAAACAAAAGATCAACAGATGGCTTCAGCATGAAGACTAGCAGTGTTTTCTAGCTTTTATTTATTTCAGGGGCTCAGTACCGAGGTGCAGTTCTCCATCTGGTAACAGAATTCTACAAATAATTTAAGATGAAAGGCATAAGATATGTTTAATGATGCCTTCACATTGCTGATCAAAGCATTTTTCTAACCAATTTTTACTTCATGGTTTAATTTTTCTTCCTTTTCCCATTTTCTGCCTTTCCCTGACTCCCATGTTGCATAACATTGCTATCATTTTTCCTATACTGCTACAGAGACTGTGCTTACTGAAGACAGTGATTTTTCCATGACTGTCCCTCAGTGTTTTCATTCTTCCTGTTCTCTCCTTCCTCAGCCCACCATAAATTTTAGAACTGGGAAGTAGTTGAATTTCACCTGTTTTGTGTATATTCTCAGTGTTTGCTCTTCTTATCCTAATTCCATTAAGCTTATTTGTTTAGGGACATATATACACACAACGCATATTGGGCATATGCTCTTTCCCTAAATAAGGGAGAGTACGTCACTTCTCAACCTGACAGCATGGCACATAGAACAGCTATGCCACATTGCTATCTGGGGACACTTCTGTCTCTGAGGAACCACAGAATGCAAGAGGAAATATGTTAGACAAGAAAAAAAGAATTACAAAGGTTAGAGGACCTTGGTAAGGCCCTTCATCCTTCTATGTCTCCATTTTCCCTCTCAGCTACAGCTTTGTCTATCTAAAGCACAGAGTTCCAAGCACAATGATCTCTTAGGATTCTAAGCCTTGCTGTCATGTTAATATGTCACCTATTTTCATCTATTACTGCGAAGAGACTTAATAGAAAATTCCTCAGAATTTTGGGAAGAGTCTGTTTCATCATGGGCATTCTACTAAACAGCATGTTTACTCTGCCTAATAAGGGGTGGAAGATATTAAAGAATGATCCTATGTCCTTGCAGCTAGTTAGAAATCTTCCTCTGAATTTGCAAGACTTGTATCAGGCATGCAGCCCAGAAGGCCAACCGTATTCTGGGCTGCATCAAAACGAGTGTGACCAGCAGGTCGAGGGAGGTGATCCTGCCCCTTTACTCTGCTCTCGTGAGACCTCACTCGGAGTATTGCGTGCAGTTCTGGTGTCCTCAACATAAAAAGGACATGGAACTGTTAGAACAAGTGCAGAGGAGGGCCACGAGGATGATCAGGGGACTGGAGCACCTCTCATATGAAGATAGGCTGAGAAAATTGGGGCTGTTCAGCCTGGAGAACAGAAGGCTGCGTGGACACCTCCTAGCAGCCTTCCAATACCTGAAGGGGGCCTATAAGGATGCTGGGGAGGGACTCTTCATTAGGGACTGTGGTGAGAGGACAAGGGGTAATGGGTTTAAACTTAAACAGGGGAGGTTTAGATTGGACCTGAGGAAGAAATTCTTTACTGTAAGGGTGGTGGGGCCCTGGAATGGGTTGCCCAGGGAAGTTGTGAATGCTTCATCCCTGGTGGCGTTCAAGGTGGGGTTGGACATAGCCTTGGATGGCATGGTTTAGTGGGAGGTGTCCCTGCCCATGGCAGGGGGGTTGGAACTCGATGATCTTGAGGTCCTTTCCAACCCTTACTATTCTATTATTCTATATTAATCTGAGGCAGCATGTCCCTGTTGCAATGCTTCCTAACTTCATATTCCAGTGCTGGCCTGTCAGTAAACACAGTAGGAGGAGAAAAGTGGCTCTGAGCCCTGCTCTGTGCACACTCAGTTCCTGTATTTTAATTCTTTTTAACCTCCAATTCATAAGTGAATTTAGAATGGCTCAGCAATGCTATTGGCAAGTGCTTCAGCTCCAGTAGCTTTTATATTCAGCGCTAAAAATGTCAGTCTTTTGACATTCATTGTAGCAAAATGTGGTCTCTGGCACAAACTAATGTCCTGTGGTTGCACAGCTCACTGCTCTGATATTTTGATTGTTTCCCCTATTTTTATTAATTTCTGTGTTTCAGTGTTAAATACCATTCTCCTGTGTTCTATGTGGAGATGATATGTTCTTTCCTTTGCATATATGGGATTTGTGTGAATTACTACTGCTGCCTACTGCTGAAATTACTCTGTATAAATAGCTGCAGCAGAAGTAACTAAGTTATTAGTCAGTTGGAGTAGCCCCATCTGCCATATACCTTGGAGACCTCACAGTACTGCTACAGGATAATGGTCTCCTGTTGCTGGATAATGGTCTCCTGTTGCTATGCAAATGCAAAGTCAAAACAAATGTGAATGATGACATTTTATAGAGCAAACATAGAACTGAGCCTGCCTCTGGTAAATATTTCATCAAAAAGCATTTCTGTTTCCTAAGCAAGTGAAATGAATATTTGCTAAGGCAGTATCATGTTGTAGATGAGAACAGAAATGTAGCTCTAACATTTAATATACCTGGTGAGATGTTGCAGCACTTATCCTTATTTAAGTTTGTGTGCCAAATAACTTATTTTACACTTTGATTTCAAGACCAGTCACCCTCTAGTAACTATTGCTCCTTGAAGCTCACCTGCTAGCTCTTCTGTTTTTGTTTTGACTTCTTTTCATGTTTCTGTACAATTCTCCCTCATTGTGCAAGTTTTCTAGTTAGTGCTTGTTTATCATGTTCTCCATCTTATCTACTGAGCACTTTTATGCCACAGTATGTCAATTTTTTTTAATTATTTTTTTTTTAAATCCATTTGTACTAGAACTTATACTTCAGCTTTCTTACTCTGGGAACAGAAGGGGATTGAAAAAAGAAAGGAGGAGAGACTGTCAGGAAACTGGTTGTAACTTTCAGAACTTAACTGGTTGCAGCTTAAGGACTGATCAGAATTAGTCAGCAGTCCTACTCACATTGGCATTTCTGGCAGTGGTCCTCCAGAAGAAAGTTGGGCATGGTCAGCCTGAAGGATGGCAGCCTAATGGACTTCTCTGAACTTCACTGTGCCCTTGCTAATTCTTGACAGACTATACACATAGCAGCTGGAGGATACACATGTCTCATCTCAACCCTCCCCATGACAATCTCGGCTGTCAAGGAGGTGCTGTAGCTTCAGGCTGCATCATATTCCTTCATTTATGAAACTGATGTCTGATGTGTAGACAGCAAAAGGGGAAGTGGACAAGGGCTTGGAGGAAAAGCACACAATAACGTATGGATTTTAGGCAACAGAAGAAGTTCAAATCCAAATCAAGGGAGCTGTACGTTTTCAACATATCTTTCTCACTACTTAGAAAAGATGTGCCGTTTAATCTGAAGCAATTCCATCTGCTCCCTAATTAGAAAACCATCAAAAAAAAAAAAAAGGTTAAGACAGGCTGCCCTTTTTAATCACTAATCACCTTGCTTTTTTCTTTTGCTGCATACCGCACTCTTTTGAAGATTAGGGCCAAAATAGTAAAGATTTTGGGATACTGAGCAAGTTAGGACTAACTAGATGACCATGTTTGTAGTCTGAATGATCTATCACAGCTCACACTTTGCCAAGATTTCCCTCTTTGGTAGATGAAAAGGAATCCAGCTTGTCTGCTGCCAGCAGCTGGCTCAGGAGTAACACAAGAGGATACTAGTCTTTTGGGTACACAGTCATTTAGAGCTTAAAAGGTCAAACCACCCACATGTCTGCTGGTAGCCAATGGAGATCATATGGCAAAAGTGCTCTGAATTTCATAAAGGCGCAACACTTTCTTAGAAGAGTAGCCAGGCTTGAGGCAGCCAGATTTTACATTATCTTTAGTTTCCAGATGAATTTAAATGATGTAAAGATTGTGAGAGCAATCTAACCTTGTGGAGGCAAAGTCTACAGTGAGAGGATGGGTACAATCCAATGGGTGCATAAATTTTTAGAGTACTGGGCAGTATCATGATGAATCAGAACTATTTTCACTGAATAGTTGCAACTTGGGTAGCAAACCAATTCACCGCAATTAAACCATAACAGAAAACAACAACACCACATCTGTCCCTTGAACTGAAAATAACTTACTAATTTTCTTACTTGATTCATTGGTTATTTCCCCTTCCAGCCATCTTTGCATCATTCCCCTATGAATTAAATCTCAACTACAAGTTTTAATCTATGCACTGACCTCTCCCAATTGCTAGACTTCTATTTTGCAAATGCAGGAGAGGAAAAGAAGAAAAAGGAGCTTGGTTGCTTTTTGTAAAGACAGACAATGAAGAAATCAGAAAAGCAAATGCCCTACAGCTCTGTGTGTTCCCAAATACTACAGTCTCCATGTATCATCCAGCTATGAAGACCGATTTTACTGTTCCTCTGTTTCTCTTGTCTCTCCTGTAGTTTCAGTAACAATACACATTATGAAAGACATACGCAGCACATAGGGAGGGTTAAAGTAAACCACAGATGCACAGTTGTCAAAAGAAAGGTTAGGGTAAATGGAGAGATGTGATGTGTTTGAGCAGTCTCAATGGTAGATGCCTGTACATATCTAGCAGAAGTTCCTGATTTCTTCAAGTTTCTCCCTTTATAGCAATATTCAAAATTTTCTTTGGCTACCACTGCTCTAGACATGTTTTTCCATTTCAGTAAAACTTTGAGCTTATTTGATGAGCACAAGAATTGCTGGAACCTACAACTGTGATAGATACATATAATTTCACAGGCAGGTTCAGTTCTTGAATTCAAGCACTATGCTGTTTCTCAGGATCCTATCACTCTCCACCAGAAACCAGAATACACTTTCAGGAGCCTTTATATTACTCTCTCCTTTCTTCTCCACTCCTCCACCCTCCCCATTAAAGGAAAAATTATTTTAAATTCATAGAAATTTATTTTGTACCCAAACACATGCTGAAGGGTTATGAAGTCCTGGATATCATCAGGATATATTTGAATGAGTCACTACTCTGTCATCTGAGTGCCACAACCTAAAATGAAAAAAACTTAGAGGATTTACTTAAAATAAAAAAGAAGTAATTGATACGGAAAGCTGTAACTTAACTGTGTTCACTCTTTTGAAAGGTTCAGCATGGGTATCAAATAACAAAAACAAAACAGCTGCAAACAAAATGAGTTTTACAAAGACCATTAACTCTTAGTTACCATCATAATTTTAAATAACAACCGAACCACAAAGAGGGTAAAACGCAAACTCTTTTCCTATTGTCCTTTATCGTGTTTACCTGGGCTATTTCACAAATACTAATTTTGGAATATAATCTTATTAAGACAGGAATTTATATTACATTAATCTGTAAATCTGGCAACACTCAATAAGCTTTAACCTGGTTTTCTTGCTTATTAACCGTAAGGTTAGTAAAGAGCTTCTTTTTATAGTAAATATGTCACAGAAAAAAAAAACAGGGTTGGAAAAATCTTTAAGGGGAACTACTGTACCATATGAACTCCTAATTCACATGTTCAGTCTGCTTTTGAAGACTTTCAAAGTCAGAAGCATAGACATGGACTCTGAATAGTCCAGGGGGTCTGCTATCATCCTTCCATTAGAAAGTGTTTCTAATGTATAGCCTGACATTTCTTATTTTAATTTAAGCCAAATGTTTCTGCCTTCTATACCCATGTGTAATAGGGATCAGGTTATTCTTTTCTTTTTCTCAGATTCCTCCCCAAGCATACTTTAGTACTTCCTCAATATTTATATTACTAAGCCCACAGTGATTATCACTGCTGTATTGCAGAATGTCGCATTTGGTTCATATCCTCTTTGAACAGTATTGTCGCAAAGTTGATGTAGTACTCCAGCTAAGCAGAGTGGAAAGGTCACTTCACATTTCTTGGCAGTTATCCTCGCTTTTGTCCCACTAACTCCTCTTTTATTTTTTATAAATTAAGACTCGCTATCAACTTACAGTCCCGATCACCTTCTGTATCACTGGTATTCATTTATTTCTTCCACTACATTTGTGTTTCAGATTATTTCTGTCTAACCATGGTTCTTTTTGTTCTTATTGAATCCCGTTCTATTTATTCAGATAATTTCTCCAGATTTTCTATGTCATTTTTAATTCTAACCCTGACCTCAAACATACTTGCCATAATTCCTGTATTGCCTGCAAATTAGTAAGCATTTTGATACTATCTTCCGGACTGGCAAATAAAATGAAGGCTATCAGGCTCAGGACTGGTCTTCAGTCTTTGACAACTGCAAACCCCCATTCACTATACTCTTCCGTTTTCATAATGAACAGGCATAATGTATTCATTCAACCAAAGTTCATTCGTTCATTTAGCAGGAAAAAAGAAAAAAGTCTTATAATAACCTCCTAGCTTATGAACTTATCTCCTTCAAATATGCTGACTCTCAGGTCAGCACTGTTTTTATTCGTAGTCTTAAAATATTAAAATGAATGCTGGGTTTACTCTGCAGTTTTCTTTAATTATGATCATAGAATCATAGTTATGATAACCGAAACTGTCTTTAAGGTGTCTTCTTTAAATATTGCTGCATTTTCAACAAAACTACAAGTCTCATTAAACACGTATATGCTTCTTAGTGGATAGCCTTTACAGCCTATATCAAGAAGGTAAGTCTACAAGAATGACACATGCCAAGAAGAAAACAAAGGTTTTTTTTTTTTCCCCCCATTATCTTAATACAAAAAGTTATAAACAAAATTCAGGGAAAATGTGCTGAAGTACAAAGTGTTTTCATAAAAAGGTGTGATTTATAGAAATAAAAATAAAATAGCTGGGTATGTTAGAGAGTACCTTAGCATTAAATAGTGACATAAGATTATCTGGTAGGCCTTTGAGATCAACAGGGAATCTTGACAGAAATAACTTTAGAAAAGGATCTTGCAAATATATCAAATCAAGCATCAATCCATGTAGAACTCATTTCAATAGTTTAAGAATATTTATTGTAATTATTTCCGTATTTCTCCTCTTCCGTCTCCTTTTCCTTCTGCATGTGTCATCATGGGTACCTTCTTTGTCTCTGATGGCATCCTCTTTTTCTCATTGTCACCCTTACCTTCTGCATGTTCGTTATCTCATCAGATTTTTTTTCTTTAAATTTCCTCTTTCTTTGTTTCTTTTTGAATGCAGGTATTTCAGACTGGTGATTTCTCCTCAGTTATTTCATCAAATTTTCGTTAAAGATATCTTTCTATTTTGGAATGCCTCTTCTCTGACTAATGCTTGATTCTTCCTTCTTTAACGTTTCCTTTTCATAAGGAAGTTTTTTGCAACATCCAGAAAATCAATACTTCTCATTATTCTGAAACAATCTAAGAGCTCCATCCAACTCTGGAAAAAAGTGTTCATTTCCATTCTATTCATTTACAAATGAAAAATAAGGTAATATGAGAGTAGAGCTGCTCAATAACTGAGGAAAGACAAGAGAAAAGCTGAAAGACAGGGTTCTCTGCAGCTCCCCAGAAGGACATGGGAAAGATCTTATGTTAGGAAATGGGGTAAACCTGATAAATTTTGCGTAAAGTTAAGAAAGTTCATAATTGCTGTCAGTAAATGGATTTAAACATTAGGTCTTTACATACAAGACATTTTTATTTTATCTACTAGGTGAGAAGCAGAATTATTTGCAAGCACTTTCATACATTAAATGTTTATAAGGAATAACTTTTCAATGGAAGCAGCCTTCATGCTTAGAAAAAAAGTCTTGGTGTCTTAGGTAGCTGCACTTCTGTGCTTAAATCTGTGTGTGTACTTCAGTTAGTTGAACAAATTTAATTGCACAGGGCTTCTTTTCCTTGTCATGAAATGCTTAAGGAACACACAGCAGGATAACAAACAAAAGACCCTTTGCTATGGAGGAAGTGGGCTGTTCTGCATTACTCTGCAGTTCAGAAATGAAGTTAAAAGCTCCTTGGAAATGTGTAAATCGTTTGACCAAATATAACTCAAATGGTCTTTAAATAAACACTGTGGGATTCCAGAAACCAAGATAATTTTGTGGTATCAAACACAGACTATTAAAACACAGTATTTGTGAGCATAGTATCTGTTTTACTGGCCTTGAGATAAACAGCTTATGATAAACTCTGTAGCCCACCTCCTTCACAGGAGAATAGTCTTGCAGGGTAAATAGTAGGTAATATTGTAGCTGTCAGACCTAGTATTTGGTAATACTGAAAAGACTGTGTTTTGTTGTTGATTGGTTGTTGGTTATTGTGAACAATGTTTTTTGTTCATTTCTTGGCTATTAATTGATTTGTTGACACTGTACATTAATGTAACTACTGTCTCATTTCATGCTACTCTAAACAATACCCTAGATTTAGGACGAAGGGCTATTTCCTTTTTTTTTTTTCTTTTGCATATTCAGTAATACCACAGTACAACGTTGTTGCAAAGCAGAAATTAATAATTTGTGCTTTTACTAATATTAATGATATTCTTAAGTAAGTCCCATTGGTTCGTGAGCAAAGATGGCACACAACTGATCAAATTAAAAGAAACAATTATTCGCCTGGAATTATTTCAAATATCACAATGTTAAGTAGACAGGGGGCATCATAGAATCATAGAATCAACTAGGTTGGAAAAGACCTTAAAGATCATCAAGTCCAGCCTTTACCCCATGACTGGCAAGTCCACCACTAAACCATGTCACTAAGGGCCTCATCTACTTGTGGTTTGAACACTTCGGGGATGGTGATTCCACCACTTCCCTGGACAGCTTTTTGCAATGCCTGATCACCGTTTTGGTGAAGGAATTTCTCCTAATATCCAGTGTCACTGCTGGGGAAAGCCTGGTAAAGGGGAAACCCAGCCCACGCAGAAACACTGCCAAACTCCCTTTCCTTCTGTCTTTGCAGAGTGGGGAGAAGGGCTGCTCCACAGCCCCGCAGCCTCTCCCAGTAACTATCCCCAGGGATGGATTGTGCTCCCAAGAGGCAGAGAAACAGGTAAGAGGGTTCATTATTAGCATTTTTCACATTAGAGAAGCCTTCTTACATACAATGTAAGAGTAATTTTTTAACCTTTTCATGCCCACACCTGCTTGGTATGGTAGAATTAAGTGTTGAGCAGTTATCAGAGGTGTTCCAAACATATTTTTCTTAAATCTGCCACTTATGCCTTACTTTCATCGAGATATATGCCTATATGAATATGTGTGTATATGTTACAACTATTTGAATAATGTATTAAAATATGTTTGGTTCCTCTTATTCTATTGTTTAACATGAATTAGCATGCACAAATATTGTATTTATTTTGTCAGCATCATTAAGGTCACAGCTATTGTACAAACATAGTATCAATGTCTTTAATACCAGCACAGCTTAAACCTCCCAAATATCTTATAAAAATACAAGCCCAATAAATCAACCCTATCTTAGTCCAACAAACCAACACATTTAAAAGCTTTGTTCTTTTATTATCCAGAATATAAAAAATATTCTTTGTCAAAACAAAGCTGTATAACTTCCTACCAGGAAGTTTTCTAGGATACTTTGTACTCCTATTAGAACCACAAATATCACAGTCAGATTTCTTAACTAATTTCTACCTTTATTAGTACCATTTCTTAAAATATAATGGTAAGTGCTAACATAGTCAATACAGGAGCACAGTTTTGAACCTGACAGCAATCACACTCAAACCAATAGAAATACGCACAGGTTACTGTTGAAGGGTTTCTTTTTTTTTGTACTATCACAAACCACTAAATATCACTGAACCATAGGAAAAAGAGAGGGAAAACAGTTAAGGCTTAAATCTGAAAATTTATCTATGAATACTTTATTAAATGCCACTTCCCATGTAGCTTCTTTTATCACTAGAGGTCCTGAGACCCTGCTGTGAATTAGATTGAGGAAGCATATCTCAGGGGAATTTAATGAGACAATAACATACTCTTATCCAAGCTTTATTCCACACTGGTTCAGTTTTTTCAAAGGATTTGTACATTCTTTTCACACATCTCTGTTCAACATTATTGTCATTGGTGTCATGCACTGCAGTGGAACAGAGATAGCCAGAAATCTGGCAAAATACAGTTTGTCTACAGTACATAGAGCAGTGCAAAGTATTCGAGTGGGTTGTGGCAGCCATATAGACATTAGTTAATCATGATAGGGTGACATGTTGATGTGACTGTGCTGCTTCCAATTTTGGAAGTAGTTCAGAGACCCCTACATCTGTGTCTGCATCTGCAAAGGCATATAGCTTGTTGCCGATATAGCTTTGATTTGCTCAAAAAAAGATAGGGAAAATTCTGGTCATTCATCTTAGAAATTAATTTTCAATGCTCTTTATTTTGTCCTTGTGTTTCGAGTCCATGAAGAAAGTAAGATGGCATAAGATGAAGGAAAATACTCGTTACATATTGTAATTCTTTTGAGAGGCAAGATTCACTCAAAATTTCTTCTTGGTTTTGTAATCCACAAAATTAAAATGAAGATGATATGAAAAGAATAACTAAAGTAGGCTATCTGCACAGGTCCATGACACTTTTTCAAACCTGGAAAATACTCAGCAAGAAGGCCATGCTCCAAGATATCTCTTTCTCTCTCTTTCTCATTTATCTAGCAATACAGATAAGATTAGAACTAAAATGACGTCTTTTTTATTTACCACAGACAATAAATAACCTCAGTTCCTAGATCACTGTAGACTATGTAAAGCCACAGAGCAGATCTCACACCAAGGTACAAGACTTATTAATGAAAACAAGACCTATTAATGAAAAGCTATTAATGAAAACAATTAAGCTTGTTGATTAAACAACTCTTTATCTTTTTTTCTTTTTTTCTTTTTTCTTCTTCTTTTTTTTTTTTTTTTAATTCCAGAAATGCTGATAAATTTTCAACTTTGAAGGCTGTTAACCTTACAATAATTTCACTAAAGAATGTGTTTCAAGGTTACAGTCTTATCTGGGAGAAGTAGTAACAGCTAAAAAGAAATTATCATGCTCTATTTAGCCACATATGAAACTCACGAAACTCACAAAACCCACAAACATTCCAAAAAAAAAGTCCAGCACAAATCCTTGAGAAGCCGTGATGCCAGAAATTCTCTAAAAAGCAATTAAATTAAATATTCAGAAATCTCTCATAATAATAATCTTTAATCCCACTCATCAATTAGAAATTAAATTAATACCCTGTTGGTAAGACTGCAATTATTAAAGCCAAATCCTTAAAAGCTAGCAATCTCTCTTTTAAAATATTTGCAATTTTTCCTTATTAGCCATGGAAGCTTCATGTTAAGCAGCTCTTTTCCTACGTGCACAGAAATGGATGATTTTTTTTATTATTATTATTATTTTCTTAAATTCTCAGAACTATAGAGGCAAACCACCTCATATCCTGCCATTATCTGGAGGAAACAGCACAATCAACATACTATTTCCAAACTAATTTTCTTTTTTAAAGGAAGGGCAGTAAGACATATTTCCTGCATTCACACCCTGACATCTAATGAGTACTGTGTTGCAGAAAATCTATGGTCTCTGCTCAAAGGATGTTTTTATGCACTTGTTTTTTTTGTAGCAAAAAACCTAGAACACCTCATCTACTAGGGTACTAGGGCACTAGGGCAGTTCAGAGTCAAGCAAACAGTGGCAAACTGCATTGTTTTCACTGTGAGTGTTCTCTCTGCCTCCCAACTATACATATCTTTATGAGAGATGCTATGGAACATAAAAGCAGTTGTCATGGGAGTTTAAACTGCTCTGCAGCATAAATTGTTTGTGTGGATGTTTTTTTTCTTAGCCTATCTGTAAATTAAGCTATAAAGGACTCCTTTCTATGAAGTTGCACTGGAAACCTGTGAGGCTTGCTGATGTACAGCCTCATTTGACCAGCCTGGCTCTGCCTCCAGAGAGTGGAAAGTATGAGAGCAAAACGCAAGGAGCAGTGTACTTCCCCTCTTACAGAAAGGACATTTTTCAGGTAAGATAAATTTTCCTATATTGCCCTATAAATCATAAAAAATGAAACTCAGTGGTTTTATTCCTGGAAATATTTGTAAATCAGTTATTTTAACTATTCAACCAGCTCTGCTGACTACTCAGTTTCCTGATATACCCATACCCCTAGGAAATTACAGGATACTGACAGAGTTTACACAGATGAAGTTAATTAATTCAAATACAATTCAAACAGGATAGTTGTACATGTCTGCCAAATAAATCTTAACCAACTACCTTTCCAGCTCCTCCCTCACCAACCCTTACTCCCTGTCCCACTCCACTTCAGCCTGGAAAACAAGCTTTCCTGTCCATTATTTATTTTCTGTGGCTCACCAAACCTACATTTGATATCCCACCCCACACAGAAATCCATTCAAACATTCACGACAGATTACACCAGTGATCTGGTGTAATTCTCAGTCTGCAGCAAGGGCAAGATTGAAAGTAGAGAGGCTGGGGGTTACAATGCCCCCTGGGGTTTAAAAAAAAAAAAGGAAAGAGAAAGGAAAGAGAGGAAAGAGAGAAGAGAGAAGAGAAGAAGAGAGAAAGAGAGAAAGAGAGAGAAAGAGAAGAAAGAGAGAAAGAGAGAAGAGAAGAGAAAGAGAGAAAGAAAGGAAGGAAGGAAGGAAGGAAGGAAGGAAGGAAGGAAGGAAGGAAGGAAGGAAGGAAGGAAGGAAGGAAGGAAGGAAGGAAGGAAGGAAGGAAGGAAGAAAAGGAAGAAAGGAAGGAAGAAAGGAAGAAAGAAAGGAAAAAAGAAAGGAAGAAAGGAAGAAAGAAAAGGAAGGAAGGAAGAAAGGAAGAAAGAAAGGAAAAAAGAAAGGAAGAAAGGAAGAAAGGAAGAAAGGAAGAGAAAGAAAGGAAAGAAAGAAAGAAGGAGAGAAGAAAGAAAGAAAGAAAGAAAGAAAGAAAGAAGGCAAGAAAGAAGAAAGAAAGAGAAAGAAAGAGAAAGAAAGAAAGAGAAGAAAGAAAGAAGGCAAGAAAGAAGGAAGAAAGAAAGAAAGAGAAAGAAAGAGAAAGAAAGAAAGAAAGAGAGAGAAGAAAGAAAGAGAGAGAAGAAAGAAAGAAAGAAAAGAAAGAAAGAAGAAAGAGAAAGAAAGAGAGAAAGAAGAAAGAAAAAGAAAGAAAGAAAGAAAGAAAGAGAAAGAAAGAAGAAAGAAAGAAAGAAGAAAGAAAGAAAGAAAGAAAGAGAAGAAAGAAAGAAAGAGAAAGAAAGAAAGAAGAAAAGAAGAAAGAAGAAAGAAGAAAGAAAGAAGAAAGAAAAGAAAGAAAGAAAGAAAGAAAGAAAGAAAGAAAGAAAGAAAGAAAGAAAGAAAGAAAGAAAGAAAGAAAGAAAGGAAGAAAGAAAAAGAAAGAAAGAAAGAAAGAAGGAAAACATCATATTCCTCTGATTAAAATGAACTGAAGCTGTCTGGGACCAGGCTCCAAAAAACACTGCCTTGACTTTCCTACTCCTCAAGGGCCCCTAAAATCTCCTGCCTGTGCATGTTAATCCACTGCAGTTTCAGCTTCAACAGACCATCTCTTGCTGAGGCAGAGCAATGGCTGTAGCACCTGTGCTGGCTTCTTTTTCTTCGTATTCATCCTTTTCAAGGCTTTGTCTTTTTATGCTATGACCAGGGACCTCTCCTCTCACCCTTTCTTTCCCCACCTGGGTGGTTCAGGAATCTCCTGATTCATTCAAGAAAACATGTCTGAAATACTGAATTGCACTGTGCGCAACTAGTGATTTGTTTTGTTTTGTTCTGTTTTCGTTTTTTTGCTTAAAACCAGATTTGGGGGCATTCTCCAGTTCATTACAAATGAGGTGCTAACATAAACGATCATAGATTCTGGTGGCTGAAAGCAGTTGTGTTTTGGGTTGCTTTATACTGAAAGTTTTACATAGTTATCCTGATGTAAAATTCTAGTGCACATGCTCATAATTTTGTTATCTACACAGCTAACTAAGGTTAATCACAGGGAGGGGGAATAAGGAGAACCTTAGATAGTTCTACAGGACTAGAAGAACCACTTGTGCACTATGCTTAGCTAGGTTTTACAATGAAAGAAATAAGGCCAGTCAGCTGTCTTGCAATAAAGGCACACATTTCTTTTTTGTCAAAAGTGAGATCATAATACTGGGATGGGCAGAATTGGGTTTCCTTATTGAGAAAGTTTTGATAAACCCCACAGCAGCTCATACAGAAATCAAAAGAGTAATAATCACATATTTTAGCTAGACTTTAATATGTTAAAACATAATGTTGTTTTACAAAGTAGGAGGTTGTTTACATATCCATCTTAATGTCTCTATTCTAAGAATATCCCTAAATAAGGAGGGGCTAATCAAGTCAATTTTTGTGAACTGAATATAATTTTCTGTTTGCTTTAGCATAAGTGAACAAAAAATAACCTATATGGATTTCACAGGTAAGGTTGGTGACTAAGAAACTTGTTTTAAAGAGATTAATTTTTGTTTGTAAATAATTATTTTATTAACATGTGATCTTCTTTATTAACAAACCTTTTAAAGCGTAGTTGCTTAAAGGACACTTGAATGTAGGATGAGATACGCTGTTAAGGTTTTTATTAATCTTTTGAAAGTTTTGCAGTTTAGCTCCTAACAGATTGCAAAACAAAAACAGCCCACATTGGACTCCAAATTCATATTTAACTTAGGTTGCTAGTTTTTGATCTTCTGGGTGACATCATACAAACATACTCTTTACATTACAGATTTATATTCCTAAATGAGATTTAATTTATAATCTTACTTTTAGTGCAATGTATCAGTGACTGCTGTTTAAAAATTCCTCAACAGAGCAGTTTTGTCTGTTATTTCAGAAGATCAAATTTATTGACACAGATGTCACATTCTTGTGCTCCCAAAGTTGATGTCCATGGCAAATGCTAAAACTTCAGGATATCTGACAATGCTTTACAATGCATTCCATATCTGGAATGGTTTATCTTCTTCAAAAACTTCTTTTTTTTCTTATTTTCTTTTTCCTTTTCTTTTTCTTCCTTTTCCTTTTCCTTTTCCTTTTCCTTTTCCTTTTCCTTTTCCTTTTCCTTTTCCTTTTCCTTTTCCTTTTCCTTTTCCTTTTTTTTTCCTTTTCCTTTTCCTTCTTCTTCTTCTTTTTTTTCTTTTTTTTTCTTTTTCTTTTTCTTTTTTTCTTTTCCTTTTTCTTTTTTTCTTTTTCCTTTTCCTTTTTCTTTTTCTTTTTCTTTTTCTTTTTTCTTTTTCTTTTTCTTTTTCTTTTTCTTTTTCTTTTTCTTTTTTCTTTTTCTTTCTTTTTCTTTTTCTTTCTTTTTCTTTTTCTTTTTTTTTCTTTTTCTTTTCTTTTTCCTTTTCGTTTTTCTTCTTTTTCTTTTTCTTTTTTTTTTCTTTTTCTTTCTTTTTCCTTTTCGTTTTTCTTCTTTTTCTTTTCTTTTTCTTTTTCTTTTTCTTTTTCTTTTTCTTTTTCTTTTTCTTTTTCTTTTTCTTTTTCTTTTTCTTTTTTCTTTTTTCTTTTTCTTTTTCTCTTTTCCTTTCCTTTTTCCTTTCCCTTTCCTTTCCCTTTCCCTTTCCCTTTCCCTTTCCCTTTCCCTTTCCCTTTCCCTTTTCATCTTTTTCCCAATGGTAGCTCTGCATCTATAGTAAACATTGGCATTAATATTCATCTACATATGTATCATTCATTTGCATGTGCATCAACATAGTATAAATTGAAATGTAAACTGGTGATAGTAAATAATTTAATTCCCATAAAACCTCTATTTGTATTTCGCACTCTGCCTGCACATTATTTACTTTCCTGATGGTGAAGAAATGACAATATATGACATTTGTAGCAATCGAAACAGAATAGAAGGCTATTTTCCTCCCTTCCTCAAGACTCAGATCTGCTCACCTGCAAATTGTCAGGTGATACACCTTCTGTGTGTGGGAATCTCAAGAGGAGAAAAGTTTCTCAGCCTTCATGTTAACTGCATGTTCCTTTGAATGCTGCATGGATGAAGCATTATAGCTGTCAAGGTCTGAAATGTCTCTGAAAGGTTCTTGGCAGCTGGTGTGTAACACAGAGCAGAATTTAGTCCTTTACTACCTCAGCTTGTGCCCTTTTCATCAACAATTTCAGCCCTGTCCTTTACTGTGTTCAGAGGAACTTTATTCAATTGACACAATGAATCTTGTGAGGAGAAAGCAAAATAAATGTTCGTTGTGGCTTCCTTGCCGATTCCCAATCCTCCAGGTAATAATATAGGAAAACATACCTATTTTAAAAAGCAGTCAACACTCAAATGGCTTCACCTTAATTAATGCATTAGAGGTGGTAAAGAGTATAACAGAAGGGGCATGTGCTGAGCTGTTAGTGGAGGGCAGCAAGTGGCTGACGCATTCACAGATGAGGAATATGGGGCTGCTGACTGCCTAAATTTTTGACTGGGCAGTAACCTCGGTGTCAGCCACAGAACTGCTCTTGTGAAGGATCAAGCTGGTCAATGCACAATCACTTACTGTGGATGTAACTTCTGCTTTGGGAAAGTTCCCCACAGCCAAGGGTCTTACTAAAAGACAGTGACTTTGCTGTCAGTTTGGAAAATTCAACTGCCAGGCGGGAGGCAGCTACACGGCTCCTTTTGCCAACACGTTGAACCGGAAAGTCAGTGTTATTTTATAACTGAGCAGGCAGTATTAAAACTGAGAACAGGACTGCTTAAAGAAAACAGATCAGGCAAAAGCAGATTTCAATAAACAAGATGACTGCATATCCAATATCAGAAAACAGATGTAATGTAGAGCAAGACAAACATGTCCATGTCCCTTTGGTGGTTTTAGAGCCCATTTTCTCTTAAGCTTACTACTGCTAAGGATAAAAAGTTATCTGATTTTAGAAAGCAGGTCAGTCGCCTGTATGTTTGTGGGTCAGAGTGCAATAGTCCAGAAATCCCATCTAAGAACAGGGAAAGGGATTTGAGGGCAAAACCCAAGTTTGAAGGAAATGCACTAAAAGAGAGGACAGAAGCAAAGATGTTCCAATGTACCATTCTCAACAAGCTTAAGGTAGCAGCAGGGTTGAATATTCAGTATATTCACAATTATAAAATATAATACTAAAGTATCAAGTAGAACAGAGAAAAAAGTATTCCTTGTTGTCCTAGATAGAAGACAAAGATTAAAAAAAGAGACAGATAGTCTGCAGTATTGAACTGTGCCTATGGTGCATTATTGTACTATAAAATGAAGTTAGAATAATCTGACTGAGAGAATGAATTACGCTTTGCATGTCTAGTTGATTCTGCCACTATTTGGACACTCAGGGAAAAATGGGTTTCAGAAATATGTGGGAACTTAAAAGGAAGGACACATTTGATCAGCAGAAGCTGAGAACAGACTGGCAGATAAACCAAAGACTTGTCTAATAAAAAATGAACTCCAGAGATCATTACAGCCATGGACCCTGGAGCAACTGTGCCCTGTGAGTTAAGCTGGAAAC
Source organism: Amazona ochrocephala (assembly GCA_039720435.1). NCBI lineage: Eukaryota > Metazoa > Chordata > Aves > Psittaciformes > Psittacidae > Amazona > Amazona ochrocephala. The sequence goes on from CM077878.1 coordinate 59,193,754, forward strand.
GTCTGTTTTACAAGCATAGATACTGTACTCTTGGTACTTTCAGGCTTTACTATTCTGGCCTACCTAATATGTGCTAGCTGGGAGCTGTTATAGTTAGATCCTGCATGGTCTAACTGTAACTAAAAATGACTTTACCAGTTTTCCTGGGTTTATGAGACAGCAACTACAGAACTTCTGAGGAAGTTTGACAATCCAGCCCCTTGAGCAACTTTATTATGTTACACTGACATTCTTCGCTGATTTTGTTAGTTTTGATGTTGAAGACAAAGGTAATGTCTTTCAGAATGTTTTAGATTTACACTTGATTATTTTTAACAGCTGAGGTCCTAAGCAAACTAAAATGTACTTTTTAAAAAAAAATTTTTTTTGTGTTTTTTTTAAATAAAAACCAGCCTAAAGAATATAGGCTGATAAACACTGATATATCTATTTACTCTCTACGCCATAAGCCATAACCGGATGATTATCATGACAGAGGAAACTGCTCAAGTTTGGCAAATTACTAATAAAAAAATAGTAGTAGTGGTAGCCAAAAGGAATGCATATACCGGAACTGATGGTACGACTTCTAAATTTCATAAGTGCAAGGACCTCCCCCTGGGTTGGGGCTACCCCCAGTATCAATACAGGCTGTGGGATGAAGGGATTGAGAGCAGCCCTACAGGGAAGAACCTGGGCGTACTGGTGGATGAAAAGCTGGACGTAAGCCAGCAATGTGTGCTTGCAGCCCAGAAACCCTGGGCTGCATCAAAAGAAGTGTGATAAGTATGAGCGGAATAGTTTCCCCTCTATTCTGCTCCACGTGTGTTCAGCTGTGGAGTCCTCAGTGCAGGAAACATGGACCTGTTGGAATGGGTCCAAAGGAGGCCCACAAAAAAGATCAGAGTGATTAAACATCTCTCCCATGAAGAAAGGCTGAGAGAGTTGGTGGTGTTCAGCATAGAGAAAAGAATGCTCTTATTGTGGCATTCCACTACCTAAAGGGGGATTATAAGAAAGATGGGGACAAACCTTTCAGTAGGGCCTGTAGCAATAGGACAAGAGGTAATGGTTTTAAAATAAAAGAGGGGAGATTCAGACTGGATATAAGGAATAAGGTTGTGAAATAGTGGAACAGGTTGCCTAACTTGACCATTAATCTTACACAAGGTCAGCAATATTAGGCAGGAGGCTGCTCTGAGATCACTCCTATCTTGTATTGTGCTTGTATTCTGCCATCTGTCTGGGTCTATCTGCTGCCTTTAAATTGCAGACTTGTTAGGATTGTTCTGTGGCTTTTATTCTGTGGTTGCACATTTCTGTTCATCTGTCTTCCCTGGGACTACAAGCACAAAGGTGATATTAATGACAATGATAAAAAGTGAGATGCTGCTGCCATGTGTCTGCAAGTATCCATGGACTCATTTTTTTTCAATTCTTCTTCTTAAGGGAAGAGCCTATATTTTAGCAAGTGAAGTCAACTAATCTTCTGTTTTCACAGTTATTCTCCTTTTGATGCACCTGGAAACTAGCCCATGACTCCCACTAATGGGTGGAACTGCTTGGTTAATTCCCTGGTGAAGTGAGTTGCGGGAGTACTGTGTTCTTCATTGAAAACACAAGTTTTGACTTACTGTGCTCCAGTGTGCACTCCATAATATGGGCTGTCTGCTGGGAGAAGTGCTGTCCCTGCGGGTACTACCTCGTTGTCGTGGTTTAAGCCTCTCAGCCACGCAGTTTTGCTCACTCACTCACTTCCCCCTCTTTCTTCCCTCCACTCCTGAAGGGATGGGAAGGAGAATCGAAAGAATGCAACTCCCACAGATTAAGATAAGAACAGTTTAGTAGCTAAGGTATAACACAAAACACTAATGCTACCACTACTACTACTACTAATAATGACAAGGCAAATACAATGAAAGGATACAATAGCTCACCATCAATCCCAATCCGACCAAGCAATGAACCCCCCACCACTGTGCACCCCCACCGTGCACCCCCACCACCCTTCCGAGTCTCTGCTCTCCGTTTTTACATCCTGGACATGACATGCTGTGGTATGGAATAACCTCTTTGTTAGTCTGGGTCAGGTGTCCTGTCTCTCCTTCCTCCCAGCTTCCCCTCCTCCCTGGCAAAGCATGAGACTCAGAAAGTCCTTGGTCAGACCAAAACATCACCAATCAGTAACTGAAAACACTGGTGCTATCAGCGCTGTTCCCAGGCCCAAAATCAAAACCACAGCACTGCACCAGTTACCAAGAAGGAGAAAAATGGCTGCTGCTGCTGAACGCAGGACACTCGTACACCAGTGGGAAGAAACCCTGGGTTGAGGTCCCTGGGGACCATTAAAAGAGCAGAAGGGATGGGGGAGAAAGGACATGAGCTCTAGTGAGGGCAGTGAAGGCAGCAGTATGCACAGAGGCTTTAAGAATGATAACTGTAAATTGATTTCACACAAATATAAAGTCAACATGATAGTCAATATCAATGGGGATTTCTCTTTTGGCTGTGTTCTGTCCTCAAATAAAGGACAATGCAGAAAAATGGTAGTAATGTGCTGATTATAGCTAAAGAAGATTTTTTTTCCCCTTCAAGATTTATGCAGGCAGTGCCAGAGACTTTCAGTTATGATCTTAATTCCTCCACACTTATTATAAATGTATTTGTATTACATATTTATGCTATGCTGACATAAGCATAATCATATCTATAGAAATATAAAATGAAGGTTTTGTTATGCATGCATTGATAATTAGAACACCTATAATCCATGTTCACTTTTGCTTTTCACTGTTGATCAATGTGTGTAGCAAAGGTAAGTTGCTAGAGAAGGGAAGCAGATCACATTGCCCACTAACAAGACTTTTCTACCCTTCACCCTTTTTTCTCAGTAATGATATTTTCAAACTCATAAAGCCATATACATTTCTTGGCAGGGCTGTGCCTGTTTTCTATGGGGACTTGCAGCCCAAATGTAGTTGTGAGGAGACTTTACCAACCATGCATACCATGTTAGGAAAAAAGTCAAGGGCTAATATTCTTCTCTCTGAGTTGCAAGTGAATTTTGCTGAGAGATGCACCAGGAGGAACATTGGTTCCTCTTCTGCACTAGGTGGGAAGATTGCAAATACATTTTTTTCCTTGAGAGGGTATCATGCCAATCCTTTTAAGGGAAAAAAATATGCAGTCTGTATCAAGACTAAATACTGTGGGTTCAGGTTTTGTCTGTTTATATTTTCAAAGCATTCAGACGGGCACAGAGTGAAATTTGTTGATGAAAGTTAGTAAAGAGTTCCAGGCAGTGGTGGGCTGAAAGCTGTCAGGTACTACTAGCAAAGAGAAAAGGCTGAGATTAGTTTAATTTATTCTCTGGTGATGATCATCTGTCAATCCAGTTCCTAAACTGTAAAACCCGTCTGTTTGTACCTCTGCTAAATATGGACAGATGAATGAAAATAAAATACAATAAAATATGCTGCTGATACAGCAAATCTCACAGAGTACAATGTGCAGACTTCTTCCCAGGCAAACAGAAATACAGCACTGTTCTTCCAAAAGTTTCAGTTTTTTGTTTTAAGAAACAGGTCTTTTTTATCAAACTGATTTTAGTGTTCTCAAATGTACTGACATGAACCACCTCAAGCCAAACTGAAGGAAAGGAGAATGGCTATATAACAAAAAATAGCAGCCTACCTATTAATTCATCCCTGCTGGGCTGCTAGATTGGAAAAGAAATCTCTACAGCAAGAGCATTAAATCTCATTAAATCCAACTGGTCACAGGAGAGATTGCTGAATCCTTTTCCCTCCACGTAAATCAATCTTTGCTTAAAATATAAATGGTTAACTGAAATCCACGCATTCCTTGTTCCAACTCCAGGTTTGCCTAGCTCCCTGGGAAGTTCCTAGATTGTTTCCAGCTCCTGAAGCCATGTAGTTTACCTGCTGCAGAATGGGAGCTTGGGAGCCCTGAAGCTGTCTGAGATCAGGAGAGGACTTTCAGGTAGTGTTCACTGTGTGAGACAGAGGCTAGATGAAGAATGCCATCAGTAACTGGCATTGCAGAGAGCTTCCTCAACAATGTGCTAATGTGTAGGACTGGGTCACCTCAGTGACTCAGGAGCTGGAGGTGTGGAAGCCTCCTGTTGTGGTAGCTTCTGAAAGGTGAACAATGCAGATATGCGGAGAACTGTCTGTAGAGGAAAGAAAGTGAATGGTCATGGTTTAAGCCCAGTGGCACCCAAGTACCACATAGCCGCTGGCTCATTTCCCCCAACTCTCCAGTTGCATAGAAAGAGAATTGGAAAAAATGTTAAAAACATGGGTTAAGATCAGTTTAATAACTTAAATAAAAATAAAATATAACAATATTATTATTATAGCAACAGTACTCACAGGAAATAAAGAGAAAGAGTTAGCAATAAACAAGTGATGCACAATACAATTTCTCACCTCCTGCTGACCAATACTCAGCGATCCATCCTTTCTGTCTAACTCCTCTGAGTTTATATACTGGGCATGATGAACAGTGGTACGGAATACCCCTTTAGCTAGTTTGGGTCAGGTGTCCTGTCTCTGCTTCCTCCCGGCTTTGTGTGCCCCTCCTCACTGGCAGAGCATGAGACTGAAAAGTCCTTGATCAGGGTAAGCGCTACTTAGCAACTAAAACGTTGTTGTGTTATCAGCATTGTTCTCAGGCTAGAGTCAAAACACAGCATTGCATCAGCTACAAGGAAGAAAAAGGACTCTATCCCAGCAGAAACCGAGGCAGTGGTATATCTCCTGGAGTCCTCAATTTCCCTTCTATAAAAGGATTTTTTTCAAATAAACTCCTGTATAAATTCAATTGATACTTTCTGAACATTTGCCAGCAACGAAAATTAAAATGCATTAGTGGATTAGCCTTCAGGCTGGGATGCTCCTTCTCATTTCCAGCCTGGTTCACAGAACTTCAGAAAATAATGCAGATTTCACCACTTCTTTTTTTCAGTATTTATGGAAATCTCTACTTTCGTTTTCTTAGGAAAGGGTGAAGATATGTTAAGGGACATTCTTCATTCTTAACATACCTATCTTTAGGAATTATATGATACTTATCACTGTAGAAAAAATACCAGATAGTCCCAATTTCTAAATACATTGAATGGGCATAGAAGGCAGGAAAAGAAGGGCTGATACTACTAAATTCATATGGGTGTAAAGTAGTTTTAAAACTAATGTGCTAATTTTATTCTGACTTTACCGGATTTAGCATTCTAAGTAAAATTCATTGTACTTATTTCAATGCTGCCAAAAAAATTTGAAAGAACATTCATACATTTTAAACAATGTAATACTGTATAATGCCTCAAGGTGACATGCTAAGGCTTTGCACTTCTATTCAGTGTTTATTAAAGATAAAATTCTTACAATTTGTATCTTAGTATGCAATTTTATTAAGAATTTATTTTATACACTAGATATGGTGTCAAATATGGAAGAATAAAATGTTGAAAAATTTTACAACCACTGGATGTCATTGTTGTTCTCTTAAACTACCCATAAAAAAAGAAAAAGTAGAAGCCAGTTTGAAGATTGGGACTTGAGAATAAGCATCTTATGGCTGTTTTCCACATTTGTAATCTTAAATAACATTAAAAATATATTTACACAAAGTAGTAGACTGTGTTAACACTAATGAATTCCATGAAGCCAAATGAGCTGCATGGACATTTTAAAACAGCAGCCTAACTACTGTTCTCTTTGGTAGTTCCTCAGTTACTGCAAATTTCATTGTATCTAATTAACAAGAAGTAATGATCTGGATTGTATAGTGTATAAACAGCTCATTTTAATAGGTGTAGTCTTCATAATTCTTTACATGACATATTAAATCTCACTTGTGAAATGTCATGTATTGAATGCCAACAACAGAATGCATATTTCAGATAGCTCTTTTCATGCAAAATGAAGTACTAATAAAAGTCAGTAATGGCTACCAGGAGACAAATCCAGCCCCTTGCTCACTTCTGAAAGTCATTCTGCAAATAAGTGTCACAGCCTGACTCAGAGGAAGAGGTGCAGCTGTAGCTGTTAATTCTGTGCATGAAAGCAAAGGAGCAATGGAATCACTACTGAATGGAGATAGTCATGAAAAGGCTAAATACTCTGCTGAGCAAAAGCCACACATTCTTTTCTATTGTGGGCACCCAGGTAAGCAATGGACCTGGACAAGACTTCCTTGCAGGGCTCTGTAGCTGCCCAGTGGCCTGCAGGAGATTTCTTAGTGCTTCCCTACAGTCCCTCCACCCCCCACTGTACATCTGCCCAGCACCTGGCCCGGAACTTGGAAGGGCTCTTAATTTCATTCTATGTGCACACTTATTACCCTCATAAGAAAGTAAGACTGAACTACACTCTGTGTACAGTGGGTGGGTTGAACACAGCTGCGTAGCAGACCACTTGTTCTCTTTCTACTCTGTGTGAATGATGTTGTTTAAAGTATCCAGTCATTTTTTGCCATCAAGTGATTTGGGAATGAAATTATATCAACAACCAACAAAGGAAAGCAAACAGATTTTGGTTTGCTTCTCCAGAAGTCACCCCATTTACCTGGAGAGTTAGCCTTGCTCTAAATGAAACCAGCACTCTCCGCCATAGCGATATTGTGAGTATTTCATGCCAGGAGAAATCTAGAGAAATGAAACAGTAATGTCACCGGAAAAGAAGCAGCAGGGATCAACTTATCAACTGGAGACAGGCTTGCTATTAATGGATGGGCTGCTTTCCTCACCTTTGCAACTGAAATGGATGTTGGAGGCTTTGATGTGGGAAGGACGGAGGAAATGCAGCTAACCTGTCCTAATGCAGCTTCTGACTAACATTTGGATTTGAATATGGTGGTACCATAACTGGAAGATAAAGTCTGCAGCTTCAGTGTGCAGCTATAACAGTTATGGTGCCAGAGGGCTTTTGTTCTCCTGCTTGCTCTCTTTTCAAGCCTATAGAGTTAATAAAGGAGCTGCGTGTGCTCCCCCCTGCATTGTGTATGCTTAGGTTACTGCAAAAGGTCTGAATTGGCCTTGGGTAGAAATACATTAGCTTCAGTCTTTAGAAATATTAATAGTAGTGCATATGTGTTAGCTGGGACAGGCTTGGGCCAGCTATTGTAGTCCATTGATATTGTACAGCATGGACACCCCTTCTGAAGTTGCAAGAACCTCTGAAATGCTCAGGACAGTATAGTTCTCCATCATCCCCAGTTTATGGCAGCTGACTGGTAGCACATCACATTGCTGAGGCTCCGTCGTCACAGCCCAATGTGCACCTATGCTTCAGGGACTGAAACAGAAATAGTCCATCTGTATTTTACTGCAGGCCCCAGATGTCTGCAAGCTTGCAGTGGCAATACCCAAATCATAGAATCATAGAATCATAGAATAGTAAGGGTTGGAAAGGACCTTAAGATCATCGAGTTCCAACCCCCCCGCCATGGGCAGGGACACCTCCCACTAAACCATGCCATCCAAGGCTATGTCCAACCCCACCTTGAACGCCGCCAGGGATGAAGCATTCACAACTTCCCTGGGCAACCCATTCCAGGGCCCCACCACCCTCACAGTAAAGAATTTCTTCCTCACATCCAATCTAAACCTCCCCTGTTTAAGTTTAAACCCATTACCCCTTGTCCTCTCACCACAGTCCCTAATGAAGAGTCCCTCCCCAGCATCCCTATAGGCCCCCTTCAGGTGCTGGAAGGCTGCTATGAGGTCTCCACGCAGCCTTCTCTTCTCCAGGCTGAACAGCCCCAATTTTCAAACTTTTTCGTTTTTTTTTGGTGTGGTCTTTTGTCTCTCAGTGGGAATTGGGTGCTTATGCCCTGCAGCCTTTGAGGATTTGGGACCAAGTTTTATTTCTAGTTAAAATGCAGCCACTGGAACATAGTCAGGATATTTTTGCATCCTCTGCATTGGACACTGTGAGTAAAAAATAATTCTGTAAGAACTGAACAAGGGCAGAGTTTTCCCAGCATTTGAAAACTTATTGTTAGAAACAGCACTTTATCATCACCAGAATTTTAACAAACGCAGATTGACAGATCAGATATTTGCATCAAAATACTCTATTAACTGATTATACTGCCAACTGCAGTTGATATGAGCTGAACACTTTCAGTCATCCAGGCGGAGGACTGGGCACCCAAGCTGGGGTTGGACAGCACCCTGCATTTTGGTGCTCTGGTGCCAGGAAAATGTCGTATCTAACTGGCTACTTAAATATGGATGCCATGAGCTAACCTGTTCACCCTGTGCCTCTGTTTCTGTTCTGACAGACCTCGGCTTAGTTATCTTTCTCTTTCTCTCTCATCTTTGGTGGGTCTTGGGTTCATTCTGAGACATAATGGGAAAAACAAGATCTCGAAAACTTTCACGGGACAGGAAAACCACTTCCTACCCAGTTCTATTTCTGCTTTTAAAATTCTGTTTGGTGGTAGTTTCAGTGAACTCATTCTTCCTTTGTGTGCCATATGATCCACAGTTGTTTTCTAAATCACCAAAAGTCATTGACAGGCTGTGTGGTTTTGATTTAGGGCAAAGATGTTCTTTTTAAAAAATCATTAACTCAAAATATAAGGAAAAAAAAAAAAAAAGCTGTGTTTACCTTACTCTTTGACTTCGAAAAATTTTATGAGCAAAAGGCACTTATATCCACATTATTTATAGACGTAAAAGAAGATTAAATGGAATCGTGTTTATCTCAAATTAGATAGCCCACACTGAACTGAAATGAGATGCGTAATAGACATATGTATTCACATACACATAATATGCACATCTGAGACATATAGACTATAGAAACATTTCAGTAGCTTTCATAGATATAAACAGATATGCAATATGTGGGGATAGCAAATACATGTATATATATGTATATAATTTTTAAATTAAAACTATTTATTGGTTTGGATATTCCATAAAAAGAAAAGATAACTACACATTCATATTTTGCATAAATTTTGTACTTTCAAAGTTTTGCCTATTCTTTCAATATTTACCTAACTATTTCCCGCAGATGTTAGATTATATTTTTTCAAAGATGCAGGATACTATATTGCTAAAATACCCACAACTTTACAGGGCAAAATAAGGAGGAAGATTAAATGCTAAAAACACTTTCAAGAATATTCTTTCAAGAATATTATTTCCCCCCAAGCCAAATTACATCATCCAACAATATGATGCAGGCAAAAATACAGATCAGATCTTCAAACTGAAATCTGTTTTCTTCTGGTACAACAAAGCAATTTTGCAGTTAGCTCAAATGATGGTTGGAATTCAGGAAACCTCAGGATGCCCTGTGTTCACTGACTTCAAAGCTCATTCATAAATATCGCAGTGTGAATTCTTGTATACTGAAATGCCACTAGTAGCTAATGGCGAGCTGACCATCAGTCACTGCCTCTTTAGACAATAATATGTGGACAGGTAGAAAAGATTGTTGATTCTATAAAGTTCATCAAGAAATGAGGCAATAGGAAATTCAGCTGCAGATGGCCTAAGAGACCCTGCTGTGCTCTGGTAATACATTGGCAATGGTTTATGTGACATTAGTGGTAGTTTCCAGCCATGTACAATTGGAGGAACATTTGCATACTAGTATAGTGATCATTGCACCTTACCGCAGCTTGGACCCCCCTAGCCAACAATTAAATTTTGATTGTTGCTGCCTTTTCAATTAATATACTAGGAAAATGGATTAGGAAAAGACATTAGAGGATAACATACTCCATCCTCATGCCTCAGCTATGTATCCTGGCAGACATTTAATCAAATTGTTCTTAAAAACACCAGTGTAGTAAGTGCTTCAACTTGTTCAGGGCTTTAATGTTCATATGGTCTACACAGGCACAGGGAATGGTTAAGATCTTTCCTCTTTGCAGCTAGTTTTTATGTTTCTGTGTGTCTAGATAATGTATCTGAAGGCTTTTGGTAAATTTCTTGTAGTCTTTTCTCTTTTCTGAATTAAACTCCTCTGCCTCCACTACAAGCAGTTCATCATGGACAGCACTTTTCAGATCTCTGACCTTTCCTGTCCCTCTTGATGTCTTCAGCAACTGGTCCACAAATCCCTTAAAATGAAGACCCTTAGGGTGGATGAGTCTTTAGATAGAGAAGAGACCCTTACCGTGGATGAAATATACGTAGACAAAGAAGCAGTAGTAGCAGAATGTGTATGGCTTGCACATGACTTCTCTCATTACACATTAACATGTTACCTATCTTTTTTGCAACATCACAACACTGGTGACTTGGGTTTGGCTGGTTATCTGCTATAACCTCAAGGTGCTTTTTAGCAAAACTGTTGTATAGCCTGTTATTCTTCAGTCTGTTCATGCAGTTGACCATTCCTGCATAGGTGAAAAAGTTTGCATTTGAGTTACATCTGTTGGGTTTTTTTCCAAATATTTCTTCACTTTGTTCATTTTGAATTTTAATCTTGCCTTCCTGTGAAACTCACCCTGTGTGCAATTCTAATAAGCAAGTTTTCACTTTGTCATCCACACCATTGGCTGATATACCTCTAAAACACCCCTCCAGTCTCATAGCAAAACACTGATAACTGAATTTCGTATACCACTTTTACACTCACTCAATGAATCTGTAGTGCGGTTCATGTTTCCAAAGCCTGCTCACATAAAATCATTAAGAAGAAATGAGCTTTTAGGAGAGTGAGCTTGCCGTGAAGTTGTAGGTGATGGTGGTGGGTTTATCCATGTATTCTTATTTTAGCTAAATCAAACTGGTTTTAAAATGACCTTGGGTTTTGATCCAGAATATTTTATTAACCTTGCTTTGCTGTAAATCTGGTATGTGTTCATAAGCCCTGTTTGGACTGGTACACCAGATTTTATTGGATTCTTCTCTTCCTTCCCTTGCATCCTCTGATAGAAGAAGGCTATGTGGTAACTGCCAGTCTGAAATTCAGACAGTTCTCAGCTTAGGCTTCTACTTTCTGTTAGATGGTAGCCCTTTCACACCACTTAAAGTATTACGTGAATGTTATTATTACTTGAATGGTTAAAGCACTGAGTTCAAAGTTTGTGTCTTCACCTTTAAGAACAAAAAAAATCAGAAACTATCTGCCAGGCTTTTATGCAGAGCTACTAAAATTGAGCTATTCTTGGTTTATGAGGTTTCAGACAGGTCTGTAATTCGGCAAAGCTGTGTGTGACTTCATGGGAGACCTTTTCATAACTCGTTCAATCCAGCAGTTCTGCTCATCCTTCAAATTTTATTTTTGATAAATCAAGTGCCTCGATCATATACAGACAGTGGAGTCAGCTTAAAATATTTATGGAATACAATTGTATACACACACAGAGACAGGTCATTTTCTCCATAGATAAACATATCCAAAATGCTGTGATAAAATTCTGCATTCCTCACTACGTGATGGCCTGTTATTCTGAAGTGAGAAACGGATAGAAACATAGAAAATTTCCCTCCATACATGTGGAAAAGAATCCAGTCTGTCCAGGAAGATATTATTTCCTGGTAAAATACTCTATGTGGTTTGGTAACGTATTGAAAAAACTTCAAAAAGCCAGATGGTTCTCCCTGTTATTTTAATGTTATTGTTTAATGAGTGGCCCAAGAAATGCATTTAAGCAAATAAAATCCAGTTGTTTCATCATTGTGTTATCTTAAGAAAAAACAAATAAATAAAAACATGCCAGTAATGAAATGTTTTCCCTCTAAGAACTTGGTGGAGTAGTAGTGCCAAATTCTGCAGTGATGTAAACTGGATGGATGCAAAGCAGATGTAACTTCGTCTGCTGATTGCAATTGAGAGCTTTTAAAATTTGCTTGGAACATATTTATGCCTTGAGGTGCATGAAGAAATGAAGTTCAACTGAAGTTTAAGAATCATTATCATTTCCCTCCACACCATCTTTTTTTTTGTGTCACTGCTCTCCTTAGATAAAGGTAGAGTTTTGGTTTCAGGTTTCTTTAAAACTCTTCTTCAGAAATACAGTCCTTTATATGTAGTATAAGCAGATATTTAATGTCTTTACCTATCAATAAATTGCTTAAAATACCTCACAGTACTCGTAATCTGGCAGAGGAGTGTTTATCTGCTCACTCACCTATTAGTAATGGCTTATACCTGATAAGCATACTGTAGACCCATTGCTGTTGGCTACCAATGAATTTTTTTTTCGAGCAAGCCGAGTTAAAAACCTATTTAAGCCTATTATGGTGCCTATTAAAGACATTACTGTATTGGGTAATGAACTTTACTATCCTTGACGACACAAAATACTAGTTCAGTATATATCGTTAAGCCTTTTAATAAGTTTAGACACTAAAGTGGGAGTTTGTGAGAATTTGAACTCTGATGTTGAAGGTCGTGGTGTTCCAGCTCCAGTAACACTTTTCAACTTCAGGGAGACTGTGGTAACTAATTTTTCATCAATGAAGTTTCCACATCTCTAGAAATATTCTTCTGCACATGTTCCGTACTACTGCCATTGGGGGACAGAGCAGCTTCCTGCCTGCAGATACCTGAGACAGATAACTCCAGACATAAAGTAAAGCATCCCTTCCCTTTCATCCCTCTTCACCTTCTTCTCAATCTGGGTTTAATCAGTGTCCTTAAACTATACCAATACAAAACATTGAAATTAGTGCAAAACATGACAACTACCTTCACTTTCACCCATCACTGGAATAGGTGACATTGATGCTATGCTCTTACATAAAAGAGCATTCCCTCCAAAATAAGACACCTTGGTTTTATTCTCTATTCAAGTTCAAATCTTTGTCTTCCAGCAACACAGTAGACCTTAATCATAGAGCAGGAAGGACCACTCTTCATGTCTACTGCTAAAACTACCAGCTAAGCTTTCTTATTTCATAACACCAGAAGCAAGAGGTACAAGCAGAACCATTCTCTAACACTCACTCAGGGAATATTCCCAGTAGCAAAGTACAAGGTAGCTGGAAAGTAGAAAAAAAAATGCTTTGCATCAGCACAGGATGAGGAGGGATAAATTCTTACTTTCTATTTCCTAAGTGCTTTAAACATTGGCAACAATATGAAGAGAGTTCACCACTGTCTCATGTATCCAAAAAACCAAATAAATCTTCTGTTCTCTAGGTGGCAGGCGAAGATGCCTAACACAAGGAGAGGTTCTATACTGCAAATTTAATTCTCCCTGAGTAGACTCAGCTTTTGAGCAGGACAGCATTCCTGATGCCTTCCTCTTGCCTGTAATAACTGTGTTTTTGTCTCACACATGAGTATTTTGTGTTATGGATTTAATTCGAAACTTTCTGTTTATGTAGGCAGTTCACATCAGCATATCGATTTTTACTCATGAACAGAGTGATAAACATTGGATGTAGTGAAAATCAGAATTCTAGTGCCAAAGTCCTGGAAAAATTACCCTAAATCCTGCAGGTGGAGGTACCCCAACGAATCCTACACAAATGTGGATCTGTAGACTGATGTTGGTTTCTGATGCAGGGCTGCAGTTTGGGTGATCCCTTTTCAGGGTATCCTCATTTCAGCTAGGCCCAAACAAAAGATATCTAAGACTAAATATCCTAAACCACAGACAACTCATAATTACGGTCAGTGTCCTTAAGTCCCAGATCATGCAAATGATCGTGGTCTTGTCGACATGTCAAGTTGCCTTGAAACTCGTTAGTCCATGTGTGCATTTTGCGTACACACCTATGAATGATCAGTGTTACCTAGCATTGTCAAGGGAACTATTCCATCTTGATAGATTGATAATATGAAGTCAATTTGTTTTAAAATCTCTCTATAAGTCAGCTCCTCCTAAATTTTTCTTAGGTTATATTTATAGACATTTGTCACAGAATTATTATATTTCCCGGTGCATTTTCTATAGGCTATATACTTTAAATATGATATTGTTATTTAATGTCTTATGCATCTACAAACAAGTACACAAACTGCAATTAGCATGCGCAATTTTCGCTCCTGCTGCCTGACAAGCTACAAGAAAATCCTCGAGGTGGCAGCACTGGCTCAGGTTTTAAGATCACACCCCATGCTCAAGCTACAAAAAAATAAAAGTACCTGAAAACGATGCATGGCTAAGATGACCCTTCTTTTAAACATTTTTCTACAGTATAGTGTACAAATGCCTTATTAACGAACCCACGGCTCTTTCCTTTGGGCCTGAAAAATCTCACCGTGAAGGCATGTGTCTTCAGGTATCCTTAAACAATTGATGAAAACTGGGATGATGTAACTAAAATACCACTGGTGCTTGCTCTTCTACCCAGACATGAGAAAAATGCATTTTATGGACTTTGTATAATAGCTGGGCACATGCACATAAGTTTATCTTTCAAACCGTCCTAGTGGCTTTCATTACTTAATGCTGCTGCACTCCTGCAGCTCTGTCATAGTTGCTGCTGTTTCTCATATCTTGGACAAATGGTCTGGTTAGCAGGGTGCAAGAGAAACACCATCACATGAAACACAGAATCTCACCACACTCCATGTTATTTTATAAACCCATCTTATGCACTGCCTCTTCACTAATCTGAATTGTTTGCTACAGATAATATAATTTAAATATAATCCCAGCTAATTCACTTTAAGCCATAATGAATACAGAAACTGAAAATGTGCAGTATCCTGCACTCTGTTGTATAGAACTAATCCTATAAATTGCTTTGAGTGTTGCAAGAGAGCATTTTCTCATAAATGCTTTTTATTATCACTAATATGACATCATTTCTAAATAAGGAAAACTACCTACAGTATTTATAGACACAATGAAGAAAACAGCTGAAAGATTCCATTGTTTTCCTTGTAACAATGTATTATTTGACACTCAAGTTATCCAAAGTTCTACCTAAATAGTTTTCAAGTTAAGGTGCCACATTACATATTTAGAAGTTATGCGTGTTCTAAAAATAATATTCTGACTGATATGCTGCTTGACGCTGTCCTTTTACTCAGAACCAAGTTGCACCTTTACGCTAATGTCAAAGCAAATTGGTTTGTTTAAAACACTGAACAGGTATAACATTCAAAAGATATTCATTTTTTCAATACTACATGTGAATAATCCAATTTGAGAATTCGTTCACCCCTATTGTTTTCAGGAAAACATTATCCATATTTATCTACATATGCCTTTAGAAAATGAGGATCGAAATTCATGCAATGACTTTTAAATTTATCTTTTAATAAGATGATTCAATTTCAAAAGGGCTTGAAAGTAACAGAGAACATTTACCACTAAAGGCTCAGTTGGAAAACCATCAGTTTGGTATGATGGTGGTAAAATTCTTCCATGTTCCAGTTTTGACACTCATGAGGGTTATTTTGGGCAAAGTAGCTACAAATGCAAACTCAAAGCCAGCCTTCTTCCCTACCTGAGAAGTTGTATTTTAACAGAGCTCATCTCTAGAAACTATCTTAAAGATGTACAACAGCTGGGAAGACACAGCTTGATCAAAGATGGGAAGCATAAAATCGGGTGAGAGATCTCGTGTTTGAAGATACTACTAGCATGGTAGATAAGGAGAAACCAGTAGATGTTAATATACAGTTTGGTTTCTGAGACACATTTGGCAACCTCTCACATGAGTAAAACAAAGACCAGTTAAATAAATGAAAAAGAAATAATAATAAAAGTCCTAAATAATAATAATAACAACAACAATAATAATAATAAACATAAAAAAGGGAACAGCATGAAAGACTCATATGGACAATTTGCTTGGTCAACAATTTGGTTGTGTTTTTTTTTTTTTCCACTGAAGGTCTTAATATATTGAAATAGTTAGAAAAATAAATGTTAAAACATGATGAAAAACCTGTTCTACTATCATGTAAAGCTCCTCCTTCCTCTCCCATTCCAAAAAAAGAAAAATAGGATACGATCTGTGGTAGTCCTCATCTACAGACTCTCTTGACAAATATAATTTCTTTTTTTTCTGGTCTACAAGTTTCTCTACTGTCTTTAGTTCTTCATAGAAAGAATGAATGGCATGGGGGGCACCAAGCCCTCCAAGATCCAAGTTCTTAGCTATGTTTCTTAAGTTAAACTCCAAGGTCCTCAAATGCTGGAGGGATAACAACCACAGACCTGCAAGTGTGTAAGTTTTCCACACTTTTATGTAGTTATAAATAAAATTCACAGCCCACTGATAGACCAGAAACCTATTTCTTTGAGACTATTCCTTTTATTTGAGCCACCTTCCAATGGAAAGATGTCTTTTGCATATATGGAAATGATGTTTCATGTCTTCCTGTATTCTTAGTTTCTTTAAGACCCTTTTTTTGGTTTTGCCTCTCAGTGCAATGATTTCTAGATCACTCCAAGCTACCACAAATATCTAGTAGATGAGCCTGTAGTATCTATGTATTGAAATGCAGAGTTACTTTATATGTAGTTATATACATTGTTACATCAGAAAACTATCAGTTCAAGCTAACAACAGCCAAACAGATATTTCCAGATAGTAGAGACAGGTGCTGAAGGAACAAATGGTCCTTTTCTCTGATTTGATACAGTGTCCTTTACTAAGCCCCATCTTGGGCTATATAAGTTAATACGTGGAGCCACAAGCACCCCTGAAATATGTGACAGCATTCCCACAATAAAGGGCCAGTTCAGCACCTCCTTTTATGCATGCTATACTTCCTGAACAGATTATGATCAGAACTTTCAACTGTCTGGGTATGTGAAGTGTCCAGACCCCTAGGAGTGATACCAGCCATTACAAAGCTTCTTCATTTTATGTTCTTTTCCATCTTGTGCTCAGTTTATCAGATGCTGAGTTAGAATCATGACTGCATTTTCTTTTTCTTTTTTTTTTTTAATGGATACTCTGATGCTCTTGTGGCTTCTTCTGATCATTTTCCAGTATGATTAACTATTGTTGTGATCGAATGCAATCCATACTGCTTGCCACATACCATTCCCCTGGACTATGGTCCAGCAGTCCTTAGCTGCCATCACACTTGATACTCATGGTTGTCCATTCTTCTTTCTATTGTGCACTGTACTCACACAAATCATTAGTGTCTCTGTTTCTAGCTCAGAAATATTCCAAAATTCCCACAATCATCTTTTAACCTTGCAGTTCCCAGCGAGGCATTCCCTTTGGTATCAAAGTGTATTGCCATCTGTACTGATTGACAGACAACTTCATAACCCCTTCCAGTCTTGTAGCTGCTGTTCATATTTACATTCCATTAGATAACATGCTATCTGGTTACCCCTGATTTGCACTGCTGATTTCTTAGCCCATTCTTCTCACTATGCTGATGACTAGAGCCAAAGAAAACAATTTTTTTTTAAAAAAGTCAGTATGTAAAAAATACTTTCAGTCGTCCCAAAGTTGTCTACATATGAAAGTGAAATTTATTGAATAACTTCGTGAAAAGGAAGAATATAGATTAAGTCAAAACATGAGTGCCAAAAGTGCAGGAAGAGAGGGACTTCATTCATCTCATTGACCTCTACCCCAGTTGTAAGCATTGTAAGCATTTAATTTCCCTTTTTCCTGAAGGGAATAGAATACAAATCATGATGCCAAGCGTCAACATGCTGTTTAGCATTTTGTATAAAGGCTCCAACAAGAGAGCAACCTCAGAATATCGTACAGCCTGTAATTCTTACAGCACACAGCTGGGTGGAGAAAACAGCAGTCTAGATCTCCCTCAGAAGTTGAACGACAGTATCTGACCTCCCAGCTGTGTGCTCTAATTGGAAAGAATTGCAAGGTGGATTCCTGTCATGAAAGCTTGTAGGAGCTGTTCATTTCTCATTATAAAGCATTTCTAAATGCACGTTGAAGTTCTGAATTGCTTCAGTTAGACTATTTCCAGGTCTTCTTTATTAGTGCTTTTCCATTATGTATATTTTGTTTACTTAAAGTTGTCACTTCCAAAGATAAAAAAAAAAAAAAAAGCTTATTCCTTATTTTAAGAAAAATTTACACAGTGGAAACATACATTTTACAGGATGAAGTATGTTGTATTTTGCCCTCTTTCACACATGTGCTGGTTGTGCCTCATTAACAGACAGATAATCCATTTCAGAGATGCTGCCGCTTTTTGCCTTGCCACCTGCGGTAAAGTTTTTGTTTTTCTTTCTCATTGGCCCAATGAATCTGTAATTATTAGACTCTTGCTTGTTCCCCACAAGCACCTAAAAAGATCTGATAGGAATTAGAGTTCTGTCTCCGGGCAATGCAGAGCTCATGCTTCAAGAATAAATACTTGACAACCCTATGTTCATTTTCTTAGCAATACAGAAAGAGAACAACAACAGAGAAAGATGTCAGTGGTTTACTCACATAATATGCCTTACTACATGTCGATTTGAGTACTGTGTTCAGCTCTGGAGCCCCCAGCATAAGAAGGACATGGGCCTGTTGGATTTTGTCCAGAGGCTGACCACAGAGGGCTGAAGCACCTCTCCTATGAAGATAGGCTGAAAGAGCTGGGGTTTTTCAGCCTGGAGAAGAGAAGGCTCCAGGGACAACTTATAGCAGCCTCCCAGTACCTAAAGGGGGCCTACAAGAAAGCTGGAGATAGACTTTTTTTATAAGGGCATGTAGATAGGTCAAAGGGGATGGCTTTAAACTGAAAGAAGGTATATTAAGACTTGATATTAGGAAAAAGGTTTTAACTATGAGCAAGGTGAGGCCCTGGCACAGGCTGCCCAGAGAAGCTGTGGCTATCCCATCTGGGCAGTGTTCAAGGCCAGGTTGGATGGGGCTTTGAGCAACTGTGTCTAGTGGACGTTGCTCCTGCCCATGGCAGCAGGGTTGGAACTAGGTGATCTTTAAGTTCTCTTCTAACCCAAACCATTCTGTGATTTTATGATTTTACGATTTACATGTTTTCATTCCTTCCCATTTCTTTCTACAGAACTTGTTTGGCTTTATTCCAGCAGAGGAAAGGGCAAGAGAAGAAAGATTGCTTTACCCTGGCAAACACACACTACCAACACAGCAGCTGTTCAGTCTTAGCATCAAGATTATGGACACACCCACAAACCTCAAGCAGGCATGCTTATTTCAATGCTGGTCACAATGCTCTGACAACAATTTGTTATAAATCCTTTCACAGTCAGCCCAGACAAGATCAAGGCACTTTTGTTGTTAGTTTCCACAGATAATTCATTTTTGTTTTGAAAAAGGAGGTGGAAAATGAAATTATGTTATTAAAGTCCTTACGCTTAAGTAATGATTAAAAAACAAAAAAATCAAATTTTGTCTATCATTAGAATATCCAGCAATTCATGACAATTATAGCAATGCATGTAAATTCATGTATAACTTATACAGTTCAATGTATTAGACAAAAGAATTCAACAAGATCATGTACGAATAGTTTGGTGACCATTAGAATTAGTGGAGCCTGCTTTCCTGTGCCTTTCAGTCTTGTCACTGACTTCAGTACCTGAGCCATGCAAACACTAAGTTAAGCATTTCCCTGCCTGAGCTAGTTACAAGAGCTTTGTCTCACTCGAGCTGTCCTGGCCTTCAGTAACACTGGAATTCACTCACCAGCCTATCCCTTCATCCTCATTTCCACTCCAGTCCCGCAATCTAAATGCCATGTTTCATCAGAAACAAGGCCATATTTTGGTACAATTCACCCATGAACATATTTTAAAAATAAAACTACACTTATTTATATACTAAAACTACACTTACCATTACCATGTTGGTGGTTAACATTGTGAGAGACAGATTGTTAACTTGGGATCAAACCAGAATCTAACTGTCCTTGGCAGCTGGGAGGTACAGCCGAATATATCATAGCTCCTGTCAAGGCACTTTCTAAAAAAAGCTCCAGGTCTACATTCACAGCAAGATCAGTGAACTCTGAACTTGTCAACACTGTCCTGTCCAGAGGTGTAATTAAGGGTTTTCAGCCAAGTTTCCCACTCGGACATTGGAGAAAATGTGCCACCCAAGAGGGTCAGGGGTCAAAACCACAAGGAAGGGAGCTGCCTAAAAATATACCCAGATAGAAATTCTGAATAAAAAGTAACATAGGCACTGACAAGGACTAAATCCTTGTCCTTCAAACACCTTCACATGATTTCCCCCAGACCTGATATTTTGGGATTTGTGGGGAAAATCAATGTTCTCTGTCCTGAACCCTGTTTTGGAATCATGCAACAAAAACAGGTCATCCTAGTAAAGAAAATCCTTCTCAAGCACCAAGGAACAAATGAATGAAAAAGAATCCTTAGAGAACCCAGTCCAGTAGTTTGGTGATTAGAGCACTTAGCTCAAGGACTGCTCATCTGTCTTCAAACACACGCCTGCGTGGTTTGAATCAAGATTATTCATGTCTCAAGACAGTGCCTTCTTCACCAGATTATCGGTTAACTAGGGGTACAACAAAAGACGCACCCTAATGATACAAGTTAAATTATTATTCATAAATAAACACACATTGTTCAGAGCCTTTTATGTCAGCCCACTAACTACCAACTTCAAGCATTAAACTTCTATCTTTTCTTCTTTGATGAAGACCATTTAATAAATGGTCAGCATTTATAACAGGAAATTTGCCACAGGATCTGCTTTTCAGCGTGTGATGTATGCTCATACATGGGCCAAAATAAAAGGGAGAGCAATGCAGTAACAATATCAGTGTGTGACAGTGAGAGCTAAGTGAATTGATAAAAACTACTGAGTGAGTAGGCAATGAAACGGCAGATTAAATTCAATGTCAGTGCATGAAAGATAACACACTAATGGAAAAATAACTGTCAGCATTCAGCCAGAGACCAGACAATGGTCTATAAATTAGATACTTTCACTCATGAAAAGGATCTTGGAGTCACTATAGATAGTATTCTGACTTTATCAGCTCAGTACTTCTCTGTGGTCAGAACCAAGTCAGGTACTAAAACTTATTATTATGAAGAAGGAATAGACAACTAAGCAAAAAAAAAAAAGAGTCTCTAACACTTCTTGGAGTTATGCTTGGAACATATCAAACAGGATATAGTAAAAACAGTACAGAGAAGGATGAAAGGGATGACAAGAAGATAGAAGAAATTAAATAGACCAGAACAGCTCAATCTGGAAATGACTCAACTGAACAGGCAATAGATATAAAAGAAGAATATAATATCCTGAATGCCAGAGAAAAGATGAACGGGAAACAATTATTTGATGTTTCACATAGCTCAGGATGTGGAAGACACCAAACGAAATGATCAGATAGCACACATAAAGGAAACCAAAGGAAGTTCTTTTCCTAAGTAAAAATCACATGCAAAAAGTATAAATGAGATCAAAAAGATAGACAAAAATCAAATAATAAAACTCTGTTAAGGCATATTTAATGTCTTGATCCTTACACCACCTGTGACTCCAGACAATCATGCAGGTAAGGAACTAATAGAGCCTATCAGGGAAATGTTGTTTTGTACTTTCATTGTTCTCTGATATGTCCCTTGCTGGTCACTGTCAGAAAGTTGGGTGGATGTCTGCCCTTGCCAATCATAGAATCATACAACAGTTAGGGTTGAAAAGGACCTTAAGATCATCTAGTTCCAACCCCCCTGCCATGGGCAGGGATGTCTCACCCTAGACCATGTTGCCCAAGGCTCTGTCCCACCTGGCCTCGAACACTGCCACAGTTGGAGCATTTACCACTTCTTTGGGCAAACTATTCCAGTGCCTCACCACTGTTCATTCTTATGTTCTTATATATTGTAATAAATGCCTGATTTTAAACAACAGAGCAGCTTCTGCAGACAGAGAGCCACTATTTACAAGTCCAATGCATGACTCAGTCTCCTGTGATACAGCAAATCTTTTTCAGACCCAACTGTACATCAGGTAGAGGAGGGATTCATGTGTGGATATCTTCTAGCCAAGACAGGTATATTTTGGGTACTGTAGTGTCTTATGCAAATTGCTTTAAGCAGGAAGAGGTTATACTCCTCAGGTATGTAATGAAGGAAGATTTTAATCAGTTCTGTTACGCAGTTTGCTGGAAACACATAAAATATGTTAAAATGTAATATTTTGCATTTTAAACTTTGTTGGAAAAATTGTACGTTTTTATTAAAAGTCTTTTAAAGACAAATAAAGCTGAATAAAAATATATAAAAAATAACCTATGCATTAAAAGCTCAGTAAATTTGTTATTTTCCCTCAGACACAAAAAAATCAATCATTTCAAGCTAAAATAGGAAAGAAATCCCAGAAACAAGAATCTCATTCAACTGATAAGCTTCTTTGAAAAGTTTAGCTGTGATTAGAAATTCTAGAAAAAAATCTAAAATATTGGTATTTTGCCTCTGACCTGAATTAATCAGATTACTGTTATGTCCTTCCAGCTGTGCTAATGGTGTGTGATGATTAAGTCTCTCTTCATTGATTGGGTTAAAATGCTCCAAACCATAAAGCTATTTTTTAATACAAATATTTAATACAATGTATAGGAATATTAGATATTTCTAAGAACTTCCTCAAAAAACAATTAGATATTAAGAGAAAAATACACTTAAAATACATCAGAAACTATTTCATGTGTCTGAAGTGATCAGTCACCAAAGTTTTGTAAGGAAATTAGTACTGTGAAAAAAAATTGTGAAGAAAATCCGAAATTATTTTCGCAAATACTTAAGAGAAAAAAATGATTCTAGACAGCATGGCTGGTATGGAAATTATTTGCTAGCCAAATGTTGCCTCAATGATATCCTTTCAAAGTTTTGGCAGTCAAATAGTGTTTGTAAAGTTTATATTGAACTAAAAGTCGGAATGATATTTCCTACAAGAATAAATATTAGTAATAAATTGGTCATGCATCTAATTATTTTTGGTTTACTGCAGCATTATTACCCATTTTTCCTCACAATTTCCCTTTCTGTAGCTGTGAAAGCAATCCACCAAAGCTGAAACATTATATGAAGAATGTGTCATGTTGTTTCTTCATGTGGGTGAAAACTTCTTTTTGAAGCATAGTGAAAAATGTGTGGGCTTCGTTGTTAAGTTTGTTAGTGCCAATAATACTCCAGTGATGGACAAAAGCCTATAAAAAAGTCTAACCTAATTATACTTAAATAGCTAGGGCGCCTCTAAAAAGTAAACAAATACTCTTCTGTGGCATTGCCTTCACCACAGTATTTCCTAAATTTAGAATGCATGTGCACCACAGGGTTGTATTTATACCAAGTAATGGTAAATGTTTACCTTTTCATACTGTATGTTTGCTATGCATTTAGAAAAATTAACTGAAATGAATAGACAAAAAATATGGCAAGAAATTGAAATATGAAAAGAAATCTAGCTATACATAAAGAACAAAAAATAAAATGTGAATTTAGCTGCAAAAATAGTGTAGTACCATATGAATAGCACTGTGAACAAATACTCCAGGGTGAAAGTTAACATAGACTTATTCTGCTAAGCAAGGTAGGATCCTTCAGAAGTCATTCAGATTTGAAGTGAATTTAGGTTAGGCAAAAGGTGCCAAGAAGAGAAACTAGAGCTGCTTTACCTTGATTTAAGCATGTTATGCTTTGGAACTACCCCTTACAAGGCCTTGTCAAAAACCAGAAATCCTATTCAGTGGAATATTCTAGGAAGAAAGAAAAGTCATACCACCTAAGTTTGGATACAGAATACCCCTGGAAATTTTTCATGGGGAAGAAAATCCTAACATGATACGCATTTACATAATCAAAATACTTTGTTGTGAAAATGTCATCTCAGTTACAGTTTCTAGCCCTCCTAGAACAAAAAGGACTTGACTTCACAGGGTAGGAACCAGGATGCTCAGGTACCCAGACACTCACCTTTGTAGCAGGGACCTCTTAGCTAGCACACCAGGTAAACTGGCTGGACTTCAGGCTCAGCTTGGCAGGAATTCTGCTGATGTTCTTTTGGAAACTTGTGAAACCTTTTACATGTTCACAAAACATTCCAGTTTTGAAAAACTACCACTTCCTAATGAAAACTCACTTCACCTAAAAGTACCATTCCATTCTAGAGATAAGGAAAATACTATTTATTTTTAATTGACTCTTTCTGGAATAAAATACAGGGTGAAACACAAAATTATTCCTGGGGCTTTTTTCTCAGAATGTTACTTGGGCCATGAATTGCCAGTCCAATTCCCATTCTTCTTAGTTAATAAATTTCTGCTCCTTCAGGAGAATATAATGCCAACATGTCTTAAGCTTTCCATTACTGATTCCACCTTTTCACATCATTTCCTCAGATGAAGTTATTTTACCATGCTCATCCTGTCAGCATTTCTGCTTTTTCTGTTAAAGACAAAAACAAGCAAACAACTGCAACAAAACAAAACAAAACAAAAAATGCAAGCTAGGACAGTCTATAGTCCCACTCCTTTCTATAAGAAGTATGACAGATACTGAACTGGCTAAAAAGAAAACCTATGCAGGTCTAAATATCTGAGTGTTATATCCTTACAGCAGGACCTGAAGAGCCTGTCAAAGTGTTTAGTTCATGACTACGTGGTATGGCATGGAAACTAAGTGCTCAGGTAGCAAAAACTGATAGAGCCCCACTGAAGTCCTCGTAGACCACCCTGCCTGCTCCTTCGTTCTCTTTTTCAGAAGAAAGATAATTGAATGATGTTTGCTGAGGGGTGCAACTGAGAGAGGGAAGATGCCTGGAGGCATGTGTCTGTGTCCAGATAGGACAACAGCTGAGCTAGCAAGGGTGTGTGTTTGGCTTTTTGGCGCCCTATTGCCACTGGCTTGAATGATAGCCTACCAAGGTAGCAGGTGCCACAGCATTGCTTTTGTTGCCTGCTGTAGCAGCCGTTATTTTTGTTGGCTGTGAGAATGGCAGCTGCCCAGCTTGCCAGGGTAGAGGTAGGGGCATAGCTTTGTAGCTTGTCTAGGATATCTGACATGGCACATAAATCACTACAATTAGTAATACAGTAGCCTTTTGCTTTCATACCACCATTACTAGATAAAAGGATGCAAAGACAGAAGTCAAGATAGATTTTTGCGCAGTATAGATCACATCAAATACAAAACTAAGCTGAATGCTCAAGTGCCCCTGGCTATAATTTTTGTTCATTTGCTCTTCTCTTTGCATGGACTAATGGCCTAATGTTCTCTCTTAGTTAGCAAATGGTGTAAATTATATAATATTTGATCTTGATTTATTTTCTCAGTCTGGAGTCCTTCTTTTATACACAGATTATCCCAAGAGGCCATTTATAACCATGATTCTACAGACTATAATCACAGCTCTAGGAATGTTAACATGAACACTTCTCTACTTTACCCTGAATATTCACCAGCATCTGCTATGGGATTAATATAAAAAGATTTTGCCACACATGGCAGCCAATTAACAAACAATATGTTGACATAGTTTGGGGCTATCCCTTCATCTTCTATGCAGAATCTGTTGTAGTGGTATCTCCAGGGGTTTAAATTGTAGTCCTCAGCTTCTTGATTTACATTTGGCCTTTCATTGACTCTTTCTGTCCTAATAGTATACTTTTTTATTTGTATACAAATATTAAATAGAAGTTAACTAGGATTTCCCCTTGTGTTCTTTGGCTGTTTAAGTCTACAATGGTGAGCTTTTGCTTCCTCCAGCTGGATGCCTTCAAATTTAAATTGTTCTGTTACTAAGGTAGGGTGCACAGGTGTGAGCACTCAGGTTTGAGTTGATTATTCTTTCTTCTGCATTTGTAGTGGAAATACTTTTATAATTTATGTAAATATTGGTGTTTCAAAGATCAGTAATGCTGCTGTTTATTTAGATTGATTCTATTTAAACTAGATACCATTATCCCTTCTGAATTAGTTTGCCTGAAATGCATTTTTACTATGGCAGTTTTAAGGTTTATTTTCAAATTCCCTCTTCTATGTTGCCTATAAAAGTTTTTTTAAACATTGAAGTTGGCATAATTTTCCATTGTTTCCCACTACATTAACTGCATCATTTATTCCAGTTTTCAGGATATTTTTATTCAGCAGTGGCTTGCCCCCAGTATCACTCCTATGCAAGTGGCCTTTTGACATGCGCAAAACTACAAACATGCCAAAATATAGGCATATATTTGTGCATGCACAAAACGTAAGTTCTCTTGTTGTTTTTGTCAGGAGGTGAAAGTGTCAAGAGCTGAGTACACCAGATTATTATTAAAAAATAAAAATAAAACTAAAAAAGACATCTGTGCTTGAGCCATTTAAATATAGTGTTTACTTCCTGGAGTAGTGCGAACATATTAGCTTCCTCTTCAAGATCTGCAAGATTGGGAATTGTTCCTTTTGCATTTAGCCATTTAAAATTTAGTCCCTGGATATAATAGAATGTTGTCATCTATGTTTCTTTTACAGTTAGTAGGTAAAAACAGTCATGTAGAGATACCAGTTCATCACATCTTGATATAGGTGTGTCTTAAGTGTGATTTTTATTCAAGTTGTACTGCTCCCTATGGTCTCTAGGCTTGTCATGCCTACTGATTTACTCTAACCTACCTTTTTTACTGTGTTTTTTTTAAACTTTTTCTTTTTCCTGTACCAAAGTAAATGGGATTTTTTTTTTCCTTTTTTTTTTCTTCCCTTTTGGGTTTAAGTGCATCCTGCTGTGACTGAAGTAAAATTTTAAAGCGAGTATCTCATAGGCATACTTTGGCCCAGTATTGATTTTACGTACAATTCTATACCCTCAATAAATATCAAAATTAAACTTGTTTCCCATCATAAATTAGTATTTAAAATTAATAATTCATCTGGGCTCAATTTAGACATTTTAAAATTTGCTATCCAGAAAGAATTGAAATTTGAAATTCTAATACATACTGAAGCAAAAAATTGAGAGGCTTTGATGTAAAGAATTGGAGAAAGTTTGTTATCTGAAAGGCTCAGCTGATGTGTGCTCTTTCCATATTGCAAATGGTAGGCAAGAGGAAAAGGAGAGGATGAAAATGTAAAACAAAAGTGAGCATAAGTTAAAAAATGTGAAAGGTCACCAAAGAGAAAGACTTACAGAGCCTGTGATCTGGATCCCGTTATCACCCTCCAAACAAAATAATGAGGTGTTATTATTTTTATTATATTGGAATGAGTAAAATGAACATCTTCAACACTGTTTATTTATCTCAAAACTAGGTCTAAGGGGAAATTCTCTGTGAAAACAGAATACTGGAGTAATCTAAAAGCAAAAATGTAAAAGAACTTGTTGTATGCATCTCTGTTTATGTTTATATGGAGATGGGTTTGGTTATATGAGTCTCTAAGCTAAGCACTATTTAGAAAGATATATAAAATGTAAAATGGAAATCTAGTCACTAAATGTTAACCTCTAAAGGGCTGAGGGGAACATTTATTTTGAAATAAAACAAAAATGAAAGTAAAGCTATGTTGCCCTTGGACAGCTTCATTCTCCTCTTAGCTATTTGGTTTCCCCATTAACCTTTTTCTTGCAAGTTTTGACAGTGAGGAATTTAAAAAAGTGTTTCCAACACGGCTTGAGCATTTACTCAGGAGTCACCTGAAGCCTGTGAATTCACAACAGTGAATTCTGAACAGCTGTTCTCAGATCCATCTCTGACCCAGGTCCACTCCATTCAGGGTGAAGGTCCATCACTCTCACACTGGGAGACTAACACACAACACGAAACATTTCCACGGCGTTAGGGCCAAAGTCAAGTGAAATCATATGTGTGCTTCATTTCTTATTAAATGCAAAAGATCTTGCAAACCCATAGTTTTCCTGTCTCGTGAAACAGCACAGAAAATATTTTAGTTAGCCAAGCTGTAACTTCTAATGAAATATGACAGGAGGTAATGAGTGAAATTGTATGTCAAGTCTCAGAGGATGTCTGTTAGGAAGTGGGAGGGGGAAGCCCTCATACAGTTTGTTTGAGACTTTTAGGGAAAACTACTCATAGTTATCAGCATTGTCTCGTAACAGTGAAGAATTAGGAGAATAGCCTAACTGAGCAGAAGCAGATGAGCCAAAGCCAAGATACTGTGTCATTGTTAACCTCTTCATGTTTGAGAACTGAGAAATATCAGGGAAATTTAGATGTATCTGTTGCTTATCATTTTCATCCTGCTCAGTAGTACTGAGATGTTAATTCCTGTGATGGGATTTTGATTTGACCATGTGCAGGGAATTTAACTATAACTTAAGTTATAATTCAATGTGTCAGATCGATGATGTCAATGAATGCTGATTTTTCGCAGTAGTATTTGTTGCTGTTAGTGCAATAATGAAGACAGGTGGAATTATTTAATGATGTCCAACCAAAGGTTGAGCTGACTTAGAACAGAATGGTGCACTCACTTTTCTGATAATGACACAGTTTTCAAATCACTGTGCAGTTAGATATTTTACTTTTTTAAAAATACATAAAGATTATAAGCCACAGACTCTGAATGTTGATAAGACACCTTTACTCACACTAGGAATGGAGGTATTACTTTGTATTACCTAAGCTGTAAAAACTTAAAGATGTGAAAAAACGTATTGTAACTTTGCCAAGGTAACTCTGTATCTTGGCACTAATTCTTCTGCTATCTGGCTGCATTTTACTCAGCTGAAGTATTTGAGTCAAGACTCTTTTCAGCAGACATTCTATCACTCATCTTCTCAGTTACCTTTGCATCAATCCAATATTTATTTTACATGTCCCATGTTCAAAGGTTCTGTGTACCTACACAAACTGAAAAAATAATGTGGAAACATAGCATATCCTAATTTAAGATATCAAATAATCATATACTAATTAACATTTTCTGATTTAAATTGTTATGCTGCATTTCTTAAAATGCCCTTCTGTCCCAATTCTTGAAAGCCTTTGAAAATTAGCTTCCAAGTAAGGAAAACCTATTTAATAACCTACAGAATATAAAATTTTATTTTGTGAAACTGTACACTTCAGCATATTTAAAGACTAATTAGACCTTTCATATCGTAAGGCAATATGGATAATATTTATGCTTCATGATTTAAAAAGTCTATCCTGTGATAAAAAGGAAAGCTGATGTACTTGTTTTCAATTGTTTCTGTTCACTTTTTTTAAATATCTTTCTTTCATTTGATGCCTTCCACTATACATTGTCTCAGAGAGCAAGCCCAAAGAGATTTCAAAGATATTCTGAAACTTAAGAATCCAGAAATACAGGAAAATGTAATTTTTCATAGGAAGAGCCTTGAATAATGACAAAGAAATAGAAAATTACCAAAGTTACAGGATTACTAAATATGAAGTGAAGGATGTGATTGTTGATCCCTTGACCTCTAGAATTAAAGAGAAAGCAAATGTGTAGCTAAACACTGCAGCAAGCTGATGTCTTGCGTGTTTTTTCATACCTATTTTTATAGCAGCACTTATCTCTTCGATGTTTAAGTTGCTTTTGATTATGCTTTTTTCTTCACATTTTACCTTTCCTTGTCAATTAGATGTTGAAAGAAGAATCCAGTCTTTTAAATAACTGATTGTTTTCTCAGGCACGGAATAAACACTAAGGATCAGTCGTGTTTTACATTAAAATAGTATGTTTACATAGGGAAATTTACACTCCTGGATTCTCCCTGTGTCAATACATATGCATGCAAGTGTTCCAAACTTCAGTGCTCTCAGTTAGTTAGAATACTACAGATTTTTTTCCCCTAATTGGATGACTCCCCTGGAGTTTCTAGCACAAACTACTTCTGTATGTAAAATGAAAGGTTTGTTTCTGTCTGTAATTATACATATCTTTTTGAAATTGATTTTATATTTGTGACATTCAAATTCAATTTCTCCAATGTTCGCAGAAAATCATGACACGAGCAAAGCACAATTATGGCTGAATAAAATAATGTAAATTTTTAACCAAATACTAAAGGAAAATTTTGTCTGGAAGCTAAAGTCTTGACTATGTAACTGATAACTAGTCCTTTACAATAGTCCTTTACAAAGTTAACTTTACCTTTCACCTTTTCACCCTTTGATGTAAAGGATATTTGAGTGGGAAGGATGAACTAATTCCAAATTAAGGATCTTTCTATAGGAAAATCATGGTTAAAAAAATAAAAAAATATAAAGAGACTAATATTTTACCCTGGGCCTATTAATTAGATAGCTGTAGGTTTTCATACTATTTTTTACTTTAAAATGAAGACTGTGAGACAAAAAGCTACAGCTAATTATCTGGAGAGTTACTGTTCTGTAAGTTAAGCTTTGGCTGAAACACCCAAAGCACCCTACAACTTTATGAGATACATAAATGAAAGTACTGATGGAGATCTATAGATAGCAGTGTATAGTCCTTGAAGATGGAAGCATATATCTCCAAATCAAAGACACAATTTATTAAGACTTTAAGCTTAAGACAGCTCTTGCTCTAACATCAGTTCCTTCTACATGGTCGGTACCAACCAATTATTTAACCTCAGATTTAACACTCTTTATTCATATCAACAGCCCTGTCAAACACTGAATATTCTTTAGGTCCCACATCTGTCCTAGCTACGAATGCTAGCTACAGCCAAGGGCAGAGTGGTGTGTAAGACCTCTCCAGTAAGATCCCAGCATTCCATATGCTGTATTGATTCTAGCAGTTGTTTGGATCAAGATAAGGTGGGAGCTGTGGCTTTAAAACATGAATTCTCATATTAGTTGGGAGTAGCTGTAATTTGCTCCACCCTACAGTCTATATGTGGTCTTCCTGCTTGCAGCAAACAACCAGCTTAGTTCCCAGCTGGAAAAAATATGTGGATACCTCTACCCAAGGCAATCTTGAAAGTGTTGCCGCCTAGGTAAAGTTGCAGACACAGTTAATTGCAATAAGGAAAGTAGGGCATGCAGCTGAAGGACACCTCATATACTCCCTATAGCTAAACATATATACGGTTATATACTTCAATGTAATTTTATCTGGATGAAATTATTTGTGTTGGGGCAGCACAATAGGCTGCCAGTGTGTAAACAGTCTCTTAACATTTTGCAGCCCATTAGATTTTGCTGCCTGAGGCAACCTCCTGCTCTGTGTGGTTATACAGTCCTGTTTTTATTTTCTATTGTTGTCAGATGTGAGCCTATATATCACTCCTTTCGGGAGAGGCTGTACTCAACGTTGCTGTATGTAACTTAACAGCAGCAGCTGTGATGGCAGGCAGCTACTTAATGATCCTGTTGGCCAGTATAAAGTTACTGGGTGAAAAACAAAAGGAAAATAACAGTACTAAATAGACAAAACAAGTGAATAATATGCTTTACTAACTACTTCCATTTCTATAAATAGGACATGTGGGTAATAAAATTATATTTCCTATGCCTGAAGTGCCATTTGCGAAGGACCAGCTCAGAGCTGGCAGCAATTCCAAATATGTTGTTTCCATGTCAGCAAGTCCATTTTGGGGATTAAAATGACCTTCCCAGATGGGGAAGCATTTGGTACTTCCCAAACCTGTAGTCAAAAGGATTCTGAATGCAAACATGAAATTCAAAGAATGGGCAAGCAGATTAGCCAAATGACACAGCCCTTGTGCTCAAAGATATTGAAGCCTTTACAGGGAAGCTGCTATTAAAATGAATCATCTGCTAATTGTTAACACATGCTGAGACACCACTGCTATCTACTGTTATAAATGTGACAAAAACATGGTGTCATAAGATGTATGGGCTGATATTTCATACTCTTTCATCTTGAACCGTGCACCAGAAGTATCAGAGTATCCTATCTGTAACATATTGACATGTAAGAAAAAGCCACAGAAAAACTGAGAAATAAATATATTTATGGAGAACTGTTTAATTGCACATCTGGGGTGAAATCTAATACATGTAAATAGGAAGTTGAATGGGACACGTTACCATCATAAAATGTTAATATTAATTAGTTAGAAAGTTTTTAGCTAGTCATTTAGCCAGTACTCAGGACCCCATGGGCTGTTTGTTAGGAGGAAAAACTGAGTCATCGGTGCCTTGGATGTCAATCTGTTTGTTCCAAAAAAATCCAGTCTTATTTCCCTCAAGACAGCAAGAATCAAGCAGCAGAAGACAGTTTCCATATCTGCAGTTGTGGCTCCTTTCAAGCCAGCACATAACACTCAGTGCCATGCAGGGTCTGCTTTGTTAACTACCTCCACTGCTCTTACTACTTCCACATAATTTCCCCTGCTTCCTTCTCACAGAGATGCATCTGTTTCTGTGTGATCAGTTCCCAGGGTATGGATGAAATGACACAGGGCTGCATCATTGGAGGAGATGCTGTGGGTACTAGTCCCTGCTTTTAAGCTCTGTATTCAACAAAGGAACTCAGTGGCTTCTTCCACCTAATTTAAGATGCTAAGAGCTGCAGTTCCTGACAATTCTGTTAACTTTGGCTCAAAATCCTCTTTTACCAATTTTTTTCTAACAAACTCATCATTTTTGACAGCCTCTGTTGTCATATGCCCAAATTGTTATACTCTGATGTCTGTAAAATGGTTGGCGCATATCGTTCCATGAAAACCATGACCTCATCAAACATCATAGAATCATAGAATCATAGAATAGTAAGGGTTGGAAAGGACCTCAAGATCATCGAGTTCCAACCCCCCTGCCATGGGCAGGGACACCTCCCACTAAACCATGCCATCCAAGGCTATGTCCAACCCCACCTTGAACGCCGCCAGGGATGAAGCATCCACAACCTCTCTGGGCAACCCATTTCGGGGCCCCACCACCCTCACAGTAAAGAATTTCTTCCTCACATCCAATCTAAACCTCCCCTGTTTAAGTTTAAACCCATTACCCCTTGTCCTCTCACCACAGTCCCTAATGAAGAGTCCCTCCCCAGCATCCCTATAGGCCCCCTTCAGGTATTGGAAGGCTGCTATGAGGTGTCCACGCAGCCTTCTGTTCTCCAGGCTGAACAGCCCCAATTTTCTCAGCCTATCTTCATACGAGAGGTGCTTCAGTCCCCTGATCATCCTCGTGGCCCTCCTCTGCACTTGTTCTAACAGTTCCATGTCCTTTTTATGTTGAGGACACCAGAACTGCACACAATACTCCAAGTGAGGTCTCACGAGAGCAGAGTAGAGGGGCAGGAGCACCTCCCTTGACCTGCTGGTCACACTCCTTTTGATGCAGCCCAGAATACGGTTGGCTTTCCGGGCTGCAAGAGCACACTGCCGGCTCATGTTCATTTTTTCATCAACCCACACCCCCAAGTCCTTCTCCACAGGGCTGCTCTCAATCTCCTCCCCGCCCAATCTGTAGCTGTGCCTGGCATTGCTCCCACCCAGGTGGAGGACTTTGCACTTAACATGGTTCAACTTCATTAGGTTGGCATCAGTCCACCTCACAAGTGTGTCAAGGTCCCTCTGGATGGCATTCCTTCCCTCCCATGTATCAACCGAACCACACAGCTTGGTGTCATCGGCAAACTTGCTGAGGGCGCACTCAATCCCACTGTCCATGTCACCCACAAAGATGTTGAACAAGACCGGTCCCAACACCGATCCCTGGGGGACACCACTCGTTACCGGTCTCCAGCTGGACACTGAGCCACTGAGCACTACTCTTTGCGTGCGGCCATCCAGCCACTTCTTTATCCACCGAGTGGTCCACCTATCAAATTGATGTCTCTCCAACTTAGAGAGAAGGATGTCATGTGAGACAGTGTCAAAGGCTTTACACAAGTCCAGGTAGATGACATCAACCGCTCTGCCCCTGTCCATCAGTTCCGTAGCCCCTTCATAGAAGGTCACCAGATTGGTCAGGCAGGAAAGGAGTGTGACCAGCAGGTCAAGGGAGGTGCTCCTGCCCCTCTACTCTGCTCTCGTGAGACCTCACTTGGAGTATTGTGTGCAGTTCTGGTGCCCTCAACATAAAAAGGACATGGAACTGTTAGAACAAGTGCAGAGGAGGGCCACGAGGATGATCAGGGGACTGGAGCACCTCTCGTATGAAGATAGGCTGAGAAAATTGGGGCTGTTCAGCCTGGAGAACAGAAGGCTGCGTGGAGACCTCAGAGCAGCCTTCCAATACCTGAAGGGGGCCTATAGGGATGCTGGGGAGGGACTCTTCATTAGGGACTGTGGTGAGAGGACAAGGGATAATGGGTTTAAACTTAAACAGGGGAGGTTTAGATTGGATGTGAGGAAGAAATTCTTTACTGTGAGGGTGGTGGGGCCCTGGAATGGGTTGCCCAGGGAAGTTGTGAATGCTTCATCCCTGGCGGTGTTCAAGGTGGGGTTGGACATAGCCTTGGATGGCATGGTTTAGTGGGAGGTGTCCCTGCCCATGGCAGGGGGGTTGGAACTCGATGATCTTGAGGTCCTTTCCAACCCTTACTATTCTATGATTCTATGATTTCCCCTTAGTGAAGCCATGCTGGCTGTCCCCAAGCACCTTGTTGGTGTTCATGTGCCTTAGCATGCCTTCCAGGAGAATCTGCTCCAAGATTTTGCCAGTCACAGTTTTGTGTTGAATATGCAGGAACTTCAGAACCAAAAATCAGTTCTTGGTTTTGAAAGTATTTGTTGTTGTTTTCAAAACTGCTGGCTTTACACCAAGGGCAAGGAGAAATATTTCTTCCAATGCTGGGAATGTTTTTTCATTACCAATATCTACAGGACTATTTTATTTGAGACTTTAAAACTTTGTCTAATGTTTCTGGTTTAAGAACTACATGGTAGTCACCTCAAGCCTCTGAGAGTGCAGTAAAAGGGTTCAAAAGAAAGTCAGTCAGCATAGCTGGTGCAAGCTGCAACACAGACATGTAGACAAGCAGACAGAGTGAGGAAGAAGTTACACTTTCAGACAATTTTACTGTTAAGGTGCTGTGAAGCTGTACATGTGAAGGTCCTCAGCTTTGGTTGAAGCCTCTGTTCCATGAGAAGACTGGGTTGTGGGCAATATTGTCTGCACCTTGACCTTTGTAAAACCGCTATCTTTTCAGTTTGCTGGTTCCAGTGATAATCTAATTAAGATGTCTGAAGTATTCTGTCCATTTTTATACCTCCATGATAATTCTCTTGCTATTCCCATATATTTTCTGCACTCCACGGAACAAAAGCAGAGACAGCAAGCGCAGGTCAGGGCATAGCTGAAACCTAAGGCTTATGTATCTGTGTATCAGCAGTGACCTGTTGGAGAGATGCTGCAGAACTCTGTCCCATACACCTGTGTTTACACACAAGTGATTGAGCTCTTCAGAAACGACACTGTGAAACCAGTTTATCCACATTCGTATTCTTCACTGTCAGCAAGTTCCAAGCTTTGAAAAAATATGACACGGAGAAGAAATATATAGTTTATTGGGGAGGGGGTGTTGTGGAATCTTTATTTACTATTAAATAGTAAATTGAACACTCGCCACTGAGTGAATTTCTGTATTGTTGAAACTGAAGTTAAAGCATAATGTTTCTTTAGCTGCCACATGAGGCTAGGCTTTATTACAACAGGAATAACTCAAGGCAGAGTCATCTGATCTTTGATGAAGCTAAGAATGATACCTACAAGTCCTGAAATATATAATTGCTACAGACATACAAAATGATGGTATTCCTAAACATTTCACAGTGTTTTGTAACAATACATACATTTTTAAATCGAACAGAGAAGGAAAAGTTGTCCCTCAGTATCGCCCTGAAGTTTTTGCTCCATGCATATACTGCCCTTCGTCAGAGCTGCCTGTATCTTAAATTAGCTAGGAGCCACTGGTACCTTCATATTTTGCTACTGGAGATGAATACACACTGGGAAATTAAAAACATATGGGAGGAAAGTAGGTTTTTTATTCTTTGGTCAGTTCCTGGTTTAGGGATGTGTCTAGCATAAATTTTATTACCCTCATATCTCTCATTTTTATTATGCTTAGAAACAGTCAGGCCACAAAGCAAAAGAAAGGTTCTCTGATGTGCTTTTCTATCACTTCCTCACTGATCTTTGTTCACATAACATTCTTTTCCTATGACAGTGTTCCGCAACTCTATCATTTCCACACTCCAGATTCCACATCTTCTGAGCACTACACCTTTTAAATACCCATAATAAAACATTCGCCTTATATGAGCATTATATTGGAGCTTTTATTTCCTATTAACACTATAAGCGATCATTGTTTCCTACATTTATAGGATTTGAATGTATGTCTTCAAAAATACTTTAAAGATCAAATGAGAAATGTTAGAAAAGGCAGCCTGATAACCAAAAAATAAATAATCAAGGTACAGTATACTCACATAGAGATAAGAGGAAAAATGTCGGATGTGCAGTGCTATTTTCAGTATCAAATTCCTGTTTGAAGTATAACATTCAGCATTTACATATGTTGAATATCCAATAGCTTTTCTATGTCTCCCTTTGCCCTGCTTATCCATTCTATGACTGCCTCTTGGGCCACCTTACTGCTATATCTATCCTAAATAGACAATGTGTAATAACTTAATCTCTGTCACAGTTAGAAATATATTTCATCCTTTCTATGATGGCAAAACAGCCAAAATTTTTCTTTTGCCTGCCACAATAAGGAGTAAGCCATCCTAGAGATGACCATCTGTCCTGGGTTCAGCAATAGCAGTCGTTTTTTCTCCCTCTTAGTAGCTGGTGCAGTGCTGTGTTTTTGACTTTCGGCCTGGGAACAGCGCTGATAACACAGATGGTTTTAATTGCTGCTCAGTAATGTTTACTCTGACTAAGCACTTTTGGAGTCTCATGCTGTGCCAGGGAGGAGGGGGGAAGCCGGGAGGAAGCAGAGACAGGACACCTGACCCAAACTAACCAAAGAGGTATTCCATATCACAGCACGTTGTGCCCACTATATAAACTGGGGGCAGTTACCCAGAAGAGTTAGATCACTGCTCAGGTCGGGCTGGGTATCAGTCAGCGTGTGGTGAGCGGTTGTATTTGCCTCCTTGTTATTTCCCTTATCATTATTATTATTGATGGTAGCAGCAGTGGTTTATGTTATACCTTAGTTACTGGACTGTTCTTATCTCAACCTGTGGAAGTTACATTCTTTCAATTCCCCTCCCCATCCCTCCAGGAGCGGGGGGGGAGGTAAAGGGGGCGGGGAGGGGGGGAAAGAGGAGAGTGAGAGAGTGGCTGTGTGGTTCTGAGTTACGGCTGGGCTTAAACCATGACACCATCATACCTGAATCCAGCTTGAAAGAGATCAATACTCTATGGGTATTCTTTTTCATTTACTCCCTTCTTGGACAGTAAAATGTTTCTAAAATTAAGACTTCTATTTTTAGGGCTTTTCCCTTGTGAAGAGAGGGAAAAGAACCTTCAAAAGCAATTCAGCCTGTCTAAGAGCTCATCTGTCTTGATGGTCTTCCTTGGTGCTCGTAGACCAGAATCCTCATCATGCCCAGAGAGAGGTGGAATGAAGATGGTTTCCAGTTTTGGAAGAGTCCAAAAGAAGAAACTGAAGTTGCTATTATCAATAATTTCCCTTCTGGTTAATGTTATAATCTTGGTGAAAATATTTTCTTGTGGGGACTCTCAGAATTTTAGGTGCAATTTTCTGTTATCTTGTTTTTCTTGTCTCACATATTTGCCAGATAAGTACTTTTTGGGGATAAATACCTGTATAACTCCTCGTTTTCAGTACTTTGTTCAACAATATGAAAAATCTGTTATACTTCCATCATATTACTGGCCAATATTAGGCTGGGTATCTGACCCTTAGGGAAGGTATGTGACGTGGGTACTTGAAATCCACTGATTCAAGTGTGAATATTGTTAGCAGTTCACATTGTGTAACACACATTTTCAATGCCACAAAAAGTACTCCATCTTGATGATGAAATGCATGGATTAGAAGAAAGGAGAGGAATGTCTATAGAATAATGTAGCAATTGTTGGAGTCATATCTCTTCCACTAAATGTAGTCTCGAGGACAGCTCTTCTAAGAAGGGATTTCACACCTCCTTTTCTTTGTTCACGTGCCAGTAACAGATATGAGTGACTCATAACTTATCATGCAAAAATATTTATAAATATTTACATGGCTACTCTGGTAGATTCTTAGAATTCTTCAAAAATTCTTAGAAAGCTAAACCTAGCATAAGAACTGAGTTAAATCATATCAATTGATTGTGGTCAACATTCAGATATGTTTTAGAAATGTTAACTAGCTTACAATATTTGGAGCAGAATATTTCACTGACTTCTATAAATTATGAAGTTTTCTAACTAACAGCACATTTCAATTTTTTTCATTTATTTTCCTCTTTTTTTATGAATATAGTAACAAATTAACCATAATGGCAGGAATATTCTTCAGAAAATGGTAACACTGAGAATCTACTACTGGTACTGGAACTCTATTATGGGATAAAAGCTGCAGGTCTAGAAACAAATAGCAAAATATTTTGGAAAAAACAGGGAAAAGTGACAACAAAAATTGTATTAGTGAACATACAGATCAGAATTCAACCCTCAGGTTTTCTCATCACTTTAACTTTTCACCACTAAAACTTTTCAGATTTCATGTATCAAAAACGTACTAAGTATTTGTACTGATTGTTCAGCAGGTTCTAGATTATCTCCAGAAATAATGAATAACCTTGACAAAGAATGCATTAAGTAAAGACCTTGTTGAAATAATGGGGTGAGAGGGGGAAAGCTGCAGTTATTTAAATTAGTTATTAATTAAGTCACTCATCACCATTTGATGTCTCCATTTTGTTTTGTGTTTTACTATCTTCAGAAAGGGAAACTACTATTAGATGTCATGTCACAACATAGATGAGGATACCTTGGGTGTAGATGTGTATTTAACTCAGATATCAAGGCATCATACTGAAAAAAAAATAAACAAGCTGGTTTATAAAATAAACTATAAACAGTATTGTTGGAATACTTTTTTAGCATTTAAGAACACATCTAGAATTATTCTATTGTATTAATCTACATTTGTTATATTCTAGTGGAGAAACATCAAGAATTATCTGTATTCAGTACAAATTAAGGTTTACCTAGTGATCTAGAAATGGAAATGAACTAGTTCACATTAGGAGCCTTAAGCTCCAGCCATACAGGTCCATCAGTTTCTGTTTTGAAGTGAAAACTTAAAATGTGTAGAAAGCAACATGGTCATTAAAGAAATTCAGGCACATGGTCCCCATGGGACCAACTGAATATGAAATCTGAAGAAAATAAATAGATCTTTATGACAACAGTGAAATTCCACATCATCACTACCCTGAAGGAGCTCTAATTTTCTTTATTAAAAATGTACATTGGATAACAATGAAAAATGCATCAATAATCATATTTCGGCGACAAGGGTTTAAACAGAAATGCGGATCAGCTCTTTTATGATAAAAATCCAAGATGAGGAAAAAAACTGCTTCAATAAAAAGTAGTTCCCAAGCAAATTTTCTGTAGTAACTCTATACTGGAGAAAATTTTAAGCAAAGTACTACTGATCAGGAAAAAATAAATCAAGTAGTAGGTTATATGCACTACTAAACAGTCATCACAAGAGCTCACATTCCCTAAAATAACATGAAAGGATAGCTGAAGGACAAACCATGAGCTATTTCAGAAACGAAGAATGGATGGTTTTCTGTAATTCTCCTAACTTTTTAATGCACTGAAAGGCTGAAGAATATAGGTCTTTTTGTGAACTTTAGCTAACCATCAGTCATCACTAAAATAATTGTCTTGTATCACTTGTGCTTAGTGACAGAAATATACAAATATATATAGTGAGATAAAAAATAATCAAAGTACACCTGGTTATTATTTGTAAAGTCTTAACTGTAAGTTTTTAATGATTAATTTATCTGGCATCTAATACCTTAATAGATCATGAGAAACATCAAGGGAGGAATGTGGTACTGCATTTTTAAAGTCTCTTTCTCTCTCACTGAATGATAATAGGCATGGAAGCTATCATTAGTCTTGTTAGATGATGGCTCCTTTAGGAATCTCTTATGTGTTACCTTTTAGAGGGAAGGTCAGAGAAAAGTCCCCTGGGAATCCCCTTGCAGGATACAGCTAACACAAGCGTAAACTGTATGGAAATGGCTAAATTATCTTTAGAGAGACCTTGGTCTTTCACATCAATCAGACCTTTCTGAACTAGCAAAACAGATAAGCATCCTGCTTGCAGGACTGTTACTATCCATATGTTTGTCATGACTGTCACAACAAATTTTGAATAAAAAGACCATTGTCTTACTGTTCTAGTCTGTTATTAAATGCTAAAGGTAGGTGCAATTTATTTTACTAAGAGCTACATGAATGGTGAATACAAAAATGTAACATTTAAGGTTGTAGTTAAAATACAGAGGGTTGGGAAACATAAAAGTTAATGCTGCAAGAGCAACCTCAATTCTACCACTGCACATATCTTATACATTTTAGGGCAGAGATTTTACAGCATAATCAATAATCTATTAAGCTTCACATTTAACAAGGAAATGTTTACAAATGAAGTATTTCTAGAATATATTCCACAATTGTTGAAAACTTAGTGGATTTCTTGACTTTTCTTGACTTTGGTTATATAAACTTGATGTTCTGTATTTAAATTCATTTTCATTTTGAAGATGTTTGGGAGGACAGCCTTCTCCCAGTGTTTAGTTTATTGTTTCTATTGTTTTAATTCCTACACCATTAAAAAAAAAGGCATGAGAAAGAGTGAAAGCAAGCTTCATATGCATTTGCTCTTTTTGTCCTTTTAGAACAGCTTATGTGGGCTATAAAGCAAAGCAACAATAGCTCATTTGTATTTTTCCACAGTGACTATAAGTCTGCTTTGATAAAGGAATTTTAAATCATAATTTACTATTTTTACTATCACAGGATCTAGATGAAACTTTGGACAGACAACAGAATGATTGGAAATGCAGTGATAAGGTCCCATTTTGAAAGGTATTCATTAAAACTGATAGAATGAAGAATACTTTTTCAGAATAAAAAAATCACAGTTTTTACAAAGAGTAAATTTTCCCTAAGGGCATTCAGACCTTTCCTGAAGCTTCGGGTTTTGCTTTAAGTTTTAAATTTCTGCGTAACAGCAATTTCAAGCAGCAGCTTCAAATATCACTTGTCTTTACACTCAACATGTGAGATATTACCAGTCTTCATAATCTGGGCACCCAGGCATTGCAGAAGAAATAATAATTAATTCCTTTACCATACACATTGGGGCCATACTCACATGTTATTGTGGAAACCAAGGGGAACCTAGTCATGTACGATCAAAGTGATGAATAATTTAAGC
Organism: Amazona ochrocephala; assembly: GCA_039720435.1. Classification (NCBI taxonomy): domain Eukaryota; kingdom Metazoa; phylum Chordata; class Aves; order Psittaciformes; family Psittacidae; genus Amazona; species Amazona ochrocephala. The sequence continues at coordinate 59,234,920 of CM077878.1, forward strand.
CAATAAATATCCAGGGTTCCCCATTACCTTCAGGGAAATCATGTTGAATGCTGGACAGGCTGCACAGCATGTGTGGGGTACTGTGCATATAAGGCATAAAGGGCTGCTTTTATGAAATTTAGCTAATTAGCCCATCTCTTTTACAACAGTAACTTTCATTTACAGCATAGATTAGGTTTGAAATGAAGATATCCTTTCTGAAGCTATTTGTGAACTTATTATATGGTGTACCCTACCTTCTTTCTGTAGATTCCTGCCCTGTGAATTTATTGATTACCCTCATATTTACTCAGAATTAAAGTTAGGTTGGCAAGATTGCCAGCTTGAGGGTATGGCTGGCGCTACTCAAATATATTCCATATAGAATGATATGAGTAAGGTAATCGTTAATTATTGTACCAGGTTATATTGGGATACACCAGAAAGCCCTTAGCCTGAGAATCCAAACAGTATTTACATATGAAATGTCTCTGACAGCTCTTGCTATTATAGCTCAGGATGTCTTTATCTGTCTCCAGGTACTCTTTGCTCTTACACTTTTCTCTGTGGTCTTTAGCAATAAATGACGTGTTTCTGTAAAAAATGCTAGTTTTTCCCAGCAAAGCTGAAGTTTTGGGGGATCTGATTTATTTGCCATCTAAAGTAGCAATAAAATTTGAAAACCTCCTTCTCTGAGACTGTGTTTAAAATAATCTGCGCGCAAGTGGCCACAATAAGTGTCTCCAAATCCACTGAACTTACTCCATTTTGCACAGTTCTCCATGTCTGAGATTCATTTTGGATTCCCTAATTCGACTCTCACCACATCCTGGCATATTCTCTGTCCCATTTTCTCATTCAGTATTTTTAAAGGGTATCTTTTCTCTACCAATCCACGAGATGATGGCTGTTACAAGGTTTATGTCAATGAACAAGCAAGGATAGTCAATGACTAAAAAAATCTCTCACTGGATCCTGTGACAGATGTCAGAAGCAAGCTAGAAAACTACTGAAATCAAAAGTAAACAGAAGTCCAGCTCAGTGTTTTGCTTTAACTAAAATTAACTTAGTGATCAATATCTTCTCAACAGTTCTCTGAGATGGAAATATATTCAGGTATGGATATGGAAATGAGGATGATAACCTCTTTTTTTCCTAAAATGTCAATTCCATTCCATAAATCTTACTTCTTCAGCAAATCTTGTGTGACACAGATTATCTCCTTCAAGGGAGATAATATCCCCAGAAATAACATAAATATTAGGGAGATAATATATCCTCAGAAATTTCCTCAAGGTCTCACAGGACTGTGGCTTTGGTGTTTTCTATCCTATTTGTATGGCTATTGAGGCACAAATATTTGCTCCCAGCAAATCTTCCCAGAACAGTCTTTCCAGGGGGTTTCCGGACTTTATTCACAGGATGGATACACATGTGCCTATGTCTTTAAAACTCAGGCCTTTCTTTCTCAGGAAGCAGGCACCAGGATGACCTCATTTATTTGTCTGTCCCATTTGTTGTCCCTTTGCTTTGATTTTGCTCCTCCTTCTAATCTTCTCTGTGACTACCCCTGTATATCAAATGGCTTTCCTTCAAATTTATTTCTCCTGAGCTCTTGCCTCTTTCTTGTATATTTGTAATTCTTTGGTTCTTTTTACAGTACAGTGGCTTTTTTGTAGTTTTCATTTAAAAAAGAATTTCTGTAAGTTTCAAATTTTGCTTTTAATTTCATAATTTCTAGAAAACCTTTTTTTTTTTTTTTTTTACTTAATTAGCAGCTTTCTCCTGCTATGCCTTCCATCTTCAAGTTGTGTTTGATCTGTGAGGGATTTATGATTTATTCTCAGAGTCTTGACGACTGGTTATTTTGCCTGTTTCTCTGGCCAAGTATTATATTTGCTGTATCTTAAAACTAAGTAGCAGAAGAGATCACAAAAAGACACAAAGACATGTTTTTCCTTATTTCCATGATAGTGTGCTAATTGATTTAGCCAAATGTGAATTTGTCCAATCTCTTTCAGTTGAAGGAAGATAAGGCTTCTTTGAATTAGGAGTTCATCATCCGGTTGCAGAAATGAACTTAGCATTGACTACTAGGACTTGTACTAACCTAGCACAAACATGGATGTTTTGGAGCCAGCAGCTTCAGACAGCTTTAGTGTCATGGACGATTTTGTTTGTTTGATTGTTTGTTCCTTTTTTTTGTTTTAGTTTTTGTTTTCTTTTAATGAACCTATTGTTTCTCTGGTATCACTACCTCTTTTTAGGTATTTGTATAACATGCTGGACATTAACCTTGCCTACAATGGATAGTTCTCCACTTCTAACAAGAAGACTTGCTTTCCTCTTTCTTGATCTTGGTATGGGAATCTTTATATGATATTAAAAGGTCCTTTTACCAATGATTAGCAAACAAAAGTAAAAAAAGGAAGAAAAGAGAAGTGAAAAAACAGGAAAATATGTAAAAAGGAGAGAAACAAAAATAAAAAGAAAACAAAGGAAAAAAGGGAAAATGGAAAAAATGAAAAAATGGAAAAATTAAAAAAATGAAAAGGGAAAAATGAAAAAATGGAAAAATTAAAAAAGGGAAAAGGGAAAAAATAAAAAGGGAAAGAGGAAAAGGGAAAAATGAAAAAAAAAAGAAGAGAGTGGACAGAAAGAGGAAGAAATAGAAAGAGAAGGAAAAGAGAAGGAAAAAAGAAGGAAAAAAATAAAGAAGACAGTAGGAACAAAACGAAAAATAATTTGCCATTAAAATCCTAAAAGAAGATTGTCTTAAAAGGACTCAAATACAAAAATCCTCAGTCTTCTGTATCTCTGCTTACCCATCACTGAGCTCACAGAAAAATATTTCTCCATGTGTTTCACTTCATCACAACTGGACATGAACTTGAGATCCAAAGAGGATCTCATATACTAATAGGGTATCCTTGACTTGGAATATTGCTATTCAGGGCTTATCCGCCAAATTTAATTTATTTTTCATGGACACCAATGTTTATTTGTTGGTGTCCATCAATCTGTTCCTGACAATGTTGTCTTTCCCTGATACATTTTCCTGAGGTTACTTACGAAACTGAAATCAAAATAATTGTCATTCAGCAAGTCTCGATGAGATCATTTTGTTCCAACAGAGATGCCCAGACTTTGCCTCAAGTCAAAATTTTCTACCATTAGGTCTTCATTTGTTCAAATAGGGTTCAAGGTCAAGAACATCTGAAAATTATTATTAAACAAGGGATACTAATATCTCTGAATGAAGAAAGAGTGCAATCAATAAATAAAAAGAAGAGCCAAAGTAAATACTACTCAACGAGAAGACAAGAGGAAGTCTCCAGTTTTCCTGGTAATTTTATGCAGTTGCACAACTGTAGATGTTTTATTTATAGTAACAGATAACTTTTTTTCTGAATTATCAATTAAAAAATATTTTAAATGCCATTATCTGCTTTACCAACTTAGAATGGAGCTGTGTCTTAATGCAAGAGAAAAAACATTATGGTTCAGTGATGGTACCCTCTATATTACATCTACATTGTTTTCACTGGTTCTCTGTTAAAGATATTCTTGTTTTTTCAATAACAAAATATAATATTGACTAATAGTTTTCTCACCCATCATGTAGAAGGCCAGGTATGTTTTACTTTCAGATTGCTACACAATTCATTGAATTAGAATTGCATTAAGATATAACTTAATGTGGAATATTATTGAACAGTCAAATAACCTTACCAGAATCAAAGCCCCATTTTTAGTAAAGAAGATTATATAGTGCAAAACATTATGTATATTTGCAAATAAAACACAAAAGCTCTTCTTCCTCTAATATTTATAACATCTCTCATATGTACTGCTATTGTTTCCCTAAAATTATGTTTAAATTAATGTGTGAAATGCAGCCAGAAACTGCAATTTATCTTCAAGTAAATCAGAATATTCAGTGTAAAGATTAAAGGTGCAGCTGTTTCTGCCATTCATTTGGGTAATCACTGTACATAAATTTATACACCATGAAAAGCTTTATTCCTGTTCATATGGTGTGAAAATTGAAAGAAAAACTCTAAATTAATTATCTTTTTAAACAAAGCAATTTAGATTTATCACATGCAGCAAGGGAATTTGTTGGCATATTATAAAGCTTCTGTGAAATACAGAAATGAAATATGAGTTAGGAAAAATGGTTTACACTCTGTAGAGACTTCAAGATGTGAAAGCAAATTAACTGCCCCTGACTTCAATCAACATGCTGTTATGAGTTTGGGTAAAGTCTACCTGCAGCAGCAGCCTGGTGTCCTATGGAGGCTGCAGAGGAACGTGGAGCAGCACAAGGCTTTGTCTAGAACCACCTGAGACATTTCCGTCCCCAGTGGAAACTTTTAGAATATGGAGTTCAGCTGCTGAGGTAACACATTATTATTTTTCCTTCACACCTAACTAATAAATGTCAGTCTAAAGCCATTATATAGCAATATGTCATCCTGAATACAATAAAAAGAACTTACTCTCCTCTGCTAGGAAGCATCATTTTCTGCCACATGAAATAAGCTGGTGGGTATGTAGAAAAGCATTGCTGCTTTTATTCCTGTGAATGCTTCCATTATTTCTCATTATGAACCTCAAGTTCTTCACTGCATATGCTTGATTAGAGCCCAGTATACTACCAGTTATTTATTCAGGTAGTGTTTGCCAGCATGCATCCACCTTTAATTTATACTCGGAAAAAGAAATATAGGTTGATGAAGTAATTTGCAGCCTGAAATTGATCTCCATGAAAAGAAAATACACTCAATGTCTTTTGCCATAAGAAAACTATGCCATAAGAAAAGTGTCACCCAAATACAGAGGGTGAAAAGATTATTCTGTTTTCATTTCTTTCAAACACAGCCATGTAATAATGTGTGCTTCACAGACAATATAAAATGACCAGAGGATATCATTCAGGGAAGGAAAATATTTAAAGACTTAATTCTTCAACACTGTTGTTTCAGCATGCTAACAAAATCAATGCTAACAAAAATCACCTCCTTTTAATCTATTATTCTTTTGTTCCATTGAAGTAACTAAAGATCAATCTGTATTGATTTGTTCCCTAATTATATTAATTTTACTTTAGAAATTAGGGAGGCCATAATGAGAATGTGAAGTTACTTGAAGACAGTACATTATAGGTAGTCTAATTTAGCAAGAGTCTGTGCATGAGATTAATTCATTAAAAGCAGCCAATTACCATACAAACAGGGCAGATAAATAAGATCTTCTCCTTTAATTTGCATTTTATATATTCCTTTGTAATTTTTAAAAACTTAAATGAATTTACAGACTAACTATACTTTTAATGTATATCCATTTTATCCCTGGGAAACACAAGCACGTTTAATTTTAACCTTCAGCTTTGTCTTTTACACATTTTAGAAAATGAGATTATGGCATCTAGATATGAGACATTCTATGTGACTTTTAATAATGAAAATAAGAAAATGTTAACAGTTTTAACATTCCAACTATTATTTTCACTAAACTTTTCTCTACTTACAGATAGATAATGATAAGCAATAGGAAATAAAGGTAGTTTGACCTCACTTGGCTGAGGATTTGGCTCATAAATGTAGTTCAGACTCAAATGACTATCCATAAAGATAATCAAAATATTTTCGATTGGATAGCTCTATATTTTATCAATGCTTGATGATATGATTTCTTCGAAGAACTTTGCTGTTTAATGAGGTTAAAATGAATTGGCTTATACTTAAGATGATTCTTTCACCACCCTTTTTGCACTACACCCCAGGATAATCTGGAGAATTTGAAATCTACATGAGATGCTTGATTCTTTGTTGCCTTACAGCTGTAGGATCAGACGTATCTCCAGTGAAATATCACAAAGGTAATCACACTTGTGTAATTTAGTGTCTGTAAAGAGAGAATCAGACCCAAGAGATCTGTAAAAGAAACTTACTGTGATTTTAAGCCATTTGCAATTCTCTTTAAAACTTAACAAAAAGTCCTTTAGCTAACTGAAGACTATTTTTTTTCCCAGAGAAGGTAAATGGTGTCATTAAATTTTTTTTAATCTAGAAAGATGACAAAAATAGAAAAAACGAAAGGAAAAATAAGCAATCAAAGCAATATAAAACTAGAAAAAATAATTGAAAATGTCTACATCTTGAGATCTATAAATTATTGTCTATATAATACTGTGTGTTGATAATGGCTCTTGCCAGAGTTAATAAACTCAAGGATAAGGTTTGGTCCAGTTGATTTCCTTCCTTAACTCTGTTCCCAACTCTTTTACATTAACTTATAATAAAATTATGTTAGATGGTATCTCTGTTCAGGAGCATTCAAGTAACCAATTGCTGCTTCATGATGTGGACCTTAGGAGAAACCCATGGAAAATACAGGTCTTGGACAAGTGGAAGTAGATTTTTAAGTAGGAGACTCTGAAGCTGCTGTCCAGTTTCAAATACACGTGTTCTCAAATAGCTGATACTGAAACTGACAGTGTCAAATGCTGGCACTATGCTGCCAAAACTGACTGCAAAATATGTTTCTAAAACGAAAGACATTCAGCTTTCAAGTCAACTTTGGTGGTTCTTTACCTCAAGCTGAGCTATACTTTAGTATGGCTCCCAGTCATAGTTGATCTCAACAAGGTAGCTACTAGCTGCCATGAATATCTTTAATTGATACCAGTAGACAATATTGACAACCTGGACTAAATTTACTGGCATCCTTGGGTGTCCATAATGCAGACACTGGTGCTAAAGCATAACAGAAACAGCTGAAGAGATTAGGCTACCAGTTCTGGTGAAGCAGTACTTTGCTGCGATTTCTCTGTATGCTGCAAGATCCGGGAAGCAACAAAGAGGAGTTTAAAACCAGTTTTAGCAACATCTGGTGTCTTCTCAAATCCAAGTTTTCTCTGCCAGCAATAATTATCTGCTTCATCGAAAAGCATGACCAATATGAAGAACTGTCATTCATATTGCAAGCAAATTGCCAGATAGAAAACAAACACATCATGTTAATGATGATGATTATAATGATATATAAATATTATACATACTGCATTCCTATTGCATTCCTGCATTGAATACAATGCTGCAGAGCATACAGAAACCTCCTTATAGAAGTGTTCAGCAAAAACCAAGGGTGAGATCTTCAAAAGTGATCAACATCTATTTGTCAAAGGCTTTTCTACTGTTGCCCATGGCTGTAACCACTGACACATGCTGCAGCAGTGGAATGCTTCCACTGTATCTGGGTGCAATTTGAGAACAATAGGAACTGTCATCCCATTAAGCTTTTGTTCTTTTCCCCCCTCCCAGTCTCACTAAGAAACCGAGGGTATATCTTAGCTTGACAGGCCTCAGCAGTAACATGAGGATTACTATTAAGTAGGAAACAGGGTGAATTAACTTGAGCACATCCTTAGGTTGTGGTGCCAGCAGCAGATGGGTTAGTTAATATAGAGCTGTCTTGGTTGTGCCTGTAGCCTCAAAATCTGAACTGCAATATTCATGTTCCTTGTCAGGGCTCTTCCTTATAAAAGTAATTTTCTACAAAATACTTCTGTTCCCATGTGTTTACTCTTAGGGTACTCACAGCGATGGTGCCAGGAACAGTCCATTTTCTACTACCTTTAGTCCATTTACCAGAATTCACAGTCAGACTTTTTCAGACAGTGTCTGACCTATGGTCCCTTCTACACAGTGCTGCCACTATAAACTAAAAAAGACTGAGAAGATCTCCATCCATTTATAAGGAAAGAGACAGTCCTTCAGATTTGCTTCCAGGAGTAACTTCTCCTAAAAGTGAATACAGTTCCAGTAATCTAACTGTGACTTGCTCACACTCAAACTAAGATAATTTGAATGAAATGTATAACTATGTAGTTACTTTTCTAATTTAGGAAAATGAATGTAGAAAGCCTATTCTTCTTCTTTTATATCTTCCATATTTACTCATTACCTTCTGAATGAGTAAAGTTGCAGTTGATGAATAAAAGTTGGCTGCAAGTATTCGCTAGTCATATCACACAATCTAAGTGTTTAGTAATTTTTCAAAGCTTTCTTTATTTATATAAAGGCATAATGTAACTGGAAATTAGTTAAACACTGGCTTATCATCAGCTTCAGAAGAATAGCATAGCTGGATTTTTACTACATATTTCATAAATTTTTTTTCTCTTGAAAGGAACCAATAAGTTCAGTCCATAAATGAAACTTTTCAAAACTTCACCTGGGGTACCTGAAAATAGAAACACGTTATACCTTTTGTAATTGTAGTTCAATGCTACAAGGGTATTACGTATATTGTAAGAATATTCTAAAAAAGTAACAGGCATTTGACATTTGGAATTACACCCAAGTCCTGAGAGAAGCAAGTCACTCAATCTCTGTTGAAAACAGCTACATATTTGGAGTTTCAAGAGTGCCTATTCCTTCCAACTACCCACTTCTGCATTCTACATTCCCTTATAGTGATCACCAACAGGTTTTCAAGCCATTTATTTACAGGAAAAGGTGTGAAAGTTACATTTGATATGTTTGCCAATATTGTATCTCCTCAAAAACCATATTGAAACCAGGGACAACAGTAATAAACACTCAAATGTTTGAAAGAGACACCTACAGCTAAGTGTGAGCAAGCCAAGTAAACAATGGCACAATATAGACACTGCTGAAAGCTCTTAATTATTTAGTGCCAATTAGAGCAGCCGTGTGAGCAGCCTCAGCTTCTTTCCTTTTCCAACAGGACTAGGTTTTGCTCAAAAACATTTTTAAAAAATACATAAGCCCTTTTGATTGAGATAGGAATTTAATGCTGTATCTTCCCCAACAGTCAAGTTTTTCAATGGCAGAACATTGCAACACTGGGACTTCAGAAGGCCACGGATGGTTTGCTCCCTGAATGAGGCACATTTTCATTACTTAATACAGCTGATTTCATTTGCTGATTTGGTCACTAAAGTCCAACATATGCTAATATATCAGAAAACTCTTTTTGTAGTATGAAGCACAAAGCCATCCAGGGTTTGAATATATAGCCGGCAGTGTGAAGTACGTGCACTGTATTGTGATGTTCAATCCTCAGACTGTTTTAAGACTACTATTGAGAGGTACCTGTTAGTTAGGTGAGTTTGGAGACCTAGGTGTCTATAGAACTAACAGTTTTTAAACTATCTTCTAATCTCATGCATGAAACTGAACAATTACATCTCCAAAATATCTATGCCTGGCAACTTGTGGTATACTAGGGTACCAGCCTGGAGACCTGCTGGACTTTAAGCAAGGGCCTGATTCCTGCTTAATTAAACTCTTAGCAGGGGCCTGATTCCATACTGGCTGTCAATTTGTTCAATCTTCATCCATTCAGTGTAAGTAATTTCTGAAACGAAGTTTCTGAAACAAAAATCAGGCTTTCACAGGCTGACAACAGTTAGAAAGGCTGCTTTTAATTTTTAACATGTAGATACTCCGAACATTTCTTCAATGCAGATCTACTGAAAGCAATCATTCTCTTTCACCTCCAGAAAGTCATTCTCATATGTTTATCCAGAACCATCGGAGCACATCTGGCCCTTGATATGAAAAAAATGTCATTCAGATTTTTGAGTTCATAACTTGCAATATTCTGGCTCTGAGTCCTCATCTGCCCATGTACTGCACTCAGTGAGATAAAGCTGGGGGGTATTTCAGTTGTTCTTTCTTCTCTCCGTATGGACTACAGTCACTGGAAGATCCCTGATTATGGAGCTCAGGGAGGTGAAAACTAAACTAAATTCGGTATAACTCCCACTTGCACTGCTCCTGGGGCAACAATATATAAAACTGCCTAAGGTAAAGCACACAACCCGTTCTGGAAATAGGAATATAAGCTCAGTCTAACACCTCATAGCTCTAACAAAAAAATAGGTTACAGACACATAGATTTACTTGTTCCCTCCTCTTCTTCCAGCCTGAAGGCCGCCTTCTTTTGGCTGTGCTGATGCTTAAGAGTAATGGTGCAGCATCCGCCAGTCCATACTACTCTGTACCCTGGCAGATAGAATAGTCTCATATGAGATATGGCTTTAAAAGCCATTTGAACTGAGGCCAGAACAGTTAACATAGATGTCTCTCCTCCTGCATGAATCCTTTTTTCAGTAAGCTGCCATGCAAAAGGCACACTAAATTCTCTTTCCCTCCCCTTCCCAATAAAGCAGCAGGCTATTTGTACATGCAGAAGCAATGCTTGTGCTTCTGTCCATGGTGTACTGCAGCCTGCTGGCAATCTTCATGGTTTTGTGTGTAGTCTCCATCCCCAGTGCAGTCACAGGGGCTTCCTAACTGTGCCTCACAGGAAGAGAGTGTCACTGTGTGACCGTGGGGACGTGTGCCTGGACTAAGAGCAAAAAACTGAAAATGAAGTGGTTTTAAGGACGTATGGCTTCCTCCACTCCTGGCCTTTGGAAGTGCTCCTGGACAATCCATCAAAAAAAAAAAAATAAAACCAGAGTAGCTTAAATCTCTGCTGGGGGTTGTTTGAAATAACCAAAATAACCTGCTTGGCTTTGCTGCGACATATTCTGGAAGAGTTCCTCAGGCAGCTACAGCTGACAGGTAATTAGGAAATTGTTCCTTGCCATTTCACAAGCTGTCAGTTAATGGATCCCAGATGAAGCACAGACACTGCCTAGGGCAGTGCTAGCCCTGTTTCACTGAAGACCAGCGAAGGAGCAAAGCTGAAGGCAGGAATTCATTCAGAGATAGCCAGAAAAGCAGTAAAGTTACAGTTAAGAAACAGTGTCAAGCAGCTTTGATACCTAAGGCACCTGATTAGCTTTGTGTCTGTCACTAGCAGCGGTTTCAGGGGGACAGGCTGGGGGACAAGCATGAATGCAGTTAGTTCAGCTGGAAGCCATTAATGTACAGCTGAGAGGCAGCAAGGAGCAGCTTCCTAAACTGCTTCCCAGCAATACTTCTATGAGTATTTCCTTTTCAAGGCAGAGTCAAGCTGATAAAATAAGACTAAAATTGAAATTGAACTTACCTCATGCCAAAATCAAACAAGCAGGTTGGAAGTGCTCATATGTTTGGGAATAAGTGAGAAGTAGTTTATGGACCTGTTTTCTATCATCTCTCAGCTGTTTGATCCTGGATCTCAGCTAAGACCTCGTAACTGACTGTGAGAATGCATGCAGTCCCTTTGAAAGCAAAATCAAACAGGTGAAGACTGAAAGCCATGACTCTTAGTGATTTAAACTTGCATCTTTAACTTTGCTCTGAAACAGAGAATAGCTCTTTCAGAAACCAGTGACGTAAATCTGAGAAGTAATAAAGACCAATCTGTTATATGTTAGCCTCAAAAAATAGCACAAAAGTCCCCTCGCTTTGCATTTTACAGCAAAAATGGTTAAGCCCGGTTTCAGAGCTTGAACACTTGTATGTTTCCTCCAGACTCTGCTCTGCACTCCATCCCTGAAGCATTTTCATTTTGGGTGATAAAGATGGCTGACTGAAAAAATAAGCTTAGTGATTTACTGATGTGGTCAATTAGACTGCCAGACAACTGTCCTCCAAGATTTCTTCTAGGGATTCTTTGTGTAGGTGGCTTTGTTTCTGGGCATGCACCCTATTATTTCAGTTCTTGCTTTTTTTGTTTTCCTTGTAAGGATGGAAGTCACTTTCTGTAGCCTTGTGGTGTCCAATGTTAATAGCTAAAGCTGCTGTAGTGACAGTGAGTTAAATTTTCATTTCAAAAAGCATTACAGCAAGCTCAATAACTTTAGAGTTTACTTTGAATTTTACACTTTTCTATTAATGTTTCTGGCAGTACTTCTTGAGGCAGGTGTTCTGCCTCTGGAAACTTCTGTTCTTCATAGTATACTGAAGTGCCTCCTAATGCTGATTCTACAGAATTCTTCATTTGGACAGGCTCATATATGGTATTAAATACTTTGGTAAAGGTTCAAGTTAGGAAGGTGGTTATACCTAACAGCTCTTATAAACAGTATAAAGATTAATTAAAGACCCCATTCATTCTTGGTGTATATTCCCTGATTATATTCTCATACATAAAACTATGCTACAGCTTTATGAATATAAACTTAATTTTGCCAAGTACTACATCTCTGTAAATACACTGAATTTCAGCATAAACAACTTGATAGCTATTTGGAATTTTTCACACTCACATGAAAAAGCAGTTTTAGTATATCCAAACTTATTTGGGAATTTAAGTCAGGTCTTGCAAATAGTTTTAGCCAAAAAAAGGAACAATTATAAGTGTTGAATAATTTTGAACTTTTTTGGAATTAAGATTTTTTGGTTTTGAAGCTAAAACTTGACAATTTATAGAATGATAGAGTAAGAGACAGTTTCCCTACACATGCAGATGGGATAACTCCGTAATGGGTATGCTCATGCAAAGGACAGAAGATCAATCCCTCCTTTCTAATTTTAGATTATAAATTTGAGCCCAGGGCATCAAGCCCGTGGGTCTTTTTCATGTTAAATTTATAGTATTTAAATTCTTATTTTTATTAATTAGATTTTAAAATAAAATATTAATTCTGGAAAAACCTGCTTCTGAACTCTTTTTAAGACTATTTGTGCAAATTTGTCAGTCTTTATGGATTAGTAGTAAACATTGAATTCAGGTATTTTTGTTTTTCTTTTTTATTTATATGCAATGACAAGTTTAGGAGCAGCAGCAAATTTATTGCGACTTCTTTTTCTATATCTGAAATGTTTCTAGGTCATAAGAAATCATCACATAACCTCTGGCTTCCATTTTGTGAAAACAAATAACAGGATTGGAAATAACCTCAGAGTGCTATGAATCTCCCAAGGTAGAATATCAATAGCAGTACTCAGTCAATATTTCAATTATCGCTAGAATTTTCTCAGTATTTCTAAGCCAGTTTTCAATCAAGTATTGTGAAAAAAAATAGGGTAGTTCAGGGATTATGAAAAAATGTGAGAGGTAGGTAGAAATGAGCACTCCAGTCCTGCAGCTTTGCTACGTGAAATCACACATGCCTCCACAGCAAGTGATTTCAGTGCCCAAGCTGAAGCGCAGCCCAAGCAGTGCAATCCCCAGGTCTGGGTCCTAATTCCCCAGTGACCCCAAAACACCATTCAGCACCAAAGCACCAGAAAGTATCAAGATTGTTTCTTTTTGTGAGCCAGAACACCGCCAAACCATACAGAATTCAGAATGGAAAGCAGAGGCTAAAAGCTAAGAGAAAGTTGTTTTGTTTTGATTTGTTTTGGTTTTTTAATTTCCCTGTGAGCTTCATTGGCTTCAGGAAAAAGGGGAGCACTGGAGCAAAAAAGGAGCCCTTGGACAGATGCAGCTGGTGAAAGTAGAAGCAAAATAATGCTTTGTTATTTTCAACAGTTAATTTCTGTCCTCTTCTGCACTCCATGAGATGAAGTGGTTGAGCACAGCTGGACCCTAGAAACCCAAGCTCAGTATCTAACCTAAAATCCCACCTTGCCCAGCCATCATCAGTTAGGTTTTGGCACATGCAATGAATTCGTTGATTAGGACCTAGTTTTCTTGCATAAAAAGCTTTAGCAGTTCTGAAAATGGATAAGAAACCTATGCATAGTTGTAAATAGACTATAGTGTTTTTCTTACTTATTGCATGAAGGGCAGAAATTTCCCACTGATGCAGCAGACGACATGATCCTGCCTGAGGTAGATGACACAAAGAATTAAACACTTTCAAATCTCCCCAAATATTAATGAAAACAATGAGGTGAAGGTCTTGTCTTCAAAACTATACACAACCAAGAAATATACAAACTAAAAAGTGCAAAACCAACACATCGCTGCATGATAGAGTTGCTAAATCAAACTCCACAGGGAAAAGTTTGTCCTTTGATTATTGTCTAGGTATTAGGCAGCGGTGGGGACATAGATGTTATATTTTATTTAATACTACTGATAAATGAAGCCAAATGCAGCTTGTTACCACTGGAACTGGGATGAGTCATTCTGAAATACAATATCTTTAACAGCTCCAAGTCAAACCTTAAGCAATCCAACAATAGTATTAAACAATGGCCTGTTTATATCCCCATTTAGCTGTTCTGTTCTGACTTGCTCATGAACAACATGGTACATGAAGTCTGTAGTGTCCTATGAATACATCATATTCTTAGTATAAAGGAAATAAAAAAGTCTATAGATTTTCAAGGTCATCTCTGTCAATACAATGATTCTCTCAAGTGGCTGTATGCTAGCACCTATTATCTGTGAAGGCTAAAATACTGTTATAGAAGTCAAGTGTTTGTGTTTGAATATGTTGTTGAAGGAAGAATATAATTGTGCACTGAAGTAATGCACAACAGGCAACATGTTACATAATCCCCCCCTTTTCCCCACTCTTATTCTTAAAAAAATAAAGAAAAAAAAAAAAAAAGAGACAATGTGGAAATCTTTTTCCCCTAATAAAATGGGCATAGCATGATTCTTTCAAATGAAAACAAGATGATTTCACAAAAAATAAAGAGGCTATTTGTTTCCACATATTGTTCCAAATTAATGTCTTCCGCATCCTTTATAGTTTTGAATTTTGCCATTGTGTGTGCACCACTGATCACATGGGCTATATTATTCCTTCCAGAGTAATGCTGAAATTTTGCCAATATTGCCTCCATGTTCCTATGAAGCTGAAAAGATTTGGTTTGTATTTATTGGTACAAAGTCTATTCATTAAGGCCTAATATATTAATGACAGTTAGGATAACTCTAGCACTTATAAGTTTTTCAAAGAATGACAATTTTTCCTCACATATAACATACCTTTATTTCTGGAGTGCCATCAACAATTTTTTGTAGTCCACTAAAAGTTGTTATGAGAAAAGAAATACAAAAGTAATATTTATTTTTTTGTTGGATAGACGTTTTGGATGTTCATACTGTAAGCACCATGTAGTTCTCTGAAAATACAAACCAATACGGTTTTGTCAGTCTTTCGCTAGGTAATTTTAAAGGAAATGAAGAAAACAGAGTGGCAAACCTACAGTTTTCCGAGGATTTTGCTGATTTGTGCTGACAAATATTTTTTCATGGGTTACAACTACTGTTTATTAATAAAACAGGAAAAAAATAGTAGCCTTTGGTGCCAAAATCACAACAATAAAAGAGATAATATTGAGTTTCCTCTATGCACTCTTATATCAAGTACTAATTATAGAGAAGCAGCACATATTCCGCCTGGGTTTAAATTAAAGACTTAATTTAAAATGTGGAACCTGTTGGTGGCAGAAGCTATTTGCAACAGTTACATTGGGATTACACTGGAACACTGGGTCAGCAAAGAATTGCAGTTGTTGATGTCATATCTGACCTTCTCTATGGAGGTTCCTGGATGCTTACTTGTATTTAAAGCAAAGTATTAGTGGCTCAGCTTTTGCTCTTAGCCTAGGAAGATGCCTTTGCCACAGGTAAAGACAATACAATTAAGAAGAGATTGTACAATATGATGGAATGAATATCTTTTTTCAAGAGGAAAATGTTTAACAACTACACCCAAGTTTAAAATGAGTATACTACATGTTGAATTTCAATTTAAAGAAAAAATAAATCTCTGAAATCTGCCTCTATTCTTACTCTGCAGTCTCCTTAGTCTATTTCATTTATTACTTCCCTTGAAAACACAGTTAAAAGCATAATATTTTATATAAAGGAAAAATGAATTTCTGCTTGCCCTGGGTTGCATACATTTACTGTAGTTCATTATCATATTCACACCCCAGAATATTGTATACAATCAATCACCAAATATCATCAACTCTTCAAGTAGAAGAATCTCAGATACACATGAGGGATATCTTCTCATCAAGTTACCAGTCTCAATAATGAAAACATGACATGCAATGCAAAGAAGTGGAAATGGAAAGACAGATGCTGATGGGGAGCTTTTGTCACACACTCGGTCATCTTATAATTCTAACCATCCAGTGTAAAACAGGCAACAGGGATGATTGCTGTTGTTTTACTGATTAACCATTCTCTCCTTTTTTTCCCAAAAGGCGCCCTGGTCAACTCTGCTTAGTAAATATTGACACCTGTAAACCAAGCTGACTGATGCCTTTGGCTCTTCATCTCTCTTTCCATCTGTTGCCTGGGAATTTTAAGCGAAGTATTTTGGGACACTTGGGCTCTTTTCATTGAAAACTGTAAAAAAAAAAATAAAAAAAAAATCACTACCCCAAAGCTAATCCTAGAGCCACATGGCTCTAGTGAGGCCTGTAGTAACTAAAGGGAAAACACAGCATATGTAAAATGCATATCCCACTGGCCTCTTCTGACTACTTTTCTTTAGTTAACAGCATGCCAGGGTAATCTGCTTAGTTACCAAGTGGAGCTTTCTTCCCTTTTCCCCATGAGATCACCCTAACCACGATCAAAGTCCAAACACATTCTTGGCTAACTCTATTGTTCCCAAGAGTGGGATTAATGACTAATTATGTCAGGTCACTCATCCAGATGGCCTCTCAGATGTTCCTTTGTCATTGCCTGACCTTCCATATGCCCCTTTGACCTTGAGGTTTATTTCCATGGCAACATGAAGCCTCAGTTTCCTTGCTGAGATTGCCAAGAAGTGGCCAAAGAGGGGATATGGGATAATCTACCCACACTTTGTATTCTGCTTCCATCTCATGCCTTGTTAAATCCAATGAATAGATAAAAAATGCTATCTGATCCCAGCTGAGTGATGACCATGGTCATGATTCTATGTTACATGCTATGTTTTTTAAATTAGCAGACAGCTTTGTACATGGAAACGTGCATTTAATTTGGAGAACATCAATCGCCATAATGTGATCTTTTTATCTCATTAATGTTAAGCAAGGGTAATAGAATGGAATTACAAAATATCACTGTGAAAGGAATACAATTCAGAGAATTACAGATATCCCCATTAAAGCCCTAGAGATGTTTAGATAAGTCTACTTGCTCAGTTTCATAAATTAAAGATTCTTTTACCTTTCCCAAGGTTTAAATTTAGCCTTGGGTGTTGATCTTCGTCAGAAGAGGGATTTTAATGTGGTTAACACAATGAAGAATTTTTTCTAAAACAGCCAAATAAGTAAATAAAAATGTAAAAGACCCGTGACGTATGAACTCAATTTAAAAGGTTGAATGGTATTTCCATGAGTAGAACTGTATTTTCTTTTAGCATTTAAAAATGAATGTTGGACAAGATCTGAATTTACTACTGTCAGCTGTAGCAAAATTGGTTGATACTCTTATTACCTTGCCATAAAATGAAATAATAAACTCCTCCTTTTTTTTTTTTCAGATTTCCTTATATTTTATTGATTAATTGGTTTAAATATATATATATGCACAAGAGTGAACATCAGATTTACGGTTTACTGTTCACTGTCCTAAAACAGCACCTTAATGGAACAGTATCAATACTTAGACCATGTCCCTAGTTTTCACCACAGATGCTGTTGTCTGATTTGTTTGTTTTTTTTTTAAAGAGCTACTTAAGTGAATTAAATGAGACATAGAATATACCAGCCAGTTTGGTGGGTCATACCAGCCACGTTTTTTCACAATTTTTAAGGATGTCAATGCATACTATTTTACAAATTGTTTTGCAAATGCATTCCAAAGAAGTTACTTGGTCTTTACTTAGCGTAAATTCTTGTAAGACTCAGAAACATCTCCAAAGAAAAAGAGAACATAATGCAGTGACATCAAACTGATCATTCAATCTTCGTTCCTAGCCTTTTGCACTGAAAGTATCCCAGTGAAAGTTATCTCTACGAATTCATATCTCCATAAAATTCTATAAAAAGTACACTGAAATAATAGTATGGCTTTTAAAGACAAATGCAGATAGTGTTTCTCGCGCTGCCCTCTGTATATGTGTGTTATCAGCTAGTCTTCATCCAGATTATAATTTCAGTTTTATAGTGGCATAGCTCTAATATAAGGCTACAACTTTTGAGATGAGATAGACATTATTTACATCTAATAGTGCACATAATTTCATCTATCTTATACCTTCTCATTCTGGAAGGAGAAAATGGATGAAGCAATAATATGTCACTAAATTTTTCCTTGTTCTGTTCAAGAAATCTCTCATATTTTGACCTCTGAACACAACCAGCCAATGAATGAGGGAAGCTGAGGATTTCTGAGCTGCCACATTCTTACATAATTTCTCAGGAATCTGTAGGCTGGATGAAACCGGGGACCTGAACAGAGCTGATCAATCACCAGAACTTCAAAATCTTTACCATGATACTTGTACACAGATAATGCTAAGATAGTGTTCACTACTTCCAGATTTGTCCTTCCAAATTTATTTTCTCCACTTTCCAAATTTAACACTCTAACAGATTTTAACTGAGTTTCTAAATGTTTCTAAGGAGAAAGATGAAAAATTAAAGCAAATTCCATTATACACTACAATTTTATGAGTATCAGTAGCATTCCCTGTTCAGAAACAAACTTAATGAAGCACAAGCGTGGACTTATAGTTCATGTTATAGGCAAGAAACGCATTCTCAAAATTCATAATACTGTGCATATTATTTTATGTTGATGTAATATTCCACAAATACAAATTAGAAATAAAATGCTACTTGACTGTTGTGTTTACAAATACGCAGACCCTCTACAGTCACTAGAGTTTGTTTACTGACATATTTATTCACCAACAATGCAGGTAGTACAATGACAATATATAATGTAAAGAACAAGTTAAAGTTTTCAGAAATGCAGCACTAGCGGATCAACTCATATATTTACACGCATTGAAATGCATTGTATAAAAAAATTAATAAATACAGACACGCATTGTAAAAAGAGAGTAGCATGGAGTAATGGGATACTTTTGGAGTCAATTCATAGCCCTGCCTAGGTGTTCTCAGAAGGCAAACTTGACTTGAGAAGGAATAAAAAACCCTCTGTGTTTTCCAAAATGGCCTCTCGTCATTGGTATGAAAGCTATTTTCACATCTAAATGAGGTTTGATGTGTGCACATTCTATTGATTTTGCACAAAACTGACAGGGTGCTGAAAGACCCATAAAAATGATTTGTGTATAAAACTTGTGTTAATACAAATGCAGGCTCCACCAAGAACCAGTGAAAAGTTTGCAGGATGACTAATGTGCTCAGAATAAATAATTTAATCAATTCATTTGCTGGGAATAATGAGAATAGTTCAACAGTTTACCGTAACTGTTAAGCCGATATGTATTGGTATTCAATATTTTTTAAAACAAAAAGTTAACATAAATGAAATGTTTTGAAGATAACAACTAGTTGTTTATGCTCAGAATATCAAATTCTTTAGAACTGACATGCACATAGAAATGCCTTAGCAAAGAAATGCAGGCATGATACATGCAGAAATACATATAGCAGATGGCAAGGACAATTCTATTTTTATAACGCAATTAATTACTTAGAAAGTAATGGTAGTGGCCAATCATTAATATTTTTAAGTGTCTATTTCATCAAAGTTTATTGGTGAGTGTTTTATCATGCTCCAAGAAGTGATTAAGTAGAATCCAATATGTCTTTCTAGGTCTGGCAGGATTGTCATGTGGTTAACGATAGATCTGGATGTTCTTCATTGTTTTCTCATTTAGCTGAGGTAAGCCTTTGAACAAATTGCACAGATGTTCAATGTCTGTTTTTCTGCATCAGAAATTGGACTAATAATAATAATTGCTGACGTTATAGATGTGCAGTGGGATTACATTAACTGGCAACAGTAAGGCACAGTGGAAAATAATGGCTCATGTTGTAATATTTCTGTGAAATAAAAACAGTTTGGGGTGTGCAAGGGCTGTAGGACATTGCTTCATCTTATTAAATAACTACTTCCTCCACAATAACTAGTTTTTGTAGGATACCCCACACCATGTAGAAAGTAAGAAAATAGATGTCTGAATGAAAGGCTTATATATGCACTTGTACATCTAGGTTCATCAAGGTAACCTTGATACAATGCTGACCACAGTGGAGGACAACCATATCAGAAGCAAAATGATTTCTGAATGTTAAATATGAAAACCTTTCCTACAAATTTGCAAAGCAACTGAACTTTTGCCTTAGCACAATGCAATGCAACAGAAAAAGAAAAAAAAGAAAAAGAAAAAAGAGGAAAGTTGTTTTATCTCAAAAATCTGTATGTGATTTTGAATGTTAGCTATACATTAGAATGGCCAAAACATGATTATTTCAGACTGTCAATGCATTAAGGCATATTTTTCAGGTATTTGATCAAAGGAATGGGGGATTTTAAGTGACCTGTTTTGAAGTGTATAGAGTTGGTAAATCTCTGCAATTATTTTTCGGCAGTTAACAACATTGGAAAGTTGTTTGGTATGTTGATATATGTGCAAGGATATTCTGAACACTTTGATGTTTAATTCCATTAAATTTCTTTTTTAATGAGGTACTAATAAGAGTAAGAAATGCCACTGACTTCCAGAAATACCTGTGCTGTAGTACTTTTGCAGATGTGCACCCCTTAAAAGATGCATATAGATTCACAGAATCATTTAGGTTCGAAAAAACCTTTAAGATCATTGAGTACAACCACTAACTTAACACTGACAAGTCCACCACTAAACCGTGTTCCTAAGTGACACATCTACGTCTTTTAAATACCTCCAGGAATGGTGACTAAATCACTCCCCTGAGCAGCCTGTTCCAATGCTTGACAACCCATTTGGTGTCATCTGCAACTTTACTGAGAGTGCACTCAAATCGCCTCGTCCAGATCATTGATAAAGATTAAACAGAACTGGCCCCAACCCTAAGTACTGGGGAATACCACTTGTGACCAGCCTCCAGCTGGATTTAACTCCTTTCACCACCACTCTTTGGGCCTAGCTGTCCAGACAATTTTTCACCCAGTGAAGGCAGCACCTGCCCAAGCTAGAAGAAACCAGTTTCTCCAGGGGAATGCTGTGGGAAATAGTGTCAAAGGCTTTAATAATGTCTAGGTTGCCAACATCCACAGCCTTTGCCTCATCCACTAAGTGGGGCACCTTGTTGCAGGAGATCAAGTTAGTCAAGCAGGACCTACCTGTCTTTCATAAACCCATGGTGACTGGGCACAGGTATCTTGCATTGAATGGTTTAGTGATGAGCAAGGGAGAAAAGAAAGACGAAATGCCACATCTTCACTTCCACACACAGAAAACCTGTTTCTCTACCTTTGAATAACAAAAAGTTGATTTTACAAGTATTTTTGGAAGTTGCACACACAATGTTGCAGTCAGTAAAGACAAGGAATAAAACCTGTTCTGTACTAATGGCCAATTATTTTCCCCTTCTTCCTACTCACAGTATATACAAATATTTTTATAGAATTGCTTTCAATATTGTATACTTACAATTCATTATATGAAAAATACAACAACAATACAATCATTATCATCATTACTTTACAACTCCGAGGTCCTGATCCAAGAAGATGCTGTAATGTATAGGAAAAGTTTGGAAACCATTTCACTTGGAGACACTGAAAAAATATGAGCACCTATACAGTGATCTCAGATTAAGCAGAACAGAGTTCAAGATCCTGCACTAATGAAATCATATTTTTAATTTGAATACATGGGATAACATTTCTCAACAACAATAGCACCCAGAGCCCTCAACTGGGTCATAGAAGTCTCAGATGGGTCATGTCTGTGAGCTGGATTACTGGCAGCTTAGAAATCGCGGAGCAAGAGCTCTAACAAGATCTACAGGAAAAGCAGTGCAATGAAAAAAACATATTAACAACTCAAGATTCACGAGGGGATCAGTCACATAGAGAAGATATTTGGGTTTGTTCCCGAAAAGCATTTGGGTTTCTTGCTTGAAAAAAGAGCACACAGAGAACTCTGATCCCAGTTGCTGGATACTTGATGTCTGCCGTGGTAAAGTTTTTGTATAATCATAGAATTATAGAATAGTTAGGGTTGAAAAGGACCTTAAGATCATCTAGTTCCAACCCCCCTGCCATGGGCAGGGACACCTCACACTAAACCATGCCATCCAAGGCTCTAGCCAGCCTGGCCTTGAACACCACCAGCGATGGAACATTCACAACTTCCCTGGGCAACCCATTCCAGTGCCTCACCACCCTTACAGTAAAGAATTTCTTCCTCGTATCCGATCTAAACGTCCCCTGTTTAAGTTTGAACCCATTACCCCTTGTAATGCTTATCTACATACTATTTGTATCTCCCCTGCAGCACCTGCTCCTTCCTTATCAATTTCCAAACTACTGCGGGAGTCAGTCAAGAAAGAAAGAATGGTCACTTAACCCTACTGCAATGCTCGTTCTGAGTTGTGCTGCCCATGTGAATCTCTTAGCTGGGTAAACTTGATCACCTTCACTTGTAGAGGGGTTTTCTTTTCTCTGAGAGCCCTTTGCAGTGAAGGAGAAAGCAACAGGGGTGCCCACTCCTCCCCTTACATACTTGGACAGGGGAAACTGGATGCTGGTGTTGCAGCTCTTTTTGCAAACCTGTCTGTTTGAACAATGCTGTTGAGTAAGGAAGGGTCCCAGATTGATTACACCTTTCAAAGCAGCAGAGCTACCATGCTGCCAGATCATCAAACCACTTTGTCTTTGGAGAAGCCTGTATTGATTTTTTGTGAGAAGAAAAGGGTGCAGAAACACTGACTCTGTCCTCTCCCTTTTTCAGGAAGCAAAGCTATCAGCCACACATGCAAAGTACCAACATGTGTAAATGAACTACCAATTCTTGTTCAGTCACACCATTACTATTCCTCAGTGCCAACACTTAACTTCTCTAAGTGTAAATCAACACTTAATGTGAGTGAAATGCTGAAATTGTCTCATCAAAGAACCAGGGTAAAATGGTTACAAAACAGGCTTAGGCATAGGCCTGATTAAAGCATAAGTACTTTATGCCTAGCCTACAGTCTTAATTCCTGGCTTCATATGTTTATATCTCAATCTCAGTTTTCATTTCAAAAGAAATTTCCTCTTCTCACTCCCTGCATTTTTTTAAGGAATGGTTGAAATTTTAGTCAGCTATAACCAGCACATGGATGCATGTCTTGGTTTTGAAGCAAACGTAGAAAGAAATTCTACAAGAAGAAAGCTGTCTCTTGCAGCTCAGTAGGATTTTACTCTAAAGAGTAGAAGTGAGGAATGAAGGTGTCGGGTAGACAAAGGAGGAAAGCTCTGGACATCGTCATCTAATGTGTTGAAATAAACATGATATGAATCTTTTCTTTTTCTATAAGGACATAACTGATTACACAGTTTCCTAGGGCAAGGCTGTTGTTTCTGCTCCTAGAAGAAATACGATATGCTCATCTTGAGACACACAATTATTATCACTCTAGATACGAACCAAAGCCATGGTGCTAGAGTGGAGTTACAGGTTTAAAAAGTATGTGTCTGGAGCTCTACTGTTTTATCTAGCTGGATGTCTACAACATAATAGATTGTGCTTTAAAGGCTGTCATTGTGTAAGTAAACGTATAAACCAGCCAGAAGGTTCCAATTAAATTTCTCTTTTAATTTATCTATTTAGTGGCATCACTGAAATGGCCTTGCAGTTCATTATTAATCTCCCAGTCTCTCATACTGCATTCCCAGCTTGGCCTACAGTTAAGAAACTACACATTATTTTTTTCTCTCTCTCCATTTATTCCTCAAATACAGCTGCCTACTCTTCTCTCTCCCTGCTCAGACTCACCAAACAGCCATTTCAAGGCACAGAGCAGGGGCAATACTGTTTCACAAAAGACTTCATCAAATGGCCCTCACTGGAGAAGATGGGGTCTTCTAGGAAGAAACATCTCTAGCAGATATTCCTAGAAGTATAATTAACCACATATTGTGCGCAATGGAGAGCAGTATTCACTTGCAGCTTCACAAAGAACAGCTAATAGCTTTAAGCAACATTGCTAAGATGTAGGATTTTCATCAATGACTCATTTTAAGCATTTGATAAACCAGTGGATGAGTTACAAAAGCTTAAGAATTAGATGGGATTTTACTGTTTAGTAAAGAAGCATTATTCTCCACTGAAAACATAATGATTAACTCCACTTTCTGGCCTTGTTTTATATAGCAGATTATAACATAACAGTATTGGTCTACACTGGGAAACAATTTATAAACTGTTAAAAATGCTCTAGATCCAATCTTGGCAAACTTTACCTTAGTCAGGAGATACAGTTTTCCTTATCAATCGCTGTTATTATTGGCAAGCAACCTGTTGTCTGGGAAGACTGGGAAAGAGAATTTTCTGAAGGGAAGTTAATTAATATTTATTTTAAGATTCTAGGATATGTTCAAGCTGCATACAGTGAAGGGTATTCCCAACTATCCGATTTATTAGTCTCATAATAACTTGTGGAAAACTCTAAATCTGAGAAGTAATTAATTTTATCAAGTGTAGTAATCAGAATGACTGTGAGAAAATACACCAAAAAATAATAATTTAACAGGCATATAGCTATTTCTTAACAAAGTTTCCCAAGGAGTTTTAGACACAAAGTTTAGGATGGAGAGGGACTAGCTAAACTACAAGCTAAATGCAACCACTTCATTTCCCTCATAATGCAGGTGTTAGGACTGTGTATATCTTTTTAGCTTATGGAGCCATAACCAAGTAAAGTAAAAATTATAGCTGGTTCAGTGCCTCAAGACTGTTCTGAAATAGGGCTATCCTTTAACTTCTTTGCTATTCTCATCTTCAAACTGAGGTCCAGAATTGCAAAGCAAGATTTTGGATGTACTTGGTTAGGGGGCAGATAGCAAAATATTCCTTTGAGTCATTTTCTCATGGAGGTATAACATATAACATACAGGTTGGAATTATGCTAAGTGACCTGATGACTCAAAGACCCTTTGACTAAGCTGTTCTGTCAGAGATAATTAATTTTATTGTATTGTCTGGAGCCTATACATTATTAAGGTTAATAACTAAGACCTGTAGCTGAATTAAGAAAATATATATCATTTTTAATTCCTCCAAACCTGCTCTAAAATAATTAGGGAAGATATTTTTACAAGTCCTACCATGTGGCTTTGAAAAGGAAATAGATTACTTTGAAGTCATTAATAAAAGTTGCTGTGAAAGTATTCACTTCCAGACAGTCACTTTGGAAACGGGAAAAAGAAAATATGAAACAGGAAAGAAGAGAGATGTCAAATGAATCACACATGGCTTGAAACCATCATCATCAGAGACATCCATGTCATCGTCTGACATCTGTGGGAACCTCCTTCTGTAAAATAATAAAAAAAGAAGTAATAAAATAAAGAAATTAAAAAAAGAAAAATAAGAAGGCAGAAAGTGAAGTAAAATGGGCAAACATGTTCCTTTTATTTGCGCACACGCACAGAGAACCAGCCCATGCTGATGATGCAGGTAACTCGCTTGGTCACATCCACTTGCCTGAGAAGTCAGAAACAACTGAGAAGCACCCATCAAACACTGAAGCTGCTCCATCAGCGATCATGTTTCCCACTGTACGTGTGTGTACTTTGATTGACAGTGCTTCCTCTTCCGCTGAGTGAGACCCTGAGGGTAGCAGCCTGACAGCTTGTTTTGTCAGCTGTAGACATCCACGGTCAGCACTGGCAGGGACCCTGTGCACTGCAGGGAGCCTGGTCCAGGCCTTGTCCCTCACTGGTGGTCACAGCCGGTGCACTCCTTGGCCCCTGTGCCACAGTAAAGCCCCCTGCCCACCCCCAAATAACATCTCATTGCCATCATTCCAGTCTCCCCTCAGAAGGGAGGAAAGGCAGACTAAAGGGTGAGAAGGCAACGACAAAGCCCTGGAAATCTGAATTTGTAGCTAAAACATCTGTCCGGATGAATGTGAAGTCTAGGACTTAGTGACTGATTCCTTTTTTTTTTTTTCTTTTGAACACTTGTGCGGTTATCTGGCTTGTTCCTGTTATAGCCTGGGAATAATACAGGGATATTGTCCAGGAAGCTAGGGATCAAGTCAGGAAAGCTAAGGCCCAGTTAGAATTGAGTCTAGCCAGGGATGGTAAAGATGACAGGGAGGGCTTCTATTGGCATGTCACTCTTTTATTGGTATGTTACAAACAAAATACAGACTAGGAATAATGTTGGCCATCTCCAGAAGGAAATGAGAGAACTGGCTACCCTGGATTTGGAGAAGGCTGAGGTTATTAATGACTTCTTTGCCTCAGTCTTCACTGGCAAATGCTCTGACCACATCACCCAAGTCTTGGAAGGCAGGCACGGAGACTGTGAGAAGGAAGAACTTGGGCTCACTCTAGTTGAGGATCAGGTTTGAGATCATATTAGGAACCTGAGCATGTACAAGTCCATGGTACCTGATGAAATCCATCCGTGGGTCCTGAAGGAGCTGACAAATGAAGTTGCTAAGCCACTGTCCATCATAGTTGAAAAATCATGGCAGTCAGGTGAAATTCCTGACAACTGGAGAAAGGGAAATATAACCCCATTTTCAAGAAGGGCAAAATGGATGACTCGGGGAACTACAGACCAGTCAGTCTCACCTCTGTGCCTGGCAAAATCTTGGAGCAGATTCTCCTGGAATGCATTCTAAGGCACATGAAACACAACGAGGTGGTTGGTGACAGCCAGCATGGCTTCATTAAGGGGAAATCCTGCCTGACCAATTTGGTGGCCTTCTATGATGGGGTTAGGGAACTGATGGACAGGGGTAGAGCAGTTGATATCATCTACCTGGACTTGTGCAAAGCGCTCGACGCTGTCCCACATGACATCCTTGTCTCTAAATTGGAGAGACATGAATTTGATAGATGGACCACTCGGTGGATAAAGAACTGGCTGGATGGCCGCACACACAGTATTGTGGCCAAAGGCTGTGTCCAGCCGGAGACCAGTAACGAGTGGTGTCCCTCAGGGCCAGTGTTGCGACCAGTCTTGTTCAATATCTTTGTTGGTGACATGGACAATTGGATTAAGTGCACCCTCAGAAAGTTTGCTGATGACACTAAGTTATGTGGTTCAGTTGACAATGCTGGAGGGAAAGGATGCCACCCAGAGGGACCTTGACATGCTTGTGAGATGGGCCAATGACAGCCTCAAGAAGTCCACCGAAGTAAGTGCAAGGTCATATACGTGGGTTAGGGCAATCCCAGGCACAGCTACAGGTTGGGCAGAGAAGTGATTCCAAGCAGCCCTGGGGAGGGTAAGATGACAGGAGGAGGAAACTGGGACTGTTCAGTCTGGAAAATAGAAGTCTGCGTGGACACATGATAGCAGCCTCCAGTATCTGAAGGGAGCCAGAGAGGGACTCTTCATCAGTGACTATAGTGATAGACAAGGGGTAATGGGTTTAAATTTAAACAGGGGAAGTTCAGGTTAGATATAAGGAAGAAGTTCTTTGTTGTGAGAGTGGCGAGGTGCTGGAACAGGTTGCCCGAGGAAGTGGTAAATGCTCCATTGCTGGTGGTATTCAAGGCTAGATTGGACAGAGCCTCGGGTGACATGGTTTAGTGTGAGGTGTCCCTGCCCATGGCAGGGGGGTTGGAACTAGATGATCTTAAGGTTCTTTCCAATCCTATTTTATGATTCTATAAAGAACAGAAATCTAGATGGCGTTTCGCAGTATAAAATTGAAAGAAGAATATTAGCTAGAAACTGGATAGAAGTGTTCGTGGGGTTTACTGTGATTTTTCCAAACTTTCATTTAACTGTGAGGTGTCAATTCAGAAGACAAGCTTGTTCTCTTGTCTCAACACTTACGTGATCTTGCTTCTAAACATGTTCCTTTCAGAAATCTAAAAGATACAGATTACATGCTAAGAACCCAGGCAGTTTAACTTCAAGTAACAGACACCTTATTCTGGTCTCATGGTAGACAAATGAAATAAACACAGACTCCTTAAAAAGTGAGAGATCTGTTTTTACAATACCTTACATATTACTTCTGAAATTCACACAGAATTTTCAGATTCAAATTTAAGTATTTGCACAGCACTAGCTGAAAGCTTAGATGCCTTCAAGCAATTCCTTCCACTGCCCAACAATCTTCCCACTCAGTCCCTCGTGCTGCTTTATAATACTCTCCTGCCCACAGGAACCACTCCCTTCACCATTCTCCCCTCCACTTATTTTCCAGCTCTTGTGGAAGTGTTGCCACCTTTAATTGCCCACTGAAATATTGTCACTCATTCTCACTCTTCCATCTCAACAGCAGGGCTAAAACTGGCTTGAAGACTTCGGAAGAATGCAAAATACATGCGCCTACTTTAACTGCATGATTGAATGCTAGCTAAATGAGGGAAAGATTTTCTTTCTAAAATAATGCAGCATCACTCAAAGTACTTTTAGGCATTTTGACTGTATAAATAACCTTTTGCACTTCAAGGGTCATTAGATCATGATAGTTTGTAATACAATTATAGTCAGCACTCTGCTCTTATGGGCTGCCTGGTAATTTGCTTGTTAATATATTAGCACAAAGCATTGATCAAGTACCTAATCCAATCACACGCTTGTTATTGATCTCTTATTGAGTATCCTGCCAGTGATCATTTTTTGCTCAGGCCCAATCAATAACAAATGCCAAATAGGCTCTCCCACACCTAATGAGCTTATGAAATAAACCAAACATTTTACTTTGCCCTCAAGGCTAGGATCAATTGAGAGCTTTTAGAGAAAAATTCAGATGACTTTTTCATCAGCTTTTCCCTTTTTTTTTTTTTTTGCAAGCATGCAGGTTTGCATTAAGACCTCTATCTAAGACTTTCATTATAATTTGAGGACATCTGAAAAGCAGCTGCCATGTCTGAGTACTCAAACAGCTGTAAACAATAAATCACACTGGTGAGGAATTCTGGGCTGCACGTTGGCATGTGGTCTGTCAAGCCAAAAAAATAGAGACATACGAAAGATCAAGAGATCAGGGGTACCTGAAGTTTACAAAAAAAATGAACTTGTCCCATATTTCACCCCAGAGAGCCATATTCTGGAGGAAGGCCTATGCAGCATTCTTTTGCAGGAGCATCATGCCTTCATACATGGAGGTGGGGGGAGGCTTGGGGGTACTGCAATGAATTACACGTGAGCCTTTTTATACTGCTGCTATTGCATTAAGGCGATTCCAGTATCAGCTAATGGAATCTCACACTACAAGCAGAGATTCTTGCTGATGAAAAACACACCCAAATTATGCAGGAAGAAACAGTATTTCAGTTACATGCAGAAGTGACAAATACTAGTTCTTTAACTTATAACAGTTCCCAGTTTCTTACCATGTAGCATGTGATTGTGACCACAGTGGATTTACAGTTACTCAGGGAAGAAAAGAGTGAGAGAGAAGGTAAGAGAGAGATATTTTAGAAGTGGTTAACTTTTACTTATTGCAAGAATTTTGTAACTTTTATCAGATGTCTTTTCAGCTAAACCAGCTTATTATGTGTCTGAGCAAAGTTCTTTGGAAGGAATATTTTTCAATTTAGTCAGCAAAACAATAGTGCTGTAATAGTAGCTTCTATTAGATCATAAAAAAAAGAATGCAAGATCCTTAGATCTTAAATATCGTTGCTTCAGCTATTACTATTAGCACTATTTTATATAGCTAGGTTGTATTTTCACTTTAATCACTTTTATTCTATGATCTTGTTTTCATTATTATGCTTACTATTTTCCTCATTACTGTACCAGATTTAAATTACAAAGAGGCACAATCTGAATGTAAACCAGGTACAGATTTAAAATCTTTAAAAGCATTTGTAACATGCAAACATGCAATTTAAAACCATTACCAAAATCTGATTACTTGCCTGGGGAAAAAGCAGTTCAGCTAGAAATATTGGTGGTATCTTTTCAGAATTCTTCTTTTGAATTACTCACAACAATGTCTTACAGAAATATTTAATTGGTAGACTTTTGTGATGTGAGATGAAAATGAGATTATCTTGTGACTCTTTATTTTGCAAGTTTCCACTTTCTGTTTCTGTGCAAATCTTTTAATAACCAGCATTAAAAATCTTTACTGATGAGGCTGGACCTTAGGTAATACAATTTCATTTACATGACAAGACTCTTGCCATTAGTAAGTTTTACGAGGTCAGTTTCCACTGAAAAATACTTTACCTCTGTGCTTCACCTCTGTGTTTCACCCTTTTTTTGGCTCACTGTCTACACTTATTGTCAAGCTTTCCTTTGGAGTGATTCAGACAATTCCTCCAGGTTTAAGCCACACGTACTGCCCAGGATGGTTTAACACTTACAGCATTCCTGAAAAGACTGCGAGAAGACCAACCTGGGTATGGACAGCATTCATCTTCAACCTTGACAGGGCTCACCTTCTTAAACGTGTATCTGCAACTTAATGCTGCAAAAAAACAGTGGTCTGGTGGCTGCTGCACTCTTCATGTCAGTTAAGACATGTTTATTGAAAAAGACACACGTCCCCAAAGTAGCGCCTGAACCTATGGGAACACCACAGCAGGCCCAGATGATAGCATAGGGCACATGCTCAATATGTTATTCACTCTGCTCAAGAAAAAAATAGCTGTGCACAGTTAGGAGTCACCTTTTACTTTTTAGTTTGGAGACAAGGGATTGCTCCCTGAGTGGGATGCCCGTGGCTGCTCAGCTGGCACCATCCAGGTGATCTGCGTCTTCCTTATGCAACCTTAAACCAGGAGAAACTCCACTAAGTCAATTGACTTAGGGTAGTATACATGCAATCTGAGTCCAGACCAAGTGTGTGAGAACTGCTTTGATGAGTCAAGAGTCAAGCCTGAAAAACTGATGGTATGACAAATTTTCTCTAAGTATAGCATTTGCTAATGCGAACAGTAATCTAGTGCTGCAGCTCTGCTTTCAGCTGAAACACCTATTGATCAGTTGTGTGATTACATTTATACAAATACTCCAATTTTGCAAGCAGCTAAAGGTAACTAACAAAGTTAGAGACATATGATATAAAATGTGAGCACACATCCTTATTAAGGTACCCAAATGCATCTGAAGGGGTGAAACAAATCTGGTGACCTGGCTGGAAGAAATGCCGTATGAGGAACAGCTAAGGACTTTGGGCTTGTGTAGTTTGGAGAAAAGGAGGCTGAGAGGTGGCTTTTTTGCTTTCTACAGCTTCCTGAGAATGCCAAGTGGAGAGGGAGGTGATGAGCTCTTCTCCCTGGTATCCAGTGGCAGGACGTGTTCCCATCTGTTGTGTTTGTTCTGTTCATCATACAATTTAATTGAAAAATTGATCTCTCATGTATAATTGGATTACTCAGCTTGGTTTGTTGTTCAAATGGTTATTTAAACTGTTTTTGAAAAGTAAAGTTTTTCTTCTTTTAAAAAATATTTTCTAATTGACATCTCTCTAAAGGAGGCAATGCCCAAATTCTGTATCACATCATGTCCTTGCAGTGTTGCACTCTCAAGTCAGTAATTATTTAGGTAGTCTCAGTACATATTTATTCTTTGGTGTTACTCTGGAGGTGTAATCAAGTCCTTCAGTTTAACTGCAAAAAAGACTTCATGTACATTTTACTTAAAAGACTTATTGTGTAAAATGCAGAACATCATATCCATGGTGGGGGCAAAAACGGGAGAGATTTAGTAGTCTGAAAGCACGGAGGGTTTCTAAATTCCACATCTTTCTCAAAATCTAAAAAGAAAGACTTCTGAGATTTTTTTCCCCAATAATTTCCTAATCAAACCCCAGAATATCCTCAACCAACAACCAACCAACTTGCTACACTTTTTGTTGACCTCATTTGCCTGCTATACAGCTCTCCAAAACAAGTATCAAAAAGTGGGAAGTGGCCATTAATATTTTTCACTTCAAGATGAAACTCTTGTAGTCATCTGGCAAAAACACTGTGAATTAATCATAGAAGTGTGTTTATGACAGTACTAGCTCTCCATCTTTTCCTCCTTACTCAGACAGTAACATCCTAAATTGTTACTGGAACTACACATATGAAATCATTGCTAAGGCACTTGGAAAGAGAAGTTTCATTGTTGTTGCTTTTTTTTTTTTCAAATTATGGTTCATACCTCCTTTCACATCAACTTATTTGGACAGCATTTTGCGCTGTTATGAGCCCTTCTGTACCTCTTGGGGGAAGAAATTACCAGAAGTGTACATTTCATATTATCTTTTTACAGAAGGTATATAGGTATGTATAACAACTAATAGCTGGTTTCCTGTAGCTGTGGAAACTAAAACATAAGTCAGTTTGACTTTGTCTTTTTGTGACCTTTTGTGAGCAGCTTCTTAGCTCTCTAGCTAGGTCTATACTTTAAGGTGCACTTCACTAGTCTATATATTATATATAATTAGACATTTCAAGTTAGAGAAGATGAAAATCAAATATTATGCACATCGTTTTTCATAGAAGGAGAATGAAACAATAAAAATAAAGATCTAACATCTAAAGATTATGCTTTTCATATGGATTCACCCAGTGCACTCCTTTAACACCCATCTAGGAGAGGGTTTTCTTGCCTTCCTGGTAAGTAACTGGCACTACTTTTTTCATTGTACTGAAAAATTTTTTGATGAAAATGAGGGCCCTTGTAAGATAGCTGGAACCAGGTTTCAGCATAATCTTTTTAGTCATATGTTTTATCATTACTTGAGTTCGTATTGTTCCTGGTTATTTCTTCAGTTTTGATGAAAATCTAGTCTGAAGTTCTATCATTGTAATAAAGTAGCTTAACTCTGTGAATACAAAGGCTAATTGGCTACGCATTGTAAGGCTAAGCATTGTGGCAAATGCAGAAAAAAGTAAATTGGTATGTTAGCATGTTCATGGTGGAATGACAGTGATAATGAGGCTGGGATGACAAATTTAATTAAATAATATTCATATGTTAGAAATATAAGCATAAGTGGGAATATTTATTTCTCATTTACCTATGAAAACTGACAACAATGTTAAGCTTGGCCAAATACAACAAGGCATACATGTGTAGCAAGAAGCAATGAAAGTGCCCTTTTTCCCCAAACCATTTAGATCAATGTTTTTCTAAAGCAGAGGATAAGAAAGCAATTCTCTGATTTGATTTGAGTATCCACCAACACTTGTTATAGAACACTGCATTCAGTCATTATCTATTTCTTTAAAGTGTCTCAAGAACAAAAAAATCACAAAGCCTTGCTCAGCTCAGTTCCCTTGCGAAACAAAGGCATTAGGTAGATTATCAGAGATGTACTCCAGGGGAGGCTGAAGTCTCTAGAATGTCAAGAAGGTTCAGAGAAATGATGATTCCAGATGCAAAGCCTTCCCTTCATGTGATCTGATAGTGGTAAAAGTTAAAGATGTGGAAATGTTAGTATGAAAATCTGCAATGTTGTTTTATATGTGCTGCTTTTGTGATGCATAATTGAAAACATGTTGTATATGAAAAAACTTCCTAAAAATAAATCTGCGCATTAAAAACTAAAAATAGACATTCATATAGCTATGAAAAATCTCTGTTCTTTCAATAACATTATGAAAGAAATCAGTAAAATGTATAGAATTAGTCACTATTCTGCTTCTTATCCACAGTATTTTAAAAACATTAATGTCTTTTAAAATAACTTTTAAGTATTCTTTTGTAATTATAGATAACATTCAGTTTACAGAGTAGCATGCTGGTTTAAAACTATCATCCAAACTCATTAAATTAGCTACCAGAACTCTCTAATACAGTTAGCAGACCTTCAGAAAACACATTAACTAAATGTCACTGAAAAATACAAAATGTCCACATTAGACACTCAAGTAAGATTTTAAGACATTGAAAAAGACAGGCTTCAGACTTACTAGTGCAAGACGAACAGCTCAAGAAAGCCTGAAGGTATATGGTGAAGCAATTTCACTACCTTCTTAATAATTATGACACAGAAGACATCTAAAAAGCTTCTGATGTGCCTTCCTTCACCTTTCCTTCTGGACCTGTGCAGAATTACACTACTCTCAAAATCTAGACGTTTATTTGCTGTACGGAACTAATATAAACTTAAGTGAAATTTCTATTTTAATCAATTACTCTCTAGAGAAACAATGCTCAGGCTACAAGCCAGGACTAAGACATCTACTGACTAGTTTGAATATCCTAGCCATCAAACCATCACCATATACAAGTCTGGTCCCTCGTGACTTGTTCTTCTGTCTCCATAACTGATACACTCCATGGTGGTCAGTGTCAATCAGACAAGAGAAAGACGTCTCTGAACCACAGTCTGAATTGAGTACAGCACATACTTGTCAGGTAGAGGATGTAAGAAATATTTATGTTCTCAGATAATAAAGGGATCTGAAACTCACTTTCTGCCTTCCAAGGCAGTTACTGAAATCACTTTAACCCCCTGCTTTTCCCCTTCAGCAATGTTCCCTTTGTTATCAGTCTTTTGTAACACACAGACTTTGTGCTGTCTGTGCTAGACTCATTGTTACCAGCACTGGGTCTAGTGTTTCTCAGGGCTACAGTATTCATTCCTGTTTTCCAGCTGGATAATGACTGAATTCAGGAGGAATTCGATCACCTGGTTGATCAATCAAACATTTATGTATATGCACAAAACGTGTACTTAAGACATCTAGCAAAATTTCAAGACCACCAGCAAGCTATCTGGAATGCTGTAGTTCTCTCCAGAGGAACCTAACGTTGCAGATAATCACTCTAAATCACTCCAGTGATTTAGGTTCCAGCATTATACAAAAGCCCTGATATCAGTTGATTTTGCAGGATTTATCTCAACTTTTATGTGTGCTTAAAGCTTAACCTGCAGGTTTTTATTTTGGATCAGAAGATACTGGCTTTTTTTTCCATGTTGTAAAATAATCTATTCCATAACTAATTCTATTATCGCCAGTTCAGTAAGCCTTGAAGGAAGCTGACACTTGACATCCATTAAAAGGGTGAATGGCTGGCTCTATCCAAAGGGTTTTGTTTACCCCTAATCACACAAACTCCCACAAAAATCAATGGGAGCAACCAAGCCAAAATTTACTATTATTATTTAATTAATGCTATTTATAGTATTTAATGCTATTATTATTTAATAAAAAAAAAAATTAAAAAAAAAAAAAACAAAAAAAAAAAAACAAAAAGCAAACGAACAAAACAGGAAAAAGAAAGAAAACAAGCACGCTCCTTAACGTGGTCTCAAACTTTCCTGTAAACTTTTAAAAAATGTTCTCCTATTTCTACTCAGAGATTCATCTAATGTAAGAACCAATAGATTATTACAATAGTAAAGGTTGTAAAAAAGGCTAAGTACATTTCAAGTTGTTGCTTCTCTTTAAATGAAATTTATAAAATTATAAAAGTCTTCTTGAAGACTTTGAGTTCCAGCTTGAAAGATTGCAGACTTAAATTGTAGTAAAGCATTAAAACTTTCTGAAAAATTAATTTCAGAATTCAAAATCTTCATGTTCTCTGTCCAAGATGTAGATCTGCTAAACAGTAGTTTCAAAGTGGGTATTTTCTAAATTAAAACTGTTTGTGATTACATACACAAGGGAGGTTGCAATCACACACTAATGCACAAGTTTATGCCTCAATGTGATTCAGATTAATAGCAACTTAAGAATTAGAAGGAACATTGAAAAAAAAAATCCCTGTCAGTCATTGGCATAGGACAACTTCTTTGGATATCTATATATTATTCTAAAATTAGCATACAGATACAGAAGCTAGCCAGCCGAGGTGCCAGCAGTCATTTGATTGCAGAACCATACAGCTCGCTCTGGATCTAATATAACCGCATTTCTCATGCCTCAGCTTCATGGTTGCATTATGCAGTGCAGTCCCATAGGTTTTCTTCCTCTTAAATACGTCTACATTTGTTCCACCTTGGGAGCATATACAAATCACATTTACAGTGAAAAATAAATCTCTCTCTTCCCAACACAGCAACAAAACAATAACTCCTGCCAAAAAAACAGAGGCAGGGGGAATCCCCAAACAGTCTCTCTGGTCATTAGCCCTACTTAAGAATGACTAATCAGAAAACTCAGAGACTTTGGACCATGTCCATTTTACTCACAGAACCAAGCAGAAAAAGGAATTTCAGCATCAAACCTTCTGCTGAACCTGACTTGTGTTAAAATTACATGCTGAGGTCTACCATCATGGCATCATCTGAAGAAAAATTTGTCAGGACCTAGAAATACAGGGAGCAAAATACATATTTTCCAACATAAATTTATGGCTGATAAAGGCTGCAAATCACTGCTCTAATGTACTCACTGAAAGAAGTTCTGTTTAGTGAATTCTCACCACAGTCTGCAGCACTCAAATATCCAGCCATCCATGAAGCAGAAACCCCAGAAACACACACTAGTGTAGGCTTGTCTCATAGGGCTCTCTGTAGGAAGATTAATATCTAATATTTTAAAATGTATCTTGGCAAGAACAGTTGTGCATTAAGATTCCAGCAACATTTTCTGAATATGGCTCCACAGAAGAAAAGCAGAACTCCTTCTGCACGCTCATATGTTAGCAGCTCCACAGACAGCCTCCACAGTATTGATTGCCATTGACACAGTCACAGTTAATCTTTTATTTGAGAAGGAGATATTCTTCAGTGAATCCCTGCAATAAGCAATAACAAATACTGTGTGTTCTTGGTTTCCTGCTGGAGTGGTAATGGGCAGAAACTCAGAGTGTTATTGTTGCCATATGTCTCAACAGTCATATTGATTTAATTGGTTGTCATAAAAAAAGACAAGAGGGAAGCCAGTTCGTAGCTGGGTATGGGCCAGAGTGTACTGGTGAATGGACTACTTAGATCTCTCAAGCGCGTCTCTCTTCTACCAGTGTCATTGAACTGGTTATATTGCCCATAATCTAGAAACAAGCCATTTTATGGATGAAAATGCAGGGCATTTACTTTTGGATCCAATTTGTCATACATAATGGCAGAAAATCCTATCCTGTATGGAAACTATCTGTATCAAAATATAAATTCCCTGAAGCTAAAAATGTTTTCACTGAGGGCAGCAGATGGACTGCCTCATCATTTGTCTCCGTATCACCCATCTGTAAATCTGTGCTCTATTTAAACTACTTCAGTCTTTCCTTAACATCAAAAGACAACCACATGCAAGAACATCTATATTACATAACAGAATATTTAGCACTTGCATGAGAACTGTCATACAAGAAGCTTAATACACTCTTACATATCTGTGGTTTACTGCAGGGTAGGGTTGCTGCCCACATTTTGTGGAAAGGGAAGGAAAACAGAGATGCTAGAGAAATGGTGTGACTTGGCTATGGTGTGAGGTAAAACCAGGAGTGGAGCACAGGGGCTATGCTTTCAGGCTATGCGCTTTACTAACAGAATGGTACTCTTTTTTCCTGCCACCCTGGCTCTGGAGTGGTCTGAAAGCATTCATCCTGTTTGAAAGAAGAAAACCTCCCCTCCGTGTTCAAAATACAACCGCCAATAGATACCCTGTGTGTTCATTTTATAGCAAGTCGTTCATATAACTAAGGTTCTTCCACAAGGAAGTTAGATGCTCAACCTGTGTGAGCAATTGAGGCTGCATCTGTGTTCAGCGTCTTCTCTGGCAGCTCTTTCTGCTGTAAAATAAATATGTCTCATAAGCAGAGAGAACTATCCTTATGCATTGAGAACACATAAGTGCCATCTAATAAAGGATCGTATGAAGATAGGCTGAGAAAATTGGGGCTGTTCAGCCTGGAGAAGAGAAGGCTGCGTGGAGACCTCATAGCAGCCTTCCAATGCCTGAAGGGGGCCTATAGGGATGCTGGGGAGGGACTCTTCATTAGGGACTGTGGTGAGAGGACAAGGGGTAATGGGTTTAAACTTAAACAGGGGAGGTTTAGATTGGATATGAGGAAGAAATTCTTTACTGTGAGGGTGGTGGGGCCCTGGAATGGGTTGCCCAGGGAAGTTGTGAATGCTTCATCCCTGGTGGCGTTCAAGGTGGGGTTGGACATAGCCTTGGATGGCATGGTTTAGTGGGAGGTGTCCCTGCCCATGGCGGGGGGGTTGGAACTCGATGATCTTGAGGTCCTTTCCAACCCTTACTATTCTATGATTCTATGATTCTATGATTTTGAACAATTTTGAAGTAGCTTGTGTATCAACTTAATATACTACAGCTTTATGAACACTTTCAGATGCGCCACAACTGCTGTAGGTTCAATACAGATATGTTTTGTGAAAATGCAAATTTAAAGGTTCAATTGGTAATATTATACAGAATATATTACATTAATCTACGAAAAGAAGAGACATGAACATAAAGAGAAAATCAGCTTATTATTTTTATTAACAAAGATTCCTAATGATTGATACTTATTTTGAAACTGAACCAAAATGAATGTTAAAGTGATGTAAAAATGCTACACTAAACAGTATGCTATCGTGTTGTGTTTGTCTTTTCCTCCAGTAAGAGATTAACCAGATTGTATCAATCAAGGCTGACTATGCAAAACATGCACTGACATTTTTTTATTTATTTTTCTTGTCTCATAGGTCCACCAGTGTGGGTAATTTGTAAACCAAGACATTTATGCCTGCAAAATTGTACTATGCAATAAATAGATGGGACAAGCTCATCTGAAAAAAATGAAATTAAATTCTTGATTTTAATGCCCTAGTAAATGGTCACCTAGTTATGAATGAATTTAAATATATAAATTAACATCAACCTACTCCTGAGAGATGATTACTGAAAACAGCATACCACCAGGGCAAATAGAGGAACATTTCCATGCGGCAATTAAGCTGATACCCATTAGATAAGAGCAATGTATCCAAGCCATGAAATTGATTGAACAGATTCTGCACAGCAACTGACTCCAATTTCAGAATATTGAGGTGAACAATCATCTGTCCAAATATGACATTATCAAGCTGAAAAGACTGTTGCTGATTTTGGCTATTCTGGCATAAACCTTGAGAAGAATCCATGACAATAATAAATTTACTGAATTTTCACCACTGAACTTGAAATTAAGAGACTTGCCTTAAGGAATGCATTTCATGTGATAGGAAAAGCAAATCAGTTAGATCATACTCTTTGGTGAATTACATTTGTGTAATCCTACTTACTTCTATTGGTTTATTTCAGATGAAAGCTGCTGCAAAGCCGTTTTGAACATTTGTATGTTAAATGCCTGATGGGTTTTAAATTCTTAAGAGCTTACCACACAGCAGCACAAATATCAATTGCATTAAAGCAATACTAAGCGGTTTATTGAAGCCTGTTTTTCCCTAGTGAAAGGCTTATCTGAGTTTTTTTCAGATGGTGACAACAAATTATTTTCCATGAATTCAGATAAACAGCTTCAGATCTCAAGCTATTTTATCTGAAAGTCAAGGTAGTTCATACACCTATTGCTGCCCTATGTAAGAACAGAAATGTCTTTAAATTTGTTGAAGCTAAAAGAAAAGTTTGAAATATTCAAGCAAGAAAAATCTGGGATGTTATTTCACCTTGAAGATAATGCTTGAAATGCTGAGTTTGGACACACCAATTCAGAGCACCTCCAAAGAAGCACATAAAGTTATTTACTTTCAAACAAATGCGTGACAGAAGATTTTAACTTTTTCTCTTCAGACCTCACATCCCTATAGGTGTTAACTTGATCTCATATGCACTCAAGCATATTTTTCTGGTTTATCTGCTATTAGGTTAAATGCATGAAGTTGAGGACCTACATGAAACTTCAGGGATTTAAGCCCATTACTGGGTAACAGTGAGATGATCAAAACCAGCAAATAACTACTTCCTAATGCATCACATGCTTAAAGTACCTGTGTTTTCTATTTAAAAATTGGAGTTGATCAGGATTTTCCTTTTGAAATCCAGTAAGTATCTCAACATCCCAAATGCACTTTGGGAATTTAGACTCATTTAACTCACAAGAGGCTGATTCAAACCTGTCTGCATCCAGTGCTGAGTGCTAGAAGCAGTACAAGAATATGGCCTCAAACTTGGTGGGAGCTAAGTGACCTTGCAGGAGACTAATGTTAGCTATTCCTAGACTCACAAGTGCTCTCACTTCCTGCTGAGTTCTTCTATGTCCTGTGATGTCCCATGCAAGCCAGGAGTTGCCCTTTTAGAGAATTTTCTGTGTTTTTCCCTGTATCACTCAGTTCCTTATCAGTTATGTCCACTGCTGAGTTGAAGAGCTATGAAGTTCAGACCTGGCCAGTTGCAGTTAAAGCTCTTGTGTATAAAAAAAAGCGCCAAGTCAAATTACTTGTTTCATGAACTCAGCTGGAAGATTAAACAGCAATAATCATTAAACCAGCTATGACCAAATAAAATACCACCTTTTCAGTATCACCATATTTGTTTTGCTGTTTATATTTTATCCTTTCTATAAAAAAGCCATCTTAAACCAGAAAAAAAAAAAAAAAGAAAAAAGAAAAAAGCATTATCCACATTGCTTTTTGCATTGCTGTTTTGCAAAACAAAACCAGAAACTGTGTTCAGTAAAAGTATTATTTGAATATTTAAATTCTTAATGTCTTTTGACTCTTTCAGGTTTTACTCCTGTCCCTATATTTTCCTTTACTTCGCTATGTTAGAAAAGTGTTAAATCATGCCAGCAATCAAATAAAGCTCCCAAAAGTCAAATTTTGCATTGTTGAGGCAAACCCAAAAGGACACAATAAATAATTTTTGTGGTCTCTGAATTGTTTTTTAAATTTTTTTAAAACGGAGAAAAGTCACTGAAAAATGTTAAGTGCCTTTACAATTTAACTAGGACTCATGATTTGATTTTGATTAATGCTCAGCAATTTCACCAGCATTTGAAATCAGTTCATCAACATAAAATCTTACAGAAGCAGGTAAATGCTACACCTATCTCCAAAGTGCATAGAGTAATTAATAGTTTACGGCAAGAAAGCATACCATTTTAAAAGAAGAAGCTAAGCAGGGTATCATAATTATCAGAAACATTCATCATTATCACTCTTTATAGCCTCATGCCAATGCACTCATACTTGCCAGCAGCCACACAGATTGGAGGGCTAAGGAAAATAAAAGTTTTGGAACGTGATCCATAGGCAAAAGGCCACAGGTGCTCTCCAAAGATTTCACTGTTTCTTTGCCTAGATGATGCCAGGGTGAGACAGAGCAGGACAAGACAAAAGCCTCCACAGGTTTGCTTGCCTACATAACTGAGAGTGCAGGGTAAATGGTCTCTGTTCTCCATTTTACTGGTAGTATGCAGTCTGGAAGCTTCACTTTAATAGATGAAGAGCTACATTTGGCTAAAAGCCATGAACAGGTCACTTCTGCTTTATGCCATTTTGAGAATTTAATTACCAAAATACAATTACTTACATGGCACAATGATCAACATTGCTCGTTTAACACAGTAAGTGATATGGGCTCTTCAGTTAGCAGCAGTGGTTAGTTCTTTATTTATTTCAGCTGGAAGATGGCACCTCCAACAGTAAAGGGCCCGCTAACTTCACAATGAACCATTGATTCAGTGAGATACAAAGCTTAAATGTCACCTACCAAACGACCAGAACCACTTCCTGCTCCTCCTCTGTCCTTCCCTTGGGTATAACATCTAGCCATTGATCCTGTTTGCTACTAATTTGGAATCAAATTCAAGAGCCGTAAAATAAAGCAGTCCAGAAAGGTAGCCTAAAAAAGCCCTTAAGTTAAAGAAACTAAATTTATCTGATTCATTTTGTTTTTCAATGTTCACGTAGTTATTTATTCTAAATGTCACAAATACATATTTGAAATTTTTCCACAGTAATGAAATCATATTTCCAGCACACAGAAATAATCCCTATTTTGATTCTTTGTTACAGCATTAGTTTGCATGTACATTAAAGTTTAGTTGTCTTGTCTGCATTTGTCAAATTCAGAACTAATTAGCAAATATCTTGAGTATGTTGACAAAAGAGTCAGTTGTGTAAGTAATGGACAACATTGGACAAAGAAAATAGGGGTTGCTCTTGTCAGCATGAGGGATTTCACTGCAGGAGAGTTGCTGTGGCTTTCATTATTTCAACAGTCAATGGATGTTGCTATAGAAACTACATAGTTAGCAAGCCATGTAAGCAAAAGAAATATAATAAAAACAAAACTAAAATAATGAAAGGGTAAAACCCCAATGATCTCTCCAATAACTTGAATTCATTTATTGGTTTTATCTTTCAATTGTAAAACCAGATTCCCTTTATGATATTATACATTCATATATCACTTTAAGTCCCATCATGTATTATAACACATATTAATCAAAATGAGCATCAAACCAGAACCTTTTCAATATCAGGAATGAAATAATATTGAGTTATCTGAATACATAAAAATAGTATTTGGCTTCATAACAATGTATTAACCCTTCATAAATACTAATGAATAATTATAATATCTCTTGTATGATGTACTATCTTTGCTCAGAGGAAAAATAACATTTCAATATTTAAACTAGCTTTTATATGTGCCTGAAAGTACTTGCAAATATAGTTACCTGCCTAAAGTATGCAATGTTGATGATCACTTGCATAACAGGTTGTCTTCTATTCAGTGCATGTCACGGTTTATGTTGTTTTGAATATTTTCACTTTATGAATGAAGTCTGAGACTCTCTTCTATTTTGGATAACAAAGTGAATAGCCAAACTTGTTTTACCAGTGCAATATAAAGAGATCTTGAGATCTTACCATTATAAAAAGAAGGATGCATATGACAGGTGATCATACATCATTCTTAGTTTATACAGAATCTATGGGCTATATTCTGTGAATATATTTTTGTTGATTTTTCCATAGCTATATTGTCCTTTAAATTAATTTCTGTTGTGTATCTTCCCAGTAACCAGACATGTTGACTTTTCTTTTCAGAAGCAAATACAATAAATTTATACAGGAAAAGAGGTATGTATCAGAACTTGTAAACCTTTCTTATTCCTGTAATCAGGGTTGGGCAGCATAGCCCTGAGCTTTTCATTCCAACTGCTGCCTGGTTGGAGGATTTTTTAAAAGATGAGTCCACAGTATTAATCACCAAAAGATTTATTAAATAGGCAAAAGCCAAGAAAATGAGAAAATCTGCTATATCAAGATGAAAACTGAGCCAAGTAACCAAAAGCAACATAAGCATTAGTGTCTTTAGACAAAGAAAAGC
Source organism: Amazona ochrocephala (assembly GCA_039720435.1). Lineage (NCBI taxonomy): Eukaryota > Metazoa > Chordata > Aves > Psittaciformes > Psittacidae > Amazona > Amazona ochrocephala. The sequence goes on from CM077878.1 coordinate 59,277,994, forward strand.
AGCTTGAGGAACATAGCAAAATCACACAGCATTTGCCCTCTACTCAACTGCAGCTTGTTCATCTAGTGATTACAAATAAACCTTTCATTATCGCATTGTTTTCCAGGCCTGTGGAGACAAAAAATGCCAACATATAGAAATGATTGCTTGCATTTCCACTGAAAGCCTTGGTGCTTTTAACTCAAAAGTCTCCTGAGAAATGTTGATAAGCTCTTGTTAGCAGGTCACATTAGCAAAAAGTATACCAAGTGTTTCATAAATGTTTGCATGGGCACTATACAAAAACATGCAAGAATGATTTCACTGAAAGAAAGCATTCAAAAATTATTATTATTATTTTAAATAGGGAAAGCAAAAAACCAATAAGTGACAATTTCAATAGGACACTTCTGGTTTGCACTGGTCCGTGATTTGGTCAGTTTGGTCATTTTAGCTGGACTATTAAAAGTAATTCTCAGAAAAGACACTAAGCCTTCAAGGGTCTCATTCCCTTATCATCCCAGAGGGCTGAGATTAATGTCTACTCTGGGACTGTGCCAGGAACATGGTCTTTTCTTGTTAGTGTTGCTCCTGGAAAAAAGAGAACTATTGCAAACCTCTTAACACACTTTCCTCTTGCCGTGTCTCTCAACCCTGTCACACAATTTGGAAGGATATTAGAACAGACAGAGAGTGCAAAGTTGAAATCAAACAAAAGTCCTTATTCCATGAAAGCTTTGCATATCACAGAGTCTGTGTTATGAAATGGTCAGCTATTTACCCCTGAGTCCTCATCCATTACATCCTCATAAAAAAAGACCATCTCTCAGTTAGAGCTGTGCAAACTGTTGGCTGCTGCCTCAATCTGGCAAGATGGAGGAAGTTTATTGCCCAAGCCCACAAGCCCAGTGTACCCCAGGGGATCCACGCTAAGCCAAGGCAATGGAAGGATAGACATAAAACCAGTTTGTTTCTTTGCAGAAGAAAATATCTGAGGCTGTCTCTGGTGTGCCTAACCTTTGGATTAGGGGTCTCTAAGGCAGAGAAAGCTTAGAACTTTATCAGTGATAGGGGAAGAGCCTATTACTGTGGCTGGTGATGGAGAACACTTGCCAAGGTAGAAATTTCTTAGGAATAGAGTGGATTTGACAGGATTTTTGTAAAAGGAAAATAACTGTATGTGGTTTAAGTACCTTTACTTGGTGTTAAAGCTGTCTACACTTTGTTAAGTGCATTAATTTCACTGGAAAATAATTTGAATTGACTGAAACCTACCAATACAAAACTGGTCTGTTGCAAAACCACTAAGTACATCATTGCTACCTAGCAAAGAAGAAACGTTCAAAGAAGAAGCTGCGCAAGATTTGCTTATGGAAAATTCTCTGACACTGGAAAACAGTAATTAATTTTTCTCATCACTTTAGGTACGTAACTCAGTGTCCTTTTTATGGATAAACAAGCTAAGGCACAAAGGTCTGCATACATCCTACTCAGTTAACATCAGTCAGTGAGGAACCTCACCCAGGTTTGCAGTGTAGCTACTCGAGGAACATGATCAATCCAGGGAAGAGCTAGCGCATTTCACTTCTAGATCAGGTAGGGATAATCTGACCAAACAGCTTAATTCAGTAGCACAATGCCATGCACCGAGTTAATGACAAACCTCAGAGCAGAACACCATCCTCAGCTGTTTTGGTGGTGGTGTCAGTCAGCCTTGAGGACAAGGGCAATCTATAGTGAACAGGGAAAAAAATAGAGGAGAATGGAGGCTAATTTTATGTGAATACATTTACTGTATCAGTCTCAGTAAAATTACCCAGGGCCAGAATTTTCCATATTGTTCAATTGTTATTGTGCTCATTGGCACAGCTTTAGCTCCATAGACCAAAGTACTGCCCTGGCAGTATCCTGCTTTCAGGAGTGGATACAGGTTGTGGTCTGTTTCCAATAGGAGTAACAGGGCTTTGTGGGCAGGCTGGTGTAGATAAGGTTAACTTTACAGACATAACTGTCCTGTGTTAATTAATGTAGGGACCACGGATTAGTCCTGGCCATGTCTGATTTCCAGGTAAAGTTGCAGTCATGGTTGTCACTATCCAATCTGAAAACGTCTTCCTCTGGAAGCTTAGTATTTTTTATTTATCCAAGGAAAGCTTAAGAAATGGCCTAAGCATAACCTGCATATTCACAACATTGCAAATTTCTAATAATTCTGGTGTCTGCTCTAAAATTCCTGTAGTTTTTCAGTTTGCTTTTTGTACAGTGGATTATACAACTTTCAACAATGCTGCCTGTTTTACACTCTTCTAACCCTGAGCTAATATTCCCCGTTCATACCTATGCTGAGTCATTACTGTGGCTCTGGATTCTTTAATGTGTCACCTAAGTCCAGATCAATGTCACCCATCTGGTGTGTATGACCTACTTTGTAGTCCTTCTTTAGCAGGACTAATTGGAGAAAAAATGATGGACTCTTATTCCATCTGAGTGTTCTATCAGAATCATAAAGGTTTTCCTGGAGTTATATTCTGGAAGAAAAATGTTAGAGGCAATGAAGAGATTTACATTTTGAGAGCTTTTCTGATTGGGAGTGTTTTTTGAGTAAAAAAAAAAAGGCAACTAATATTAAAATAAATTATTAAATTAAGTATAGTTAATTTTTTTTATGCAGAATGAGTAAGTTCATAGTTCATAGTAAAAGTTCATGAAGGCAAATTAAGAGATCTTAGATTGTTCCACACTTAATGCAAAGGAAGCTCATTGCCAGGCTATCTTTTCCTCATAGTTTTATTATCATTCAATTTTATTTTTTTTTTAAATCATCATCACTATTTCCTCAACAATGATTTTACACTTTCTTCTAGATCACATTAGAAAATGGGTATATATCATTCATGAAAAAGACTGGGCAGGACCAGAGTAGACTTTTTGCCCCTTTTTGGATGTAGATTTTTTGTTTGAAGTTAGTGTTTTCAAACCAGTTTAATTTATTTCATATGGACTCCTTGATTTTTTTTATTAAATTATTTTTAACCAGAATGTAGTGTTGTACTGAGCTCTTACATTATATATGATGTCAATACAGTTTAACTTCAGCTGGCATTGATTGTGTAAACATGTTTTAATTTGTTATTTGACTATGCACAATATGAGCTTTTCCATGGTTTTGATCCAGAAGAATAGCCAGCTTGAATATTCAAAAGAGAATCATAGAATCATAGAATCATAGAATCATAGAATAGTTAGGGTTGAAAAGGACCTGAAGATCATCTAGGTCCAGCCCCCCTGCCAGCGGCAGGGACACCTCACACTAAACCATGCCATCCAAGGCTGTGTCCAACCCAGCCTTGAGCACTGCCAGCGATGGAGCATTCACAACTTCCCTGGGCAACCCATTCCAGTGCCTCACCACACTTACAGTAAAGAATTTCTTCCTCAGATCCAATCTAAACTTCCCCTGTTTAACTTTGAACTCGTTACCCCTTGTCCTCTCACTACAGTCCCTAATGAGGAGTCCCTCCTCAGCATCCCTATAGGCCCCCTGCAGGTATTGGAAGGCTGCTATGAGGTCTCCACGCAGCCTTCTCTTCTCCAGGCTGAACAGCCCCAATTTTCTCAGCCTATCTTCATACGGGAGGTGCTCCAGTCCCCTGATCATCCTCGTGGCCCTCCTCTGCACTTGTTCCAGAACTTCCATGTCCTTTTTCTGTTGAGGACACCAGAACTGCATACAATGCTCCAAGTGAGGTCTCAATGAGAGCAGAGCAGAAGGGCAGGATCACCTCCCTCGGCCTGCTGCTGGTCACACTCCTTTTGATGCAGCCCAGGATACGGTTGGCTTTCTGGGCTGCAAGCGCACACTGCCGGCTCATGTTCATTTTACACTCTTTATCTTTTTCATGTTACAACAATATATCCATATTTTTTACAAATCAAGAATAGTGACCAAAAAATTGATGGACTAACTTTGATGTATGGTAGGTGTAGGTTTTGAGTTAATTCAAATTACCTTACTATACTAGATCATCCCTGGCGGTGTTCAAGGCGGGGTTGGACTTAACCTTGGATGGCATGGTTTAGTGGGAGGTGTCCCTGCCCATGGCAGGCGGGTTGGAACTAGATGATCTTAAGGTCGTTTCCAACCCTAACTATTCTATGATTCTATGATTCTACGTGGTTTAACATTCTTGCAGTCTGATGGTAGCTTTTGCACTCTATTTGATAGCTGTCCTAGCCTTATCTCTTACTGAAAGTATGTGAACAGTGGGATTAATTTTTAAATATCTGATATCTTCCCTTGTCTATTATCAATCACTGATGACATTTATTGTTGATGAGACATTCATATATGCATATATGTATGAACATATTTCCACAGGTTCTCTGCATATACATTATGTACAACATTCCTGTGTCTTTTTCTATCTGGGATGAATTTCTAATCACAGAAAACATTTTGTTTTGTATCAGAATTGCTACTCATTCTTCCAGAAAGCATTGTTCAACAATTCACAGAATCACAGAATCACAGAATAGTAAGGGCTGGAAAGGACCTCAAGATCATCTAGTTCCAACCCCCCTGCCATGGGCAGGGACACCTCCCACTAAACTATGCCATCCAAGGCTATGTCCAACCCCACCTTGAATGCCGCCAGGGATGAAGCATTCACAACTTCCCTGGGCAACCCATTCCAGGGCCCCACCACCCTCACAGTAAAGAATTTCTTCCTCACATCCAATCTAAATCTCCCCTGTTTAAGTTTAAACCCATTACCCCTTGTCCTCTCACCACAGTCCCTCATGAAGAGTCCCTCCCCAGCATCCCTATAGGCCCCCTTCAGGTATTGGAAGGCTGCTATGAGGTCTCCACGCAGCCTTCTCTTCTCCAGGCTGAACAGCCCCAACTTTCTCAGCCTATCTTCATACGAGAGGTGCTCCAGTCCCCTGATCATTTTCGTGGCCCTCCTCTGCACTTGTTCTAACACTTCCATGTCCTTTTTATGTTGAGGACACCAGAACTGCACACAATACTCCAAGTGAGGTCTCACGAGAGCAGAGTAGAGGGGCAGGATCACCTCCCTCGACCTGCTGGTCACACTCCTTTTGATGCAGCCCAGAATACGGTTGGCTTTCTGGGCTGCAAGCCCACACTGCCGGCTCATGTTCATTTTTTCATCAACCCACACCCCCAAGTCCTTCTCCACAGGGCTGCTCTCAATCTCCTCCCCGCCCAACCTGTAGCTGTGCCTCGCATTGCTCCGACCCAGGTGGAGGACTTTGCATTTAGCATGGTTGAACTTCATCAGGTTGGCATCAGCCCACCTCACAAGCGTGTCAAGGTCCCTCTGGATGGCATTCCTTCCCTCCAATGTATCAACCGAACCACACAGCTTGGTGTCATCGGCAAACTTGCTGAGGGCGCACTCAATCCCACTGTCCATGTCACCCACAAAGATGTTGAACAAGACCGGTCCCAACACCGATCCCTGAGGGACACCACTCGTTACCGGTCTCCAGCTGGACACTGAGCCACTGAGCACTACTCTTTGCGTGCGGCCATCCAGCCAGTTCTTTATCCACCGAGTGGTCCACCTATCCAATTGATGTCTCTCCAACTTAGAGAGAAGGATGTCATGGGAGACAGTGTCAAAGGCTTTACACAAGTCCAGGTAAATGACATCAACTGCTCTGCCCCTGTCCATCAGTTCCGTAGTCCCTTCATAGAAGGTCACCAGATAAGTCAGGCAGGATTTCCCCTTAGTGAAGCCATGCTGGCTGTCACCAAGCACCTTGTTGGTTTTCATGTGCCTTAGCATGCCTTCCAGGAGAATCCGCTCCAAGATTTTGCCAGGCACAGAGGTGAGACTGACTGGTCTGTAATTCCCTGGGTCATCCATTTTTCCCTTCTTAAAAATGGGGGTTATATTTCCCTTTTTCCAGTCATCGGGAACTTCACCTGACTGCCATGATTTTTCAAATATGATGGACAGTGGCTTAGCAACTTCATTTGCCAGCTCCTTCAGGACCCGTGGATGGATTTCATCCGGTCCCATGGACTTGTATACATTCAGGTTCCTAAGGTGGTCCCGAACAAGATCCTCCCCCACAGTGGGCCCAGGGTCCCCACCCTCACCATCCCCGCGTCTGCCTTCCAAGACTTGGGTGGTGTAGACAGAGCATTTGCCCGTAAAGACTGAGGCAAAGAAGTCATTAAGAACCTCAGACTTCTCCAAATCCAGGGTAGCCAGTTCTCCCGATAGCTTCTGGAGAGGGCCCACGGTGTCCCTAACCTGTCTCTTATCGGCAATGTACCTATAAAATCCCTTCCTGCTATCCTTAACATCCCTAGCCAAGTTTAATTCTAAGTGGGCCTTAGCTTTCCTAACCTGGTCCCTAGCTTCCCGGACAACATCCCTATATTCTCCCCAGGCCGCCTGACCTTGCTTCCACCTTTTATAAGCCTCTTTTTTCCTTTGAATTTTGCTCAGCAGCTCCTTATCCATCCAAGGAGGTCTCCTGGCCCTCCTGCTGAACTTCCTTCTAGTTGGGATGCACCGCTCCTGAGCTTGCAGCAGGTGATCCTTGAATATCAACCAAGAGTCTTGGGCCCCCCTGCCCTCTAGGGCTGTATCCCATGGAACCTTACTGAGCAGGTTCCTGAAGAGGCCAAAGTCTGCTCTCTTGAAGTCCAGGGCAGTGAGCTTGCTGCACGCTCTTCTCACTGTCCTGAGGATCTCAAACTCAACCATCTCATGATCGCTGCAATCAAGGCTGCCCTGGAGCGTTACATTCCCAACCCTGTTGGTGAGGACGAGGTCAAGCATGGCACCTCTCCTTGTTGGCTCCTCTATTACTTGCAGAAGGAAGTTGTCTTCCACGCAATCGAGGAACCTTCTGGATTGCTTGTGCCGGGCCGTACCATCCCTCCAACAGATATCAGGGTGGTTGAAGTCTCCCATGAGAACAAGGGCCTGCAAGCGTGAGGCTGCTCCTATCTGCCTATGGAGCGCTTCGTCCAGCAACTCCCCTTGGTCAGGCGGTCTGTAACAGATCCCCACAATAATGTCACCCATCACTGTTCTCCCTTTAACCCTGACCCACAAACTCTCTGTCGACTGCTCACCTGTCCCCAGACAGAGTTCCATACTCTCTAGCCTATCCCTAACATAAATAGCAACTCCCCCTCCCCGTCTGCCAGGCCTGTCTTTCCTAAAGAGCCGGTAACCTTCCATTCCAACACACCAGTCATAGGTGCCATCCCACCATGTTTCTGTGATGCCTATGATATCATACCCCCGCAGATGTGCACACATCTCTAATTCCTCGTGTAAGCCAGTCCTGCTGTACTAGATATGTAAAGCAAAATACTGAAAACGCTTATGAGAGCAGAGAGTTAGGATTTTGCAGACCATCAGTTTTCAGTGCTTAGCTTGCAACACCTGGGGCTTGACTTACAGAAGTACTTATTCCTGGCAATTTACAGCAACTTCAAGGGTGATAGTAGTGCTGCACATTTTTTTTTGATTTAATATTAACACATTCACACATGAGAAACCACAAAGGTAGCCTGATATGCGCTATATTTATCAAATATTAAACATTCATTATTTGGATTTAAAGAAATGGAACTACAGAAGTATGTTTAACTTACTTCCACTTCTACCAAGGCAGGCTCAAAATAGTGCAGAGTAATGTTTAGGTTACATGCTGTGGTTCCTATGTGAAAAACAGGACAGTAACAGAATGAACAAATCTTAAAGGGCAAAAATCTTTTTAGACATCACCCACTTAAAGTGTTGCCACTGCAGGAAGCTATTGTTTTTTTTCCAAGACTCACTGTCCCTGTGTGCCAGTCGGACTGAACATCCCTGATGAAAGGGACATTTGCATGGAGTTCTGACTCCATCAATACATTACACACTCAGATCTTATTATTTTAATGAGACTTCTTACTGTGCCAGTTCCAAATGGTCATTAAGGCTGAACACCAGAGTAAACAGTGGTGGCAATGAACTTCATCACTGCAAACACCTGATGACTGCTTCCACCAGCCCCTTTTCTCTTTCTCTTGAAGGCTTCCCATTATTTTGGTCCTGGCAGCAATTAGCTGTCATCAGGCTCTCTCTCTCTCAGGCACCTTTTCTGCTACAGACTAATCCCCCTCAACACAGTCCATTCATGGGTCTGTTGCAATTCTTTGTTGGTTACACCGTGTGCACAAATTAATTAAGGCTCTATTTAAGGGCTGACTCAGCTGGTTCATAGCACAAATGAGTGCAGCTGTTTTTCTGCATAAGGTTTTCAGATTCCTTTTTTTTTTTTTTCCTCTTGGTTTAGAAACGCACTCTCTGTGTATGAGCTCAAATTAAACATGAGATTTTTGGCAGATGCAATTGGCTAGGGAAGTTGACAGCATGTATCTGGTTAGCCTGTCTGTCCCTGAGGATCCAACTGCATTTCTTGCAGAGCTATAAGGTTAGGACTACTGAGTTTCCAGCGTCAAAGGGTGGCTTCTCTACCTCAGACATGCTGGCATTCTGATCCTGGGAGGTCTCCTGCCCCAAAAAAAAGAGAAACATCTGGCTGCATGGGCAGCTTGTCTGCTGAGCTCAGCAACAAGGATTCCTGCAGCCACATCTCCACCCCACTGTTAGGGGACCTAGAAGGCACTTAACAATTACTGTCTTTACTATAGGATTACAAGTGCAGTCGATATCATATGTATAGTACAATCCTTCAGATTTTACAGAAAAATATTCTTGGGGTATAGTTCACACTGAAATACATCCTCAGAGAGATAAGCATCATGATGTTTTAATTTAATTTAGTGAATATTCCTGAAATAAAAGGATATTTTACTTAAGTAACCATGTTATGTTTCTATCCTCTTACATATGCTTGAATTTTAAAATTCTGAGAGATGATTCAACACCAGAGCAATAAAGCCTCTCAAGTGATCGGCAAGAGTACATTCTGAACATGCAGATATATCCTTCACTGTTGATTTCAACTGAAAGCATTTGGTCTTTGATCATGAAACTGGAGTGTTTGATTCTCTTCTTACTGAAGTCAAACGAGGGTGTTGCTGTTACCTTGTATGTGTGCCTGTAAAATGTTAGGAGATGTGTGTTTATGAGACTTGAACCAAAATATTTACTACTTTGGGCTTAGTTTCACTGTCACTGGGCTTTAAAGATGACAACGATATATAAATACTGTTATGATTACCTGGTTGTTGGACAAAAAATACACTCATTGATTTCATGGAGTGATGCATTCCCTGTGGTTAACGGAGATCTTATTTTATTGGGATATATCATTATTTTGTAGTCTGATAGTCTAATTACTGCTGAAAAACAATAAAGTACAGGTGTAGCCTCAGGCCCTGCGGAATTTTTCACAAGTTAGATCAATTAGTTTATATTTTGTATCTATATATGTATGTATATGCACATATATATGCACACACCTTTTTTTTTTCTTTCAGAAGATCTGTGTACACATTGGGGTAAGCACTGTCTCTGATTAAAGTGTACATACCATTTAACAGGGACTTAAAGATGACCTTAGCCCCTCCCACAGTCCAAAGAGTGTCAAATACAACTCGGCATTTGGAATCAGAGGACTACTTACATACTTACAATTTAACAGTTGCTCAAGCTCTTTATTAGACTGGGTTAATCATCCCCTCCCCAGAACATGCATTTATTTCAATAAATGAGTTCTGCATTCATATTTACTGAAGCAAAAGTCTTCCATTTCTTCCTATTTTAAACAGGAAGGAAATAAATATATATTATTTAGTCTGTTCTGTCTTCCTTTTTGTAAAGAAGTAGATACTGAGTTGTCATCGGTTCAGATGTGAAATACTACCTTGAATGTTGAATACAAATATTGCATAAATTATATGTTTGAATCACTCATGGAATAGATATGGAATTATTAGACATACAGTATGTAAACATTAGGGTAAAAGTCTCTGAATTGACCTTTGAAGGAGAGTTATTTAAATCAGTAGAGTGAAAACGAGGTAAAAAAAGTGCAATTCAGAAGAGAAACCAGATTCCTAATTTTCTCAAACATGCAGATTTAAATTCAGTTGTGCTAAGAAAAGAAAAAAAAGAAAAAAGGGGAAATATTTATGTGAGCAGAATCTCACCCAGCCCAGTACCAACACTTGTACACATGAATAACTTTACACACTTTAGCAGTAAGACAATCTTGAATGGCATTCCTTGGGTAAGAAATGTCCTGTATTTGCAGCCTGTCTATTAGCATATAATTGTTATGTATCATAAGAAAAGCTTGCCAGTCTAAAGAAAATACTCTAGACAATTCAAAATAAACATTTTTAATATGAAAAATTGCCTTTACCTGTAGACTTAACTATTAACAGCCACTGATTTTTAGTCTGTACCTCATTAAGAGGCTTTCTATCAGTGAAATCTCTCTCTAGATTGACAGGTGGCTGATTTAACAACAACAAAAAAATCTTATTATGAAGATTTTATCATGAAAAACCCTCTCAAATGGCCCAGTGCATTGTGATTTTCGTGGTTCTTTTTCTTCTGAGCTGTTCAATTAGTTGGAAATCTCTCCCTGATGGACTGAAGCAGCTTGAGTGAACGCCTGAGCGCACAACCAATTAGGCTCATTTGAAGTTGCAGAATTGCCTTCTTTGGTGTTAAAACCCCATGTCAAACACTGGGTCTAAGATCATTTGTACTACAAAATGAGATTGACAGAGCAGCTGCAACAGGGGGCATGCCTGCTGGACGACTTAATTGTGGAGACTGAAGGGCCATCATGAACTGGTGTGTGGAGATTGTATCACCACTGCTGCATTACAAATGCTCTTTATTAACAGTGATCTGTAATCAATGAGCTCAGGCTTTTTGCCAGAACTCCCAAAACCAGATAGGCAGCTCTCCTCACAAGGAATAGGAGGAGCCACCAGAGCAGAGTGTTGTGCTGAGAAACAGAACTCGGATGTTCTTCCTGGGACTTGGGGCTGTGAAGCTGCAGAGAGGGAAATCGCCATCCAATGACACACAGCTTTCATCCTTTAGTAGAATATGCATTGACTGGGTTGAGCCTGTAGCAACGTTCAGGCAATTGCATTTATATTGACATGAATGAAATATGGTTACTGCAACAGAGTGGTGTTTTATTAGACAAAGAGACTACACCAGCTCACACTGGCCTGAATAAATAAATAGTTTTGATGGTAGCATGTCTCTAGCTTAAATGTAATACAAATGAACTGAAGTAAATCCTATTGGATTATTTCAGCAAATTAATGAAAAATCCCAGTATATTTTAGTCTTTTGGGTAGAAAACATTTATTTTTTCTTAATAAGACATATTGCTTTTGAAAAGAGTAGTTTTCACTGACACTTCAAAGCCAAAATTTTGTTTATTTCCTTATTATTAAAACCAGTATCCCCTTACTGTAACTGACTGAGTTGGTTTCCTGGAAAGAAATCAGTATATCTGCGCAAGTATTCAAACACTACTTTATGATGCGACAGATGTAAAACCAATGTCAAAGTCAACCTTAAAGTTAGCCAAAATCAGCAATAGCTGATTATAATTACCTACCCAATGCTTTTGCTATGAGCATAACTTCACTGCTTTTTTTCAAAGGCATTTTATTCCTGCCTACTTCACTCTCCGAAAGATTCCCAGAGAAGGAAATAAGAAACTTGAGTGAACAATACAGGAACAGCTCAACTAGTGTAGCAAATCACATGCAGATGACTTCTTGTATCATAAAATATTGTCTCAAGTTTGTGCTCCTCAATTGTATGAGCAATTCATGTTTCGATGCCTAGTTTAAACTTCTATCTTTCCATTATTTTTGTGTGTGTGTGTCTGGTTTATTATTTATTTATACCACAAAGTATGATAACATGTTCAGGTGTTCATTACATATCTTTGGGTTTTTTTTTCTGAACAATTCATTTTGCTGTTACCAGTAATTCCCACATATTTATAAAGTCTGCTCAAATTAAACAGATTCCCACTGTGTTATTCTGCATCAACTGCAATATAAGCAGCAGGCAGCTGAAATCATTTTAGAAAAACCTTCTCAAGTAAATACCTGCACATGCAATCACGTTTTAAAGTATCTTTAGGAACTCTTTCACCACAATAAATATAGAGAGAGCATAACAATAAACTTGACACTGTTTAGGCTGCATACTGCCTCACTGCTACCTTGTGGTACCTGTAAAACTACATCCATCTGCTCTCTCCTTCCAACTGGAGAATGAGCTCTGAAGTGGGAGTCGTATTTCTGTTCTTTGTCTGCGCAGTATCTAGCCTAACACTGTCATTGCCTATGACAAGCGTCCAGGAAGTTGAAGTGAAGTCACTTACTGTGACTGTTACCAAGAATGATAAGAAAAATCCAAGTGTCCTGATAGGTTGATTTTGGAAACAAAATGATGTTGGGTTCTATTTTTTATTTATTTATTGCTAGGTCTTCTGAAGTGTTTTTCCTGTGTCAACAATTCCTGATAGTAGGATCATGGAAAGTACAGAAAGGGGATACACAGGTAAGAAAGTTTTTGCATAATCAACAACAAACAAACAAACAACACTTACGAAATAAAAGAACCAAATCACAATAAAATGAAAAAACAAACCCAGAATAATCTTTTCTTAAATAAACAAGTTCTTATTCAGCATATCCGTCATCTACACTTGACCATTCCATTCCATATTTGCTATTATTTTTGCAGTGGTGTTTAGACCAATTCAACAAAAACAAGTGTCTGAACTGATATCCAACCCTAGTGTAAGGAAATAACTTATCAATAAATATGTGACTGAAATTAAATGGCTAGGTTTTGGACATAGTAACCCTTGCAAATAAACTAATACCTCACCCAGTCAATAAAAATACGAAATGTCAGTTCCTTTTCCTCCTCCCACTTACAGTTTCTGTATATTCACTTAGCATCATATTTCCTACATATCCTAGGGAATGGCCTTACATAAATTTGTTGGGCCACTCAAATCTGGATGAATTGTCTTGCTGTTACTTTTTCTATTCCAAAACTCTCTGATTCTTGTCTTGTTCACTGTTTCTTGCAGAACTTAACAGCCAGCAAAGAACTGAAATTTAACACACTTTAGCTGTGGAAAGGACTGGATGATTCAACCCAGGCAAAATAATTCTGTAAATTTGAAAGCTATCAGCAGCCTGTAAAAGTTTTGTCCACCTATGGTGGTGAATAAGCCTGTATCATGCTGTCAGCATCAAGAATAACTCAGTGGTCTAAAATATCAATGTCTGGAGATTTCACAATGCTGGAAGACACAGTCTCCCTGAATATATGGCTGTCCCACCTCTTAAAGGTTGATCTAATAATAAAGAAAGATTGTTTCCTTTCTATTTCCCAGTTATTCTGGGGTTTTTTTGTCATGCTTTGTTAAAGTCTCAGCACTTTCCCCGTCTCCCACTCACTTCTGTGAGAGGCAGAGCCATAAACTTATTATCATCCCATTGTAATTTTGTTGAACACAGTGATGTTCCATGCACACATGGTGGAGTAAAAAATTCAGCGTACATATAATTCAAACAAATTACTTTTGAATTCTAAAATAAATTAAATATGATAAAATGAGAGTGACAAGATGAACTAAGATGCTTGTGTTTGAGTCTGGAAAGCTATTGTAATATAAGTAAATTTTATCTGAATTATCTATATAAAGAGACATAAAGACAAAAATACAGAATAAGAAAAAATTGTATGATCAACATACAGTTCTTATTATAAAAATAAAAAGAGGCAACTGCTAGATTATTTATAAAAGTTTAAAGCAACTCACAGTTAGTTTGTACAGGACAATAATTCCCATTTGTCAGCATCCAAAAGTACAGTAGGGCATATTCTGCACCCAGAGAATCAGTAGCATGGTCTAAATAAATCATGCTATAGAACATGCTTTGAAAATCTATGCTTTACATTCCACCTTCTGAAGACAACAGCTGCATTCTCTGTAATTTAGAGTAAATAGGGAAAAAACTGGCACTGTGCAAACATTTTTTTAAAATACATCTTGATTCTTTAAATCTGTGCAAATTCTTCAACGATTATTGTCTTTAAATAATGTCACAGATAAAAAAGGAATTAGTGTTGATGCTTCCAAATTTTCATGCTCATTATGCTACATATATTATGTTCATTCATATTATAGATTTTTGTACAGAGAAATCAAATTGCTCACATCTGTGGAAATACCATGTATTACATTTATTTGTATTTCCATTTAGGGAAACCAAAGCATTTTTTGCAAGTGTCATGGTTTCAGTAATGTTCTTTTTAAAAACAAAAAGGAAATTAAAACACAATATGCAAAGTGTATTGACATTTCTAATCAATAACCTGTGACTTCATACCTAGTTATCAAAACAAAGTTTAATTCAACCAAGATTTAAAGGTCAGAATACTGTCACTGGTATTCTCAAGAAGAATCTTTTAAAGAGGGATCAAATATTATCAGATGACAAGAATATCTAGCACCACATTGTCAGCAATTGTATGTGGGACATACAAAGATATCTTTGAGGTTTTAAAAGCATTGCTAATCATTAGGTCGATACAAAACTTCCTAAAAGAGGAATTATTACTTATCTATCAGCCATGGGTATTTTATACCTTTTTCTCAGTTGGCACTGTTAAGCAAGCTGTAACTGAACAGACTGTGTTTAAGTCTATCATTCTGAGAACAACAATAGTTGCTATTATTCAAACACTTACAGCAAGCCTCAATCTAGTTTTGAAATATTTATTTCTTTTCTTATCTCTGCCATCTTTTGTTTGTTATCAGAATATAAAGAATGCCTTAAATAAAAGTATTCTGCTGCTCAAATCATATAAAAATTCTAAACATGCACTATACAAATAATAGAATATTATTTTTCAATTCCGTTGCAAGGCTCTTTTTTTCCCCTCATAACAAAACAGGGAAATAAAGCTGACAGACTCAAACACCAATCAATTTGTAGAAATATACCGAGCTTGGGGTTCATCTGCTGTAACCTAAGATTCCCCATTTTAATAGTCCAAGTCACCCAGGTCTCATTTAAGGACACATAACTTCAGAAAACAATTAATGTTGCCCATCTTAATACAACCAGTTTGGAATGAAATGAATTGCTTGGTTATCATTGACCACACATGGCCCCTAGGGGTACTAACCTGAATTTAAACAACTTTTAACACCTAAATTAGGGAAGATGAATCTTCGGCCAATCTGTAAAATGGCTTTACAATTAAGCCAGAAAATCAGCTGCTGTAGTTGCATGCAACAATATCCAGGTTGCAATGGTGACCCTGAAAGTTTTTTTGCCCTTTTAGGTTTGGACCAGTCATTCTAAGTCATCGATAACTCTTTGATTTTCAGTGATTAATTTCCTTTTTTATTGATTACCCTTTTTCCTTATATAAAGAAGTGAGCTGTTTCTCTGAATTACAGGTAACATTAACAGCAACTATTGTCTTGCTTTGTGACCAAATAGGATTTAAAACTTAAAAAAAAAAATTCCTTCCTCATTTATGGTTTAGCATTCCTTTTCTTAGGATCCAACCTGCTATTCATATAAAAATTTACAAAATGAAGAATGCAACCCAGGAATAAATGGCATCCTAAATCCAGTAGAATCTCTACAAAGAAAAGACGCAGAACCTGGACAGGTGTGGTTACTTGCAAATGATTGTCCATTTTTATTAAATGTGAAGGTGATTTGGCATTGTTCCTTGAGTGAAAACTAATCAGCTGACAAGAATTTTATTTCTTGAATTTAGATAAAGATAGAAGAACCTTTCCTCCAAGAGGAAAAATATCTAAGTAACAAAGGATTCACCTCATTGCTCCTATCCAGTGCTTTACTTGCTGTTTGAATATTTGATCTGTCAACAAATCTATATTATTTATTTTATTTTAGTTTCATTTAATTTTTTTTATTATTTTATTGTATTTATCCAAGTGAAAGCCTGATTTGTGAATATTATTTATCACTTACCTAAGTGATGTCACACATTAGAATCAAAACCTCTATGACATTTTTATTGTAGGCATTGGTCAGCTGTTTCTTCTTGAAGTTCAAGTCATGCATAAATGTTCTGTATTAAACTCCAAATGCTTCTGAAGAGATTTTTTAATGTCATTACACAAGTCATTGTAGGATACAATGGGCTAATATGGCATCACTGCTGCTAGAGTTTGGAAGCATCCAAATAATTATCACTCTATGGTGTTAATGAGTCCTACGTTGTTTCTACTATCATTGGATGTTTCCAGAGATTGTTATTCACCAAAATCTTGGGTTATAATGGACTTAATGACTCAAAGATGGAGCTCCAAATTTACAGATACTTCTTCATAGACCTTTTACTGAAAAGTATAATGGAAAAGTCAGCTGCCAGGGAATGCATCTGGATCTTTTCAGAGCCTGAATCTGTAGACTTCTAACCTTAATACATGGAGATATCAGCTGGGTTCTTTCCTCTTTTGTTTTTCATGTCACTAATGATTATATTTTTCATGTGTTCTGCATCCTTTTTTAAGTTCTTACACTTCTTCCTCCTTTGTTTGTTTGGTTGGTTTTTTTTGCCCCCTTTTTTTTTTTTTTTTGTTGTTGTTGTAGTTGTTTTGTTGGAGTTTTTTTTTTTTTTTCTCCTGTGACCTTCCTTCTCACTACCTTCTTTTCAGTTCCTTTGAGGGTTTTTTCCTCTTTTCAATACTCTTCTTCCTTTCACATTTCTGCTCATCATACCGAGTGGATTCATCTCACCTAACTACAGCCACAGAAAGGTCAGGTTCTCTTAACTCCCTTTATAGTCAATAGACTTTATAGTCAATAGAGAATAAGAATATTGACTTAAGTTATTTATACCACGCACTATATATATCAGCCTCAGATAGGGTCATACTAGGCCTCCTAGAAACCTCCAGAGATGGAAATTTGACAACAAATTTAGACTGGATGATGAACTTTAAGATAGTTATAATCTGGAAGCATGAGTCCCATCTGTAATGAATATCTCAATATTTTCTTCTGCTGTAAGCTTTAAATTCTTTAGTCTTACTTCATTAACACTATATATTGGTACCTGCCCACTCAATCCTCCCTTTGACTTCTACTCCTTCTGCAACTTTAAGAAAAAGAAAAACAAACAGTGACTAAGGACCTTAAATCTTATTGCTGTTGCTTTCCTTTGCTCTCTTTTGCTTTCCCCTTCTACATGCATGCTTTCAGTGTGTGAAGTTAGACTTTGAATGCTACAAGTATGTGTAGGGACCATTTGTTTATGTTTTCTACAAGTCAGGTAGTACATGGTTGTATTACCATAAATTTCAGGTATTCTCTTCTTTTAATAGGCATCCTCCCAGGTATTGAAGGGATGGAGTTTGGACTGGAGACACAGATTTTCACCTGAAAGGGAAGAGAGCAAACTTTTCTGGGGATGGCTGAGGAACAATCTGTGGATTTCTCATCAGGTCTTATAAGTGTTCGTTCTGATGATGGAAATATGGGATAGCCTTCTGAGGGAATTCTGAGGACTTCAGGGAATTTCTTCTCCCTGTGATTCTTTTGCAGTTGTTTTATTTCCCCAAAGAAAAAAAAAAAAAAAAAAAAAAAAACAAACTGCAAACAAACTTAGGTCCATTTTAATAAACTTTCTACACAGATGAAAGGTAATTTAAATACAATTTAGTCAACCACAGAACAATCAATGATTAAAAGGAATGTTTTAATTGGAAGTAACATAAATATTTCTGGCAATTCATACAGCTTTGCTAAGTAATTTAAAACTGACATGAAACACTGCTTATCTTTTACATTACTCAAAATATAGACCAAATGCTTTCAGGACACTTATAACTGGGTTTTTTTAGGATAAAATAGAAAAATATTCAAGAATATTAAGCATCTTTATTTTAGTATTTCCCAGACACTTCAAAACACTTTGAGATTCCAAAAGCCTAGTCAGATAAGTGAAACACTTCACTCACTATTAAACACCTCAGAAATGGCTGTTAAACATCACATAGCCACACGATAAACAATAAGTTTTCAATTAGGTCTTTTTTCCTTGCCTAAATCAGAGCAGGAATCCAAAACTATGTTGAAAAGTTCAAGAATCATTTCACGTGCAGAGGCTGATGAAAGGAAAAGCAGAACATGCTGGATAGGAGAGATGAGAAAAGACAGCAGGTAAGCAGAAAACTTCTCTTTCAAAAGAACTGGGACACCCTAAACTAAAGCATCGCAGCTGTGAAAAGTCTCATGGAGCTTTACTGCCCTTAAGAGTTCAGTCTCAGTTTTGAAGGAGAGATATATTGCCTATGTTTTCTGTCCTGAATTATACTGTCACAGCTGCATTGTCAGTTCCATAGTATATTTTTTCTAAAAATAAAATAATAACAAAGAGATCTTGTTCATTATGTTTGAGGTATTTTCCTCTGAATATTCCTCCAGCCAGGCAAAAGTTATTTCAGAATTATACATCAGCTTGCATCGCAAGTATTAAAAACTCTGAAAGTAACACTCCTGACTTTTCTATACCACTCCACTTCCTCCAAAAGAAAAAGAAAACAGATGACATTTTGGTTTATTTGTTATTAAGAGGAGTGGGAAGAATCTATGTTGTATACATCCTTAGTCCATTATTTCTGTGCCAGCTTGAGTTTTATAATTTAATTCAATTCCAGTAGGGCAGAGCACAGCAATACATTTCATAAAACAGTAAACTATGCAAACATGACATCGAAGTTATAATGCAGTATTCATATGCATGCTGAGTTGTCATTTTTATAACACAGCATTTTCACCAGAGGGACACTTAATTAAAAACAGATTCCTCATATCTGGTATCAAACTAGCACCAACAATTAATTCATTTTAATGCTATTTTTCTAGCAGGAGCTAGTCTTTAATTGTGTTGAAAAATGCAGCATGCACATTTGATTTGAATTAAAGAAACCATACTAAGACTCAGCAAGAAGCAAAAAAGTGGATAACCATTTTGTAGCACAGAAAAAAAATTGAAAAACAACCAACCATGTACAAACTGCAGGAGACCATTGTTTTTTGAAGAGAAGGAGGTTGTCAACACTGTACAATATAGAATATCGACAGATGTAAAAGTGATCTCTTCGTATTATTGTCTTTAAGTTTTTAATACTAAGATTGTCTTTATCTAATACAATATTCAAATACAGATGTTCCTGCCTCTACTCTCTGACTCATATATACAGGGGATTGGACCTAGTAGAAAATGCTAAGGCCAGCAATGCTGGGTTTGTGGGTTCTCTTTTCTCGTTCTTAAATTGACTTCAGTGTGTTTTGAAAGCATTTGTAAGAGGAGAAGGTAATGGGTTTGTAAAGAAATGTGGTAAAAATTATCCACACATTGCAGGAAACTTGGGAAAAAACACAGCGAACTACGTATGGCTACTACTGGTCACAAGACTGGGGTGAGTTAAGATAGGAACTGGATGTTTTGGGGCAAGAACTTAAGTTCAGAAAAGCTTTCACTGGCCTCAGTAAGCTTTGGACTAACACTTTGCAAGAGATTTCTGTGGACATCTGCTGCCAAGTATAATGTGCCGTTCCATGAGCAGATGATTGCCCAGGCATGGATCAGACCTTTTTATCTGAGAAATACTCTTTCTTAGCACTGATGCTTCCTGTCTCAGTGCCCTGTGTCACATCCCTGGGGCAAGACACAGAGCAGAAAACATCGGCTCTGGATTCAGGAAATTGCTCTTCCAGAACCCGAGCTTGGGCTGATCTATTCCATCTAACCTGCTTTACATTTCATTATGAAAGTCCTGAAGACTTTTTAACTCAGTTTGATTGTGCCTCTTTTGTCTGTACATTGCTCTTGTTTGAGTCAAAGGAAGACTAACAACCAAGTTGGCCTCATTAGCTTTTCTCACAACCAATGTTATGACCATCTCTTGACAATCTGTAGCATGATGTGTCTTCTCCCTCTTTCCATCTTATTTATGAAAACTGCTACTTTTCTCCACAGTTTGCTTTTAAGATTTACTTGCTTTATGTCATGTTACTGTTGTCATTTCTCAAATATGTTGTCTTTGTATTCTTACCATGGGCTAAATGTAAATTTTTTTTTTTTCTGCCAAAAAGGAGAATAGGTTCATGAGTCCATTGGTTCTTTGCTACATCTCAAATCATGCTTTCAGCTGATAAACCTGTGTTTTAGACAAACATCACAAAGAATATCAGACCAAGAATCAGGCTACACAGCCTATGTATGTTCATATTATGTAGCCCTTGTTCAGTAAGTGAGTTGTTCTTCACCTCAGGAGCTGGAAGAAGCGTAATCAGGCTAAAAATCTTAATTGTAATTTAGTGAGAGGAACAAAGACAGATAAAGTGAAGGAAGAATTTAAGTACCTGTGTCAAAAAATATGAGATGAATTGACTTGTCTTTTCTGCCATTTCTTCTACACATTTAATTGCCTGGGATCCAGGTTTTTGACAAGTTACTTTCCTAAGTAACAAACTTTCCAGTTCTTCTGACCTTGGTGTAAATCTGTTTACGCGCCAGTAAACCTAAGCCTGGATTTGTTTTTCCAAGGTCTCTTCTGCGCATGACCAAAATAAAAAGAATTGAGTTCAGCAGGAAGGATAGGAGCTCGTGGTGCTACCACACTCTTTAGCCAGCTTTACTGTTACAGGGATCACAACATATAAAAGTCCTCACACTGGGCCAGAATAGCTGTTCCTTTTGTCTCTTATGAGTCTCTAGTTTGTGAAGGATGTAGAAAAAATATCCACCTAATGGGTGTGAATTTTATTCCCATAATTGAAGTGGGATCTATTTAAAGGTGAACTTTACCAAATGTATAAATGTACATCTGAAGAAATAAAATATTATTTTCTCAAAGCCAGAAAATAAATTAGTCATTTTCTACTACTGACCTCGAGACTTCTAAGGTGATATCTCAATTTTTATGTTATCTATTTTATTAAAGAAAGCAATAAACAGTTACAGCTTATCTCCCTTCACTGATTCAAGAGGGAGCCTGGGGTGGATTTGTGTCCAGTCTCCTGTAAAGATGGATGAGATGAATCAAACTCCTTATTTCTGAGGCTCTGGCATAGTACTACTAATAGTTGGCACATGCTAATTCTGGCCATTAATAGGATCTTATTAGAAAATTGGTATTTTTTCTGGCTTAAAGAAGAAAATAAGGGCAAAGCTATACAATGGTTCTTTTATTGCCACAAACCTTTTTGACAACCCAGCTTCAAATAACTAAGTTAAATGTGAAGAAAATAAATACGGCAAATAATCATTTTTGAATAGGCATAGTTTACTTGAGCAGTACTTTCATTTTCAGCTTCATTTTAACATAATTTCATTTCAAGCTGTCCATAGCAGTTTATTTCTGACCAAAGCATTTGAACAGAAAGGCATCTCAGAATAGCATTTTTATATCTGCTACAGGTTGAATAGTCACTGAAAACATTTGTTTCTCACAGTACTCAAGAAAATGCTGGTGGCTGACCAACTAGGAAGTAACTCCTCAGAGGCCCCAGGGATCTAGTTCTGAGCTTCTTGTTACATGACAGCCATGAGCTTACTGAAGGGCAGCAAACATGATGAAAAGATGGAGCATATGTCATAAGAAAAGGCTGAGAGAGATGGTGTTGTTCAACCTATAGATGTCTCACAGGGATCTGATCAATTGTGCAAATACCTGCCTAGAGGTGGGAGATGAGAAAGGCAGAGACAGAATCTCCCTAGTGTAGCCCAGTGACAGAAGAGGCATGAGCACAAACTGGAATTCATGTAAGCATGAATATACTTTTCTACAGGGGAGATGATAAAGCACTTGCACAGTCTGTCCAGAGAGCTTGTGGAGTCCCCTTCCTTGGTGCTACTCAAAACTTGACTGAATACAGCTCAGGACAACCTGCTGTAAGTGACCCTGCTTTGAGCCTGGAGCTTGGACTAGAGATCTCCAGAGGTTCCTCCCAACCTCAGCCCTTCTGTGATTATATGATCCTGTAATTTGTTTGTTTTGCGTTTTTTTTTTCCAGTGGAAAATAAATATTTCTATAAAAACCAAACTTTTCAGTAAAAATCATAATTAAAAAAAAACAGCTTCACATAATGGTTCTGATAGAAATTTCCAGGGCCTGGGTTTCAAGAAGACAGCATTTTTAGGAATTTTTGTACTGCCTTGTAAAGGGAATAGATATAAATCTAATCTATTTTTGTTTCCCTGAGAACTTAATACAACAAGGTTGAAATTATTGTAAGAGAAAGCAGAGTAAATTTACTGTCTGTGCAGGCAAACGTGCACAAAAGAACATAAGAAAGTAATTATGTAATGCTCTGATTTGACATGCAAGAAAGTATAAACTAATACTGACTTGAGCCTCCTAATCATGTTCACACTGATTCAAATGAAAATGTATGTTTTCTATTACGATGATTTTACCACTGATTTAATGGAATTTCTCTCCAGCTAAGAGTGATTATTAGACACAGAAGTGCTGTAATGCCATGACCCTTTCAAACTTTTCCTATGAAACAGTTGTTATTGCATTTACAATGTCCAAATAGTTGCAGTTGGATTCACATAATTTGACAATTATCTTGCAACAGAATGTCCATATGCAATTCAGAGTTTTCTTATGATGTCCATCTTCAGAAATACAACAGATAGTACCTAGAGTATTGATTGGAGTAGGTAATTAACTGATTTACAAACATCCCTGTCTATACAGGTTTGACAGGGTCTTTTACAATAATATTCAGCAAGGCAAAACAAACAAAGCTAAATAATTTAAAGACTGACTGCTTTTTCTAAAAATTTTTATACCTTTCGTCCAGCTGTAACACGGATAATGTTTTTTTGAACAGATGATACTGTATAACTGTTTCTTCACATTGCATTCCTGGGAAGTGGTTAAAGGACTCCATGTTCTCTCATTTTTAAATGCATCTTGTTGGTTTAGGTTATTTTGTATGCTGCATTTTCTACACATGTAAACCACTAGGGAAGACCCATGTTAACAATTCTATATATGATCTCTACTATTATGTATATTTTTCTATAAATTTCAGTGATAAAGGTCAGTTGCAAACACATAACACAATCTTTTATTGTGTCTGAATAAAGTAGAACAGGTTATTAAGAAGTATGCTAACAAATTTGCCTGGATGATCTTCCTTATATGCACAATAAATGTTACATATAGAAGAAACAAAAGATGCTCTCAAGGATGGCAACAGATAGCCCTGACTGATCTTTCTATTGTTACTATTTGAAAACATACAATTCCATGTATTTAGATGTGCAAGGCTACAAAAGTGCTGCAAATGCTATTTCACCCACAAGACTTATCTTTGCTGTAATTTTCTTCATCTTTCTGTGTGAGATTTGTCCTGAACAGGATAAATTCTAAGAATACGTGAGTAGAGACAGATGTGCACTTAATACATCATATTTTTATTTAAGTGAGCATTCACTGATGACTGAAACCAGTGGCAATGAGTAGTAAGTGGGTTTGAGACACTGCCCCTTGGGTTGTTGCTTTGAGCACACACGGGACCAACTAACAGTAGTGAAGAAACTTCAGACAAAGATTTGTCACAGCATATCCTTATATTCCCAGTGAGAAGAGACTTTGCACATTCCTGTAGGCTTGTATTATATTAACAAAGTTTGTATGGATAGATCTGCTACATTCAACACGATGATGAAATGTGCAAGTAGAGTTGTACTCTGACGTGGCAGAAGCTCATTAATATTGTATGTTCAGCAGCAGCTGCTCTCTCTGGTACTAGGGCTGTTAATAGATCTTCAGCTTTTTTAGTACTTAGCAAATAATAACATTTAAATTCCTTGGACATAATGAAGATAAGTTTTTTGGTTGTTTTTTTTTATTTGGTGCAAAGGCACATTTAGGGAATCTGATCAACTGCCAGTTCAACAGAAACACTAAATGTGAGAAGTACTTTAGACATACATTATCTAGATAAATTAGACAGCTTGAAAGCTCCTTTCCTCACTGTAGAATAATCAAGGAACTTGGTCAACCTCCAATTCAGGATATTTATTTGACTTATTGCAAGCTGCAAAGGGATTTAAAATACCCTGTAGCTTTTGGGAATATAGAACTAAAACAGCCAAACCTGAAGAAAAAATACACTTGTGAATACCAGAAGTCAGGAGCCATCCATCACTGATGCAGAACCCCAGACTTCTGACAGCCTGTATTGATTTGGTTTGATATTTGCAGTCACATCTTGCTCCTGAAAGCAGTAAAACCCTCTGTGATGCTATAGTTGTGATAACAGACCAAATGACTTAATCATTGAGACGCAAGACTAACACACTTGCCAAAACCTAGAAATACCCTTAATATTTATTTCCTTTTAATCCTGAAAAGAGTTTAAGATTCAGTAAGCAAAATATATGCAGGACTATACTTTCTGAGCTTTGCATACTTCTTCATAATCATATGATGAAGTTGTTTCGTATAATCATTGTTATTTCAGTTCTACACTGAGGCATTTGAGAGCCAACTGCTAAAGGACTGCAGATGGCCTGGCTATTATCCACGCATAGGGCTGAAGAAAACACGTCTTTGAAAGAGTAGCTGGTGTTAATCTTTGTTTTTCTCATTTGTGTTTTGTCTGTTGTCTTTGCCAAACTTTATTTTCTGTGTCACAACGCATAATGCCTAGAAAGCCTTAAGTCATGTTGGTTTGTGGATTTTAACATGGTTCTAGATTAAATTTTATAAACTATCATGAAAGACACATGTCTAGTTGTAGGTTCCCCAAACTATATTTTGTCTGTTTCAGTATCCTGACATGGCTTCAAGAGAGTCAGAAGAACATCCTAGCTTTGCTCCCTATGCTTTTCTGAGAGCTGAGATGTAGACCTAGAAACACCGCATCTCTCCATTTTCCCTGGGAAGGAGCCACAAAGTAAATCACCACCTTCTTAGACCTGAACATCTGAAGAACAGGAAGTGCACTCTGCACCACAAAATGCACCTGCTCCACCATCTAGAAATCCACACAATCTTCCACTGGAAACATCTTTGGCTTAAAGGAAGCACACAGCATGAGACTACAGTCCAAGTGTTACAGGACTCACTACATAGGGTTTAATTTTGACTCTTTGGTCAGACAAAGTCAGGATGTTTCACAGTACCTTCATAACAACTTTCCATGGTTTCTCAATAGACATTTTTATGCTTTAAAACTTAGATGAATTATGCAGTCGTAGCTTTTGTAACTCCAAAGTGCCTGACATGTAAGTGAATAAGGAGGCTAATCATTTTGCTGTAAAGAAGAAAAATATGTATATTTTGTCATGCTTAGTAGAGTGTAATAGATACCCTAGATGATAAAGGCTCACAATCGTAGAGTAGTTAAACCAGAGCTGGTCAGTTTAGGTGAATTAAAATCCCTTTAATTCCCCTGAGGCCTCTCAACTTCTGTTCAGATTTAAACTGTAGTCACAGCCTCCTGTTAGCTAATACACATGCTGTGGATTTTCCATCCTATTCATCACAAATTCCTGCAGTAGTGGGTATGGGGGATGGGTGGAGGAAGAACTTCAGCTTGGTTATAAATCGTCAAGAAATGACTGACAAATACCAATGCAGACCTTTGCACAGCACTGTGCTGGAGGTGGCACATTGCCAGACAGACTGCAGATACACATGGTGCTATCTCTGAGCAATTTTAGGGAAATGCTATGTTTATTCTAAAGTAAGGTGGGGGAGCGGGGAAAAATTAAAATGGAGTTCCTACGGTTTCAGCTGTAAGACAATGGAAAAAACTATTTGAACTGTATTTTCCTGTTTTATTTCATATGCATATAAAGAAAGGTAATGGAAAAGAAAACCAAACCAAACCAAACCGAGAAAATTCAGTACCATACTCTGTGAAAAATAGAAAAGGTAATTAAATTTATCTGGTTTGCTCTAAATGTGTTGTGCATTTAGTGTTCCTTGCCCAGGCTGCCGTCATATTTTGAAATTTTTGTGTGCAGTATATTTGAATTCCAGTGTATTTTACATTTCTGAAACAAGCATTTTTTTGCTTGAAATACAAAAGTAATTTCCAAACCACTTCCATCTAATCCATGATATATGTTTAATAAGGTCTCTGTAAATTCAGTCATTCAACTGATTCATGTACACAGTTGTCTGATCACAGTTTGGTACTTGCCAATAGCTACAACTATGCAACCGGAAACTTAAATCATAGTTCTTCAAGTCTGTGTTGTTTCTTTGTTGATAGTTACAAGAGGCAAGGATAATCATACTTTAACAT
Source organism: Amazona ochrocephala (assembly GCA_039720435.1). Lineage (NCBI taxonomy): Eukaryota > Metazoa > Chordata > Aves > Psittaciformes > Psittacidae > Amazona > Amazona ochrocephala. The sequence goes on from CM077878.1 coordinate 59,304,330, forward strand.
AGATACTAATGTATGCAGTCAGTGTGCGCACTTTGTATACATTTATTTAATTGGCCACAGTAATATATAAATTTGAATACAGGAGGAAAGAATTCAAGAAAAATTCAAGAAGAAACAGTCTGGCTCTGCACACTCCTCTCCTAAAATACATGTGAAATATTATGACACACCGGATATGCAGCTCACATTTATACTCTGTCAAAAATATCATACTTATTACACTTCCGTGATATTTGCAGTCTTCTTTTTCCTTGTCATTTTCCTTTTTCCCTGTGAATCAGTGTTCTTTTTTTTTGTCACTAAAGTAGTGATCAATTTTTTGGAAGGCAGCTGCCATTTTTTCCAATCAGTTTTATTTATGCTGATAGCAGAAAAATGAATGAATGGAAAAGAGTACAGAACTATTTTCAGAGTTCAAAAAATACAGAAAGGAAGCATTCAAGTCTCAATCCCTTTCATCTCTTGCAGCTTACTGATCACAGACAGAAGGAAAAAATGTGGAACATATTCCAGATTTCCTACTTGACTCTGCTGTTTCAGTGCCAAGAGGAAAACAAGTAAATTATTATGCAAAATATTAAACATTATGAGCCAAATATTCTTCAGGGGGGCTGGAGGAAAGACAGCCAAAAGAAAATGCTTTTCAATAGGGGTAATGATATTAACTTCCTTTCTAAAACAGTTTGGAATACATAGCTCAAAAGTGACAAGTATCTTTAACAATAAAATAAAATTAAAAAAAATCCATTCAGCATTCTTACAAAATGACAATTCAACATAAAGTACAAACATAAAGGAAGCCAATTTCAATCAAATTTCTAAAGAATTAAAACCACTGAGTTTCAGAGGTGATGAAAGTGAAGTATTAATTACTAACCAGATTGTGTCGTGTTTCTTCTTTTCGTATCACATACACAGCTTTTTGAGTTACACAAAGCAGAACCTTGCTCTCACTGGCCTGCAGAATAAACCATTATAGGGATCTTGGTAGCAAGTTCGGTTATGCCAATGTCATTTTGTTAGTTTCCCTTGTCTTTGTGAGCAGGTGTCAGACAAGGATAGGTAACTATCACTGGAGTGACATGTCTTGCATTTTAACAGTGAGCAACAAATACAAGAACTGAAATACAAGAAGCCAACAGGAAAAGCAACCCACAGTTTAATAATATTTATACGTTTGTTTAAAGTGATTTTTTTCTTATTGCTGTCATTTATATCGTATGAGTCAAATTCAAAATACACATTGTGAGCCCACACAGGTACAAGTAAAGTGAGGAAGAGGACATATCAGAAGACATTTCCTTGTTTTCAAAAGGAAATGAAGAATCCACAACTGCAGTTCTGCCTGTCTGTCATCCCTGGCTGATCACTTGTAGCATTGGAATGCTGCATTGGAACCAGAGATAGTTGGAAAGGGATTTAGGCGAAAGCAGGTTAGCAGCTTTTCAGATATATTTATGGAAGAAAACTTGTGTGACCTGCGCCATGGTATCAGCCATGAAGATGAGCAAGAGCAGAAGTGGATAGGACTATCAAATTCTTTGGACATTTTGACTGTGTATATTCAAATCAACAGCTTTAAGAAATGACAGTAGTGTAGCTGTAGCCACTACAAGTCAGAGGCAGGCATAACGCATGCAGGGAACATGATTACTCCACATTCATCTTTACCAATGTATCCCAGGCTAGGCACAGCATGGCAAGCTGCAAGGAGATTATGTGAAGTGAAAAATCCCTTGGCATTCAAGATCAGGTCAGCAAATATATTGCTGCTGGTTGACAAACAATGAGCCCTGATTTCGAGTCAGATCCCTTGAAACTGAAGTCTATGCAATGCAGGACATGTTTATTCTCCCAGGCTAACCCAGAAAGCATATCCTTAGAGATTTATTTCACTTTATGTTTAATTTGCATTCAACAAAATATATCACAGACAGTCTTTGCTTCAGTGCAGGGACCTAAACCAACAGAATTTTATTCATAAGTTACTATTATTTAAGCTTGTTTAGGAACAGAAACAACTATATCTTAATAACTTGTCAAGTGGACAATTACTCATTTTTCAAATGAAGAAGTATACAAAACCATTATGAGCTACTAAAGCAAGATATCATTACTCATTTCCTTCAGAGTGCCTACAGCATACATGTGTAGTCCTAACTTGTTCATCTTTAGGGTTGGCCGTTCTCACATGTACTTTTAACTTCAGAAATGTCTAGTTGCATCACAGCCGATTTGCTAACATGCCGGTTCATTCTAGTTTAATGAGGAAAGCAGCATGATTTCATGTATAATGTCTTCTTAGGATACTCCACAAACCCAACCAACATTTTTGATGGGCTGGGAAGAAATTCTTTTCTCTCTGTTGTGCCAGTTTTTCATTTGAATCGTAATTATACTCTCAAAAAAAGAAATTCCCATACACATAAAAATCAAAGTGTCTACAATCATTTTTTTATTCAATTACATGCAGCCAAACACAGAACTAAGAATGTAGCAGAAAGGTTTATCAGAGAGACAGAAACACCTGGAGACTTATGAAAAAATGAATAAATTGTGAATGGTAACAAAATGGGCTATAAATCCACCATATCCTAACTGCACTTGTAGTGATACTCAGAAAGCAGCTACAGAGTTGTGCATTTCCTACTAGCTCAACCAAGAATTCAGTCTTGTTCGGATAAGCGACTGATAAATGTTCCATAATAAGTAAAACACTGTAATAGTCCAGCCTTGGTGATACAGCAAAACTGACTGTGCCAGGCAATGTCCACCCAGTGACTTCTCACCACAGCAGCACAAAGCAGGTAAAGAGAAGCAGAGTGGAAAAGGAGTATTTCTGGAATATATATTATTATTTATTTACCATCAATAGCAAGCATCTCTCCAAAAGTGTTGATTATCTCTGGAACTTTTAACCAATTTTGGAGTAACACGGTGGACGGTCTTCTTTTAGGAAGTCCTATTACAGAACATGTCAATGTAAATGCATGCAAAATCAGTAGATATTCCCAGTATCTTTACTTCCTGTCTTATATTTAAACTTGCCTTGGTGAAACATAGAATATTCTCTTCTAATATCTCATAAATATGAAGACAGAAAAAGTATAACATGTAGGCAATTCTACTGACTTACTGGTTGCTTTTCTTGTCTCCCACTTCATATTTTGGAAGCTAAATATGTGACTAATGTTTCTGTCCTGTATGTGTGCTAAAATTACAGCACTGGGACAATTAAGACTTTCTTTTTTCCTACAACAAATCAAAACTTTTTGTTTTAATCACAAGAAATAGCCATGTTTCACACAGCAGGTAATAATATAACATTGGAGAAAATAAAATATTTAGAATTATATGGGCAACATTAAATATTCATTCTAAATTAGGAGTGGATTTAAAAGAAAAACAAAAACTATCTCTGTTTTTCATTAGTTTGTTCTCATCTTCTGTGGAACTTCTAGTCAAAAAAGTCAAGAGAGACTGACACACTGAAGAGGGACGAATAGCTTACTCTGGCCCTTGCACCTAGACTACATGTAGAAATTTGAGAAAACTTTGGAGCCAGCTTTGCTCAAATGATGGAAAGACTGACAGCAGCTCCTTTCCCTTGTAAAAACCCTCAGCCAGCATGAAGCCTACTTAGTACAATAAACAACACAGTGTGAACTATTTTTGCAGGTGAGAGATCCTGCTGGTGGCCCACCCATAAATCAAGGACACTGCCTAACAGCAAGGGAAACAGCCAGAGCTAAGAAAAGGGGAAATGAAGTGTTGCACAAAACCCCCTACTGATTGAAGGTCACAGACCCATTGAGACTGACAATTTATTATTATTTATAAGTGTTGCATTTCTTCTTTAAACCAGCAGGAGCATCAGAATCCAAGTGTATGAATTCTGAAAACCTGAGGAAGAACAGAAAGTCTTTAGGTGATGTGTGGTGTCTGTAGTGAAGGGAAATAAGATAAAGGTAGCTATTTCAGCTAATTTGCTTTTGGCAAAAGTAAAGTTTGAATGATGGGTAAAAAGCAGCACTTGTAAGCATCTTGAGATGGACCTAAAATATGCCAGAAATAATTAATCATGCTGTCATTGATAGAAATATGCCAAAATTTTACTTTCCCTATTGCCTGGTACTTAATATTTAGAACTGATATGAAAGACTTCCTTTTACTCTTAATAGTTATTAAAGTCTTTTAACAGATTAAATTAAATAGAATCCAATCTTTGGTTGTTTTTAGCAAGAGGTTAATTCCGGGTGAATTCAGTAGCAACCTGCAGTTTTGAAAGACCCAATTTTGAAGTCCTTTATCTAGAAAGTCCAGAAATGACTGAACTTCTCTGATCATATGTTAAAAGATATCAGCTGATGCCAGCTTTCATAGCTCCACAGAAACTGTTCATTTGCCATGTAAAGAGACAACCCATGAGCTGCAGAACGTCAGCATTGTTTCTTTAACAGATGAGTGGGGAAAAATGTGATTTCATATATTGGAAAAAAAAAAAAAAAGTTCCTAAGGTACTAACAAAGGGAAAACTATTTTTCTACCTTTCTTGAAGTTTTCCCCTGTTTAGATATCCCATTAGCTAGTAAATACTGGTACTTATTAAGTATTTAAAAGTAGGAATCTCCACATTTCTGACTCCAAAAATGTCACCTTTGGTGCTCAGGTAGACTTTGTAGTCACAGAATAATTCAAAATAAAATTAAAAAAATTAATAACTAAATAAATGAAACCAAGCCAAGGGAAAATTCACTAGCTTCACACGGCTGCACTGATAAATCCTAAAGATTTCCTGGGAATGAAACAGAAATATCAAAGTCATGTGTTGGGGAACATTTTTTTAATCAGTCATACCATTTAAAAACCTCCTAAACCAGAACAATATAGTGCCTCTCAGGAAAAGGAATGATCAAAAGAACAAACTCTTCTGGCAGATATAAATCACCCCACTTACTGCATTACTGAAGGGTTCTTAAATTTGGTCTATGAGTGCAGTTTAAGACTATAGTTTGACCATATGGCACAATGTCTCATAATTTGGATGGTAAGATGGTCTTTTTGGCTGCAGATCCAAAATTCAGTTTGTTTCCACTTCCACCAAGGTTCAAATGACCATTTTCTGTAACTTAAATGGCTTTGATAGTGAACTACCACTTTTTGTCTCTCTGTTCTGTCTTACCAAAATTAGGATGTAACAGCTATTTCCCTGCCACACTCTTACTTAAATGCTTCCTTACCCTACTTTATTCCCCACTTGAAATGATCAGTTCTGAACTTGGAAATGCCATTTCTTACAGCATGCTCCTTTAAGAAGCCAGTACAGATGGCAAGTCCATCAGCTAAGTTCAAACTGGAGGTCAAGAGAAGAAGAGGAAATTACCTCTAGTACTCCTCTCAGACTCTGCTCTCTTCCACTGTCCTCTCTGACTGCTGGTAAATTTAGCTCATCATTTCCCTAACCAGCACCCAGCTTAGCCAGTGACAGTGGGAAATCAATATATCTACCACATTTGACCTTATCACCTTTAAACCAGTATCTTACAAATCACTCAAGATAAACAGTCATGATCACAGAGTTAGTAGGGAGGTCAACTAGTCTAAAGGCAGAATCCACTATACCTAAACCATTCCTGGCAGATGTTTGTCTAATGTTTTCTTAAAAACCTGCAGCAACTGAGACTCCTTAGCTCCCCTCAGAAATCTCTTCCACTGTGTAATTATTCTTACTGATAGAAAATCTTTCCTCATGTCTAACCTAAATCTTCCTAGCTGCATCTTAGCATGCTATTTCTCACCCTAAACATCAATGAATCAATGTCCTAAAGAATGCCTTGAGAACATTTTGCAAATCTCACCTTTGCAGCAGCCTTTTACATATTTAAAGAGTCACATCTCCCCCTCAGTTTTCTGTTCCTTGTACTCCACCATCTCAATTCTTTCTTTAAGGCCAAATTTTCTAGGTTTCTGATCAATCTTTGTGCTCTGCATTGCCCTCTCCTTCTTTTGGTCCACAAACTTCTGGAAACATGGTGCCTCTAGTTTGATGCAATAATACTCCAGCTGAGGCCAGTATTCAATAGAGCAGCTGGTTTACATATAATACTCATGTTTATACATCCTGAGACAGTGTTTGCTTTTTTAAAAATATTTTTGGCAGAAGTTTAACATGGAGAATACACGCTTGGTTTGAGGTCCTTTCTAGTTCCTGGGCACTTTTCTGCAGAGCTGCCAGCCAGGTGAAGATCCACCTTTATGAAACAATACAAAAACAGGAGAGCCACTGCTTCTATGTCAGAAGACTGTAGTGTGAGGAAATACTAGGCTGTTTTGACAATTTATGTGAAATGTTACTTATCAGGTTATCTTACACAGAATGGTAATGTGCTTACGCAGAATATATTTGATTATTTGTTCCCTTGTTTCTCTGGGACTCCAATTATACCAGTTTTCAGTCATTCCTTCCTCTAGCAAAAAGAAGACAGAATTTATGTCCTCACCAGCCTTACACCATGACTGGTGTGTGCTTTACATAGGCATGTCCCTTTAGAAAAAGAAAATTATCTTAGGGATAGAAGATGATTGCCTCTCTCATAACTAAAGATGAAGGGAGGTCTTTTCTAAAAGAGGTATAGGAATTCAGGTCCTACTATTTTTATCTCAGGGCTCAACAGTAAGTCCTCGCTCAAGTAAGCCCACTGATTTAAACCAGTTGTGGTGGTCCAGAGATGTTTTACGTGCAAATAATACAGTCTGCAGTGGTAGTCCAAAACCAAAAGAATTTACTCAGAGATGTTCCAGAACAGAAGCATATTAAGCTGTTTCTGATGAAATAAGAAGAGTTTTAACTTTCAGATATCCAAAAGACTGCTGTTTCGTTGCTCTTAGTTTTTAGACTATGTTATCTTGTAGCAGGAGTCAGTGCCCAGGGAACAATAACAAACTGCACACACGGCATGCAGAGTGCAGAAAACAAAGAAAAATTGTTTCACAGCTCATTTAAGAAGCACCTGCAGTTAGAACACACTGCTTTCAAAGGCTTTTCTACTTCATATTCTGGGTATTTGGACCCATCATCCTGCTCAATTTTAATTCATTTGAATTGATATGTTTTGACTGGGCATGCTTACTCTGAATTTTCTTCTGGGGTCACTTAAGAAAGGGGGAAAAATTATTCAAAGCCTGTTAAGAGCAGAATCATGGCCTAGAGGTATTAATCTCTGTCAATTATGCATCTAAGATTAGTAAACATCAAAATTATGTAAAAAGGGGGGGGAACAACTTACAGTGAATGGAGAAACAAAGGACTTCTCTTTTTTTCCAAAAGAAAACAAAAATTTGACCCTATCAGCTAAATTTCAATCTACACCAGGTCTGTGCTTCATAGCAGAAAAGAAAGGCTACCATCTAGCTACCTGTTTTTAATAGCCACTCCACTGCTATGCGACACATACCTGTTAACCTGTGACTCTAAGCTATGCTAATAGAGCTGGTTGCTCATAGATCTCATGCTAGAATGACTAGCAAAGCTAATGAACTTTGACCTAAGACATCCTCCATCCAAATTCTTCAGTGTCACTTGGTCAGAAATGTTATGACAACACAATATTTTGGGGGATTAAAAAGCATTAATCAAACTGTTCTGATCAGAAGGGTATTTTTTTCTAACAAATTAGCTTGCAAAAAATATGGGTTCCAAGTTGCCTGAAAGTTTCTTTTTACAAATGTCATCAAAATAAAGACTTTGCTTTTTACATGAAAATCCTTCTCTCATTGAAGTACCAAGGTATTTTTTTTAAGGATCTCAACAATTACTGATTGTATCTAATTTCTCTTTTTCTAATCAGTTCACAGAGCTTTTGCAGGTTCATATTTCATCAAGAGTTAATGTCAGATAGGTTTCACTGTTGCTGCAGGGATTAGAAAAATTCCCAAACCTGCTTTTGAGCACTTCTGATGGTTTTATTTTGTATTGTGTATTGTATCGTATTTTGTCCATATGCATTTTTTCCAGACGCTAACTTTTTTTACAGAACTTATTTCCATTTTTTCAACATGTTCATCCATCGTTTGAATAGCTATAAATATCTTCACTCCTGTCATCCCTAACTGATGCTTTGAAGGTACAAATAAGTCATGCATGTGGCTTGATTTGGAATTGGGGAGATAATTCTTAGGGCAGCCTGGATATCAGTGTGTTTAACACCTAGTGGACTCTTAGAATTAACTTCTGAAGTACTATGGATTGATCTGCTTTTTCTAAAACTAATTCAGGGATGGTCATAGTCAGCACAATACTGACAGATTTTGAGAATTACTCTTACCAGAAATTTTTCCAGAAAAATACATCAAAATCTGAAGTCTTGCACTTCAATGCAAGCCACTGTAAATGGAAATGTTTGCATTTTTGCCTGGCCTCTGCTCAGGGAATGACAGTTAGGATTAAATTACCCATATCCACTAGTGCACTAGTGAAGATCTAAACTTACAAACCCGCAAATATGGAGATACTTCCAAGCAAATTCAACCTCCCTGAAACTGTCACTCAGAAATCTGAGCAAGCCTGTTTGACTCCGTGTTTGACTATCCAACCACGAAGCATTCTGCACAGTAAACTTAGCTTTCATTCATACAACAGCAAATAAAGCATGCATTGTAATGACTTGTGATCCTATAATCCACACCAGAGCTCAGAGGTGAGCTAGCAATTTGCAGAGCTTACTTCCTGAGCCTTGCTGGCACTTTTCTGCTGTTCAAGCACACGCTGTCCTGGTGGCTGATCTAAATTACACATATGGTATAAAGCAAGAGAGCTTACAAAGTGTACTTTGAGCACTTCAGCTGGCAACATTTTTTACCATTTTTACCATTTTGTTAACTTTTTTTTTTTCTCCTAAGGAAAATTTATATTCTTACTCTTAAAATCGTCATATGATTCAGCATAACATTATGCCTGCAAACCAGTCAGCATAAAAGTAGAATACCAATGAAAAAGCACTTTTTCACATCTTTTTTCTCTATTTCACAAAAAAATACTTTCTTTCTGTTTAGAATTTCCATTTCCCAAAATCTCAGCACCTACATTTTAATGCAAGAAAAATCAAAATCTTAAATTGCAGTGGATTTCAACTTGTGAGCTACGTGCAACTCTATTTTCAGGCATCTCACTGAAATATTCGTTGAAAAGTTGAGTAATGTTTAATTTTCATATTTTACTGAGATTAAGTTGACTGCAATAAGAAAGCATCTCTTATGTGGACTTTGGTTATTAAAAAGGACATTTTGCTCTGGTTATTTTCCTGGCTGCATTACAAAGAATTCCCTAAAAAGTAAATTCAGATTTGGAACAAGAATGTCGTGTCGAAAATGTGCTAAATATCAGAGATATGATCAGTGAGAGAGGGTTAGGAAATCTTCTTGTTTGTATTACCCAGAAATACTGAAAATAAAAATAAAAAGCACTGGGAAAATAATAATAAAAAAAAAGGCTGAAATACTCCAGATTATTTAGCAATCAATTCTGTTGCATTAAAAAGCCAGGTCAGAGCTACCTGCAGACCACGTTAAATCTACCCAGAACAGGAGAGGAGAAATCAGGTCTCTGTTCAGTCACAGGGTTTTCACATTAAGCAAGTAGGTTTTCCGCTTTTGATCTCAGCCCCTCATTAGCGGGAGAGAGAACAGCCGCTGTTGTCTGTGCCATTTATAGCCACGCTTTTTTTTTATTGTGATAAAGGTTTTTTATTCTGCATAAAAAGTTAGCCAAAACTCAGACATACATGGAGACTTCTCAAAAATATATCAAGGTTTTACAATAACCTGTTGGGCTATACTATTAGGAGTATAATTCTCATTTAGAAATGTCGAAACTTTGACTGGGTTGAGTGTGAGGTCCTGCATCCTGATCCAATGGTGGCCAGTGTCAGATATTCCTCAAAAGGGCGCAAGATCCTCTGAAGTGTGCAAAAAAGAGCTAATAATGGCAGAAAATACCTCTTAAGTTTTTAGAAAGTAATTGGCTTTCATTCTGATACAGAATCCTCACACTTTTTCTTAGCCTCTTTTTTTTTTATTTTATTCCTTATTGTTCAACTAAATAGAAAATTTTAAAATAATGGTGGAATTTTGCAAACAACAGTATTTTGTAACAATTAATTCCAGAAAGAGACTATATATTTCCTTTTCTTTTGAAATTTTTCATCTTTTTAATGATTTAAACAATCCCTTTTCTCATAATCAGAAACATGGTGTGTTGTCTTTACTTTCTCTTTTTTTGTACTTGCCAAACTCTTCAAAGGTTCACCATTCCTTCAATAATTTTATTTTCCCAGCTGCAAAATTTCTCACATATGCATCAAAAATATTTTATATATATATCAGAAGTATTTTTAATAGGATCTCGTATCCAAAATGGAATGCAAATGACGGCATATTGTCTGTTGCTATTATTGGCTCAGTAATAACAGTGAGATTTTTTTCTCTTCTGTTTGTAACATTTTCTTCACTGTTTTCACTGTAGCAGCAGACTGAGATGAGGGCCATTGAGAGCGTCATTGAGAATGTCACTAAGAGTGTCATTGAAGCAAACTCAGTGATACCAAGTTTTATTTCTTTTAATCCCAGCGCTGAATTTAAAATTCGCAGTTTGTTCAGACTGTTCCACCTCAGCATTTAGGAGTAGTTAAACTGGTACTGTGCTTACTTTTGTCTCTGCTTTTTACAGTTCTCATGAAATCTTGATTAGTCTAAGCACTACTAGATTAATTCAAATTTTGTTATTTGCCACCTCTCTAATCGTGACCTTTTTTTATGTTGTTGATAAATAAAGAGGAATAGCTTTGGATGCTCTACTCATAAAAGATGTTACACAAGGCTGGCAACATATTCTTAGTCTCAAGTGATCATGAGCACAACAATACAGCTGCTAATTCAGGGCCTTCTGTCGCATGGGTCCTGGTATTACCTGCATGAAGGAACAATTTCAGTGCTCTGCATATCAAAACACTGTACCTGAATGAAGAGCTTGCTTCTGAAGTCTTTGCCTATGCCAGAAATAGCATCATTCAGCCAGTTTCCTATATACGTGAACACTTTGCCCCTCACTAAGTGAATTAATTATATTAATAAGCCTACTGCAGAGCTCCGAAAATCAAGAGTGTCTTCAGGTATTTAATAGAGCAAGGATTCCTCCAACAAGCTATTCTAACCACTAACCACAAGACAGGAGGGATATAAAGCTGCAGCTTATTTCTGAGCAACGCAAGACACAATGACACACTTTATCTTTGACGAGCATATTATCATTTTCCTAGGCAAAGCATCTTGTTATTCTCACCTACACATGACACAGAAAAAGAACAGGCAAAAATCCTATGATATCAATGTGCTACAATCCTCTACAGCTACAGAAAATGCTGGAAAAGAGAGATACTCTCTCCTGACCTGCTTGAAAATATACATCAAACCAACAATCAGCTTCATGCTATTAGGAGTCAGAGATATAGGAATTGAAATGCATTAATACGAGTATCTTGGGTGATGGTTCCCCAGTTAACAACACTCCTCACTAACAGTTTTGGCCTGAATTAGCAATGAATTTCTGAGAAGTACACAACCCATTTCGTCTTTTCAGCCTAGTTGAGGAAGTCTTTGCTCAGACACCTCAGTTTGACACAGAACAACTCACCCTCTAGTGGGAAAAATGTAGAGGAAAAAACATTTACCAAAATCTTTTCATGGATGTTTTCATAACCTGAGCTTCCACTTTTGCCCACCAATCCTGTAGGTCATCTCAGGATGTGTCCAAGAGCTGGCTTTGTTAATGGTCTCAGGCTGTCTCACATAGTCTTTTTCTAAGACAAATATGTGAACCAAATACAAGAGTAACCAGATAAATCATTCATGAGCACTTCAGGCAGAAGGAAAATACCAGAAAACACCTTGAAGCACCAATCATTATCCAAATTATTACACCTGAAATCTGCATAGCACCTTGGTTATGTCATAGAATCATAGAATCATAGAATAGTTAGGGTTGGAAAGGACCTTAAGATCATCGAGTTCCAACCCACTGCCATGGGCAGAGACATCTCACACTAAACCATGCCACTCAAGGCTCTGCCCAGCCCAGCCTTGAATGCCACCAGGGGTGGAGCATTCACAACTTCTTAGGGCAACCCATTCCAGTGCCTCACCACTCTCACAATAAAGAACTTCCTCCTTATATCCAATCTAAACTTCCCCTGTTTAAGTTTGAACCTGTAAAAATTTTATAAGCCTCTTTTTTTCCTCAAAGTTTCCTCAGCAGCTCCTTACCCATCCAAGGAGGTCTCCTGGCCCTCCTGCAGTACTTCCTTCTAGTTGGGATGCAACATTCCTGAGCTTGTAGCAGGTGATCTTTGAATATCAACCAACAGTCCTGGCTCCCCCTGCCCTCTAGGGCTCTATCCCATGGAAACTCACTAAGCAGGTTCCTGAAGAGGCTGAAGTCTGCTTCTCTTGAAGTCATAGAATCATAGAATCATAGAATAGTTAGGGTTGGAAAGGACCTCAAGATCATCGAGTTCCAACCCCCCCGCCAGCAGCAGGGACACCTCCCACTGAACCATGCCATCTAAGGCTATGTCCAACCCCACCTTGAACACCGCCAGGGATGAAGCATTCACAACTTCTCTGGGCAACCCATTCCAGTGCCTCACCACACTTACAGTAAAGAATTTCTTCCTCATATCCAATCTAAACTTCCCCTGTTTAACTTTGAACCCGTTACCCCTTGTCCTCTCACTGCAGTCCCTAATGAAGACTCCCCCCTCAGCACCCCTATAGGCCCCCTTCAGGTATTGGAAGGCTGCTATGAGGTCTCCATGCAGCCTTCTCTTCTCCAGGCTGAAAACGGCCCCAATTTTCTCAGCCTATCTTCATACAAGAGGTGCTCCAGTCCCCTGATCATCCTCGTTGCCCTCCTCTGCACTTGTTCTAACAGTTCCATGTCCTTTTTATGTTGAGGACACCAGAACTGCATACAATACTCCAAATGAGGTCTCAATGAGAGCAGAGTAAAGGGGCAGGATCACCTCCCTCGACCTGCTGGTCACACTCCTTTTGATGCAGCCCAGAATACGGTTGGCTTTCCTGGCTGCGAGCGCACACTGCCGGCTCATGTTCATTTTTTCATCGACCAACACCCCCAAGTCCTTCTCCACAGGGCTGCTCTCAATCTCTTCTCTGCCCAACCTGTAGCTGCACCTGGGATTGCTCCCACCCAGGTGTAGGACCTTGCACTTAGCATGGTTAAACTTCATCAGGTTGGCATCAGCCCAGGGCAGTGAGCTTGCTGCACGTTCTTCTCCCTGTCTTGATGTTCCCTGTTGGTGAGCACAAGGTCAAGCATGGCACCCCTCCTTGTCGGCTCCTCTATTACTTGCAGAAGGAAGTTGTCTTCCACACAATTGTGGAACCTCTTGGATTGCTTGTGCCGGGCTGTACCGTCCCTCCAATGGGTATCGGGATAGTTGAAGTCCCTCATGAGGATAAGGGCCTGTGAGCGTGAGGCTGTTCCTATCTGTCTATAGAGTGCTTCATCCACAGAGTCCTCTTTATCAGGCGGTCTGTAACAGATCTGCACAGTAATGTCCCCCATTGCTGTTCTCCCTTTGACCCTGACCCACAAACTCTCTATTGAGTGCTCACCTGTCCCCAGACAGAGTTCCATACTCTCCAGCCTACCACTGACATAAATAGCAACTCCCCCTCCTTATCTGCAGGGCCTGTCTTTTCTAAAAAGCTTAAATGTCCTGGATATAATAATACCCTCCAGGGGGAATTTGCACCTTTCAAGGTTCCCTGAAAAACCCTTTTTCTACTGCTACTCCAACAGCCTCATCCTTCCTCAGTCTGGACCCCAGTGAGCTGTGTTATGTGCAAAAGCCGCAAGTGGGAGAAAATAACATACAAAGGCAAAAAATACTTCAGCGTGGTGGGGGCCACCAAAGTGAATAAGTCACCAGAAAAAGGCAGAGTTATGAGTTTCCTGTTGGAAACAGCAGTGGCTTGCTAGAATAATCCACATTGCTCTGAACTGGTTCAAGGCGTTCAAGGTGGGGCTGGACATAGCCTTGGATGGCATGGTTTAGTGGGAGGTGTCCCTGCCCATGGCAGGGGGGTTGGAACTCGATGATCTTGAGGTCCTTTCCAACCCTTACTATTCTATGATTCTATGAAAGTGAGTGTTTCCACACCAAGCTATATGAGTCCTGGACATCTCATATCAAGCTAGTTTTCCCCTCCACCTCAAGCCAGTATTACAACTGTAGAGCATGGGATAGGGAAATGGGCAAGCTGAAATCGATTCTTACAGCAAACATATTTTTCTTGTTTGTTTGGGTTTTGGTTTCTGTTGTTTGGGTTTGTTTTTTTTTAACATGCAAATAAAGCTTATATATGTTTTTCTGCCTGACTGCACACATAGGAGATGCTGGGACCTGCTGAAAACTCCTTTGCCGGGCGCAAGGTGTAATCAAACAGTGACCAGAACTGTGTACAGTAAGTGGTCAAGGCATGCAGCTTTCGTATCAGTTGTGATTAGCTCATGTCATCCAGACACATGATACAGTAGGCAGATTAGGAAAGTATAAACTAACTCTTCAGGAAGAGAGACTACCTGAGCAGTGGACATTTTCAGAATGCCTGACAGTGTGTGCCTTCTTGTGTGTGCTCAGTGGTGAGCCCAGATTTCTCATTCCTCAAATGGGAAATCTGGGGGAGAGGGAGATTTCCTGAGACAGCATGAAGCTGCGTGTAGGAGGGTGCTTCAATGCCAGATTTGAGATTCCCACCTCCTCAGGGTTTCCAGCACCCCACTCATAATTTACATGGGTCAAGGCCACAACAGAAAGCTGGGGAACCTACCCCTGAGGAAACCATGTGGGGTTCATTAATAAAACAATGTAGATGCCATCTAGAAGAAAAGAGCAAGAGGCATCACCATTGCAATATTTTTGAATGTCGGGGGAAAGCACACACAACATATTGATCCCTTATGGATGGTTTGGGAACACTTAGCTGACGAAGCCCCTTAGGAATGAATCTTGTGAATCACAGAGGGGCTTGGCTACGAATTAGGCTCTAAGCTGTTCAGTGCTATTGAGACTAAGATGCTCCCAGGTTCACAGAGAAACAAAACATGAGGCCCTACAGAACTCCAAAAGCACAGATTCCTCTCTTCCTACATTAGGAAGTGATTGAACAGGAGGTTTAGAGCTTTCCACAGTTGTAAGTAAGGTAGCTAAAACTTAATCCCATTTGTAGAATTTTTTTATGTCATTTGGAGAATATAATCTGGCTGTGGTAGTTTGTTGGTCCAGGAAGCATCCTTTTTTTATGTTTCAGCCTATGAAAATGTCTCTCCCTTTCTTTTATTCTTATTATTAAAAGAGTAATATGGTGCTATTTCTGCTCCTACACAAAAAAAAATAAAAGGATGTGTGAGTGTCCCCTTGATTATAGAATCATATAATCAAGTAGGTTGGAAAAGACCTTTAAGATCACCAAGTCCAACTTGATGGTTACCTCAGGACTGCCAAGACCACCACTAAACCATGTCACTAAGGGCCTCATCTACATGGCTTGTGAACACTTACAGGGGCTGTGATTCCACAACTTTTCTGGGCGGCCTGTTTTCCCGTCATGCCCTGCATGTGTGTGGGGAGGTCATCTTTCACCACACTTTGCATGGTTCACAGGCCAATGAATTACATCTACCCCGTCTTCAGTGGGAGTGACCAATAATCAGAGGAACCTGGAAGAAAGAAAAGGGCCTTAAAACAAGCTTCTGAACAATAGCACAAGAAGCCAGTAACTCTCTGGAGCCAATTTTAATTCTGAGCACTAAACATTTTCCCATGTTACTCACACATCCTTAAACTGAAAGCAAGCAGTTTGCAGACTGTATAAGCACACTCCACAAAGCCAAACTTCTTAGTCCAAACATGGCAAAGTTTTATGCGGATGCAATACTGCTGGAAGCAGTGATTCTGCTCATCAGACATACTGTTGCTCATCAATAATTGCCACATATTTTTGCCAGAGTTAGTATCTTCAGAAAGGTAAATGGGGATTGCTAAAAAAAAATGCATTTTAATATGTTTTATGGACTTTGAATGCTATGTTGTGCATTGCTGTTGACTGGATTATTGCTGCATTGCTGAATGGTTAATCTTAATGACTTTTCAAAATATAAATTGTAATATCTTCTTTAAGTTTTGAATCAAACTTTCCTGGGACTTTCATTGCGTTTGGGATTTAAATTCCCCTAATGTTTAATTTAGTCTACTACTCTAAACATTTCATAAACTAAGTCCCATTTTCTCTCCTTAATTTGAGGGCACAGGATGGCAGGTTTAGTCCTTGGGGAATTTATATGTTGTATAATCATCATATTTTCTATCTTAAGAATGACAGATGAAATGTTACAAAACAGATCCTGGTAACTGATATTTTGCTAATCTTCTGTTGCTTTAAAAAAGATGTGCAGATAAATTAACACTGTAAATGCTCTGTAATCAATGAATAAAATATAAAAAAAAACGTAATTCATTTTGCAGGCTAGATTTGCACTATTGCAAAGGGCAGCAGCATGTTCCAATAAATTGTTTTTCCAGTCATGACTTTTCTAATATTAATTGGCTACTTTTGCATAGATTTGAATCAGTAAACTGATTAAAGCCAGACGCATTAGCTTTCAAACTTTTATTCAGCCATTAACTTCTACTCAACAGTATCACAGCTGACAATAGCAGAAAAGCTTTAGACACACCCCAGCAACAGAATGCTGTGGATATGAATACCACAACTGAACTTCCTTAAACCAAAGCCTGTCTTAGAATAATTGGCATCTTTTATAACCTAATTTGTAAATAATTTTGTTTCTTCAGATCTTGAAGCACCTCAAGCTAATTCTCAGTGCTGGAGCAGTATAAAAATATTTGAGCAGGAATGAGAATCAGGTCTTTACTTATTTCTGTGTTTGCTTTCTTGTAGCTATAGTTTCCTTAAAATAAGTTTAAAATTATTAAAGATTATTTCATGTTTATTTTCTTAAAATTATTTCCTTAAAATAATAATACAATACCAAATTGTTGTTTTGGACTGTGGGTTTTCCTATATCAAAATGTTTATGCATACAGTAAAAATTATTAATTCAAGGTATTAGTACAGCTATAATTCTAACTAATCTTTGCAAGGAAATACATACTTTCATATTTTCTCAGGAAAAAAAAATTTTATAACAACCACTGCTAGAATAAGTAATACATATTTTTATGTATTTTAAATATGTTAATGCCTATGTATTGAAAGCATTTTATGTCTTAAAAGTATCTCTGCTGTATCAGTCCTTTGTACAATATTGAAACAGTAAGAATCATTGATTTTCTTATTTTTCCCCATGTTGGCAATCTGCAATTGCCATTGTTTCTTGCAATATTCTTATAATAGAAAATATCCAAGAAGCGTTGCATAGCTGTGCAGAATCCATTTGTCTCAAGTACACCAGCAACTGCTGGTATTGCTCTTTGCTGAAGCTCCCATATCTATCACTACTTATATCAAAGCCAACATTCACTTAAGACAGCAAGAGAGGAAGTGGAAATCCTCTACTAGAAACGAGATCTGCACTCTAAATGTTTAGAAGATAAGCAATGTCACTCTGAAATTGACATTACTTGTAGGTTAGAGCCTTTTCTCTATTTAAATACTCATAAACTTCACCATTTAATCCAAGAGAGTCAGGTTATAAAAAGGAAATAAGATTTGTACCTGACACCCACTAATACACAGTAGAAGACTTCTTGATGTGCCAAAACATATGGAGGTCAAATAACAGTTGCAGAGTGTTCAATTTATTGTCAACTGTTGCACACTTATCCGTATCCTAAAGGAGCTCGCAAGTTACTGTGAGAGGGGAAATAAGCTTTGCTGCTTACAATTCTACAGCCACTGAATTATTAATGTTCAGGGCCCTGCTCAGAAAGGTTCATTTCCACAGTTCATAAGATCACTGCCTCATGAAATTGCTCCTTGCTGTGCTACACCAAAAGCTCATATACTGTACCTAATGGGGCAAAGTTAAAAAGTCATTCAAGGTTTCTCCTTGTAAATACTTGTGCGTGGGGGTGTATGTGTAGGGAAGCGAGGGAAGGAGGGAAGGAAGAAAAGAGGGAGAGTCCTTCTGATTCTTACATACCCACATCTGTCTGCAAGGTGTGCAATTCCTCAGGGCGGAAGACCTGAACCTGACAATTGGTAAAAGCTAAAGAAGCCACC
Organism: Amazona ochrocephala; assembly: GCA_039720435.1. Lineage (NCBI taxonomy): Eukaryota > Metazoa > Chordata > Aves > Psittaciformes > Psittacidae > Amazona > Amazona ochrocephala. The sequence continues at coordinate 59,322,651 of CM077878.1, forward strand.
CTAACTGCTAGGAGAAAATAGCTAGGAAGAAAACAGATGGTTATACATGTGGGGTTCCTCCCAGAATTTCTACTTAAGGAGTTTTTGTTTTGGAAATGGAAATGGAAAAGCAAAGTGGAAAAATGTGAATGCATACAAAAAAAAAAAATCCTTGGACTTATTTTCTGATTTTGGTTGCAGTATTCTTACGAAAATGAAAAACTTACAGATCTGGAAACAATCTTACTGTCACAAAGCTAATCTCAAAAAAAGAAGCATAGACTGTAAAATGTGCTAGCAATTTCCCACAAGTGCTTCCGTGTGCACAAACTGTAAGATTTTATGGGAACTCTATTTACATGTGCAAAATTATATGGTTATCTAGCGATGCAAATTTACAGGTATAAAATAAAATCATAACATCTGCACATAGCTGCCCAACACTCCATGTAGACTGAAGCTACAGCTTAGCATGCAGCTTCTAAACGATCTCAGGAATAAAAAAAATTGAAAATTCTTTTTTAATCAAATTAGTGTAAAGAATGGCTCAGTCATTATTCACTGATATGTAACAGTTTGGCACCGCAACCATGAGCTATACAGGGTGTGTGGTTCAGGTGAATTACTTGAATAATATATTAGCTCTGTGCTGGTTTTTCTGTCTTCATTCCAATATCCTGGTGCTGACAGAAGGCAAACACGGCATGTGACAACTAGACTGAATGGGGGGAAGGAAGTAAGAAGGGGGCATAGAACTGACATGATTAATAGGCCTGCCACAATTTGTTTACCAGAATGACTCTGATGAACATGTACCTTTTTCAAGACTGTTAGTTCGCTGCCATTTCTCTGTTGAGTCACATTAAGGGTAAAATCAGGCCATCAAACTGTCTGGAAAAAAGAAAAGTTCCACCCTACCAAGCTGCCTGAAGCAGCTGAACGTATTACAGTAATGTTCAAATGCTCAGTATTCACTTTGTGGTGTGTTTGAATCATCTTTGTATGTACTAATAGAGGCTAAGGGCAATTTGGGACACTTTTCATTACCTTATATAAAATTCCTCATACATTCACAAATAATATTCCTCACGGATAAAAATTGCATGGAGTGAAATGAGTTGTTTGAATAAGGCCAAAACTGCCATCTTCCACTAGTTAATAATATTAACAGTAAAATAAGCTTTTCAGTCTCACTAATCTTACATGCAGGCTAGAAAAAAAATCTAAATTAAGGTGCTTTCCCACTTATAAGGTTGCCTGCCTTTGACGTGAATGGCTAGTCAAATACAAGAGATTTTCAGTTTGCTGTGATAGAAGGAGGCACTGATATTGTCCAGGTGTTTCTTAGATCAAATCCTGTTTACTTATAGGGCATATCTGAATTCCCAAAAGAACTTGGGTAGGAGACAGTTGATTTGCCCACAGATACTACCTTTTTTTGGCCAACATTTGACCCAAAAAATACATCTCAGATTTTCTCAAGATCATACTTCCAGAGCGTCTTTGTTCTTTCCTTGTGTATAACCACCCTGTTTATACCACTTCACTGCAACCCTTGATCCATCCATAACCTCTCTAGCCACTCAATTTATCTTACTGAGGAGTTTTGCACTTAGGTTTCAGATGAAACTACAGACCAACCAGCTAGCTACACAGAGAGATTTGTTTCTTCCACCTGAATAAAAAGGAAAAACAAACAAACAAAAACCCCTAAGTATTGTTGCAAGAACATTTCTTTCAAGTCCTTGCATAATAATGCATTACATGCCTTTTTTCCTCATTTAAAACCTCCCATATAACTGAAGTTATACCAAGTCCTGAAGTTTACAAAAGGGTGAGGGAAGGATTGTTAGAGTTGATGGTTGAGTAAGCTGAATTTGTAACTCCCACTGTCTCCCAGGTGGCATATGTTTGGTTTTTCATTAAATCATTGACTAGAAGAAATGCAGTTAAGTGACCCACCTTTTTCAATTTTCTCCTGTTGGTTTTTCTTCAACATCTCTCCTGAAATCTGCTAACTTCACAGTAGTCAAAATGGCCCTTGTGTGACCCAAAGGTGGTGTCTCTCAAACTATGAATTTAGTGCCAAGAATAAGGCATCTCAAATGAAAGTTTTGGCTACGTTTTTCAAATATGAGACCTTTTTTGCTCTTGATAATGTTGTTGACCACATTCTCAGCACCTGTAAATATGCAAGTGATGAAAAACTAAAGCAGAATCCCATAAGCTGTTCAAATAGAAGATCTGAATCAGTTATGTTAAAGATGAAAGTGGTCAGTGTCTCTTAAAATGTTTAGAGACTGAAGTTCTCAATTTATGGCTTCAGTCTTACAGCTTTCTCAGGCATTGTATGCACCTGGATTCATGGAGCGTTTACTGTGTCTTTCCAGCTCCTGGGCATCGTCACCTAGGCATTTAAGCAGTTCAGTAGATTAATTCTTTGTATGTACTCTGAAAGTGAATCTTCATGCTACCTACTAAAATATGGCTCAAGGATTTTTAATTTATCATAGTCATTCAGTTATTATAATTAAATTCCAAATTCACATTGTATTTTAATTTTTTTTTAATCAGTCTAGTATTCCACTTTTTAGGAGGTAATTTATTCATGGATGTGCTACACTCTTAAATAAAATAAAACTTTAAGAAATATTGAGGGTAAAAACTCAAACCACTATATAAATAAATAAAAAAATAATCAAATGAAACGTGTTTGTTCATAAAAAGTTATTTTGACAACTTTAATTAAATTCATAACAGATCAGAGTTCATAGCATGCTACTCCTCCTCCTCATTGTATAAGTTAACAGACTCAAAGGTTTGTTAACTCGAGGCATTAACTTTCACTAACAAAAAGGCAGGGTTCATTTTCAAATGTTTAATGGTTCATTTCTGACAACAAATAGGAAAATTGTTCATAACTTCATACGGAATTATTAAAACTGAAAGCTTGTTTGCTATAAAGTTCCTCAAGTTACAATCTTTCTCCCTTCAAGAGTTTTGGAATGTAGTCAACATTAAAAGGTTTCCTTTACAATACTGTTGAACTGAAGTGGCACGTAATCACCTTTATATAATTAAAGTTAACTTGGATGAGTACGAAATTAAATACTCTGGTTTGAAATTCTTCTTTCACTGGACAGATTTGTAGAATAATTGACAGTAGTTGATGGGGGTGGACATTTGTTTTTGTCCTTCAAGGAAAAGGAATTTTGATGAGATGTTGATTTGCTCTTTTTTTAGCTGAGTGTTGTTTGTGAATATACAGTTACATTTGAAAACAGAAAAAAAGTATAAGCCTTTTCTGAAACTGGAGTGTCAGAGTGCCAGATCACTATATCACAGGGATATCAATAGTTAGCTTTCCTTTCTTTTTTTTTTTTACTCTGCAGTAACAAGCAGCAATAAACCATTCTACACAATCTTCACCAAAAGTCTATGACATAAAAAGTCTAGGCACAATGACAGCAAAAATTTGGTATAAAGAAACAACCTGATAGCCACAGAAGAAATCTCATGTTACAAACACACAGCTTGTTGTGATAAGCGTACACACAATATACCATTTCAGAGAAAATTCAAAGTCTTCAAGGACTTTCAGGAGCAACTACAAACCTAAAAGAAATACACTGTTTTTTTCAGTATGAATCTGAAGAGAAAAAAAATTAATTATCAGTGTCTTTTCATACAGTTCTTCTTATTTTCACTGTATGAAGTATAATACTTACCACCATCCAGAATATTTTTTATGCACAGAAGCAGAACTGTGCATTAAATACAGCAATGTAAAAATCTAATCGAGCAATCCATGAAAAATCAATATTTTAAAATCTAGCACAAGCCAACCCATATCTTAGAATAGGAGAGCTAAAGAAAAGTAAGCCATCAAAATATAATTTAAGTGAACCTAAATAGCATATGATGTTAAAACTCAAAATAATTGTACATGAGTACTTTAAAAAGTACTGTCTAAACCAAAAAATATTGCCAGGGTCTGTTAAGAGGATTGCTTTTAATTCTTTCTCTGTTTTTTAAAGCAAACCATAATGAGCCTCTAAAAATAAGTGTAAAACCCACAGGTAATGACCCTACAGACATATATCACAAGAATGCCACTTGCCAGTATAACATTTGGACTCCTTTTAACACTTCATGAGATGCAGTGCCACCCATCATTTAACTGGATAAGGACACATTTTCTTACTATAAATGCTAATCATATTATATCATCCTCATTCCAGATATGAAAGATATGCTATTTATAATTTTTTACTAATGAATTGCATAATATTTAATATGACAGCTAGATTAAAATCAGATTTTTTTGTCACAGACAATGTAAGTGTATTCACCAGTGGTATCTCATTTGGGACTGTCATACTGAGACCTTTCTATGTTATATAGTTTGGATGGCAGGGATTAAGATAAAAGATATGTTTTGTTTCACTGTATGTAGATCCCAAATAGAATAAAGAACTGTTACTAGAGGTATAAATAAATCAGGCATTCTGTTAAACTTAAAAACAAACAAGCAAACAAACAAAAAAAACACCCTTGTTTCCCCTTTTGAGTAATCTGTAAAAAGTAAGTAAATAATTAGATGATATAAAACTGGGGGGGGGGGGGGTGGTAAACAATCAAGCTTTTTATTGTAGCTAATGATCTAATTGTTCTAATATTCCATGTCTCTCAAAAACTCTTGTAGCCAATGACAGAGAAGCCCAAATGAAACACATCTGCAGAACAGAGACACTGTTACCCACATCCTTCTTCTCTATGCATCAGAACTATCGTAGTTTTATTGCTTACAAAGTCTTCCAGAAACAGTAAGTCTCAATAACTTCTCAATTTTAATATTTTGTTTCAGAAAAAAGGGCTGTGGATCAAATCAAGAACTATTTTCAAGTATTAATGCTTAAAAAACTTGGAGGTGGGTGAGAAACACAAAAAGAAAAACAAATTATGAAAATACTTATTCAAGCTAACCATGCTGGTTTTGTTTTAATTTTGTGTCTCCATTGGCACATGTCTCAAGAAAAAATCTGTTTCAAAGATTGTTCACAAAACAGTTTCAGGCAAGAGGAAGAAATTTGTTTAATAGTTTGGACTGTTTTTCTGTGATAAAAGAGGAACAGAAGTGGTACAATACCACTGAGAGAGGGTCAGGCATAAAGACCAAGTACCGTAATTAACTTAATTCTGCATGTCAACTAACTAAACTGATGCTCAACTTTTACGTACACAGTACAATGAAATACATATAAATAAAATAGTATTCAACCAAATTATGATCATACTATTTGTATTTTTTTCTGCGTTGGAAAGCACTTCACTCAGAAATAGACAATAAAGGAAAACTGTTCAAACCTAAAAGAAAATCATTCCAGATTGTATTAATTAGCAGTGAATTGCCTTTGAACTGGCTTCCCTACACCTAAATAAACGCATTAAGAACCCAGAATTTTCCTCAAACATTCTGGTTTTAAAGTATGTAAATCTGTGTTAGAAGATCATAGGTGTGCAATTTTATGCATGCAACCCTGTGCAGGCAATTATGTTTTGGAAAGTGTCCAGGAGAAATTAAAATTATTTTGTTCTAAATATCTGTGAACAGTAACTCAGAGTGTATGAGACCAACACCATAAGAAGATAATTTTTTACATCCCTTGCAACAAGTTTCTTCTATTGCAAGATAACTTACCAAAAGTTGTTTATGTTAAGTTTGGATTAAATCCATTAAACTAATGGATTAGTAAATCAGAAAAAAAGGACAATACTCTCTTCTCGAATCTACTCTTAGTTGAGTTCAGCTAAAGCTTCAGTTGCTCAAGAAAGGACATAATTTTGTACCAAAAGAAAGAAAATAACAAAACCAAACAAAAAATCCACTTATACCTGCCTGATGGCAAGACCTAAGTATAGTTGCAGCAGATTTCTTGGTAAGCTGCTAATCACCAGCTTGTCACAAGCCTATTTTTCTTTTTCTGGTCAGCCACCAGTAGTACCCTGTTCAGTTTAATTCTTCTCAGAGTTACTTCTGTCTTTGTATTCAATTTAAGAAGATCATCGATTAGTGAAAGACCCCATTTTTCTTCAGAAGTATTTTCAACAAAAATGTTTACATTTTTATTTATCAAGAGATATCAAAAAAATTAAGAAATGCTTGTTCAATGTCACATCCTAAAAACTTCAATATTCATTTTTTGGTATCAGTGCTCTCCCAGAATTCACACATACCTGATTTTACCCTGAATAAATCGCAGCCCTTTAAAAAACAGCACAAATCAAAGTTCATGAATTTGTGGAAAACTAAAAAGAAAACATATTTTCCTTATCAATAAAATATTTGTGTATTTTTTTTTATGTTACACAACTGTTGTGAGAGTTAACATGTAATACAGAGTGCCTCTGCTTCTTCCCCACTTATTTTCTATTTCCATTTTTAACATTTCAGGTACAATGTTCAAGCTAGCAAAGAATCTTGTATTCACCTTCACATTAATACTATGTTGTATTTAAACTGTAAGTCATGCTGGTGTTAAGAATTCTAATAGCATAATGTATACTTCATACATTACCTCTATTTTCCTCTTGCCTTTTCAACTTTGTTTATAGTTTTGCGTAATTTGTAATCTGCTCAGGAGGGTGAGATGATTGCCTGGTTAAAGTAGAGAATATTGAGGCAGAGCTTGAGCCTGAAAATCCTTTCTTGGGTAAGCAGTCCTTACTCAAATAGGTGTTAGCCAACGAATTCAAGAGAGTTTACATAAATGCAGTTTGTAAGTATCTAGTCTAGGAGGATATTGAACACTGTTTGTAGTTTTCCTACAGAAATGGGTATCAGCTATGCTTTCATTTTCAGTACGAATGGAAAAAAATTAGTTCATCAGCCCATGATGGATAATCCTGCACTTAGCTTTCAAATTTACTATAAATTTTTACGAATGGATAAAACCAATGCATCTCCAGAGACCTCAGCAGCATTGTGCTACTACTCATGAAAAAACATCCACTCCTATTTTACAATAAATCTTCTGTATTTTCCAAATAATATTGTATTTCACAGAAATGATGGGAACAGAAAGAAGCATAACACAGTTTTATAAATCACTGCAAAGTGACCCCAAGATTTCCAAAAGAAGGTATAGAATAAAAAGCCATAATAGTACTTATTAATTTTTGTTTCTTGGAATAATCAGGAAAAGATACATGTATAGAGAACAACTATTTCTTAAATTCTGATTACTCTCGTGCAGTCTTAAAAGTGGAAGCAGCCAAGGAAAAAGGAGGTCTAGCAAATTACAATGTGAATAAGATAAAGCAGCTACATGCCTTATTTTTCTTTGAGTCAATGGAAAATGTTTCCATTTAATTCTAAAGAGAAAGGGGTAAAGAGGCTTTAATTTGTATTCCATAAACGACTCCAATACTTTCATTAGAGGATAATAAACAAATGACAAAGAATGTAGATCTTCAAAAGTGGCGAAGTGTTTGGAGAAAATCTGTGGAAGCAGTGGGAACAAAAATAAGAAAGAGCCTAATAGATGAGGTATAATCTCTGTAAGAAAGACAAGATGCACAGAGGATAGGCGAGAGCATAGGTTAGTTGGGGTTGTTGGAACTGACGCATCTAATCCAAAAGGTAAACTAAACACAGAACCTTTGTATTTTGAAACATCTGAGGTAGCAGACTTGTGTGTGCCTTCTACCTTTTTGGTTTAGAAAGGAAAGTTAAAAAACCCACAAACCTTTTGAGGGAGAGTAAATGGCATACTTTTGAATCTCACTAAATCACAATCCTTTGCTGTTTGATTAGGAATGCATTTGAGAGTCTGGACGCTTTCTTTCAAACTTGTTTGCTTTTCTTCCTCCCTGCTTCTCTTTATTCGACATTGTCTGTCTGTGATGCCGAGATTTTAGAATTCTCTTTACCCTTTAAACTGTTGCTGTCAAAGACTACAATAAAAGGGAGATTCATAATAAGAAGCACACTCTGCCAAGATGTTTCTCCAATATATATTGGCATTATGTATCTTGACAGACTCTTGTGATTAATACTGTTATTCTAAGCCAACGAAATTGATCCTGTCATCACCTCAGAAGAGAAGACAACCAAAGGAAAATGTTAATTTCTAGGGTTTACACAGGAGATGAAAAAAAAGATTCAAATTGTTATTATGCAAAAGGCAAGTTCATTCCTTATATTTGTTCACCACTGATCGCTGCCAGCAATGCACTACACAACAAAGCACCTTGGACTTTATCACTATCTAAATCTAGTGTCCCTGATACACTTTCATTAGTTGCAATCTCCAGCAGCACAGAGAGTATTTTCACACAACTTCGAATGAAACATATGTTGTTAGCAATTTATCTTCCTTGTCTTAAATTCTTCTGCTTCTATAGACACCCAGTAAAATTCTCAGGCCAAATAAGTTGTGTCAGGGAAAAACACAAATCAATCTCACAAACAGGTAATGGAACAATTTCATTGATCAAAAAGCATTTATTTACAATAAAAGCAAAAAAGACATAAAAAATGCAACTCTATCAAATTCCTTTTCTCTTTCTCTGGCTTACCTTTTTTCTTTCTTCTTCCTCCTGATGACAGTACATAAATGTCCAGAGAAACTCCATCTTCTTCGGGTACAGGCAATCTTTCTGATAATAACTTGCTGCTTCCTTCCTTTTCCTTTTTTCTACTTGAATGAAAAATTCCTCTGCAAAACTGCATTTTTGGCTGAATTGATTGCCTGAACCTTTAATTCTAACGTTTCAATACATTGACTCCTGGAGATTATATATATATCTTATATATCATAGACCTTAAATTGCGATAATTTAGGTTTAGATTGCTGATAATGTTAGACCATTAGAGAATATATAGTCTGACAGCAGTCATAAAATAGGCATTTGTTACTGCACTGTGTTTTATGTTGGTTAATGGTGCGTCCACAAATGTTTGCAAAACATGAAAGATAACAATATTTTAATGATGCAATAAGATTGAATCAAATAAAAAGCCATATCTTTGTGACAGGAAAATTTATTCCAAAACAATGGCACCTGAATTTAAATGGAAAGTTTTACGGAAAAGAATAGCATGCTTGTCAGAGGTTTATATATGTATGTAGTTATTGGTGTGCTAAATTGATTATGTACAGTAAATGGCATTGCTGCTATTACACCATATTCTGATCATTTCCATATGTTCTAGGCTTTTATTTTGACTTTCAATTATGAATGTATAATCATAGTTATTTGAGTAGGTTATGTTCTGCAGGGAGAAAAAGTGATTGCTTCGGTAACAAAATAATACATGAACACAGGAGAGTTTAGGCACCATACTGGCCAGACAGAAAACCAAAGTGCTGACTGCTTGCAGGCTTCAGAATATATATGCTACAAGTGTGTTGACTCATTTTACCAGAAGTCAAAGCCAGATAAACAGCCTACAGTAACAAATGTGAAGCTGCTCAGATCTGAAAGTAACATACCTCTACTGGCAGCAATATTTTTCTCGTTATAACAGTGTTTTGCAGGTAAGAAACTGAGACAGGCAAGGGATTAACCATATTGCCCAGATCAGAATTTCGTACTTAAATTTTGCCTGCCTCAAATAGTCTTTGCAATGACAGCAGTCACCGCTCTTTTCTGTAGAAAAGATGATGATGTAGAGAAGCAGACAAAGAGCTGCTGAGGGCTGCTGAGGGCTGCTGCGGGAGCATTTGTCAATCTGTGCTGGATAAAGTTACGTCCTTCATCTCTTTGTGGTTTTTCCCCTTATGTAGCTCTGGAGCTGGGAGCTCACTAACCTTACCACAAGGTGCCTCCAGGCAGCAAAGCGGCTCAGTGGGGAGACTCGGAATCCCAAACTGCATGGTGGATATAGAGATATGGAGCAACCAAGCAAGGAAAACTACTTTGACTTCTGTTACACAACCGCTGGGCACTGTGCTGGTGAAACTGCAGCTGCACTGCCATGCAAGGTAGTGGAATCCCCTACAAAGGCAGAAGTGCTTGAAATGAACCACTACACTCAGCAGTTTTTATATCTCATTCAAGCTCAGACATAAGACAAGAGACAGTAGCATGGAGAGGCAAAGTGGTAGAGAGACAGAAAAATGGCTCCTTTTCTGTAGAAAGATATTATCCTAAATAATACACATCCTGCTCCAGAGGCATGGGCAGTAGAGAAGACAGACACATGGGTGACAAACTCCAGCTCTCTTCTCACTGAGCCTAGAGTGGGAGAAACTTCAACTTCCCATCCTCACTTTCAAGAAGGACTGCTACAATGAAGCTAGATAATTTGGGCCAGTGGCGTCTCATATGCATCATCCCATGGGAGTTAGGAGGAACCTTCTGCAAGCAGTGACAGGCCTGAGGGACTATGCCTGTTTCCTTTGCTGCATGGCAGTATCCTCTGGTCAGTGAGTGGGGTGAAACCAAAGCTGTACCATAGGATCAAAGAAGAAACACTGGGGGAGATGCACAGGGCATATTGTAAGATGGCATGAAATAAAATGACACTGGAGATAGGGCTGCTTATTCTCTACCTAAATCACATTCTCCAGATCCTCTTTCCCGCATTAGCCTACCCTTTTGCCTGCTTTGTGGTAAGTGCCTCCACGGGTACTGATGTTTATAATTTATATCAGTTCTTTAGTAAGTGGTAAATTTGGCTTAGCAGTTTGAATAATTGCAGAACGTTTACAACAGTAATTCCCCCAGTATTTGACTACACTTTGAAAACATTTTGTTGTATTATCAGCTTCAGCAGCTCATTGAAGAATCTTGATTTGTTATGGATAAATTCTTGACGATTTTGGCTGAGAAGATGTACAGCACATTCTGGTTTTCACATTAAAAAGTGAGTAACATATAAATGTATACTGCTTTCAAAGAGTGGAACAATTTCTGGTGGGTTCCTTAAAAAAAAAAAATCCAAACAAACAAACTGTTGTGGTTTAAGCCCAGCCATAAATCAGCCACACAGTTTGTTAGCTCCCCCACCCCTTCCTCCCCCTGCTCGTGGAGGGATGGGGAGGAGAATAGAAAGAATGTTACTCCCACAGGTTGAGATAAGGACAGTCCAGTAACTGAGGTATAACACAAATCACTTCTGCTACCACCAATAATAATAATGACAAGGGAAACAGCAAGGGAAGAGAATACAACCACTCACTACTCGCCAACTGATACCCAGCTTGACCGAGCAGTGGACTAACTCTTCCAGGTCCCTGCCCCCAGTTTTACATCCTGGGCATGACGTGCTGTGGTATGGAATATCTCTTTGGTCAGTTTGGGTCAGGTGTCCTGTCTCTGCTTCCTCCCGGCTTCCCTTCCACGTTGGCAGAGCATGAGACTCAGAAAGTCCTTGGTTACACTAAACATTACTGAGCAGTAACTAAAAACATCGGTGTGATCAGCACTATTCCCAGGCCAAAAGTCGAAACACAGCACCGCACCAGCTACTAAGAAGGAGAAAAATGACTGCTACTGCTGAACCCAGGACACAAGCAACAAAACCAACAAAGAAGCAAACAAAAAGAAAAAAAAGAACAACTTGATGGACTTTTTTAATTACTGATTGTTTCAAAGGCAAAACCAGCCATTTTTTTCCAAGTAAGATTTCTTTATTTGGGGCCTATTTTCCCCAAAATACAAATATTTTCTGTACACATTGTGCCCTGGTTATAGCAGGTAAGCACAGTCACAAAGAGGAGCTTGTTTGGTGGGAAAATCTTTTGGGCAGCATAGTTCACCTACTGGGACTTGGACTGACTTGGACATTTTGGTGACTGGTATTTCCTTGAGTCCAAAGTATATAACTGTGGGACGAATGCATGTGATATGTAGAAATCAGCCACTTGAAATTGTTAAGAGGGACGTTACGTGCATTAAAAAAAAAGCAACCAGCTGCACACTTCAGGCTGTATATCCATAAAGCTGAAAATATTCCTCTGCTCCAAACTAGGATTGCCTGCAGGGTGATGGTATTTGGCATTATAAAAAATAAAAACTCTTTATAAATTCATACTTAAATTAGCACTCAAAATCGCGACTGTACCACGAAATGTTGCTAATACAATTTTTATAAAGAGAGGTGGATAAAGAAGTAAATTCTCTAAATAAAAAAGAGGTATTCAGGTTTCATGGGTAGAAAGCACATCCTTGGTTCATAGATCAGTTGCAGCAATTTTTGACAGTAGGGAGAGAAGCAGCTCTGAAAGTCTATTTTATGCCTATGTGCCTCATACCTAATGGAAGTCAGAGAGATCAACACAAGCAATTCACAGGTTGCATTTTGCATTACCAGTCTGATCTTACGATTTTAAAAGAAATTACAATTTTTGTGGGACTGGGCCCTGGCAGAGGTATGGTGATTTCGGAAATTGGTATGATCTACATCACATATTTGAGAAAAGTTCTGAGAGGAGCAGAGACCTACTGTGCCTCCTTCATAGATCCAGGAAGCTGACAGAAAATTACTTTTGCTTTTAATACTGCTATCCTTCCTGGTATAAGAATGGTCTTGGAATAAATATTTCAATATTAAAAGGTTGTAGATTAAAGTGCTTTAAATAGAAGAGATGCCACAAAACTGTACATATATGTTACTGTCAATAGAACAAACCAGATCTGCCTGCAGGCAAATTAACAAAAAAAAGAAATTATCATATGTTTTTACTCCAGATATTCTTTCATCTAGGTTTGTTACAGCTCTCTGCAGCTTCATTTCCAGTCAATGGTTTTCAGGAATGACATGCTGGTAAATACCAGTTTAGAGTGTGTTGTCCAATAAAGAATATTTTTTCTGCTCAATTTGCATTAAATTTAAATTTATGTAAGGAAATAGTGCACTATATAGGAGGGTCCTCAGGTTCAACAAAGAAGTTGGGAAGCTTTACTAAAAAAGCATCTGTCAGACACCCCACTAGTGCTGTAATACTGTGACAAGGGTAGTCAACTTGGCTGTAGACAACAGCATCGTTGAGGACAATAACCCCCCAAAAGCACAGCTGCAGCTCCGCAGCTACTTGCCAAAAGATGTAGAGTTCAATTTTAATATCCTCTTCTCTACTGAATAACAGTTCTTCTCTCCCCAATTCAGAAAACAGCTGTGGTGTCAACAGGCACATTATGTAAAAATAAACCACTTGATAAGTGGATGGAGAACATTCTTTGATCAGCAGAATATACAGACATTCATGGGTGCAAGGGACTCTGGAGGAATCCCTAAGAAGTAAGTTTCAGCAACGGTGAATTTGCTGGAAGTGTAATTGTGTGAGAATCTGTCAGGCAGCAAGAAAGAGACGTAAGGTTCCCAACCGTATGATGCAAACTAAGGCGGGGGAGGGAGGAGGGAGCACTTTTGCTTTCAGAAGTCTCCCAAAAGACTAAAAATAGACCATGGGGAGAAAAATCAAATAATAATTTATTCCGAAAACTAACTTGCTGACAGAATACACAATCCTTTGATGTTTGAAAACTATTGAAGAACGTTAGTCTATTTCAAAATAATGCTGTTCCAAAGTTTTCTTTCTTCCTTCTTGTTTAATGAAGTTTGCAATGTGAGTAAACTTTGCTGCTGTTACTGTATATTCAAGCATCAAAAAAAGTAGAAGAGAAGTCCATGGTTCTCTGTAGTTAATAAATTTCTGTCTGCTGTAAAATCAGCAGTAAGTCCTGATACAGCAGAATAAACCCATGGTTAAACAATCACTGCTAGAATTCTCCAAGATTGCATTTTGTTCAACCTCTAGATAAAGGTCAGTTCTTGTAATGAATTTTTAGTTTTTCCTTGTGTCATTGACTTAAAAGTTTCCATGTACACATCAGGAAAACAAGCACACATGATTTTATTCTGTAAGATGTCCTATTTGTAATAAAAAGTGAAGGCTTTAAATGCCTTCCTCTGTATAAACTCTTCATGTTGAGGAGCCAGACTATGCTTAAAGTGATGAAATCTGATGATCCATATTTTCTACAATGATATGAAAACAGAACCTTGGGCAGGTGAATTGTACTCACTGGCAAAAACCTGACAACTAGCAGCGTGCTTGAGTCTTAAGTCGCTATGTTGATTATCTCCTTTTGCATTTTAGGATTTGAAATGTGCAGTTGATTTAGCCAACCAAGCAGCAGAAAAAATATAGTGGGCTGGTTTTCCCTTTTTACTTTTTGGGTATATTTTCCTTCTGTAACAAGAACACAGTTTATCACGAGGTAAGTTTTCTGGGAAAATCCCAGGTTGCTGGTTTGAAAGACTATCAGCAATTACTGAGGATACCAAACTTCACTGAGACTGGCAAACCCAACACCTGCAGGAAGATAATAAAGGAACACAGTGCAGTTTCAGAAACACCAGCAGTATCACAGTCACAGCTAGATAAATATCACATGACAAGAAACGATAACAAACATACTGCCGTAACCTCAGGAAGATCTAAGTTTACAAAGATTAACAGGGAAAACATGAGGAAATGCAGTTAAACAAAGAGCCTAAAAGATACTTCTATTTCACATCAGTTGTGGAAAAATCAATAGAAAAATACAAAGAATGAACTCAGGGTGTTGAGATCCTTATAAAAATAACTCAGAGCAAATGCAAGCAAGCTGCAAAATCAGACCCATGCGGTTGTTAAAGTGCTACCAGGAGGATTTAAGCCCTGTGCTGCATTGGCTTTGAGATGAATGCAGTTTGCTTTACAAAGAGTGGGTCTGTTGCAACTGAGCATGTCAGTTTTTATTAACCAGTGACAAAATGCGAGGCGCACAAGGAGCTGCTCAGGTCAGCCTGAAGGACTCAGATAGACATAATAATTATGTCATAATAATGACACTGCCCCTGTGTCATATGAAGAAAAAGACATCACCCACTCTATCCCCTTCATTCGCCAACCAGTGCTGAGATAAATGATGCTTTCTTTGCTGAATCATGCTGCCTTGGCTGTCCAACAACCTCACCAGGCTCTGCATTAATAATGACACTGCCACTTCCTTCCAAACTGGATGCAATATATATTCAGAGAGAGAATTGATGGGGAAAAGAGTCATATATTTTTCAGTGACGTGGCCCATATTTTGTGTTCTCAGTGTACTAACTTCATACTATTCTGCTGGTGCCTGTGTGAAAGAAATATGAGACTAAACCATCATTCTTAATTTGTTGGGTATATGACTAGAAAAATTTAATAACAATAAAAATTTTGAAGTCTTTGAACCAAAAAGTATAATTTACTTTGTTTTTTTACCCAAATATTCTATCTGAGTTGGGTTTTTGCATTATGTCTTAAGGCTTAAATATATTCCCCCCACAAAAAGAAAAAATCATTCCAGCTTACATGTCATAGTCCTTGCTATCACTACTGGATAGAAAAATTTTGAGTTGTTTCTTACACGTGATGAAAAAGTTCTAGAGATGGGCCATCCTTCTGCAAATAATGCCATTTTATTTTAGACTGTATGCAACAAAGAGGGGAAAAAAACATAGTAATAGCCACTGGTTTATTTTGCTTAACATACATGAACCTGTAGAGCACTGACCATATAAACCCACATTCATTTATCTGATAGAATGCTTTGCAGATCCTGACTAGTACAAATATGTAAACAACCTGATAGTTCTTTAAGGCTTTTTCAGATTTCTTCTCAAACAAATAAAGTAAGAATTTTGAATGAAAATTCATTCACAGCTACTTACAGTCACAGACCTATCACACAGCAGAGGCAGGAATGCAAATATTTCTTTCTCACCTATGCTTGACAGATTGGGCAGGGGATTTCCCACCTGAGTCTATCCTGAGAAAAGTGTTCTCCCCTTTAGTGCTACTGACTGGACCTCAGCTGTAACATAAAGCTGAATACACGTCCTTAGCATTTCCCCTCCCTCTGCAGACCAACAATGCCTATTACAGGCCAAAGAAAGGCTGTAATGGACCTGTTCCAGCAGATGAGAATTCAAAGGACAAGTGAATATGGTTGCATATCTTGTATACAGCATTTTCCTTTCTCTTGTGTTTCAAAGGCTAGCGAAGAAGTAAAAAGGTGAGTTACTAACACTTTTCAAGCTAGTTATAGCTTCTAGGTATTAACTGTAACCTCTGAGACCGTATACTGCCAAACAGGGTTATTGAAAGTGTTTTAAAGGTTTCTCTTAATGATGTTGTCATTTTGTGGATTAACTGACAAGTGATAAACACCTGCCCAGAATCCTGATCAAAAGAGAGAAGACACTGTGTACTATCCTACTAGAGTGATGTTTATCTTAAAAAGATATATACTTCTGAAGATTACAATTAACACAGACTTGGATGTCACCAAGAAGGCAAATCAGTTAACAACAGTGCTATGAACTGCTGGGATAAGTACCAGATTCAAGTACTTTAGCTGTCTTACTGATTTAAAATTTTTATTCTGCCTTCACACAGAATGTACCTCCTAACATTTGGTGGTCCATTGCCCCCAGAGTCATTGAACTACTCAGAAGTTTTATGACCGGTCTTCCGGCAGGAAGCTGCACACTAACTGAACTTCAGGCATGCGAACCATCCCACTGAAGTTAGTTGCAGATTTCAAGTTCATACCCATGTGTCTGTAGGATGACACTACTTCAGCATCTTCATGTCTGTTGATTAAAGGCTAGTAATCGGAGCCAGCTTCTGGTATTATGGGCAACGGCTCCTTCTGTAGCTCTGAGGACTCAGGATAGGGCTGCTCCTGTAATAAAAAGTGAAAAAAGGACAGCCTTATGGAGCCAGACCTGCTGTTTCTGGAAGGGACTATCTCCTGCACTTGCAATCGCAGTGGCTTCTCCAGGACTCCAGCTCAGGCAAAGTGTTATCTATGGGCTCTTTGCTGTCCACATCTGAGCTTGCTGCTTTGGCAGCTGCTAACATTTCCTGTGCCTGGAGATGGCTGCAATCACCATCATTCTCAGCCTTGTCAGAGTGATGTTGTTTGCCCAGAGATGCAAGTAAGGAGACAGAAGATAACTTGACATCCTGCACAATAAAAGGAACCTAGACGTACAGAGCCTCCTGCTGAAGAAAGTAATTTCTCTCTTTTATTCTGGACCCAAAGGTTTTTTAATGTGTTTATAAGGCCTCATGAGAGTCCACGCTTTGGGGCCTCTTCCACACGTCAGTATATGAGGCATAATTTCTAACATATTTTCACTTCAGCTCAAACACTTGAAAACTAACAGAAGAGAACACCAAGGGAGAAAAAGATGATGGAAATTCCTGACTACTTGGAAGACAAAACTAGAGAAGGTCCAGGTATTTGTCATGAGTGCTGGGACCACCAGCAACTGCTATGAAGAGTAATGTTGTCTTTGCTCCATTCTCAGTAGTGAAGACATTTGGACTGCATTAAAACACAAAGCGGGAAGAGATTTAAAACAAAATTTCCTCTGCCAAAGATTGCGCGTAAGGAAAAAAGCATGATTGTCATAAAGCTTAATGTTACAATGTTTTCAATTAGTTTAAAAGCTTTTTTTATTGATCATTTTTATGATGGTTCTTCATTTATTTTGTAGCTTTTATTTGGAATAAGTCTTAGTTTATTCGAAACATTTTTGTTTCTACAGAACTTTGTTTTGTGCGTTGCTTTTTCCAATTGTTAAGCATGAGTACCTTGAAAGGCCAAGCTTGTGTACCTACTTTCTGCTTTTAGTGACTATTTTGGATTGAATATTTTAAAAAGTTCATGTTGTGTTTGTTTTCCACCTGCTGATCTGATTTTGCAAGGCTTTCTGTGAGGCTTAGCTTTGGTTCATTTGAGGTGCTACACACCTTGCAGAATTTTAGTTACTGTTTTATAACAGAGATTCAACAAATTCAGATACTGATGATTCCTGTACAAGTCAAATCTGATATGGAGATTTCTTTCACGAATATATTAATTTGCATTAAAATAGTCGCTTTTTTAACTTACACAATGCATTCTTTTTCTTCTATTTAATTATTTCAGTTTTGCTTAAGTGTTTTCATTCTGCCTTGAGTCTAGCTTCTGCACGTTTTGTGAGTTCCTTATCAAAATTTGTAAAATTCTGAAAATCAATTGATATGTCAAGAAGCTCCACAATACTTAGATTATATCCATGCCACATACAATTTTAATATACAAGCACAACAGATAAGGTCCAATGCAAGGCCCATGTTAAAGATTTGCTATGACTGTAGAGTTAGTATTAATTTGGCAAAAATTGCTGTAACAGAATTATCCTAAGTATTTTCAGCTATTAAATAAAAGTAATTTGATCTATTTCTAAACCAATTATAAGGTGCAGAGAGCTTGGGGAAGAGGGAGGAGGTGGTGCAGGATAACTGGAGAAGGAGAAGGGAAATGCAGAGAAGGATTAATTGGACGTGAGCAGACAGTTTGTATGAAAGAAAATGTATCTATCTATAATGTTACCTATAAGACCTAAAGAGCACAACAGCCTACCTATTTTTACTGATAATAAGATTACTTGTAAATCTTGTCACACTATACATGAAAGAAAAGTGTAAGCACTACTTAAGAAGCTACTTCAGCGATTCTGAGTAGCTTTACAAAAATACATGGGAAGAGATAACAGCTAGATTAATAGGATATTCCATTCCTAAAGCTGATACCATGGTTATTTTTTCCCCTCTGCCACAACAATCATTCCCCTACATAACCAATCCCAAACACTAACTGACGTATCTGACATCTGTAAATAAGGACCACACCACAGTAAAAGTACATCACAGAGCAACTTCATTACACATCTAGTGTTAGTAGGGTGTCCTTAATCTAGCAGAGAGGAGACATCATGAAGCTGAGATCAGTTTATGCAGGTTTGCAATAATTCAACGCTTATTCAGGTGTATGACCTTTCCTCTACAAAAGCTTTTTTTTAAAAAAAATCTTTTCTCTAACCTTATTCTCTGTAGCAAGTTTCCTTTCCCACACAAGATTCAGAGGGGCAAAGGAAAGAAAATAAGTTGTCAGTGTTTTGGATAGCCTTTCTGAACAAATAGACTCATCTCAAATCACCAGAAAAGACAAAAAAGAAGACTGTGACAGGAAATGGGAGTCAACTATTTCAAGTCTGTTTTAAACTGCAAAAATGTGAGTTTTACTCTGAACCCGCTGCCAGAATCCAGCATAGAAGTAGGAGGAGGAGGTGGGTAGAGTGAGAAAAAGTTCTTGTGCCCATTTTTTGACACCATTCTATTAATATGGAAATTTCCTCATCACCAGAATGTCTGAAGACCTACATGCAAGAGACTTAAATTTTTGCAGGATGTTTTGCGTATAGGGTAAAAAAGTGGAAATACAATTCTACATTACTAGGATTGGCTTAAAAATACAAGTTTGCCAAAAATGAAAAATAAAGATTTCAGCAGCACTCAGTTTGAAGTAAGAAAGCCAAGCTTTTAACTTCAGACAGTCCCCATTTCTGATTAAATTCTTTAGCACTCTGATTTCCTTTCCCAGAATATGAAATCAGATCACAGAAAGGGGAAAAAAAATTCCCAGAGAGGAGCCCATTACTGACGGAAGCCATGTGTCATTAATTCAGTTATAAATTATTAGCTGAAAGCAGCCTCTCAGCATTTGTATTTGATGAACAAAAATTGATTGCTTCAAGGGCATTTCAATCCTTTTGATGTTACCATCTTTTAGTCCACCACAAATCTGAATCCTTAACAGAATGATTATAGCATTATAGTAATCCTAAGAGCCAATACTAAAGGATTTGAAAGAGCAACAGAGATCAATAGTTTGAAAAAAAGCATGTCTTTTTGAGTTGACAGAGCTGTCTAGCCTGATAGTGAACCTGAAAAAAATAAGTGGGGCTGGGTAAACAGGCAATCGTGCAGACTGAGCTAAAGCCAGATGATGAGCCATTTTTCTGAATTGTTGAATACACCAGGAAGCTCTGAATATTTCCATGGGATTTAAGCAAAACTAATGGCAACCAAGGGATATTTTGCCTATAGTAAAAAATATATATATATTCTTTATATATATATACATATAAAGAAGTTTCAGAAATATGTTAGCAAGCATCTTCAGAGCTTTGTAAACTATTCTGGAAGCTGGGAAGTTCTGTGAGGTCAACATTTGTGTTTTGCATAGACTTTGAGATTATCTGAACTGGGATTTGAGGGAACATTGTCTTAATGATTGTCTTCCTTTTAGTTGCTTTGAAATCCAGAATCTGGGCCATATTCCAACATGGAGATGAAAGTGCAGTCCTCTCAGCAATTTCACTGTGAGATATACAGTAGATAGAAGGATGATGCATCTTTATCTTGTAATCTCCTCAAATTAAAATTTAAAAAATATTTAAACTATGTAAGCAATAGGTAAAGTTTGTGGGAAGTTCAGGTTGTGCCAGGTTGTAAGTAACAACGTTTCCCTAGCACAACAAAGAAAATGAGCTGAAAGCTAATGCCCTCTTCAACAGCTCAAGGATTAGCATAAAATTATACTTTGAAGGAGGAAAAAGAACAGCATTGCAACAGTGGGGTATTGTTAAATATCACTGGAATAGAGAGAGGGAAGAAAGAAGAAAAAATCCTTACACCAGAAAACTGCAAACTGGCATAATGTTTAGCAGATATTTAACAATTCTTTTGGTGTGCTAAACAACAGATTAACTTCATAGTACTCAAGTGAAAATTCAGAGAAATTCAGATGAAACACATCTGGAGAGCATCCGTGGCAAATGGTGAATGACTAAGTAATCTATTTCAATAGCAAGACATGTAGTGATAATTTATTGTTTGTAACAAGGCTGGGAGTTTACCGTTAATTCTAATGCAAAAACTTAAAAATCAAGTTAATAGCAGGATAATTGCAGGACTTCTAATAATCACATTTCTTGACAGAGACGTTTGTCACTGATACATGCTATTATTAAAAGATGAAGTCATAAAAGTAATCTGAAAAAGGGTGTGTTTTTCAACTCTGTATAATCTTACATACGAAGACTAGTGAAAAAGTGTGGCATGTACCTTTTATGCTACCACAGATGATTTTCTTTATGGGCCATAGCTTTTTAGCTTGGTTCATGTTTTCACATTTCTTACATCTGAAAGAGTGGCACAAATTAAATGCACATTAAAGACATGATTTCAGAACATTGTGTTGAAGCAGGTTTAACCTATTATTTTGAAGCTGTGCATGATAACATGTGATCTTTAAGCTTAACCTTTATCTTAGGCTGTTTAAAATGTTTTGTAGCTGTTCTTGTCTAAACGAATAAAGTGGATGATAAGCAGGGACTGGCATAAATAATAGCTGCTCTAAAACAGGCAAAGAAATTGATAGCTCTACAAATGGTAGCCACCTGTACCAGCAAACTAAAGAAAGAATGAGTATTCAGTGGAGAAGAATGACTGGAAACCTAACAGCAAAGGATAGAAACGGCAAGGGGAGAGAGGTCTTTTAAAAATGTTCTCTTCTCTGATCATGCTGTGCCAACTTCAAGTCATGAATATAGGTTATATCACTGGTGGCCTGCCAACTTTATCCAGTTGCTCCTAACTTCAGTGAGTAACAAGATTTCATCACTGTTGGAAGCTAGATCATCTAATTAATACACCAGCTTTCTTTTTTCCTTGTTATGTGAATGTTGTTTGGGCTATGTGCTGTACTTCTTTCACCACCTTACATGTTTTTTTGAACAGAAATGAAGATAATGAGCATAAAAGAAGACAAGACTCTGCCTATGTCACAGCAAGATCTCATGAAAAACCTGGAAGCATTGATGACTTTCCACAGAGGTTCACAGAAACAGAGGTGATTAGCAAATTACAGCTGGTTGATGAAAGACAAGGACACAATACGTGAACAGCAGCAGATGGACAGACAAAAGAAGACAACAGCGTAACTGCAGCAAATCACAGGATGTTGTGACACGCAAGTAGTTTTGAAGGGGAAGAAAAGGCAGAAATGTGAAGCCTGAGACAAAATCTGAACCAGTCCTTCCAATAGTGAGTGACAAAACCATAGTTTATGCCATGTTGCAGTTTCTGGAAACCATAATATCCTACTTGCAAGGCTAAGTCATTGAAAATTATTTAAACTTTTTCCTTCTGTTGCCCACATTCACACAAACAAAAGTAAACTTCTGCAAGAGGGCAGGGGCTTCAGCTGTCCTGAAAAGCCAGAACATTACTGTCTCTAGCTACATGGCATAAATCCCATACTTATCCTGAGGTAGGAAAAATTTTTATCTTCCTCAATAAAGACTTTCTATGTCTTGGCCCATAAAATTTTCCGCTTCTTTACAGTTTAGAAAGAGTAGTAGTTCTTCAGACATGAAACTACCGTAGAACTGCTTACTACTAATCAGTTGGTTTTTTATTATCACCATCATCGAACTGGACAGGCAGAAAATAAAAGTTATTAACTTTACCCTAATCTTTAGGTAAAAAGTAACACGGAACTTCAATAAAAGATATCTGTACTTCCCTTTGTTAAGGTCTGAGAAAAGAAGTCAAAATTATGTTGAAAAGTGTTAAACAGTATTATAAAATTTTGATTCCACAGCAATTAAAGTTGCATAACATAGGCTGCAAAGATAGTCATTTTAAGAACTATGCATCAGGTCTCCTGAGGGCTTCCCACAGTGTTTTGGTGAATTGAAAGACATTCACAAATATCTATTTAGGATTAGAGAAATGTTTAGCTACTAAATTTGTGATTAATAAGGGTGAAAAATATCCAGTGAAGTTCATGAAAACTATAGGAACTAATACACCAACAAGCAAACCAAAGTTTTCAGTAAAATGGGAAAAGATTTGAAGTCTGGAAGGGAAACGTTTCAGCTGTGTGATACTGAAAAAACAGTGTGATGACTCACGGTTCCTGAATTGTGGCTTACAAATAAAATAGAATTATTCCACATCACCTTTTTTTTTAAATAATTTTGGACAGGCTTCTGATGTGAGGTCAATTCAGGATTTTGGAGAATTCATTCTGTCATTGTTCTCATCTCAAAAAAGGAAAAATTCTGATCATAGGAGGTTGATCAGTTTTAGTATACATCTATCATTATTTCTATTTTAGCACTGCTGCAGCCCTTTCATCTGTTATTCAAGAACAACTGAATTAATACCATAAGTAGTTCATGACTATGTGTGGCGTATACAAACTACATTAGAAGGACTGAGAAAGATCTTAACCATCCAACCTACTCAGCTGCTTTTGGAAGAAAACCACACAAGTTGCCACATCTTTTAATTTTTTGTCTTAATTTTCTTTGTTCTAGATCACTGCTGTGTTCTACACTCAAGCTTGTCCTTAGTTTTCACAGTACAATTTTTTAAGAGCATCTTCTCCCCATTTATTCTTGGATCAATATTGTCCTTTAGCTTAAATAATACTTTTATCTCCTTAGCTTATTTTTATCATGAAGTTTGAGACAACAGTAAAATTTCTCCCAGCTTTTATTTTGCTATGCTACACAAAGTCAACTCCTTTAAACTGTTCTAGCACATTAGCTCTGCATGTTTTGATCACCCCATTCTGCTGATTTTGAACTTTTAGTTGAATCACAAGTTTATAGAACATAGATAACCAGACCCATGAACAATATTCTGGAAGAGTATCTTGGATAAAGGTAAAATTAATTCCTCACCTCTATTGAAAAAGATTTGCATAATAAATCTAGTGGCTGCATTTGCTTTTCCCATGGTTGTATCCCACCTGTGGATTACAGGCATTTGATGATTAACTAATGCAAAGTTTTTCTCTTCCTCTACAGATGACCTTTGAATTTTTTATTAACCCCCAAAGTCATGAATTTGAAATTTTCTCTGTTCAGTGTCATTTCACTGCAATTATAATTCTTTATTATAATATATAATATATAATAAATAGATAATAGATAATAGATAATATAACTATTCTATAATTTCTTTTACGGACACCCCCTTGTCGTGGGGAAAGAGCTTGCATGCCCTTGTGAGGTTTAGAGCTATACTGGTGGTGGCATAGGAGCCCAGTAGGGCCTCCCAGGCCAGGCAGGTCTCAACTGAAGGGTCAGACAAAGTGTGTCCATGGGCAGGATGGGCTCACTAGCCTTCTGGTAACCATCCTAGGAGAAGGACAACTCTAATTTCAAACCTGGACAGATGGAGCTCGTTTAGCCCTGTAATGCCATCCATCTAAGAGAAAAATACTCTAACCAAACCTACAAAATGAGGACTTTGCTGTCACAGTTCAAGGTCGCTAGGCCCTGGCAGATAAACCTTAGGTATAAAGGGTGGGGTCAGCTCTGCACATGCTGCACCTCACCTAAAAAATCCACTGCTCAGGCTCAAAGGGTTTACTCACATTTGCAAAGCCTTGTAGCGACAGGTGAGGGACAAAATGGCAGGTGAAACGGTGCACTGGAAGCCACAGATCCAACCCTGAATGCAGGCGGTTCAGGACATTGGTCACTCAAGACTGACCTGGGAGATAACAGTCTTGTTCAGCAGCATCCTGAATGACCAACCAGCCTTTTTCAAGGACAGCACTGCTTGCTCCATATGGAGAGAGGCCTAAAAATGGTGACCTAACCAAAGCTCATCTCTTCCTCTACCTGGTTGGCTAGCCAGGGCCAACAGGCATCTTCTGTTGCAGTCTAATGTTACTGTCCTTGAACAGGCAGAGGTCACCAGTATTGAGGCCATGCTGCTGAAAACGCAGCTGCAGTGGGCAGGGCACGTATCCAAGATGGAAGATCACTGCCTCATTAAGGTTGTTTTCTACGGTGAACTCGCCACTGGCTGTGGCAAGAGAAGTGGTCCAAAGAGGAGATATAAGGATTCCCTGAAACAATATCTTAACCTTGGCCATATTGACTACCATCAGCGGTCCACCCCGGCCTCCAATTGGGAGATTTGGAGACACATCGTACATAATGTTGCTGTCTCTTTTGAGAATACACGCAGAATCAGTCTCATGGAGAAAAGACAGCGCAGAAAGAACCGTGCCCTGCCTATACCACCTAAGGAGACTTTCCACTGTGCTTTTTGCAACCATACTTGTCTATCCTGCATTGGTCTTTTTAGCCATCAGCGCACTCGTAGTAAGCGTGAGTAAAGCCCTTCTCAAATCTTCGTTCACGAATCCAAGCCATGATAACAATCCAGGCAGATTATTCAAGGCAGTTATGTTTTAATATATTTATTTCAGATCTTCAGGAATAGCATTAGCAGCTTCCTTATATCCCAACACCTCTCTTTCAGTACTCACTCAACATAGCCTCTGCTCAGAGCAGTTCTTCTGCCTACGCTAGCTTGTAGTTTCACACAGAGCACAATATCGGTATACTCAGGCTGAGATATCTTCCATCTACTACATTTAACTTGTAAAAAAAAAACACAAAAAAACAAGCTATCAATCACATACATTTCTCAAACTTTTAAAAAAGCACAACATATCTTTTAAGCCTGGACTTGTGCAAAGCATTTGACACGGCCTCACATGACATCCTTCTCTCTAAGTTGGAGAGACATCAATTCGATAGGTGGGCCACTCGGTGGATGAAGAACTGGCTGGCTGGCCGCACGAAATGAGTTGTGCTCAGTGGCTCAATGTCCAGCTGGAGACCAGCAACAAGCAGTGTCCCTCAGGGATCAGTGTTGGGACCGGTCTTGTTCAACATCTTTGTGGGTGACATGGACAGTGGGATTGAGTGCGCCTTCAGCAAGTTTGCCGATGACATCAAACTCTGTAATTTGGTTGATACATTGGCGGGAAGGGATTCAATCCAGAGGGACCTTGACACGCTTGTGGGGTGGGCTGAAGATAACCTGATGAAGTTTAACCATACCAAGTGCAAGGTCCTACACCTGGGTGGGAGCAATCCCAGGCACAGATATAGGTTGGGCAGAGAAGAGATTCAGAGCAGCCCTGTGGAGAAGGACTTGGGGGTGTTGGTCGATGAGAAAATGAACATGAGCCAGCAGTGTGCACTTGCAGCCTAGAAAGCCAACCGTATCCTGGGCTGCATCAAAAGGATCGTGACCAGCAGGTCGAGGGAGGTGCTCCTGCCCCTCTACTCTGTTCTCATTGAGACCTCACTTGGAGTATTGTGTGCAGTTCTGGTGTCCTCAACACAAAAAGGACGTGGAACTGTTGGAGTAAGTCCAAAGTAGGGCCACGAGGATGATCAGGGGACTGGAGCACCTCCCGTATGAAGATAGGGTGAGAAAATTGGGGCTGTTCAGCCTGGAGAAGAGAAGGCTGCGTGGAGACCTCATAGCAGCCTTCCAATATCTGAAGGGGGCCTATAGGGATGCTGGGGAGGGACTCTTCATGAGGGACTGTAGCGAGAGGACAAGGGGTAACGGGTTGAAACTTAAACAGGGGAAGTTTAGATTGGATCTGAGGAAGAAATTCTTTACTGTAAGGGTGGTGAGGCCCTGGAATGGGTTGCCCAGGGAGGTTGTGGATGCTTCACCCCTGGCGGCGTTCAGGGTGGGGTTGGACATAGCCTTGGATGGTTTAGTGTGAGGTGTCCCTGCTACTGGCAGGGGGGTTGGAACTAGATGATCTTCAGGTCCTTTCCAACCCTAACTATTCTATGATTCTACGATTCTACGTTTTGTTATTCTATGGTCACATGGCAACAATCACTAAATCTATTTTGCCACCAATCTTGTGATTTTGTATGCTAGTCCTCTCAGAACTCTGGGAAGGACATGAAATTCAGTTTTCTCCCATAAAGTTTATACCCCATAAATCGTAACTTTGACCTTTTTATTCCACATAGCTAGCTGTCTTGCCCTTCTCACCTGTATTTCATGTCACTTATGAAAACTTGAAAAAAAATATTATTTTGGTGATGAGACAACCTTTCATTCACTCCTACCCTCTTCAAATACAGAGTAGTCTCCCCTCTTTCCCCACCCTCCTTTTATTTGTAAGGCTAAAGAACCTTTTGTTCTTTGTTTTGAATTCTTTTGTGATGTCTAACTTGACTCAGCTTCTGCTATCTTGCTAGTTTTAACTGTTTTCTCTATACCTCATGAACTTTAAAATGTAATTTCCTACGCTTAAGAATCCTTATTCTCTTACCTAAACCACAAATCCAATATCTATTTTCACATTTTATTCTTATTTTGAAGGTGGATATTTTAGATTGGATATGAAGAAGAAATTCTTTACTGTGAGGGTGGTGAGGCACTGGAATGGGCTGCCCAAGGAAGTTGTGAATGCTCCATCCCTGGCAGTGTTCAAGGTGGGGCTGGACATAGCCTTGGATAGCATGGTTTAGTGAGAGGTGTCCCTGCCCATGGCAGGCGGGTTGCCCATGGCAGGTGGGTTGCAGAACTTATATTCATCCTTATGAACTACATTATTATTTCATTTAGCCTCATGGACAATATGGACAGTTCTGTGGACATAATCATACACAGTCTGTTTTGTTAAACTAAGTGTCCATTGGGTTGTTCCCATCATTGCTTTCTGTTCATCATTTAAATCCTTCACAGAATGCAGACACATTTATTTGCACCTCTGTTTTTCTTCTGTGCTCATCACCTTATTTAGTGGCGATAGCCACTGCCTTCATTTTCCATAATAAGTGACAGATTCTTAAGTAACAAAAATTCAAAGATCTTCAGTGGAGACTGCCAAAAAAAAAAAAGTTTTTAAAAAGAAGTTGTTTGCAATCAAACATGCTAAATTGGTTTAACTGATTGCTTAAGAAATTGCTCATGTGAATTCTCTCATAAGGGCATGGGTAGGAAAGAGTTTTCTAAGGGTGGTGAGGCCCTGGAACAGGTTGCCCAGGGAAGTTGTGGATGCTTCATCCCTGGTGGCATTCAAGGCGGGGTTGGACATAGCCTTGGATGGCATGGTTTAGTGGGAGGTGTCCCTGCTGCTGGCAGGAGGGTTGGAACTAGATGATCTTAAGGTCCTTTCCAATCCTAACTATTCTATGATTCTATGATTCTATCTCGCTTAATTGCAGAATAGTATATGCTCCTCTACATCTTTTACCTTGTTCTGTTAACAAGAAATTTATCTTCTGTGTCCAGCTCCAGGACGATGCTGGGTACACTGGGGAAACAATACCAGACAGAAGAAAAAAGGTAAACTGCTAGAAACAGATGATTTTAAATTAATGATTTGCCCTTTCAATGACGGAACGAGATTCCCTCTTAGTTCATTAGGTCCTGTTCCCAAACACACTATTTAACATTTTCCACTAGATGACAGAGTACCCATGATTTGAAGTAACTGTACAAAAGCAGAAGACCCCTTGTGGCTCTATTTCCTGTACTTTTAAGCAATGAACATTGGTTCATTCAATGCAAAAGAAACAGAAATGCGTATTTACTTACCTAAAATTTACTCTGATTTACACAGAATTGTGAGTTATACAGGAATTCACAGCAAGCCTGATCTTACTTACTCTTAAGTGGTACTGTCTACAAGTTCCCAATTGCAATGTTTGCAACAAATCATGCTATTGTGAGGACTAAGTTAACAGGAACCGCCAACAGTTTAGAAGGACAAAACAATGTGATCGAATATTCCCAGAGGGAGCATAAGAAAACTGTGGCATATATGGGAGTATAATATAGCCTCGCAACTCCTCAGGCAGCTGGGGACTGACACCTACATAAATACTGTCTAGCTTTGCAGACAGTATGACAACAGTTGGCACCATAGAGACTGAAACTACGGAGCAAGAGAAACATGGAAGGGACAGGAACTTGAGAAAAGAGTTAAGCATTTTAAGCATCAATCCATAAAAAAGTTAAGCTGGCATTTTTTTAATGCTTCATGTTAAAAAGCCTCAAGCAAAACTGCACAGAACAAAGACACTGTGTTCCATTTTGTCTCTGTTGTCATTCAGTTATCCCTCATCTAAGTTTGATTTGGAAGGAACTGTAATACAGCACAGGTTCCCTGCTCTGACCAGGCCATATTTTTATACCTTGAATAAAAACCAAGAAAGAATTCTTTCTTGACCAAACATATGAAATATTAGCAAACATCTCAATAAAGGATTACAAAACTGAAACTAAAATCATATGTCATCTGAGCTTCTATGTTAAATAATAGAATCATAGAACCATAGAATAGTAAGGGTTGGAAAGGACCTGAAGATCATCTAGTTCCAACCCCCCTGCCAGTAGCAGGGACACCTCACACTAAACCATCCAAGGCTATGTCCAACCCCACCCTGAACGCCGCCAGGGGTGAAGCATCCACAACCTCCCTGGGCAACCCATTCCAGGGCCTCACCACCCTCACAGTAAAGAATTTCTTCCTCAGATCCAATCTAAACTTCCCCTGTTTAAGTTTCAACCCATTACCCCTTGTCCTCTCACTACAGTCCCTCATGAAGAGTCCCTCCCCAGCATCCCTATAGGCCCCCTTCAGATATTGGAAGGCTGCTATGAGGTCTCCACGCAGCCTTCTCTTCTCCAGGCTGAACAGCCCCAATTTTCTCAGCCTATCTTCATACGAGAAGTGCTCCAGTCCCCTGATCATCCTCGTTGCCCTCCTCTGCACTTGTTCTAACAGTTCCATGTCCTTTTTATGTTGAGGACACCAGAACTGCACACAATACTCCAAGTGAGGTCTCAATGACAGCAGAGTAGAGGGGCAGGAGCACCTCCCTCGACCTGCTGGTCACGATCCTTTTGATGCAGCCCAGGATACGGTTGGCCTTCTGGGCTGCAAGTGCACACTGCCGGCTCATGTTCATTTTTTCATCAACCCACACCCCCAAGTCCTTCTCCACAGGGCTGCTCTCAATCTCCTCCGTGCCCAACCTGTAGCTGCACCTGGGATTGCTCCGACCCAGGTGTAGGACTTTGCACTTAGCATGGTTAAACTTAGCATGGTGATGGTTGGCATCAGCCCACCTCACAAGCATGTCAAGGTCCCTCTGGATGACATTCCTTCCCTCCAACTTATCAACCGACCCACACAGCTTGATGTCATTGGCAAACTTGCTGAGGGCGCACTCAATCCCACTGTCCTTGTCACCCACAAAGATGTTGAACAAGACCGGTCCCAACACCAATCCTTGGGGGACACCACTCGTTACTGGTCTCCAGCTGGACATTGAGCCACTGAGCACTACTCTTTGCGTGCGGCCATCCAGCCACTTCTTTATCCACCGAGTGGTCCACCTATCAAATTGATGTCTCTCCAATTTAGAGAGAAGGATGTCATGGGAGACAGTGTCAAAGGCTTTACACAAGTCCCTGTAGATGACATCAACTGCTCTGCCCCTGTCCATCAGTTCCGTAGCCCCTTCATAGAAGGTCACCAGATAAGTCAGGCAGGATTTCCCCTTAGTGAAGCCATGCTGGCTGTCCCCAACCACCTTGTTGGTTTTCATGTGCCTTAGCATGCCTTCGAGGAGAATCCGCTCCAAGATTTTGCCAGGCACGGAGGTGAGACTGACTGGTCTGTAATTCCCTGGGTCATCCATTTTCCCCTTCTTAAAAATGGGGGTTATATTTCCCTTTTTCCAGTCATCAGGAACTTCACCTGACTGCCATGATTTTTCAAATATGATGGCCAGTGGCTTAGCAACTTCATTTGCCAGCTCCTTCAGGACCCGTGGATGGATTTCATCCGGTCCCATGGACTTGTATACATTCAGGTTCCTAAGGTGGTCCCGAACAAGATCCTCCCCCACAGTGGGCCCAGGGTCCCCACCCTCACCATCCCCGCGTCTGCCTTCCAAGACTTGGGTGGTGTGGTCAGAGCATTTGCCAGTGAAGACTGAGGCAAAGAAGTCATTAAGAACCTCAGCCTTCTCCAAATCCAGGGTAGCCAGTTCTCCCAATAGCTTCTGGAGAGGGCCCATGGTGTCCCTAACCTGTCTTTTATTGGCAATGTACCTATAAAATCCCTTCCTGTTATCCTTAACATCCCTAGCCAAGTTTAATTCTAAGTGGGCCTTAGCTTTCCTAACCTGGTCCCTAGCTTCCCGGACAACATCCCTGTATTCTTCCCAGGCCACCTGACCTTGCTTCTACCTTTTATAAGCCTCTTTTTCCCTTTGAATTTTGCTCAGCAGCTCCTTATCCATCCAAGGAGGTCTCCTGGCCCTCCTGCTGAACTTCCTTCTGGTTGGGATGCATCGCTCCTGAGCTTGCAGCAGGTGATCCTTGAATATCAACCAACAGTCTTGGGCCCCGCTGCCCTCTAGGGCTGTATCCCATGGAACCTTACTGAGCAGGTTCCTGAAGAGGCCAAATTATTCTCTTTACAGAATCAAAAAGAGATACCATTTCTTGAATTTTCTTGCCGGTGTTTCCCTTTTCCTTAGGGAATTAGGTTAGTCAGTGTAAATATCACTGGAAAAGCAGATTCACATGTAGCAGCTTTTTGGTGTGTTTGAGATCACTCATTACTGATATGTAATGAGAATTCACCAGCTTTTCCTTTATTTTGGACTTTAGTTGATCCAACTTTTTTTCTGCTTTGAAGACTTATTAGCAAAGTATGAAGATCTGATAAGAATTGAGCCCAGTATAGTCAGCCAATTCCACATAACACTAGGGCAGTATGTCATTTTTTTTTCATTGGAAACTGGCTTAGTCCCACAAATAGGGCACAGGTCAGGGGAAAAGATACCAGTACAGAAACATAAAATCTCAGAAATACTGCCCATGGACTATAATTAAAGATACTGTATAAAACATAACAGTGTTTCAGGGGATGCTTAAAAAGACAGTTAAAATGCAGTAAAGCATCTCCAGTAGGAACAATAAAGAAAGGACCACCTTAGACTTTCAGTATCTTCTCTATTACTTGGTACAACCCACAAAATATTGGCCTTTTTCCACACTGCTCATGGGTTTAAAATCCGCTTTATGCTTACCTCTCAGTGGAAGCATCCTAACAAGTTGCCTGTAGGGAACATTTATGTGAACCTCCATCCTTTCTCACTTTACATATAGTAAACAGTTCCCAAGATAGAACAATTAGCTCTCCAGGCTGGTAGTTAAGACAATTTACTCAGAGCCTTACAGCCTGCTGATTTCAGTATTCCCTTTGTTTGTTGGGGTTTTCAGAGGAATGGGGGAATGGTAACATGAAGTCTGAACCTGGGTCTCCTTCCCCTTTTTTGAGTACTCTCTCAAACCACATAGATGTGCTGAGAACTAGTAGAGGTCAAGGAAACAGGTTCTGTTAAAGACAGAAGGTTTTGTAAGTACTTTACTGAAAATAATTACAAAGTTCAGCAAATAAAAATGTCATACAAAAAAATTATGAAAATATGCAAAGTTAAACAAATAGAAATTAAAAATAATAATTCAGAAGGTATAAGTTTTAAGATGTTAGAAAACACTAACAGGAGGGCAGTCTGTAACAGATAAATCTCTAAACCTAAGATGTTAAGCTGCAAAGAAGTGGAGGTCTTACTGTATTTGCAGATATTTGGTATGAATATAAGTTCAATGCCAGACGAACAATGTCTCATGGAAGTCTTCTTTTATTACTTAATCAGCAACATTAAGCTGCACTAGTACAAGTTTGGCAAATGAAAATACTTAATGTTTCTGGCTGCACTAGGTCTGACTTTTGTCCTAATGCTTATACTTAATTGTTTCCTAAATAAGTCTGATATTATTCTGTGGTCACTTTTGGTTCTATATGAATGTGAAGAATTAATTCAGTGGATACATCTTTTGACATGTTCCCTGAAATCTATTTGTGACTCAAAGGCCAGTCAGAGTTTGACTAGAGGCCCTAGCTTATAAATCTTAGAGCTTTAGTATTCTAGATTCCTGCTTATTCCTGGAAGCAATTTTTTTACTCTATTTGCAACATCTCTACCCTTGGTCCTAGAACTGTTAACAGGTTTAGAGCTGAAAAAAGATTCCCAGAAGGGAATTTGAATCAAGTCCCCTGTTTTCTTACTCTGAGTACTAAAAGTTATCTTTTATTTGCTTCATGCCAAAGAATGGCCATTTCAAACAGCTCACTTTGGCAAGAAAAGACCCCCACCACAACCACCCCCACCCCTGCCCAGTTTTTTGCTTCATCTGCTCCGCTGAAAAAAGAAGAAATATTAGCATCCAACCCTGAGAATATGTAACCGAAATCCTGTATATTAAGTGCTTCAAAACACAGAATATCAGCAAAGGTCTGTAGAGTTTCTGACTTTCGGTGAGCAATCAGAGAAATCTGACAGATTTTGGGAACTGTAGGTCTCCACCAAAGAATGTAAAGAAACAAATAAAAAAACTTGTGGGCTCATGGGAGCTGTTTGCCAAAAATAATCTGAGTGGGCAGACACTGATGATATACTTCCATAGATGGAAATATTTCATCATTATCATTATTCCCATATAGGAAGCAATTTTATTTTCATTGCATTTAAAAATTGTACTCTCAAAGCTTATATTCTCTTGGACTATTCAAGGTCAGAATTTATTGCAGGTGAAATGTGGATGTGCCGTTTTTCATATTTCTAATGATCCTAAGGCTAAAGACATTGTGCTAGGCACAGTATTATCTGCCACTAATTTAACCCACTAGGAAGTTACAAATTTTTGCAGGATCATCCCACCCCATTATACTACTAGTAGATGTATGCACTCTACTATCCATTCAAAAAAAGTCATTTTCATGGATACTATATTTCAATAAAATTGGATGATACTAGTTCCCAGAATTAAAGCTTTCATCAGTTCTTGATGGCTGAAAACTATTTGACTCCCTCAAACAATCTTTATCATTCCTTCAAAGGAATTGTCTGTACACCAAATTAATTGAAATTGAAGGCTCTGCCAGCTGAGACCGTTCATCCCAAACTCATTATCCCCACAAATAATCCTTCTTTTGTCTCATACAAAATCTAGAAGCACCTGCACCCATCAAAATGTTGGTACAAAGGCAGCATCAGTTTGTGGGTGAATGGAGAGGTTTCATCCTGAAGCTGTGTTTCATACAGAAACACACACCTCTTTAACAACTCCTTTCCTTTAATAGCACTACTAATGCAGGCAATCTCTGTCCAAGGTGCTTGCTCCTTGCGCCATCATCCTCTCTGCCCTCTAGCAGCTGCGCAGTGAACCAGTCAGAGGGGGTGATCTAGCAGAAATACAGCTTTCTCAGTTAGGTAATTTTCCAGCCATATCTTAGCTCTGATTCAATTCTCTTTATGGTTATCCAGCAGAGGGCTAACTATTGAAGGATGGGAACCATTTAAGCTGTCTTAAGCATTGCTGCTGCCAAATGCTAGATTGATTTTTTTCACTAATTTCTTCTCAGTGAAAAAAAAAAAGCTTTTTTCTTTTCAGTATAAATTAAAGCTATACTAAAATACTGGACAAAGCCCAGTAGTGTAGTGAGTTTGCTGTTTATCCTCTGGAGAGGATGTGATTTCTCTTAGGAACATCAGCATTATGACTCGGTGAGTATGAAAATGGTCAGTAAACAAAGGAAGCAAACTCCTTTCTTGTTAACTCAACTACTGAAATTTAAGATGGGAGAAAGAAGAAAGGAAAAATTGGGACTTGGTTTAAATGTCTTTCCAAGGGAAGCTTGGACTATAAAAGCAAGGCTCCATACTAGATCCTTCATAAGGGCAACATAAAGACGTGAAGCTGAAGGAGTGGCTGTCATTAAAAAGGCTGTAGCTGTCTAATGGTTTGTCAGCAAGAGCATGAAAGGTGAAAGGAACCTTTGGTGATATGCTGCTAAGTACATCTACCAATGGATTTCTTTTCATGCTTATTCACTTGTTTCTATGAAGTTATCGAATTCACTAGAGAAGTGTGTGATAGAGAGGATGAAAATAACCTCTGCATTTGTCTTATGGAACATTTTACTGCTCACTACTAATGTTTCCAGTGAGCTCAGTAATGACCGCTGAAGCAAAGCAAAGCAAACTTTAAGGAAAATGTACCAAACTTAAAGATTCCAGCTTCTTCTGTGTGAGGACCTTTTGGAACTGAAGTTAAACATCTCATGTAGCACAAGAGAATGTGAGTGCTGAAGAACTACATCATAGTATTAACAAATTGTCAACATCTTTTAACAGCAAGTATAGGCAGAATATATACAGTATTATCTTGAGATGTGAAAGAAAAATTGATCTACATAAGGACCCTGAAAAGAAACAGATATTCAATGAAGCAACATTGAAGCGTGCTGCACAAAAAGTATACTATCAAGACAAACATGCATTTAAATATTTGTTTTCCTGTAAGATCTAAGGGTTCTGAAATATTCAAGTCATACAGACCAAGTTATTTTGGCTTTTTACAAAAAGTTTACATGCAGATATGGCAGACACCTGCTAATTGCAGAACCCACAGAAAGTCCCAGTTTTGGACTTCTTAAAGACATTCTCACAATGATTTCAGAACTTGATCAGATTCTCCATTACTTAGTATTTACACTGTACTTAAAGAGAACACAGTGACAAGAAACTGCGGAGCTGTGATGAAGTTTATGGCCTCATACAGAAGCCTGGCCTCGATCATTACATGGTCCCTGGCCATACAAGAGGAAAACAAAAAGTGTTAGAATCTCATCCAAGCTGTTGGAATTCCCTTTTACACAGATGATTTTAATACCCATGCACTGGTTTTCAAAACTATTATCCCTTACTTCAAGGAGACAGGGAAATTTAAAACAAATGTAGAAACAATAATTGCAAAAAATATATACTAGCCAGCTGGAAAGGAAATGTGAAGCAGTCTTGTATGCAGAACATGCTACTACTACTTCTTTCCCAGAATTAAACACAAAGCAAACAGAAAGAAGCATATTACCAAAGTCAGACCCGTATTACCAAGCCCATGGGGAAAGGGAGCTGAAAAAAAAAGAGCATTTTGAGGATTACTACTCAGGTAGTTTAATGAGGAAGAAACAGAAAAAGAAACATTCACTGCAAACTTCTGTTTTTTTATTTAGCCATCTTTCCCTGGCTATCCACATGAATAAATTTTTTGGAAATAAATTTAAACACACTGAATTACATTTTTCTGGAAATGTGAAATATTATTATAATGCAATTGGTCTCCATATTAAGATGCAGAGGGATTTGTAGCATTCATATATATATAATACATATTTTCTTTCAGCTACTATCCTGAAACCACTGGGTAGGGACTTTTTGTCTTTTCTGTTAACCTAAATAGAACTTTCCCTTATACACGACAGAGGTCGACACCACACATTTCAGAAGACACCTTGCAACATGCAAAATCTCTCATCAGCCCCTTATTCTTACCTTGGCAGTTAAAGAACATTTTTAGTTCAACACTGTGAGAAATATTTGATCTTCCTTTCTGTAGTTTTAATTATTTTACCCTGAATGTAATTGTTGATCATATGAGAAGGCAGATCCTCCTTTAACCCCACTAAATGGTTGGTCTCTATCACTTCTGAACACAAATCTCTGTACTGCTACCTCAGTTCTAGATTGTCTCTCAGTTACTCATTTTGCTTTTTCCACAGAGGCACACAAGTCTCCCTGAAAAAGGAGTTAGTGCATTTCCTTGAAAAAGAAATGCAGAAGCTTTCGCAGCTATTTGGAAGTATGTGAAATTTATCTCACATATTTACTAATATATTTAACCAGAGGAAAGCCATGGCTTAGTTCTTCACTGGATATAAGTCAAGGATAATTAATTTAAGAATGTGAGCAAAGTACCCCAAAGTAAGACAGTGTACAAACTTACAGTGCTCTTAGCTTACAGAAAATGCTTATCAGGAGCTCATTCGAAGCAAAACAGCTCATCCATTGCTGACCTGAAGTTCAGACCATTTCCACAGACAGTAAGCCCTGTGTAACTGGCCTCTCAACACAGCTTAGCTAACCCAGGCAGCTGGTTCAAGGATCCAGTCTCCTGAGGACTCCCACACAACCGTAATAATTTATCACAAACAAAGAGTCGGCTCTCAAAGATTTTTTTTCCCCTTAGAAGTAAGGGGAAAACAAACATTGCACTCTGCAGATGGAGAGCATGCAAGGCTCAAACAGTTTTGAGACAAAAGCCTTGGGCTTTAAAACATGAATCATAGAATCATAGAATAGTCAGGGTTGGAAAGGACCTCAAGATCAGAAAGGAACAGTTCAAAAACAGAAAAAGTACACTTTTTTCTGGGCCTGAGCTTGAAGTTCACAGGACTTGCAAGTGCTAGGAACATTTTATATTGAGAGCTGTCAAGGGAGGATGTTCTAGTTGCTAGCCAGGTTTTGGAGAAAATCAAAGCAATACTGTCCCAAATTTTCCTTACATGGTCTGCTTTAAAAGGGTTTTTCCCTCTCCTTCTTATAACCAGTGAGAACTTTTTCTCTTCATAAGGGCTGTTGGTGTGGAGAATCAGTTTAGGGAGTGTGAATGGTGCTGTTACCAGCACTCCATGGTACTGATGGAGAGATTTATATTTGAATACGGTCAGTGTCCTCAGCCTGCAGCTGGAATGGATTACTTCCAGTATTTTTTGAAAGGTCGGTTGGTACGTTTCCATATCAACATTATCAAGGATTTATGGACAGCTAGTAAAGGTCAATAATGCGCACAAAATGGCCTGCCAAATTGAGTTGTGATCTACTAGTGGGTTGTTGCCCTACAAAGTTCCTCTAAACTGGAGAAAACATACAGAAAACCTACTTGTTAGTTCACCATGCTGTTTGTCAATTGCTCAGCATAACTCAGGTCTCCTGCTGAGCTATGAAAAAAGTGGCACTAAAAGTCACAATAGGAAAAATGTTAGTATATATCATCTTCATGGTCCATTTTTCTTTTATGTGCTTCCCCATAATAATGTAGTATTCAGTGGTTTTTCATGGGTGTCCAGGGTATGCATGTTAAAAAGAGCTGATTGTATTCAGAAATGTGTTGGTTATTTTACATTAGTGTGCTATGGGATCCTTAACTGTGCAAAATTTCCATTTAAAAGATGTTGCTGCCTATCTTTTATTAAATTAAGAATGGGAGAAGAGTGGGAGGTTGATATTGTGATTTTTTTTAATGACTAATGAAAAAGGCTGGATTATATTGTCACGCTTTACAGCATTAACTGACAGTGGTTGCACATGAGGAACAGAGAACATAGATAAACTTCTCCCCATCCCCACCATCCAGATTGCATCCAGACCATCACATGTATTAGCAACTGACTGACCTATCCTTTATCAGTTTGGACCCAT
This sequence comes from Amazona ochrocephala, assembly GCA_039720435.1. NCBI lineage: Eukaryota > Metazoa > Chordata > Aves > Psittaciformes > Psittacidae > Amazona > Amazona ochrocephala. The sequence goes on from CM077878.1 coordinate 59,360,770, forward strand.
TTAGCTTTTGGCTCATAGTCAAAATCTATGGCTCACAGTCAAAATCTACAGCTCTAGCTGATACAGGATAGGGGGACTGTCTGTCACCTATCAACACCAACAGTAACCCACTGAGCTCAGATCCAGCGCAGCTGCCTTCGTCGCACACTGCTCATTCCGCCATACTTGTCATAGCACCACTCTCACAAGTACTGTTAGAAAACATCAGCCCCCAAAGCAAAGATGCGTGATGAGCACCAAGCTGCTCCTGGGACAGGGGCTCACCAAATCTCAGCATAATTCCCTTCTCCCAACCTGTCACTTAGCCTTGTGCAGAGAGACAAAAGCCAGACTCCTGTAACACAGCCAAAAGGTCCTACGGAAAACAACGGAACACTGTTCCTCCTAAAATCCTTCACTACTTCCCTGGGCACTTCACCATCTTCCCTTTCAGGGCTTTTCTGCCTCTCTTTGAGACCCAAACTGGGCATGCTGCTCAGACACCTCATTTTGGCCTTGGCTGAGCTGCCTGAGCTGCTTCTCCATGGTGACTTGGTCACAGCTGCAAAAAGGCACAGGCTCCCAGCTTGAAAACCCCTTTGGGACAAGCCAAGTTGGATGTCTGTGCCCATTCCCCCAAACAAACTTGCAGAAGCCAACATGGCTACAGTGTTTTGCGTCAGATGAAAGTCCCTCCCTCAACCTCCTTCTATTTTGTTTCTGTCACTAGATAAAATGTGGAAAAAAATTAAAACAGAAATGGCTTATTTTTCTTCTATATCAACTATTTACTGTTCCCCATTTCTGTGTCCTATACTCTTTTCAAGGAAGTTTCAGATTAGCTTTGCATAAGAAATCAGAAATTTCCTGTTTAAGTTTTCATACTTCAGCTATCATTTATACTTTCCTTCTAGAACTCCCTATTGTGACAAACCAATGTCCAATAACTAATATGGTTTACCTCACATTAGAAAAGTAGCAAGCAGGCTTGCTGTGGTGTTCTCACTATGACTCACATCAGGCAGCAGCAAAATGGAGGGAATAAACAGGGAGAGAAGCTACTTTTAAATCTGAGAATAGTACTTCATTTTGAGTTTAGTTCATCGCTGGGATTCATTCCAATTTTAACGAAACAGAATTTCTCAGTCACATTTCCACATTACGTTTCCATCTTTCATTAAAGTAGAGCCAGAAAAGCACTTAAGCACATGCTTAAAACTTCAAAATGCATTCTGAATGTATTGCCTAATTCCTGTGATATTTTTGTTCACTGGGGGTCTTCACAAGTTCAGGCTAATACTAGAAATTGGCTTTGATTTAGATAAAAGCATTCTTGTCCTAAGTGAGGTCAAATACAACAAGGCCAAAACCTGAAACCTTCACATATGTTGGGGGAGACAGACACTATCATTCTTCCCTATGCTCCTGCAGTTGAAGCTTTGGCCATTTAGACACAATATGAAGAGGAATAACTAACTCCTCTAGCTTCCTCGCTGCAGACAGCTGTCCTTTTTGCGGGACTGTGGGCTATGCTGGCCCAGATGTTAACACCAAGAGCAATGACTACTTTCAACTGCTGCGTACAGCGCTATCCAAAATGAGCTTTAAAAGACTGTAATATTGCCAGTGTAGTGGTCCTCCTAACCAGTTTATTAGGACAGCCCTAAGCCTTTGTTGTTTTTACTGGCTTCCCTTTGTCAAAGAAAGGACATTTAGTACTGGAGGATGTTCCATCAGTCATTTCCCCACCCCCCCTTAAGGATCTCATGTCTTCACATAAAAGTGCAGGATTTCCTAAGTAGTTCACAAAAAACAGGCCAAAATATTAATCCAGTTTCAAAATAGTATTTTCTTCAGTAGTCTTCATGAGAAAGGTTCAGCTCCCAGAGAGCAGGAGCAGGCTATTTTAATACGAAGAAACTCAGACCTTGAAAGGGATTCAAGCTGCTGTTTATACCTTCCAGAAAGCCTTGTTCTGAATCACATGCTCTGAGCGTCTGCTCCCTATTCTCACCTATTCTCCTTCTTTCACCTGGGGAGTTAGGTAATGTCTGGACTAAGGCCCTCACCCTTTTTGAAGACCATCTTATTCTAGAACAACATAGTTTATAGATTCCATATGGCCTATCATTAGTGTTATCCTTGATTCTCTGCCTCTCACTTTCCCCCTGTGCAATAAAAGAGATGAAGTAACATATTGTAAAAGAGTGTGTTTGCAAGGTAGAATAGACATCTGCCTCTCTTTTTTGGGGGCTTCTGCAAGAATACAGTTGCTGCCTATTTTGCCAATTTGACCCCAACATGTCTAGAGCCTCTCAGACAAATTGTGCATGAACACAGAGCAACAGCTCTGTGCCTGACATGGCCATTGATTCTATTTTTTGTGCTGTTACCGGCACTCTTTGTCCAAAACCTGCACAAGTTATTGTTGGTACTGTTACAAAAGATGTTAAGGATCTCTCAAGGAAGATGAGACTTGATCTTTCTGGAACATTTTAAAAAAATGTTGTAATTCTGGTTTTTAAAGCAAATGTCATTCTTTATTTGCACCAGCAAGTCCTGCCCACCCAGACAAGGCCAGAAGCAATCATGCTTTCACTTCCAGAATTGAAGAAAAAAATGCTTTGTGCATTTCTAAGAAAAGACAATGCACTCCAACTCGACCACATAACTTGCCTCATATCTGTCTTTGGCAGCTTAAAAATTAGTAAGGATAAGGATAATTTCATCAATTAAAACCACCTGCTATTTGATTTTTGAAGGCTGTAAAACATCTCAGAATCAGAGAGCACAGTGGATGGACGAAAGAAAAAAAAAAGTCTTGTCAAAAAGGCTCATTTTGGCCTCTCCTTCTCTTCTACACCATCTTATGTCAGGAATACCTCTGGTCAATTTGCTTCAATTAGTCTGTTGTAAAACCGTACAAAGATGGACAGCTTCTGACTGCAGAGGAGGCAGCCCCCCCACCTTCCACTGCTGTGGCTGAGATGGGAATCAGGCACAAAGGCTGAAAAACTGGTCTTTAACTACACACTTGGTACCCTGTCAAGCCTAATAGCATTTGGAAATCTGTATGTCTCATTTCATTGTCTGCTAACCATAAGCCCACTGTTTAAAGAAAAAAGAAAATCTATAATATATCTACTCTTATCATCACATGGAAAAGGATATAAAAATGTAAATAGCCAAAAGGCATTTATCTCTCCGGATTATTTGAGAATAACCTGATCTTAATGAAGGTATAAATGACAGGCTTTAACAAAACCTGCCACATGAACTGTGATTGAAAAAGAAATTATTATTTCTCTTCTATTTCCTAAGTAGGACTCAAAGGCAGGTCTCCTTGTGTTGCTTCCCAAACATAAGGTAAAGAGAATTTTAAAAACACTAAATCTATTCTTTCCTCTTTGCTGAAGACCTGGTGTTTCACTGGTTGCTCAGGAAAAACTATTGCTGCAGTTGGGGAAATGGTTTTTTCAGTGAGGTACGTAGAGATGGGCATGTCTGTAGTGCTAAAATCGTTTCTCTCTTGCAAAAGATAACTAATCAACCAACACAAATAAACAAAAGCGTACTAGTTGCTAACAATTCCACTGAATCTTTCTTTTTAAGTTAAAGGAAGTTTAATGTCCGCCTTCGTGCCAACCTCGTGTTTGTTTTTTTCTCTATCCTCCTTCTACAGGCATCCCTCAGTTTCCAGCCAGAATTATAATTATTCTGTAGCTCTGTGTGCCACTTTTTTATGTTGTAAGAACCTGAATGACTCTTGCCTTAGTCATTTTGTTCTCTGCTTTCTGAAATCTCTACAATCTGAATTCATCTATAAAGTCAGAAACAAAGTAAACTCAAATCTGTGAAATCTGTGGGAGAACCAAGAATTTCCCTTAGGTTGTCTTGTGATTGTGGGAGTAAGACTGACCCAAGACAGTGACCAGATAGTTCACAACTGCAGAAGCCAACTAATAGATACCCACTTTCCAGGGAACAGAAGTCTACAGCTAGCAAAGCATTCTCCATTCACATGAACATGAGCCAGCAGTGTGCACTTGCAGCCTAGAAAGCCAACCGTATCCTGGGCTGCATCAAAAGGAGTGTGACCAGCAGCAGGCCGAGGGAGGTGATCCTGCCCCTCTGCTCTGCTCTTGTGAGGCCTCACTTGGAGTACTGTGTACAGTTCTGGTGTCCTCAACATAAAAAGGACATGGAACTGTTGGAACAAGTGCAGAGGAGGGCCACGAGGACGATCAGGGGACTGGAGCACCTCCCATATGAAGATAGGCTGAGAAAATTGGGGCTGTTCAGCTTGAAGAAGAGAAGGCTGCGTGGAGACCTCACAGTAGCCTTCCAATATCTGAAGGAGGCCTATAAGGATGCTGGGGAGGGACTCTTCATTAGGGACTGTAGTGAGAGGACAAGGGGTAACGGGTTCAAACTTAAACAAGGGAAGTTTAGATTGGATATAAGAACGAAATTCTCTGTTCTAAGGGTGATGAGGCACTGGAATGGGTTGCCCAGGGAAGTTATGAGTGCTCCATTGCTGGCAATGTTCAAGGTGGGGTTGGACATAGCCTTGGATGGCATGGTTTAGTGTGAGGTATCCCTGCTGCTGGCAGGGGGGTTGGAACTAGATGATCTTCAGGTCCTTTCCAACCCTAACTATTATATGACTCTATGATTCTATAAGAGGAAGCCCTTAAGGAGGACAAAACACTGCATGTGTAATACGGAACAGTGGGAGAGATATTAAAGGTCTTAACATAGATGCACTCATATAAACATTGCAAAATCTCAGGTGCTTATTATTATTTTCATATTGCCTATGGCTGAAGTAAAAGTGAATTGGAAGAACGTGTTTGAAAACCCATACATATAATGTACCTACACCAAGATCTGGTTGAGCCACTGTACTTGCAAAGATCTACTCATCATTAGTTTGGGACTGATTTTGGGCACTGCTTTTTACACTGTTTCATTTGAACTAGATACTAGTAAAGTCTTTTTTTTTCTCTAGCATACTAAGTGCAGTGTAATTTATATTGTTATGCAGATGCTGGATAATTTGAATTTCCATTCTGTTGAACATAGTTTACATTGTCGGTGGCAAATAAAAATATAAGTGCAATCCATATTGCAAATGCATTGTACCCTTGTGAGTTTGCATGCTTTCTCCTTGTTCTTCATCTCATGGAATTTGTGGTCCTTGTATCAGCGCCTAGTGTCACAGTGAATATGCTCTTATCAGTTGTGTTTGGATTTTAAAACTAGCTGATTCTATATACATTGTCAAAGCAGTCTTCACTATCACCCTAAATAATTCCCAACTAGAAAAATATTTTGACATCTTTAGCTGGAACTAGTTGGTACAGCTCCACTTTACCTCAGTGAGCTGGAGTGACTTGCTGAGAGTGAGTGCTAAAGGTGGACAGTGATTAAAATGGTAACACTGGGCTGGGCAAACTGTACTTGAATGCTTTCTCTCCTCTTCATCTCCTTGTAATACAAATACAGTGCAATTGAGTTTGGTTTAATTTTTCATCTGTTCATAAAGTAGCATGGTTTTAAGTGAGCATAAAAAGTAACTCTTTAGCCATTGTAAAAGTACCCTGTAATCAAAATACAGTATATTCTTTATGGAATAAATGGAAAGTTAAAATCATACTCATGACTTTTTAATACTATTTTTATAACACAACAATTCCAGTGTAGAAAAACACTGCCATGTAAAAAATAGAAGTGCAGTTTCTGTGTTTATGTATTTTTTAATCACTTTTCTGTCTTCTTCTTCTGGTAAACTACCAGGAAATATTTACAGTAATTTCTAATGCTATAAAGTTTCTGTATTTTCCCCCTCCATGTGAAGCCATTACCTAATCAAGTGTTGCATAATAAAACAAATAAACAGATCAAGTGTTGCATGATAAAACAAATAAACAGATACTGAAATATGATCCATTGCTACAGTGTGAAAAATGAAATTAACCAAGGTCTGTTTAAAAAAGTTTCATGTAATAATTCACAGTTTGTTAAAAAGTCAAATTAATTAATGTCTTTAAGAGTAGAAGCAGAAACTGGAGAACTTCGATCCCTTTAAAATTCTCTCCATAAAAAATAAACTCTTCAATTCATTTGCTGTAGTATATTAATCAAACATTATTGATTAATATACAGAATCTGTGACGTGGTGATGCGGGAGGTGAGGGAGTTGTTTAAACTACAGAAGTCTTTAAAAACTTCCCTTCCCCCAGCAGAGTGATCTCTGGTGGGATGTTAAATGTATGCTCAGCTGCTGGCTGTGAAAAGCCACTAAAGCAAATACTGAAGCACCTTGGTGAAGGCAATTGCAGCCTCAATACTATCAACTGACAGTTCTGCTCAGTGACCCTCTCAGGTCTCAGAAATGGCCTTTTCAGATTCCAGGTCTTGCTGTATTGATTTCAATCAGCGGCTTTTCCTAAGAGCCCCACATTCAAATATCCCTGCCAGAATTTCTACTCTCTAACCCAAGTTTTATCTCAGGGTTTTTATTCACATTTGACATCATTCAGCTAAATGACAAGAGAGGATTTTGTGTGGGGTTTTTTAATTATGTTTGTTTCAAACACAAGTAAATCTCTCTGTTTACTTATGCTTTCACTTGCTCTGCTGAGGGAGGCACACTAAGCTGCCTCATGTGCTGTTTTCAAAATGTTTTTACATTTTTGGCCACGCTTCAGTGGGACCAAAGTATTTCTGTCAACGACTTCATTAATGCCAGGATTTTACCCCTGGCTTTTGTGCGCTGGAGGCACCCCACAGGAGGCTCTCTCACTGCTTGAATCCCCGTGCTTCCCTCTATCCCTACCCGAGCAGCAGAGGCTTTGACAGCCCATGCACCCCAGTGGCACAAGCTGTTGACGGACCAGGTAGCTGCTGCTCCTGGGCATGGGAGCTAGGACAGACAGGTGAAGAGAAAAGTGGGCAGCCACCACGCCCCACCATCAAGCTTTTCCACCACGAGCGGTTACACCACATCGTTGAAGGCACAGAGCAAAGCAAGCCAGGGGGAGGCAAAGTTGTGTAAGCCATGTTTGCACCTCCTAACTTCTATAGCTCCTGGCATGAATCAGTGCAGCCTAAAGGGCTTTTTGGTGGCTAAGATTTGGGAGGAGGGGAAAGAGTATTTCAGACAGTTAAAAAGTTTCAAAGTTTTTCTCTTTTTCTGTTGGGTAGGTTGTGGGGTTGGTTTGGTTTAGTTTGGTTTGGTTTGGTTTGGTTTGGTTAGGTTGATTGGGGGGGGGAGGGTGTTTTTTGTTTCTTTCTTTCTTTTTTAAATGAAGAAAGCTATCAGGAAATTCTCAGCAGAAACTGACAATGGGCTCCTGATGGCTGTATGGATTTTGCCAAAATCCATTTTAAGGTTTACTTTGAGTAAGCTCAAATCAGGTTGCCATATGGAATTACTCTATGCAGCAGCCTGACCTAGAGCAAAACTGAACAAAGCTGAGATTATTTACTAAACTCCTAAACCACTGGCTGTTTTGCATCTCTCCCACATTGGATTTAATTCCTTAAGTAATTAAGCACATATTAAGTTAAAAACCCAAGTTAACTAATAGGCCAAATAGTGGGCTGTTTGATGGCACACAAAACACAACTGTGGGTCAACATTCATGTCTCAGACTGTCTCAAAGCTTATAGGCACCTGCAGTTTAGCATATTTACTGCTGTAGCCAAAAAGATTGATCACAGGAAGACAAAGCTGTTCTGTTAAAAAAATATAAAAATAAGAATCAGCTGTTTCTTATGAGCAGTCTGTCAGATAACCAGCCTAATGAAACTGTGGGCATTTCTCTCAAGCTCAAGAAACATTCATGCTGGAGAGGATACTGGAGTCATTCTAATACTTTGCAGTTGTTTTGGAGGTTAAATAGAAAGCAGCACAGAAGAAAGCCTCTGCCTTTCTGATTAAAGAAAAGGCTGAAATATAACATCAAAATACACAGTTGTGCCCTCGACTAAAATAGACATAAGAGTAATGCTGTATTTTTCACCTCACTGATGCACTCCAAATTGAAAACAAAAGGATGCCTTTCACTGCTATTTTTTTTTTAAATAAAATAACACAACTGTCCCACAGAGAAACCAGACAGACAAAACACGGTCCTGCTTTTGTGAAAATAAGTCATAACCCGATGAAATGCCTTGTGTGAGAATCAAAGCAAGAAGCTTCAGATGAAAAATTGATCTGACTTCTGTTAGAACGGTGTAAGCTGCTCTGCAATCTCAGCTCTCCCCATCCTGGGCTCCAAGTGGATGCAAAGGTAAAAGGAAAGCAGTGAAAGGCTCAGCACACAGCTGCCCTAGTGTCCTTTGACAGGGCACGTCACCAACATAGGAAACACTGACATTTGTGCATGGGCTTTTGGCTAGCCTGTACATACAAATGTGGTTTCACCAGCTGCCCCAATGCCAGTGCAAAAGGACATTCCCACAGTTCCCACAGGTTGCCTTATCTGCTTGTGTACAAGCAGGAGTCCCTCCCCAGGCAAACGTTTAGTCTCCCATAATGAGAATAGTCTTCCAGGTGTTCACTCAGTTCTGCTGGACAGTAAGTGAGAAAAAGCACAATTTCACACCTTCTAGTACCTTCTTCCTTTCATTTCTTACCACTCGTGAAGCTAATAGCAAAGGAGAAGGGTGCTTAACTTACTTTACCTCATAAACCAGACAATACTAATGTAAAAAACTATTTATAAATGGTGACGAGATGTTCACTGCTATTTCAGCCCTCTTGCCCTTGTAAATGCCCTACAAGCCAGAGGGTCATTGTTTTTCACATGTGACAGGCATGTAGACAATCATGGTAGATTGCACAAACCTGTGTAGCCTTAAGGCTGCTCTAGCCTATCCCAAGAGGCTGAGCAGTTCAGAACTACCTCGAGCTTCAAGGGAGAAAGAAGGAGCCATAGAAAGATTATAGTCTTCTCTTTCAAAGTGAATCAAATGATCTCTGGCACTGTGTCTTGAAGGGGAATTGAAAGTGTACAGCTTAAAAAAGAATCTGAAGCTTTCTTCACCATTTTCTAATGTATCTCATTAAAAAAAATAATCGATACCACATTTGATAATGTACAAGTTCACCTGCTTGCAACACAGCCTTGGTATAATTTCCAAATACGTCAGACTAACAATTCCTAGGAGTATCACTGGCAATGAAAGATGGCTCCCATATGACTTCTACCACCCAATACATACGGTACCAAGTAGCGGAGCTTATAGTAAGTTGAAAGCTTGGAATATGCTGATACTTTCTGGTTTTTATTTTCCAGGCCTCAATTTATGCTCTGCATTTTACATCAATATTACATTTTTTATAGACCAATTTTATTTATAGATGAAAAAGGGTATCAGTAACAAGTGACAAATATAGATAACATGATTAAAAGGACAAAGCTGATGATAGCTGCAGATAACAATGAACAAATAAATATTAATTATAAGATGAACAGTAATAATGAGCATTTAGTAGTTTGCATGCAATTTAATGCATGCTTAAACAAAGACTAAATTTTTAAGCTTCCTCTCAGGTGCATCTCATAGTAGCTTTTGTTACTACTTTCCAATAAGGGCATACGTCCCCTGGCTTCAGTTTTTATCTTTACGTTCTGTTTGCAGGCTGAGTGACAACGTTTTGCAGTACAGATGAAGCAGTACGTGTATTTGGTATTCTGAAGGCATCTATCATCTTTTGTCTGTAACTTTTCTGAAAAGTTCATCACCTCCATTCCTTCAACCAATAGCTTTCTTGTAGCAGAACTAATGCCTGTGAGAAAATTATTGCAGGGTTCTCAGTGTGGCATTTACACCAGCTGCATAAAGAAAGGAAAGGAGACAGCAAGTGACAGAAACTGTTGCAGATAATCATTTTCCTTATGAAAAGGAAAACATGATTTTCAGGATCAGCAGAAGATACTTGCTGGACAAACAAGATTGCAGGATTTGTGAAATCACAGGCAAAGGCTTGGGGCAAAAGGGAAGAAAGGGAAATGTAAGGGATAATACCTGAAGGAGCTGAAAATGAGAGGACTGTGGGAGAAAGGCAATGACAGACTGTGGGCAGAGAAAGATGTCTGCAAGGATGAGCAGCCTGATGAGGGTGAAACCAGACATTTCCCTGAATACATAGCCTTGCACCTGGCCTCTGGATCAGAGTGAAGAGTGTTGTGCGCATTCTTAGTGAAAGTCTTGTTAACATCCATGAAGAAATCATGTGGTCTATCTGGCTTTGCCCTGTGGTGAATAGCCCTTTTTATTCATACAGGCATGCCAGACTGCATAGCAGCAGGCTATTTGTGACCTTCTGACAGTCAGAGAAACTGTATCAAATGAAATTGCTGATGCCAAGGACCCTGATGGCCACCATATGAAGATAGAGGAAGTTCCTGATGGTATTGCAGGCTTTTATTACAGTGGCCATGACAGCAGATTTCCTCAGTGCAGAGCAATTTGCCAATGAGCATAGGAGCCAAGAGTGAATAGAGACCAGTGGGCAATGGATACTCTTTATACACTAGAAGAGAGACTGAAGAGCATGTATGTGACAGGGTTTTCAGCACACAGGATTGAGGACGATGCTCAGTTTTGTTGCAGAGCTGAGCAAGGAGAAACTAGGACTACTGCTGTCCTAGGGGGGACAACATGGTCCCATGAGTGTCTATTGATCTCAGTATCTCTGTTTCAGCATGGAATTAAAGGCCAAGAGTGGGTCAATAATGGGCATTTCTGAAACCCCTCACTCATGCATTAAGGAAAAAAAAAAAAAAAAAGGCAGAAAGAAAGAAAGAAATCCAACATATGCTTTGCACAGCTAAATAGCATCGTTTGGGGAAAAGATGACACCATTTCCTGCCTGCTTGAAGAACTAGGGCCAAATTCAGGCCAATGAGAGGGGAACCACCTTAATTACCCGATAGGAAATGCTAAAATCATGAGCATAGTTTAAGCATCTAACTCAGTGCTGTAGAGTATTCGCTAATTCCAGGAGTCCTTGAGAACTGTCCATGCACATGCAAGCATGAAGGACTAGTGATAGAGTTGCATCTCCATTTTACATAATTCATTTACTTGAGGCTCAAAACTTACTCTTCTGTGCATCTCACTCCTATCCCCACTGCCTACGTATTGTGTTCTGAGTCTTGCAAACGAAAAATAAGTGAGCAAACAATTTCCCTTCTTAGGAAGCTGCTTTCTTACCCAGCCACAGCATCAGGCTCCCACTGCTCTCTGACACCATCACTCTCACATTTCCTTACCTGCACAGAACAGCCACAGTGAGAGTGACTGAGAGGATGGGGCTTGATGGCTCAGAAACTGGTCTAGAAAGTGAGAGGTGTGACCCAGAACCCTTGAGCTCAGAAGGACCTGAACCTCAGACCAGGCAAGAGTTGCAGCAGCTCATGTTACTATGGGTTGATTGAACCGTACAAGCACACGAGCCCAAGTAACAGCCAGCTCTCAGTGCTGAATGCAGTTTAGCATAACTTCTCACCTCTTCCTTTGTCATAACACTGCTCTTTGAGTATATTTTTAGCATCCAAGGGGTATCATGCCCCAAGTCAGCAAGATGATTTAGCTGAGGCACAGGGGTGGTGGATAGCTTCAAGAAATATTGCAGACTTGTGGTAGACAATTAATCTTAATTAAACCCCTGTGAGTCAGCTCTTCCTGACTAAACAGTATTTGAGCAGATTCAGATGCTTTTCTCAAATACAGTAGCAGTATTTTATCAGTTTTCTTTCATATTTTGATAAACTTCATTCAAGATTCAGAGAGCATTTAGGATTCACAGGAATAAAAATAAATTACTTTTACCATATCCTCTCCCAGTTCTGAAAAATATTCTCATTAATTAAAATAAACTCCTGAAAATGTATCCTACATAGTGTAATCCTTAAATACGTAGAAAACCAGACAAAAAATGCATATTGATAGCTGTATTTTAAACAAAAAAAATCTTCACATAATAAATACATCTTATGCACATTAACTTCAAATTTACTTCAGAAAGCTATTTACAATATAAATAATTATAACTGGGAACACTTTGCAAGATATTGTTGACATAGCTAAATTGCGTTTCCTACGTTACATTCCAAAGGAAAACTTCAAATTACAGATGTTATGCTACAATGTCACTAGACCCTATACATTGCAAGGCATGGTATTTGAAACACTGGCAATCTGTGTATTTTCATAAATATAGCCCATTCGTTTAAAGCAAATATGAAATGCTTCACTATGTTTCAAGTGCTTTTTTTGCCAGATTAGTATATTTTATGCATTGAAATATTTACCTTGGGAAAAAGTAGCAATGCCTTAAAAGTACTTTTCCTAATAGACTTTATTTCCTTAGAAATGTAAAGGTGCCAATGTTTTACAATGTGTGAACAAGATTATTTCTTCCATTTCTAAACTTTCTACTGCAGCAGTAGCTGAAAAGAAAAAAACATGAGCAGTCCATATTGCAATAAATAAAAATGGTTAAAAATTGTATTATGAATCCTAGAACAATAGGAAATCTTGAGAACTCCATGTGAGAGAGGAGTTAAATAGTGAATACCACTAGACAAAAAGCTTTGTTTTCTTCCTGTATTTGATCTTTCCTTTCAAATACAGCTTCATAGATGGGCTCATAAATTACCTCTTCTAAGAAAAGGATGTATTCCTAGCAACTTAGAGCCAGATTTATCCACAGAACTATTGTATACATAAGCTGAATGCCACAGTGAAGTTTAACCTCACATAATTTATTTTTTTCAATAATAAATACTTAAGGAAATGTGAACTGGAGTGACACTAGTGCTCACCATCTGAACTGAAGACTAATTTTTCAGTCTTCAGAATAACAGCTAAACCCTCAGCTACTCCTCCAGAAGACTTTACTAGCATCAAATTGAAAAGGTACAGAAAAACTAAGGGGTTTCTTTCAGTTGTTGTGGTTTTGGTTTGTGTTATTTTGTTGGGGTTTAGAGATTTTTTACTTCTCAGTGCTTACAGCTAAAATATTTAACCATCAATACTAAACGCAAATAAAGTAAAAATAGGTTCACCTCCACACTGTGGAGGTGTCTGGAGCTAATCCAGTATACCTACAGAAAAGCATGTTCATCCACCATCATTCCTAATAACAAAGCCTGTACTGCCTTTAGACCCTCAGGTGTTTTAAGTAAACTTGCAACCCATGGAAAGACCAGAGCCTGGATCCCTGTCTCGCCAGACATTAACTGTAGCCACCTTAAAATAGATATAGCTAGGTCTAATCCTGTAACTGTGTGCTGTAATCCCCATTATATACAGGTTTGCATGCAGAAGGTCTGAAACCAATGTATATGCCACAGCTTTGTTCCTTGACTGAAAGGTTAACTGACCTTTGGAACTGACAGCCTGATTTTCTGGGGTGGCTGCACCTTTTCCAGAAATACTATAAGACCTTTTTTTCCACCTCACTCAGGATGTTCATATAATGAACATATGGTGGTTAACATACTTAGGGACATTAACGAATAAATGCTGCATATCCAGAGATAAAAATGAGATTCAGATAAGAGTGATTAAAAAGAGTTCAAAAGAGCAGAATTTCTCTGTGTAAGCTGTGGCAGTATTGTGGACCCATCAACAAAAGCTGTTTAAAGCTTAAGAAATAATTCTGGGTCTCTTCAGTACAAAGAGATGCACTCATTTTTTCAAAGCATGTATAAATAATTTCTATTATAGAAACACAGTCATTATAGCTATTAACTTCTGTAGTTTCCATACTCACATCTTGAGATTAAAAGAAAAAAATAAAAACCACAAGCAAACCCCAAACCTATTGCCACTTCACAAATCAGCTTTTTTGCCCTCACACATATTAAGTAGTACATTACTCCACAAATATTCCCATTTGAGTCAATGGGACAAAATGCTGAGTAAGGTTATTTTTCTAATTTAACAATTGCTTTGCAAATTTATCCAAAATTACATACTCCATGCCCCTGGGGTACAATCTTGAATAAAGAAGGAGGAAGTTTCACTTCTTGAAACAAAAAAGATACACTAACGTCATAATACACAAAAATCATAATGTACCATTCACTGACATCAATAAGAAATTTTTTGAAAGAGCTGCGGTCAGTCTGTATTTGGAGTAGCTTCAAAATATTAATTTGATATGCTAATCACAAAACAGTATTATGTTAGAGAAATAATGCAACACAGCAAATTATACTGTTTTTGTTCCAAAACATAACCTACGTACCTTATTCAAAGTGATAATTTTTAGCTAAAGTGACACATTTGAAATGTATTCCATACAATTGCCTTGCATTTTCCAATTTCACAAAATATCTCCTCTGATTTAGAAAAGAAGAAACAAAAAAAGATGATATCCTTCAAGTATACTAAATGAAAATTTGAATTAAATAAATATGTAATGGAAAAAAGTAAGCTTTATGCCATATTGAAAAGTACATGCAAAAAGAGCTGCAGTGATATTATATGATATACTTAAGGTTGCAAACTTGCTTTCCTGGAGCACGTAGCATGCAGAGTCTATGTTTACAATATTCAATGCTTTCATCAATTAAAAAGAAATTCCTGGCTATTTAAACAAGCAGGATGGCAAACTGGCTGACAAAAGGCATCTACCTCCAGCAGACCATGCTGAAATGCTAAGGAGTGCTAGTTGCTGGAACCTCATGAGGGGAATGAGCCTTTGCTTGCAGCAAAACATATCTGCATGTACAGACCACTCTACTGATATATTCCATTTATTACAGTGTATTTTGCTGCACTTATTGTAGTGAACTCGAATTATTGAAAATGGGATAAATAGCTACAGTTTGGGAAGCTTTAGTTTGGGATCACAGTAAATCAAAATGGGGGATTCTTATTGCATAGCACGCTGGCCTTTTTCCTAGGTGAAATCATAGAGTGCAAGCATCTTTTATTGTGCCTGTTTGTTTTATAAGTCTTCTACTTTTCAAAAGTGCCTGTCAGAATACAAACACAACAGTGCCAAAGCTGATTTCCTGACTACCTGTGGCCATTAGACCATAGCCAGGGAACTGCAGGCAGTCTGCAGAACTCTATTGCCTTCTGATTAAAAGCTTGATAACAAGAGTGCTTGGTGATCCCAAGAAACTCGGGTGCTGACAAAGTTCCGTTCATCCAAATGGTTTAGGAAACTCTTCTGTAATACAAAATTATTTTGATACTTAGACTTATTTTTATGTGTACTAGCAGGGATATGATATCATGTACCTCTAATTTGCTTTGCAAACTGCATTTTAATACTGTACAATGAGACTCCAAAAACAAGTTTATTCATATTATTCATAGGAATATGTGAAATAAATATGTATGCAGAATTAGATTTATCAAAAATACTTTCTCATTCCTATGCTTTAGGAATATATATAATCATTGAGCTGAAAGAAGTTCATTTTGGTCCATTCCTCTGAGTTGGCAGTTGTCAATTTTTTTCTTCACCTCAATTATTTGCCTTGTTTTTATCTTAAAACAAACAAACAAATGAAAATCTCTAGCCGCGTCTTTTTATGACCTTTGTTATTCATTTGGCAGTTAGTCAAATAAACTTGTTGCCAAATCATTTTGTTCTCATTTTGCCTTGGCTAACATTCAATGCCCTGTCTCTCATTGCGGCCGCTATTTCAAATAGTTTAGACCATTATTTATCTCTACTCTTTGCAGATCTTTGTGCACACCAGTGACATTCCCCCTTACTTTTTTTCTCTTACAAAGATGACAGACCCAGTTTATTTAAAGTTTTTATTAGGTCTTTCAGTCTCTTTATCTTTTGCTGAGCTTTGCTCCACCTTTTCTATTATGAGGTTTAGATAATAAAGACCAGACTGTGTTGCCCTTCCTTGTGTTCAATGTACATTTCACCAGGAGTGATCACACTGCAGTCAACAAAGATTGCCTATGGAGTAAGGTACTACTCAATTCAAGATTCACAATCTGCCTTGGAGTGATCAGGACTATACACAATATCCCAAGTTAAGAGAGGTAATTTCCTCTGCTTTCAAGTACATCTCTACTTACGTGGCTTATAATGTTATTATTTAGCTTTTGCTTCTGATTAGTTTTATTTGAAAATAGATATTTTTAACCTGCCTGTAGCATGCTGGTTTATATTTAGTCCCACTGGTGACTCAGTCCCATATGTCGAGCTTCTTAATGTTATAAATGAAGGTAGACTTAGTGTTAATCTCATTTTAGTAACCACCTCAAGTCCCCTTACTTCCACAGTGGTATAATAAGGAGTGGTGGTCCTGCTCGCATTGCAGTTAACTTAGAGACTTCATGTAAATGCCATACAAAGGACAGGTTTATCAATTGTTCCTTCAGATGCCTTGTTTTACTTTTTTTTTCTTTAGCATATGTTTTTTATTTATTCTTTTCCAATCAATTAGTGTCTCTTTGTTCACGAGATTATTAAAAATCACAAAAAGTTTCTCTGCCTCTTTTGATGTCTTCTATAACTTTATGACAGGCCCTGATAATATCAGCATTCTTAATACAATTGAATTTCTCAGAACCCTGATTTCTCTCAGCATTTTTTTAATGTACATATGACTGATTTTTACATCCCTAATATAGTCTGATATTCATTAATTTTCTGCTGCAAGCAAAAAAAAAAATGCATATCTCTTTTTCAAAGTCATACCGATTACTTTACTGTTTGTCAGAGTAGTTGCAATTTTCTATACTTTCTTAATTTACTCCAAAACTTTATCAGAAGTAGGACAAACCACCATACAGTTTTTGTTATTCTTGCTTCTCATATTTTACATTTATGCAATTGCATTTTTATTTTACAGCAAAAATTCTATGATTCTATTGATTTCTTTCTGTGTTTCAAGCGAATTAATTATTCAGACACTTAAACCACTTTTCCTCATTTTTTTAATTATTACTAAATGGCATATATAACCATAAGGTTAAATGTATGTATCTTGGACCACTCTTAATTCCATCTTATTCTCCTTCTTATCCTGACAATTCTCTTCCATTTCACTCCACTGTCCACCCTGGCGGACAATCTCCCATCTCTACGTCAACACAACCATGCCCTACGCATTTCCCAAAACTACACTGAGAAAGGCCCTCTTTCTTTTAAACACAGTAGAAGTGAATATTTGATTGTACATAAGGATACTGCTCATTTGACTCCATTCAACTCAAGCGTATGTAAATAGCTATGCATGTGAGTACACAAGGAAATAACAATTCAAAGAGTTCTCTCTTCCTTCCCCCCTTTTTGATTTTACATTGGTTAGCCTTGGATACTTTATCCCATGGAGCAGCATAACACACTTGGCTGTTAGGGAATAAACAGATCACCAGAAGTACACATGCTGCTGTGCATTTCAAAGGAACACATTCCAACTTTCTGTGTAAAAAGAGTGCATAGCAGTTTTGTTGGCTGGGACCTGTGGAACACAGGCAGTTCAGAAGGTCTGCCTTTGGCACCATTTCCAAACAACCACCTCTTGGTGCTCTGCTAGCCTGCCTCAAGAACTCCCTGTCTAGACCTTTTCCATCCTTCTCATCTTGCATGGCACCAACTTTGAGTTTAGCTCCATTCACTCTACCCCTGCATGCCAGTGCATTTTTCTTTTCTAAAAGTGATGTGTGTTAACTAACTTATACCCCCAAACCTTAGGTTATTCTTTCTAGTGCACTGTGGTATATCAAATGCTGGTAACGACAAGGGCATGAAAACATATAATATCTTCCAATTAGATCTCAAAGGTTATTCTTTAAAACACAAAAAATTTTAGAAAGAAGTGTCAGCTTCCATTGGTTATTATAACAGATGTTCCCTTATGTCCTTGTGCTGGATCTTGCTGCATCCTTAAGTGAGTAGTCACATCAAAATGTGATCCATTACAGCCTAGTGAATAGTTTCTAATGGTTTCAGTGTCACATAGATGCTCCAGGGCATATCCAGTTAATGTGTAAGCATGCTTATCAAAGTACTGCCTATGGGAGCTGTAATAATTTGGAGAGGCTGATGGATGGTCCCCTGGGGTTTGATGAGGGGACATTTCTGAATGCAGGTAGTCTTTAGATAGTACCAAACTAGATTTTGATATCCGGTCAGAATTGGGGCTGCTTATCCTAGACAGAGTCGTGGGGCTGTTGTCATAGTCATTTTCATGTGGGCTCAAAATCTTCCCATCTCGCTGCTGGATGTGTTCACAGGGGGGAGTGTTGGCGACCGCCGGGATGCGGCAGACATCTGCTGCCAATTGCTGCTGAGGGTAGTTTGCAAAGCATATAGTATGCTTCTTCCCTGTGCCATTAATGGAGACCAATGGATCAGGGGTTGCTTTCCGCAGCTGTAGTCTGTTTTCTTCCTCTTTAATCATTTGCTGGGTGGCTCTTATTAGAGTTTCAATTTTGCTGGGCTCATGTGGACTGCTCTGATATTGCTCAGTACGGTATCGGTCACCTGATTCACTGGCAGAACCAGGATCAGGTGAGCTGACGACACTGTCCTCATCCCAGTGTCCTCTCCCTAGGAAACAGAGAAAGAGGAGAAGCATTGAGGTTGAAGGAGGCAAGCAGTCTTGAAGAGCAAGTACCCTGAACTTTATTTTATAGACAGAAAACCAAGACAGAGTCAGGTGACTCAACAAAGTCACCAAAAATTACTATGATGGACCCCTTGCTTTTCAGTGACAAACTCTAGTTCTCCGTGTCAGCACATGGAACGGGTAACACAACTGAAAATATATAAAGAGATCTAAGCACCTCAACATAAACATCTAGTGCTACTTCAGTCAATCCAGTGCAACCAAGCATTTGGCACCAACTCTGCAGGACCTCTGTATATTCTGGAGCAGCTAGAGGCCAGGCAGGGTACCTAGGGCATGTCAACATGCCCTCAACACTGACATTCGGGTTCCTGACCCTTCACTATCTCTTTGCATTAACAAAGTCTGAGTGAACTTGGACCATGGAGAACACAAAAATCTCAAGGAATTACAAATTCACATCATTCCAACAGGTCTTTTAAGGCCTTTCCAGAAGCTGACACATAGAGATAGCATTGCAGAATAGTTTGCGGTTATGTAGTGCCTTTGCACAGGTTACACAACAATAAATAAGCACAAGTAATGAAACAGTTTTTGTTTAGAAACACAAGAACCCATAGCTGTTAGACAGGGTTATTATAAAAATGTGATATCATATCCCAACACATAAATATTTGCTGTATAAAACTTTTAAAATGGGAAAATATAACTATATTCTTACCTCTCTTTAAAAAATAAGGCCCACAGACATATCAGAGAAGGTGTTCAGCTTGCATGTAGCTGAAAGGACAGAATCAGACCTGTCAATCCTCACTAGGAAGAAGTTGAGTGACCCCCAAACCTGAACAGCCAACTGAGGCCACATTACAATAAAGGGTTTGATGAAGGAATTGCTGAGATATGTGCCTGCAGCTGAGCACATCTTAGACTTGCTCAAATTACTTAACCATGCCTTTGCCTCAGCACATACAAAGTCTTCTTTGCGGATGAGGCTCGTTGGGTTGGTTGACATAGTTCCTCAGAGGAAACCCATTTTCAGACCAGCACAAGTATTTCCCCCTGCTGTGTGCTGGGTCAAGCATACAGATCTGTTTGGGTGGCAGACCACTACTGCTGTGTTGCAGAGTTCATGTCAAAAATCAGTGATGGGTTCATATAATAAACATATCCTGCCGTTTGTCGGTGGAAGTACTGCACTGTGGAGTTTCTCATGAGCATAAATTTATCCTTCACATATTTCTAAGATCTGGGCCCAAAATGGCAGGGCCTGGAGGTGGAAGGGAGCCTCAGCCACCAGAGCACATAGTATGTCCAGTACAGTGGGGAGCTGGTCAGACATGGCTCTAAACCCAGTGCTCAGTTTGTCTCACTGCACAGACCACATATGCAGTGTCCCAGACTTCCTGACTATGACCAGAAACACATGGACTCATACACAACACCCAAGGCCTGTCCATACTGGTCAGCTAATTGTAAGGTAACTGGTCCAGAACCACCATAAGATACCTTGAGAGACAGAAAAGGAAGAAAATATTTTCTGCCCAATGAAAGTACGCTGACAGCAATGTTAATACATTATTGTCAAAAAGTTTCATTTGTGAAAGGCCAGGGTTAGAAACTGTCTAAATCTAAATGTAAATAGCACATTTGCAAGGCAAGCTGAAATGGTCTTCTCAACTAAGATCAACAGGTCAGTCTTACCCCCAAAGCTACATGCAGACTGAAGGCCTAAGAAAATAACTGGAGCACCTGGAATTACAGCAAAACCAATGAACAAACTGAAATCAAGTTATATTATCCATTTGCATTGATAATCCTTGATAAAGCTATGGAATAAACATTTGACACTTTTGTGTTTGTACCTCCATACAATATTTCGACGTTACTATATTTCTATTGTCAGCAAGAATTATTATGCATAAAATTTGCCAGAAAAATTATCATACTTCACTCAATTTTCTTTTTTTCAGAAGAAAAATCTAGAAAAATATAAGTATGACAAAAGTACAGAATAGACACAAGGAAGGAGGTGTGTTCTCAAAGGAAAAGTGAAGAAGAGTCCTCATCAGCAGAATTTAGGGCTCCTTTTCATTCCTCATTTTTCCTCTGACTGTATTTCTTGCTAATTAATCATTTTTTCTGATATCAACATAATTTTCCTCATATCAGAGTAAAATAGTACAGTTCTTTTTCCTTTCCAAAGCCTTATTCTGCAAGCCAATGCTAATGGTTTGCAATAGCATCATTAGCTTTTACGAGTTCTTTAGATAAAAACTATATTTTTATATATTACTTTAGTCGTAAATATTTTTTTTTATTTTTTTTTAATGATGCCTCTATCCTTACAGCCTTGAACTCTGACTTTTGGGTCAGTTGAATTCTTTCAACTCTCAGTCTACCTTTTAATCCCTAGGTCCTATGGATTTTCCAAACCCAAGATCAGCCCTTCACTGTGATATTTTTTATTAGCCTCTGAAGATTTGCTAATGCATTGTTTGCAACCTGTCAGACACCAAGCAAGAAGTTAGGCTTGGTGTTGAAAGGATGGAGAGATTCAAACTGGCTAAAAGTTATAACTGGGGACAAATGTCTGAAACCAAAAGTAAATGTTAATTTGAATTGTTAATTTTAAATAAAAACAAATAGCAAATTATAGGGAATTGAGTAATAACCAGTGCAGAGAGATAAGCCATTTGGAGAACAAATTCTCCAAAGACTGTAAAGATCTTTCTTAATATACGGCTTGGATTTAGCTCTTGAGTTTTTGCTAGATAGATTCCATACAAAGTAGTTTGATCTTAAGTCAAACAACATATTTCTTTCAAGTGTATCATTTTGCTTATTTTTTTAAGATCATCCTTGATATCCCAACAGTCAGATATTTCCACCTGAATTTCACAGATTAAAAAATATACCATAAAATTTTATTTTTATGCATATAAGCCAGACTGTTAAACTCAACTTGAATTTTAAGTATTCCTCATCTCCATAGACGCGATCTCTGAGGCAGCGACATAAATCAAGTCTCTCTCATTTTTTCTCCCACACAGCTTCATGTTTATGTCACATTGCTTTGTCTGAAATGGTCCCATTCCTGAAAATCCTTGTTATCTCTTACCATGAATCCTGTGCACTGATGTTATGTGCGGCATACTGTTTTCATATGCTTCTCTGCTCTCAGGGGATGACTTAGTCAGAGGCAATGCTGAACGAGAACCCCACCAGCTCTCCCTTCCTGGCTGCGGAGTGCCAAGGAAATACCGGCCAGCTTCACATCTGCCTCCTTCACAGGCCTGAGTGTGGAAATGTCTGTCATCGGTCAGCCGGGAGTGGTCAAGTGCAAAACCATAGCAAAGAGCACTGCGGTCTGAGTACTGTCTGTAGGCACAGGAGACATCATGGTGCTGGGAGCTCGGTCTGTCGGCGGGCTCCAGTAGCTGGGGAGAAGCTGTGTCAGTCAGGGGGCTCCCACCCCACTGGCTCTCATGGTCAGACTCAGATCTCTCAGTGTGAAATCCAGAATACTGCAAAACAGGAGAAGCAGCAGGGAAGATATGCCTGGGAGAAATCTGCAAGTAACTGCACTGAAAAGACAGAGTATGTCTGTGATAGGGTGTTTTTTGTGAGCATACCCATATGTCTGCACCTTCTGATTGGACTCCTAGTCCTTTCCTGTACAACACTCTGTAATGAGCTCACAGATTACAGGACAGACCTCATGAAAGTCTAAACCATTCTTTGCCAACCCTTAATAGCCACCTCCTTTATGATGTGTAATATTAGACTCAGCAACATCAATGTTGCAATTCAATGCTTTTTTAATACGTCCAGGTTTTTCTTATTGCTTTGAAAGCTAGTGCTTATTCTCAGCAATGGTTCTCCAATGGAGTTCTCCAAAAAAGGGACTGAAATAACACCACTCCTGGAGCACTCTCACATTCAAATTGAAACTGAATGTATTTCAAGCTCTTTTTCTAAGGGTTTCCTCTCTTTTCTTCGTGTTCTGTTTCTTGTTGGATTTTTTATATTTTTTTTCTCACCTGAAGTGGTATCTTTGAACTTCTTTCCTCCTATTAATAGGGAAAAACCCTCCCGTAGACCTTGAGACTTCTACCAACACTACTATGGAGTAAAGCTCTGAAGTGACGGCAATTGGGTAGGAAGCTAAAAAACACAACTCTATTGCAATGTGGGAGCAAGGAAAATCTGAAACTATTTGCCAGAAAAAATAACTGCTAGCCAAAGCAGGTAGAGCAGACGTTTGGAGCCTTCACTTAAGCAAGGCCCTCCCAACACAGAAGTAGCAACTAGCAAGCAGCTGGAAAATCAGCGAAAATAGGAACATGGGCATTTGTTTAAAGAGAAGTAAGGGTTAAGTTAAATGTCCCATGATTTCTAGGTATTCATAATGAATGTTCCAAGCTTTCAGATACTTTGGGGGGGGGGAGGCGAAAGAAAAAAAAAAAAAAAGCGATTAAACCTGCTAGGATTTAGCTGTCTCATTTTTAAGTCTTTTTGTTTATTGGAACTGCTGAACTTCATGGAACATCTTTAAATCAATTTCATCCATGATTATGGATTGGGATGAGACTAAAGCTGTACATGCTCACCACTGCAGTACAGCACACTCATGTCACAAATCAATGTATTAAAACATGAAACCTTGGAATTCTCCCATTCCATCACTCACCTTCCAGATGCCTGCCCACTCTGCCTTTTCTTCTAATAGGCATTAGGCCTCTCTCTTGAGAACATAAGCTTACCTTCCTTTTCATTAGATTGAGTTAATATGAAACTCCTCATTATCAGCCAGGATCAAGGTTTTATGCACTTACCAATCGAAAGTAGTGACCAGATGTTTGACTCACAGAAACTTAAACCATCTGTGCAACATCAGCTGCAGTTTTTACATTTAATTGGGTATTTCTTCAGTATTCCAGTTTATATTTGCGAACACTGTTTGTTAATACAATAGGTTATTTAAAGGAAAGAAAAAAAAGGGTCATGGCCTTGAGGAGCTCAATTATATTTTCTTATTAGCTGTCAGAAAAATACCTGTAGGCAAAAGCCTATCAGTAGATATGGAGAAGATCAGCAAGTTAGCATAGCGTATTCATTGCAAGGTTTTAGAAATGAAAGGATAAACCTGATTTTGCATGGAGTTAAGAGCTACAGAACCACAAAAGATTTCTTTTAAATGACAGTAATTTGGCATACTTTAACTAGGAATTTTATTCAACCATCACACTTACATGTAAACAACAGAAACATCTGACTCTTCTATTACCCTTTCAGTTCTAATGTCTTCAAACTGCTTAGTCACAAAAATATTTTTGCAAATATTGACTGAATTATTGTCAACTTTTTGTCAAAAATATATAGATGAATTAAGTTTCCAATGAAAAAAATAGAAATTTTTGACAAAATTTCGGCTATTGAAATAGTTAAAATGGAAATTCACAAAATTAAAACTACTTAATTTTAGAATTACTTTTAGTGCCTTTTAAATTTTACTTTTATAAACTAGATTTTTTAACTTTTAAAGATAAGCTGAAATATAAGCATAAATATAAGTATAAAAAAAAGTTAAAAATTCATTTATTTTCTTATTAAAACCAAAACTCATAGTATGTATTTCTATCATGAGGAGTACAAGGAAAATTAAGTTCTAATAATATTATAATGGAATTTCTTTTATTGGACAATTCATGATGATAATAAATGTCAGAACTGAAAATTCTTAATTTCATTTAGCCTTAATAAATATGCTTCTATTCTCTGTTTCTAAGGATCTTTCAGAGTGCAACATAACTTCTCTTGCAGGGAATTTCTCTGTGTAACTGAAAATTTGCTCTTCCTTTTTTTGTTCTTAATTTTGAACCTAACCACAAAGGATTCAATTGCACAGCCCTTTGTGCACTTTTCTGAAAGAAAGGGACTTCATTTCAAAGGGTACATGTTCAGCACATCAGAAATGCACCATGTAATGTCATATAACCAAGTAGTCAAGACCAACAATACTTCACGCATATTCTTTGTACTTGATGTAAATGATGATTATTTGAGCTCTGACCCATAACAGCTGCTAGGCCACAGACTGACTTGAATCAACCCAATGAATTGCTTCTGGCCCATACTTTCTACCAAGTTAAGACTGCTTGCTCTCAAGGTCCAACATAACCAGACATAGGCCAAAAATACGTCTAATTCCCTTTGAAGCTATCACATCTCTATTTGGCATCATTATGCTGCCTCTACTGCTGCTGTAGTACCACTGCCTCTTCTGGGAATCTGATGTTGACAGGTGGAGACTCCAAATATGGGTATGTGTGACATGTTGATGAGCAGAGAAATGAAAGGATGATCAAAGATACTGCTTTACTGAAATGGGAGTGGAAACACTATCTCTCAAGTCAGAATTAGGCTTCCATATGTCAAGTGATGAAAGATCATAGAAAATGGAATCAGATTTAATGGAAATTATGGCAAATTAAAATTAGTTGGTTGGTTTTGTTTCGATCTGCATCCTGCCTCACCAGAAATGTTCTCCTTCCTCCTAGTTTTGGGTTCTGACTCTTCTCAGGCAGAATTTATTTTTGGGTTCTTGACAGCACACAGAAATTAAACATGATAAAGAACTTCAGTCAGGCAAAACCTGAAATCCCTTCAGGTGATTTCTGAATTGTCTTCTGGCATAAATAACAACAATAAATAAAGTAAATGGTCCTCCAGCTGTTTTCTGGAAATTGAATTGCCACCTCCAGATAGAAGAAATGTCTTCCAGAGCACTAATCCAGCGTACCATTGCAGTGAGAACTTACAAATAGGATTGGCACTGACATAGGAAGAGGCTATAGGCCATCCCTGATGCTACTTCCACATAAAGAAAAACTTCAGGAGGGCTGAACAGGCAAGGAAATAGGAAAATATAAAATCCATGTCAGAGAAAAGCTTATTTTATGAGAGCCCATGGAAGTGTATTGGGCCAGTAGACAATATTTTGTGGATGATTTTCTTTTCCTTGACCTTCCATTCCTACAGGTGTCTCACTGGCCTGAGCACTCATCCTGTCATACATAGCAACATCAGCCTGCTCCACACACCATTACAGATGTTCAAACAATAGAAGTTATAGATTTTTAATTTTCAGGAAGCCTACTCAGGTTTTTATCATCATAAATATTAAATATATAGTGAAACCCTCTCAGAGTCCTCTTTTCTGTGACAAACTTTCACTATAACAGCATTAGCAGCTTTCCTCTTGATTTGTGTCTTAAACATGAGAAAAAACATCTCAGATGCAGGCTGCATTCTACCGAGAACATATGCATGCTTTTAAATCACTTTTATCTTACTTTTTCCTAATGTAATCCTGAAATGTAAAATATGTTCTTTTTATATTCACTATTATAGGCAGAACAGATGGCGAAGACTTAGATTAAAGTAATACAGTATGTCCATTAAAATAACCCCTACTGCTGGTGATTCTTCACCAGATCAGGAGTTATATTTACTATAAAAAGAGAGGTTTGCTTTGCTTTTGAATACACTGGAAGTTGTCAAAGCTTTAGGCTACAGGAAGAAATGAAAACAAAACAAAGGCTAAGGCTTACAAATTCAATCTGATTCTGTTATCTTTAACCCATCAGATTATTTGCTCAAATAAAGGTGGATTGCAGAATTAATCCAGATTATCTGTTTATAGGAGTTATAAAATCAATTTACCTCCAAAATCAGGTGTATTTGCATACATCTACTAGAGAAAGCTTTTACTTCCAAAAATTCATGCATGCTGTAACACATACCAAAGCCTCCATTCAACAGCTCTTAGGTACCTCATTACTTGTATATGTGGCTTTGTTTTACATATGTTTAATCTTTATCCAATAACTAAAATGAGATATGAAGCAGTAAAAGTATATCCATATCTGACCATAAAGTATTTTCATTAGAGGCAGGCAACAGACAGCTTTGAATATTTTCTTTAAACAATCATCATTAATGGAAGATTAAACTCCAAAGCAGCTGTTCAGATGATCACAATTAAAATGTTTTTCCAATCTTGTTGCTATTTCCTGTGTACAGAATAAATGAGGTCCAGGGCTAGCTTTTGGAAACACAAAATAAATGAGGTCCAGGACTAGATCTTAGGAGCTCCTCACAATGATTACTATTATGGGGAAAGATTACAGGCATCTTTTAACCAACTCACAATTTCCTCTCTCTGCAAATCTCTATCAAGTCTTCATCTCTCCTGGTTTTTCACCTCCTCCTTCAGCTCTCCACCTCTAGCAGGACAGGGCTAGAAGATCACTGTTAAAAGTATCTGGGCAAATCCTACAGCTGTGTCATGAATTTTGGGTTGCTCTTCTCTCTGCTTGCCCTTCCCCAGTCTGAAACTAGTTTCACAGAATCCACTAGCCCGCGGTACTAATGTCAGTGTCAATCAGATGCTGACCAATGCCTCTAATTTAATGAACTCAATTTTTGCTTGAAGAGTCAAGAGCCATATTGCACTGTCTGCCTCTGCATAAGACTTGAGGAAAAACAGAAGCACTAACACTATCTTAGGTGACCAAACCATCCATCTTTTACCTAGTAGTAAACATTCTACTGAAATTTTTAACATAGTTTTCAATCAGATCATATCTCATGCAGTTATCCTAGAGGCACACACTAGCAAGGCAGAGGATTCTAAGTTATCACCCAATTAGGCATTTGATCCCCTTTTCTCTTCAAAAGTGAAACAAAGTAAGTGACCAGGACAAAAGAAAAACAAGGAAAAAAACAAGAAAAGAAAACATTTTTAAAAAAATGAAAAAAATAAAAAATAAGAAAGAAAAGAAGAAGGAATGGAAGTATGTACATTTAAAATCTCCTAGGTGCCCTTAATTTTAAGGAATACTTTGCCCGTGACATTATTTTACTAATAAACTTCCTGCTTTCTTCCCTTGCCAAAAACCAGACTCCTGCGTAAGCCAAAATCCATGCCCTCAGTTTTCAGCTGTGGCTTTTGAGTCACACACTCATTCTCCACAACTGACTAGCAGATTACATGGGCTGGAGTCTAAGGGACACAGGCCATACCACCTGCTGCATGTTCTGCGCAAGAGCTTTTCTTACTCTTTCAACAGCTTATTCAGTGGTAGGAACAAATGAGAGGGATGTGAAGCCAAGCTGCCACTGTTGCTTGTGGTGATATGCTACAATGAGCGGTATGACTATTTTTCAAGATACTGGCAACTATCACACTGCTTCTTTTTGGATGATGAAATCTGTGACTTTACTACCAGGCAGCTGGCAATGAGGATACAAAACGAAACTGGAACTAAACATCCTGAGCTTTCGGACTACAATCTCCAATAAAACAAGAGTCTCAACACTGCACTGTCAGTTCAGGATTTTTCCTGGTGGCAGAGAGGACAAGGAGATATTGATGAAAGTCACACTTTCAGAAACCAGATCAATGTGGGAGGACAACAGGTCTTCAGTTGGGATTGTCCTGTTAGCAAATGACTTCTGAAAGAATTGAGTAAGGGGAGGTGAAGCATAATATCAGTAAATCAAAGATAATCATCTTAAAAATCTAATTTAGAATTAATTGTACGTATCTCTCCCAATTCTTTAAAGCAGTTTTATTACAATTGTTTAGTGTAGTGCATTCAAAAGAAAGGGTTTTCTTGAACAACCCACAGAAGTATGAGCAAATGATTAATCAACAAGAGCCATAACAACTTCTGGCAAAATTATATTCTTAAAATAAAGAATCTGAGTTCATTTCTAGAGCTCATTTAAATACTCCCTGTGCCAAAGGCAGATGTCATTTAACTGAAAGTCTTACCCTTGGTACTTTTGAGGGTAAAAAGAAAGAAAACAAGGAAGTTAGGTAGACACACTGTACATCCTTAAGGGTCAGTTTGGAAAACATTATACCTGCAGGGAAGCTGTAGTCATCAAGGTCATTATCAGTTAAATATTGACCTGAGCTCTTTAAAAATACATAGCTCTTCAATGTGACATCATGAATACATACATTTATATCGACTGTGTGGTGGCACAAGGGCAGTAAGACTGGCACCACGACAGTAAGACTGGCATCATTAGTAAACATAATGGTTATTTCAACAAACAGGCTTATTTGAGCAGAAAAGTTGACAATGCAAGTATGCAAGTCCTGTGACATTGTCTGCAGAAATCATTTGTGAATATGCATTAGTTCAAGCTCCAGTTTAGAGATCCAGTCAAGCCTGGTCCATTCTCCAAGCAGGGATGTATTCCTTATGCAGAAAATGAAATCTGGGGAATTAGAGTCTACTGACACCAGTGGCTATCCCCTAGTGCTTTCACCCTTTCAAAGCTTTGTATGTAGGAAAGCTTTCTCGTTCCAGCTCAGCAAGTTAGCCCACTGTTTTCCCTTCTCAAAACTCACTCCTTCTGACAAAGATTTCTATATTAAACTGCTGTCAAACATCTGGCAGCTTTCTAGAATGGTTTGAATTATTAAAGAGTGAGTAAGAGAAAGCAAGCTTTCTCAGATGGCAAAACTCAAAATCCTAGCAAACCAAGTATTTCAAAACCAGCGTATTCACATGTCCTTCTGTCCGCTCCTCATTAACTCTAAGACCTGTGCTTATTGTTGCTGGTGATGATTTATTATGCATGTTGAAACATGAATGTTTCCAGCTTTTTTGATACAATTTAAAGAAATATATTTCTGTTTCAAGATCTGTGGTTCTTTACTCCCTTTGAGTAACAAGATCTGTGTCCCATTATAATTACTGAGGTAAAATAGCAGTCAAAATCAAGATATCCAAAAAGATTCAATTTTGTTTTTCAAAGACAACTACCTGTGGGTATGGTGATGTCCTTGATTTTGACTTTGTGCTCGAGAGGCGAGATTTGCTTCCCTTTCTATTATCCGTTATGGTCGGTGTTGAATTTGCGTATGAGAATGCCGGCTTGGTAGCAGTGACCTGATCCAGGGAGAGCTGTAGTCCTTTATATTCAGTATCCCTATATAAAAGGCAAAAGTGAAAAACAAACTCACTTCATATCTCAATGGGAAACATTCCTTCGTTCTTAGTGGAGTGTGGAAACAAAAGATATTTTTAAGGAAAATAATAAAGCCATCCTGAGCAATTCAGTACATCCCCCAATACATTTAAGTAACATAGCTTACTAAGCAATAGCACTATTTTTATATTGAAAATATGACTCCTCTTTGCATCCAACTGTTATCATCCTGATCTACTTTCTTCAGTAATAAAAAGCATTGGAATGGAAAAGTCTGAGATTTGTATTACGGTTCTGCATTGGTCGCATAGCTAAGCAGTAAATAGGATACATTTTCCTCAAAACTCTTTGAACTGCTCAACTACAAACTTACAATGTGTGTATATGTGTGTGTGCTCATGCATGTGTGGGGTGCATCCTCCATAGATGACTAAATAAACTGAACTAATTATTTTTTATGAAAACACTTCATCTTCAAGGTTGTATTTTTTGTAGCTTACAAGGTTCCAGGCAATTGGTGTAAATTTTTAAATTTTGTTTCTTCTATGAGTCTGGTGTTTATTTCAGTGTTTGAAGTTTCTTATACCATTTTACCAGCCACAAGAAACATCTAAATAAATATAAGTCTTGTAATTTCAACAGTCTGTCCCCCACTCACTAAATTGTAGAGGTTTTCTATGGGGAGCTAGATATAACAGCAGTTTGTGAAGTTTAGTGTTAGTTTGTTTAAATTTTCTAATGAATACATAAAGTAAGGAAAACTGCTATTACTCACAATGTCTTACTAAGCATAACAAGGGCATATGCATGGGACTGCACTCCTCTGTACACATCTGCATGTCTGCTGATACCTGGGGGAGTAAGAAATGAGCTCTCCAGCTTTCATGTAGTCATACGGAACCTATTCTGACAATGATTTATTAAAAGAGAGCGAAGCAAAAGTTTCTTCCTGACCTACCTACCTGGAGGAAAAGATGAAGGATTCATGGTTTTTCTCTTCCTTTGTGTTAATCAGCACAGAAATGAGAGAACAAGAGAAGAATAATGCTTCTCTTATGCAGTCAAGGAGGCAACATATTCATTCACACATTATCCCATCCTCCATCTAAACCTTAACTTATCCTTAATGAATTATATTAATAATAAATTGTTCACCCAGCTCTAATGACAATGTCTTGCCCTATAGCTAGGCGTATATTGATGTAAGCCATGACAGTATAACACTCTTCAGAAAGAAACTGCACCACAGCCTGAGCCTATCCCAGCTTAGTAGACCAAAATGCTTTCAGATGAAAGTCAGGGGCAGAAGGATAAACTTGAAAAATCACTGAAATAAGCAAAATAGGATGGATCTTTGAACAGCCACAGATAAACCTGCAGAACAGATAAATTAATTCATGCAAGTTCTACACTAATTTTTTTCTCTTCATCTGATTTGGCAATGCAAATAATGCATATGTATCCATGTATACATACTGTGTGAAAACAAATCACTGGCATTAGGACTGTGCTGACTACACTGTTTCCAGTTCACAGTAGACAGAGGTTGGCCAAGTATAATTGATGCTTGGTAATGCAAATTACTTCTTAATGAGATAATTTCTTAAAATTTTGGCTTTAATAGATATAGGCTTCTGTTATCTGAAGGGGGCCTATAGGGGTGCTAGGGAAGGACTTTTCATGAGGGACTGTAGTGAGAGGACAAGGGGTAACGGGTTCAAACTTAAACAAGGGAAGCTTAGATTGGATATGAGGAAGAAATTCTTTACTGTAAGGGTGGTGAGGCACTGGAATGGGTTGCCCAGGGGAGTTGTGAATGCTCCATCGCTGGCGGTGTTCAAGGCTGGGTTGGACATAGCCTTGGATGGTATGGTTTAGTGGGAGGTGTCCCTGCCCATGGCAGGGGGGTTGGAACTAGATGACCTTAAGGTCCTTTCCAACCCTAACTATTCTATGATTCTATGATTCTATGATTTCAAATACCCTGCCTGCAGTGAAAGAATCTGAATATAGGGATTTGAATATAGGGAACAAAATATAGGAATATATCATTTGCCAGGCAAGGCTCATCCATATTTTGAAAGCATTAACCTTTTCTGCAGTTACCTTCAGAATTTCCATCCAGACACTTTCACCTGACATGCAAAGCATCTATCTCTATGTCGTGGTTTAAGCCCAGCTGGTAACTCGGAACCACGCAGCCACTCGCTCACTCCCTGCCTTTTCCTCCCCCCACTCCCAGAGTGATGGGAAGAAGAACTGAAAGAATGTAACTCCCACAGGTTGATATAAGAACAGTCCAGTAACTAAGGTATAACATGGACCACTACTGCTACCATCAGTAATAATAATGACAAGGGAAATAACAAGGGAAGAGAATACAACCGCTCACCTCCCGGAGACTGATACCCAGCCCAACCTGAGCAGTGATCTTGCACTTCCGGGTAACTGCCCCCAGTTTATATAGTGGGCATGATGTGCTTTGGTATGGAATACCTCTTTGGTCAGTTTGGGTCAGGTGTCCTGTGTCTGCTTCCTCTCAGCTTCCCCTCCTCCCTGGCAAAGCATGAGACTCAGACAATCTTTGGTCAAAGTAAACATTACTTAGCAACAACTAAAAACATCAGTGTTATCAGCACTGTTCCCATGCTAAAAGTGAAAAACACAGCACTGCACCAGCTACTAAGATGGAGAAAAATGACTGCTACTGTTGAACCCAGGACACTCCATAATTGGGTCCTACCAAATTATGTTATACAAAACATCAAAATGAGAAAGTTGGGGCTGTTCAGCCTGGAGAAGAGAAGGCTGCATGGAGACCTCATAGCAGCCTTTCAGTATCTGAAGGGGGCCTATAGGGATGCTGGGGAGGGACTCTTCATGAGGGACTGTAGTGAGAGGACAAGGGGTAACGGGTTCAAACTTAAACAAGGGAAGCTTAGATTGGATATGAGGAAGAAATTCTTTACTGTAAGGGTGGTGAGGCACTGGAATGGGCTGCCCAGGGGAGTTGTGAATGCTCCATCGCTGGCGGTGTTCAAGGCTGGGTTGGACATAGCCTTGGATGGCATGGTTTAGTGGGAGGTGTCCCTGCCGCTGGCAGGGGGGTTGGAACTAGATGACCTTAAGGTCCTTTCCAACCCTAACTATTCTATGATTCTATGATTCTACGTCAATTAATCTTTATATTTAACTACTATCAGTAGCATGAGATATTATCAATATTCTTGAAAAAACTATCAGTCTCATCCTGATATGCACAGTCCCTCTAACTATTTCATTATAAGAAAAGGAAGGTTCATGTGGTCTCCGCGTTAGATGCAGAAAATAAGTCTCCAGAAATGAAAATTAATCAAGACTAAGTAGATAAGCTGTTCAAAGCCTTAGGCATTTTGCTGAATAACCCATAGGTCTGCACCTGTGCCATTACTTTCCCATCTCTGGTGTATGCCACCCTGTAACAGTCTGCTGCTTTCTCATGTCAGTAGAAGAGTTTCTAAAAATTGTGCAAAACACCACCCAGACGACGGACTGCGCTCCAACATTACTTGCCTGCTGCTATGATCTGTGTAAAAGCCAAGCATTCCCATCATAGGGATTACGCTGTACAACGCTTCTATGTCATGTGAATCTTAAAAAAAAAAGAGGAACCAGGCTGCGCCAAACCTTGCATGCCATTATATGCTACTCTTCTAAGTCCTTGGTATCATTAGGGTGAGAAGTCATCCTCCCGCACACATTAAACACTCCAAGCTGTTATTTGCAGGCAATTGCTTAGACAGTTACATCATTTAAAAAAAGGATAAGAAAAAATCTATTTGCAATTCTTGCCACTGAATGCCAAGTTTCCCCTCAGGAGAAAAAAACAAACTAAAATACAACTGCACTATCCTTAAAGATGAAACACCTTGATTTTTTGCATCACTGAGGCATAATTCAATACCATCTTAACCTTCTCCTAGCACAGCTACACTTCAGAAGAGCCAAGACAGACACCAGAACACCAGAAATAACAGGCCAAGAGAAATACCAGAAGTTTATTTTTATTTTAAAAAAAGAGGTGGCAAAGAAAACACTAAGGAAACACTGTGGTCTCAATGTCAGATGCATAAGATGTTCCACCAAGAAATTAAAACATTTGAGTAGATCCATATGCACTGTGAAGCAAAGTACTAGAGGAACCAGGGCTCCTAGTAGTACACAAACTACAGATGGAAATTCTGACAACTTCCTGAAGGAATTTATAAAATTTCCACAGACCACAGAACTGTAATCTCCAGATTCCTGTTCTTGGACACCTGAATCCTTTATTATACAGTCCCAGCAACACAGTAGTATTGCATCTTGTGTTTTAGATATCATTCAAAAAAAGGTAGTGGATACAAGCCTCTTCCTTCAAGGTCCTCACCTGCAGGGTGCCACAGGGATCCATACAATCTACATCTAGCTACATGGGACTGCTTAAGAGAGAGTGATATGGCATGTGTTCAATTGCTAACAGTATGTTGCTGACAATCTACTATTTATCTCATTTTCTGATGCAACTATCATCACTATAAAACATCAGAATAACTACAGGAAATTAGCTCTTAAATGAAGAACAGATGGATCAAACTGAATCCAGACAAGACCAAAGTGATGCTTCTTTGCAAAGGGAAACACATTGAAGACCTCCACCTTTTCATGATAGGAAACAGCCATTCTCTCCACAGTTGGATTGAAATTCTAGGTCCTCTTTGACTCTTCAAAAAACTTGGATTCATATGCTTTTGGCAGCATATGCTTCCAAAAACTTATTGTTTCTCCTCTGTCTTGTTCCTCCTCACATATGAAAATCTGACTAGTATGGTCAATGTATCAGGCACCTACAGACTGGATTACCGTGCTTCATTGTAAGCAAAAAGAAATCAGAAGACAAAGCGCAAAATCCCCTTGTTACAATATGCTGCTTCCTATTTTCTTCTCAGATCCAACCCCCAAAAGCATTTCCACTCAATGACATATCTCTGGATCTTGTAATGCCCATTATAAAGCTTGAGCCTAATTTTGAAAGCATTTATTTATGTACTAGAGCTAGCATTGTGAAAAACCAAGGATCGATGTCTGTACCAACTGCACTTCCCTACAATAAAGCACCTGAAAGTTGAGTATAAAGCATTCTTTACTAAAAGGACCTAGATATGGAAAACAACATAGATGGAGAAAGACAAAGTCTGAAACAGAATAGCATTTGGAAGAGGAATCCAATCTGTTTGCACATGGCTTGGATGCCAGCTGGATCTGCAGCACTTCTGCAGAGAGTTCCCACAACTCAGCTTTAGAAGACACTTTCTGCATACTGCCACTGTGAAAATGTATAGCATGAAATGGTGGCAACAGTCTGTCTAATGAAAGTTTGAGGAAGATATAATGACTTATTAGCACATATACCCAAAAGAAGAACAATAAGAGAGATCTACAAAACCTGAATTCTCAGCAAACAGCAGAGCTTGCACAAACATGGCAACTGAGTGTATGGATATAGCTCACCATGCAACAGAGAAAAATGAGAGAGTGTTTATATGGCTTTTTCGAAGGAAAAAAAGATGAGGAAAGGGTAAGTCAGCATTGCTACAAATAATGTTGGTAAGATTGGAATTAGTGACAGAGCCAGAGACAGTATGGCCAAACTGTACAGAAGAAACAGGGGTTTTTGTAGTTATGTTTTTTCAAGTAACAGGGTGAAGTTTGAGACTACTTTGGCCAAAACCTAAAAAATAAAGTGAAACATTAACAGTGGAGAACTAAAGGCATAAAGATTTTTTAATATACTCTTTCACTACTAAAAGACATTGTTGCCTATGGAGCAGAAGAGAACTTAAGCCCTGAAAAATGCTTTCAAATAGAAAAAGCAGTTCAACAGGATGCATCTAGAGGAGGGAGTATAATAATGGCGTCCATTAGTAAAGAATGAGTATCTAGATTCCACCAAAAGTACTTAAGGACAACCAAACTGAAGAACAGAGATCTTACATAGCTACAGTCATAAGCAACATAACCTTTAAAATAAGAAACCCATCAGAAAATAAGACAAAAATGCTTAGCCCACAGAAAACTCTACAAAAGCCATGAGAAAAAGCATCTTTTTATGTTAATGCCACAACATGCCGGAAAGGAAGAATAAGCTATACATGCGGTGACTAAGAATACACAGGTAACCAACAGACAGGTACTTGCAGTGTCTTTAATTCCATCAAAAGACATTAAATTTAGACATCTTAAAGAAGATTCACAGAAATTCAGTTTTCATAGATGGAGTTATGGCATTGAATTAGAAATGTGTTTCAGTTCATTCTCTCCTGCAGAAGTTAAAATTATTAGTATACAACTGGAAATAGACCTTACTCCTAGTTGTCTTTCGATTGATAGTCTGAACAATATGCAGTGATCATAACGTCACTGGAAATCACATCAAGTGAAGACTAGAAAGACATCATGTGACCACCTAAATCTGACAAAAGCTGTAACCCATGTCATTCCTCACGCATATTTAAATAATTAATGAAATACTAGCTGAAAGTAGAAACATTAGATGAACTTAATGCTGCAGGTTCCTACATCATGGGTGCAATCATTCATATGACCAAAGCAAAGTGGAAAGCATTGCTCATGCAAAAGAAAGCAAGGTGTAATTTTAATTGATTGCACTATTATTTCTATTGAACATGTAATACATGTTCAACATTTCCTCTAGTTTTACATAAAAAACCTATGAAAAGGCTCATATGCACCCTGCATTTAGTTAAAAATAAGAAAAATTATGTTTACAGATTTTCTGACAATCTAACAAAGCACAGAATAGAAATTGTGAAATTAAACTAAAGGTGTTAATATCATTAAGGTTCAGTCTTTTTTGCTGAGTTGTTGGAATTCAGTTATAATCAGCCATGAAGGCAGTAAAAGTCTGGCACTTCCTCATGCATGTCTGACCACAAAACTGTAATATATCATTCTTCCTTTAAACAATGCTTGCAACTTTTAGCATTTCCACACTCCAGCTCATGCAATGCTAACAGAATGCCATTCAGCAGATGAGTGAAAAGAGAGCAGATTCTGGCTGTTTGTCATCTTCATAGCTTTCTAAATTGGCAGATGGTACAACAAAACAGACAATTTCCTCATCTGCTGTGCCCTCTGTTCATGTACAATGTGTCTCAGAAATGTTTACAATGGCTCCAGTCTGCTCACGAGACTTATCAGGACGAGCAAATGCAATCCCTTTAGCATCTTCCAGAACCAGTGAAAATAAGGAGCTTTCACTTAGCTCATACAGGAAGCCAAATTTCAGGACAAAGTGGGAAAAAAGCTGTTGAACCTCACTGTTCATTATGAAACTACATTGACATTCAGTTGTGTAACCTCAGAGGTACTCCCTCCCTCAGTTTTCCCATTGGTTATTGGGCTGATGTTAGTAATCCTTTCTGAAACTTCTCAAGTGAAGAGTCTCATATAGGCCTGTCCTACTGCTCACCAAAGTAATTGGAAAGACCCTCCAGAAATCTTTCAAGCAGTTGTTTATCATCAGTACACTTAATGGTTAAGCAATGCATCTCCTTGCAGAAGTATGAGATCTGTATATTGGATCCCTTCATTAAGTATCAGGCACTCATTTATATCCATAAATAGCATAAGCAGTGGTAGCTGTTTACATCTTGTTGAGTCAAAGTTTACAACCTCTCCAGCCATGAGATTCACATACATGATATCATGTTTCTGTATTGGCTTTTAAAGGCAGAGCAATCCACCAGAAAGTTTAATTAAATGATTTGATACATTCAGGAAAATTGAAGCACAAAGTTACCTGTTTGGGTCGCTCAACACAAATATCTGAGGATATCCTCTAGACAACTACTGTCAGAAATTTTATATTCCCTGATTGGTTTCTCATCTCAGAATGCAGTCATTTAACTGTCAGTCGGAGTTAAATAAAACATCCTGGCCTCTAGAAAATCATGGTGTGGCAGAGGTTTCAGCAGTCTGAAGGTACAGTTTGTCATTCTCAACCACATGTCTAGCTACCTCTGGCTCCAAAAAGAGCCTTTTGTACACTGTATTTGCCTTCATTTACTAGATTTTCTAGATGAAAATATACACCAAGGATTTATACTGTTTGTGGATAAAATGTCAAAGACATCATAGACTAACTATACATAAATACGATTTACCATTTTTAGGTACAGATAGCACTGAAGAAAATGTTTTAAATAAACAAAATATGATGACCCAAGTTTAATTCTGTAACATTTATTTATACTGGGAGTGATTTCTGTCAAATGAGAGGTGCTTAGGAGCACAACTGGCTAAAAGTCATGTTCGATGTATACTTAGTGCCTGCCGAATTAAATGGAGAAATATATTTGACAGGAGTTTACAAATGTTTGCATATGTTAGAATATGCCTGATAATAAGAAATTTGGATTAGAGAAACATAACCTGCAATGTCTTTTATTTATTATTTTTGTCAGTGGCCACAGAATAATTAATACTGTATGTGAAGGCATGTTAAACCTTGCAGAACTCCATGGCTCACATCCATACTATCGGCCTTTATTAAACTATTGTGGTGAATTCTTTGTGATCATTTGGAGTTTTCCTTTATTTTAAATTCACCTGGACATTCAAAATAATGCTTCTGAATAAACCAAAGGCCTGTTAAATGAGAGTTTAAAAGCTCTCTTTTTTTTCTTCCAACTACTCCCTTTCAGCCACTCCATAAGAAACAATTTCTCCTCAGTGCATCAACATGTACACAGCACTGGTTTTGGAATTAAAGCCATATAAACATAAGTTCTCACATATCTATGCAAGACGGGTTCAACTCTTTAGAAAGCCGGCCTGACAACAGTGAAACATACTGCTGTTATAGAGGTAGGTTTTCCCATCTCGGACTTCTTAAGATTGTTATGGGTTAAGAAACATACCTTTAATACCAGTGACAATTTTAAAACACTGACCTAGTAGCCAAGTGATCTGGATTAGATTCCAAACCCTCCTACAGACTACTGATGCCACAGTGGACAAATCATGTATCATGAGATTTCAGCAAGCACTTGGCACTTGCCTGAGCTTACCCTCAAGTCAGCTAATGAGACTTTCAGTTTATGCAGGGTCAGACCTACAGACACCACTGATCACTTATTAGAAACCCTACCTTAACTTTGCTGAACATTAGCTCTGAAAGGGAGGATAATAATGTGCACTTGTAGGAAACACTTCTATGAAACACTGCTACCTCACCTATTAAGCTTTTTGATGGAAGGAACAATCTCCCACTATTAATGCATGACAGCTAATGTTGTTAAGCTAACTCTCAGCAGCAACCCCTGGATGCACATCTACCATAGAAACAAAAAATTACATTTTCTGAGACCACTACTCACATCACTATTGATGCAAAATATGTTTTTATTATTTCAGCATCACTATGTATTCAACACAAATGCTTTCAACTGTCCTATACTATTTATCCTTGATTAAACCTCTTCTAGGTAGTTAATCATTAATGATTTCTTTACAGCTGCTGTGCAAACAGTTCATTCATGCCTACAACATATCAAATTTCACAGATGTGTTCTTTAATTGGATTCATTTATTTCTAATCTAGTTAAGCCCTCACTACTGTAATGCTTGACTAAGTATACATTAAACTCATTTATTCAAACTGCTAAAATAAATTTGAGATGTATTCGATGAATAAAAATACTGAATTGAATACATGCAATACCACTGTTATTGTGTACCTGAGAAGAATTTACTGGAAATAGCACATAGCACATTAGAGAACTATATGATATGCATGGACAAAAGGATTTGAGAGAATGCTGACGATTTTTTGGCATAGATTATAAATTAACAGGTTTTTACATCCTAACGGTTTCCACAGCATATTAAGGTATGTATTAAGGAGAACCAAAAATCGCTCCTCATGATTTCATGAAGGATGTTGGGTGGTTTAAATTTAAAATCCAGGCACTTTTTAAGAGCTAAGAGCCTCATGCCAATTCTGTCCCCTCATGACAAGGAAAAGGGCTAAAACAGCTAAGATACTGTCAAGATTTCACTATTCTATCTTTTGTAGGTAACAGTAACTGAAAAGTTGGTACAAAATTGGATAAAAGCCTTGGTTCTGGGAGTTCAGAATCCACAAAAAAAACTTATGCAGTTATGAAATCCAAGTTATTTTATCTCCTCTATGGGGTTTAAGTACAGTCTTTAAATTCTTGTTTCAGACTTTTCTTTCTAAAACTAGTAGTCTTAAACTCCATATTGGTGAAGAATCCTGTAATTTGTATGTTTCACCACTTACACTGAGAAGTTTCACTAAGAAAGATGCATTGCATTGCAAAGAAGTCACTGATAACGCAGACTGCCCTGTGTATAAGAAAATGCACATCATTGCATAATTATGCAGTAAATGCAGATTATAAAAATGAGAATTCAACCTCATGCCATTCACAAATCCCCATGTACCGACACTCCAAGTACTGTATATTCTGACCATCCCATCTGAAAACCTGAAAAAACTCAGACTGACACAGAAAGCGGGATGGGCTTAGAACAGCCTCTGTATAAGGAACAACTAAGGAGATTCCTCAGGCTGATAAAAGATGCCTGGGAGAACAAGGTCTGTAAATTATGAGCAACACGGAGAAAATTAATAGGAAGCAATTTTTTACTTTTTCTTCTAATGCAAGAAATATGAGCTATGAAAGGAATGAAAAAGTGGTACTTTCACAACACGAGGAAGCTTGTATTAACATATTAAGCTGGGCAAAAGCTCATATGCTTTCAAAAAGTAAGCAGACTAACTTCTGGGAAAAAAACCCACACAAAACATTGATGATTAATACACTCAAAGATCTCACCTCTTTCTAGGAAGACGTTTGAACTTCTTGAAGACTGTGACAAACTGCTGGGGAAGCATTACTGCATGCTTGTCCTATTTTTAAACTCTTTCCAAAGTATTTGCCATAGTCACCATCAGTATGTGCCTGATCTTGTATAGCTGTTCTTATGTTACACTCTATACTAGAGTACTTAAGCAATTTTATACTTCAACTGCTTTGAAACTGGGCAGTAAAGAGTGGTTCTGACAACTTCCTGTTATTACTTTTAATAATTTACTTTAAAAGTTAATTTACTCATATTTCAGATTTTATCAACTCCTCTATGTTCCCCATAGAGCTTTTGCTGTGCCAAGCTTCCTAACCTCCTAAGGTAAACACTTAAAAAAATTAGTCAGCCTTTCTACAATGGCTTTCTGGATAAGATTCTGTGATCAGCAAATATTTCTTTGAGAAAAACAATGTGTTTAAAAAATGGTTTACTGTTCATGCTGTTTGCTCATCCTTAGGAAATTCCTTATCTGCATGCCTCTTAACACACCTGCCCATCGCTCCAGCCTGCTTTTTCTGATCAGTTGCCCTCACACTGAAGAGGCCTATTGAATCCAAAAAGATTCATGAGCTCCATCTGGTGAGGAGGTTCCACTTCCAGCAGACCATTTTAGAATCATAGAATCATAGAATAATTACGGTTGGAAAGGACCTTAAGATCATCTAGTTCCAACACCCCTGCCATGGGCAGGGACACCTCACACTAAACCGTGTCACTCAAGACTCCATCCAACCTGGCCTTGAACACTGCCAGGGATGAAGCATTCACAACTTCTCTGGGCAACCCATTCCAGGGCCTCACCACCCTTACAGTAGAGAACTTCCTTGTTATATCCAATCTAAACTTCCCCTGTTTAAGTTTGAACCTGTTACCCTTTGTCCTATCACTACAGTCCCTCATGAGGAATCCATCCCCAGCATCCTTGTAGGCCCCCTTCCAGTACTGGAAGGCTGCTATGAGGTCTCCACAGATCCTTCTCTTCTCCAGGCTGAACAGCCCCAACTTTCTCAGCCTATCTTCATACGGGAGGTGCTCCGGTCCTCTCATCATCCTCGTGACCCTCCTCTGGACTTGTTCCAGCAGCTCCTTTTTATGTTGAGGACACCAGAACTGCACACAATATTCCAAGTGAGGTCTCACAAGAGCAGAGTAGAGGGGCAGGATCACCTCCTTCAGCCTGCTGGTCACGCTCCTTTTGACGCAGCCCAGGACACAGTTGGCTTTCTGAGTTGCAATTGCGCACTACCACTTCATGTTCATTTTCTCATTGACTAAGACGCCCAAGTCCTTCTCTGCAGGGCTGCTCTGAATCTCTTCTCTGCTCAACATGTAGCTATGCCTGAGATTGCTCCGACCTAGGTGTAGGAGCTTGCACTTCACTTCATTGAACTTCATAAGGTTGGCATCTGTCCACCTCACAAGCATATCAAGGTGCCTCCGGATGGCATCACTTCCCACCAGCATATCAACTGAACCACAGAGCTTGGTGTCATCGGCAAACTTGCTGAGGGCACACTCAATCCCACTGTCCATGTCACCAACAAAGGTGCCATCCAGCCAGTTCTTTATCCACCAAGTGGTCCACCTATCAAATTGGTGTCTCTCCAACTTAGAGACAAGGATGTCCCTGCCCATGACAGGGGGGTTGGAACTCAATGATCTTGAGGTCCTTTCCAACCCTAACTATTCTATGATTCTATGATTCTATGTCACTTGGGACAGTGTCAAACGCTTTGCACAAGTTCAGGTAGATGACATCAACTGCTCTGCCCTTGTCCATCAGTTCTGTAGCCCCATCATAGAAAGCCACCAAATTGGTCAGGCAGGATTTCCCCTTAGTGAAGCCATGCTGGCTGTCACCAAGCA
This sequence comes from Amazona ochrocephala, assembly GCA_039720435.1. Lineage (NCBI taxonomy): Eukaryota > Metazoa > Chordata > Aves > Psittaciformes > Psittacidae > Amazona > Amazona ochrocephala. The sequence goes on from CM077878.1 coordinate 59,403,147, forward strand.
CCTTGCTGTTTTTCATGTGTCTCAGCATGCCTTCCAGGAGAATCTGCTCCAAGATTTTGCCAAGCACAGAGATGAGACTGACTGGTCTGTAGTTCCCTGGCTCATCCATTTACCCCTTCTTGAAAATGGGGGTTATATGTCCCTTTTTCCAGTCATCGGGAACTGCACCTGACTGCCATGATTTTTCAAATATTTTCTCTTTCATCAGATTAGTTCTTTATTGTCGTGAGACTTTCACCATCCTCAGAAGAAACAAGATTTTTCTACAATGAAAGTCCTTCCAATTCACTTGTCCAGAGTTCTTCAGCTTTGACAAAAGCTGGCAAAGGGACAGCATTTTGCTCCTAAGGACCATTGTGTGCCATTATCTGCCCACAAAGCAAGTAACCATCATAGGATATTTGATAAATATTTTTCAACTGAACCTTGTTCTTTTTGAATCTTAGAGGCAGTAAGGGGAGGAAGGCAGACAAGGACTTGCGAGTGGGTTTTGGCATTTGAGGAGAGTGGCTTTTTGATTTTTTTTTTTTTTTTCAAATGAATATACCTGTTTTTTCATTTCCTTATTTGTACCTGAGATAAGTTGTCTTTTAGCTCCTTCCCACCCACAGTCAAACATCTACTGCATTCAAATCCTGCTCACATTACTTGTCATATGAGTGACACTTGAGTGACAAGAGGCTTTGTTCATATTGAACTTAGGCTTGGTCATCCACCTTTGATAAGACATACAAATTATAAATTGCTCATGTCGATAAAAAAGGAGACAAGTAGCAAGAAAAGCCAACATCATGAGGCTATAAGATAGCCCATAATATTCAGTTTTATACTTTCCTGGTAACCACTGATTCTACCTCCTCAAAGTATGCATTTTACATGGTTAGATTTATTAAGTGGGTCCATTAAATGCTAAAAGTGATACAAGATAGCCTACTTGACTACCTCGCTCCTTTAGGCCACACAGTAAGTTAAATCGCCATATATTGTGTAACTGCTGTTGACCCCAAGCTTTCTATCAAATTCAGTAAAAGGATACTTTTCTAATGGTAGTTAGTTCTTCCTGACAATACTCCTAATCACAACTCATCATTAACAAAAGCAGTTCCAGAAATGCATGCTCATGTTAAAATCCAGCTTATGAAACTGAATAAGTGTCCAGTGGGTTGAATGGTTATAGGTAGTTAAGTATCTAGGCATAACTAAAAATTCTCAACAAATTAATACAACTCATTTAATAAAACACAGTAACACCTAGCTATGCTATATTTATACATTTAAATCTATCATATGACTAGTACCTTTGCCTTCTAGGTCCTTGCTTTTATTAGGGCAGGCAGGGATCTTTCATGGCTTTAGCCACTCTGTTGTTACTGCATCACATGCACGTTTATCCAGGGTTTCCGAATGCCTAGAAGTGTCTCTGACCAGGCTGCTCTGTGTTCCCATATAAGTGACCACAGCATACATGGAGATCAACTTCACTGTCAGCCTACAACTGTCCTTGGACCAACACCACAGCTAATTTGCTGCTGAAGTAACTGAAGATTTGGTTTGTTTTGTGTCGCAAGCCTAGGATATTATACTGTATGAGATTTATTCTGCTTGCAGTGACCAGTTTTGCAGCACATACACGGTAACTCCAGAGTATCACACCTCAGTGCACACCTTCTCTCCTATTGCTTTCTTGAACTCACTAGATATCATAATGGAAGGCCTAATTGTATAACCCACGTTAAGTTACAGAATTGTAGTCACACAGACACACAGTTTTCTTTGGACTCAAGCCATGTTCCCGCTCCCTCTGATGGTTTTCACCAGCTAGAAAGTGCTGAGGAGGCTGATCATCTTTCAGAAGATGACATATTTTCTTTAACCCTCCTACTAGCAACTTAGAATCAACAGAATTATTTTGGGGCACAAGGTGCAGCAGTTTGGCTGTGAGTGGGAGGATGCCATCAAGCTATTTATCCCCAAATCCAGCCTTTATTTGAGCAAACACTCTACCGGGATATGCCTCATGAAGCAACCATAGGAGATTGTATTTTGTTCTGTGTGCAAAACAGCCTTTGGCAGCAGCAAGAGAAAAATAGCTTGCAATGCCTTTGGGTGGATTTCAGTTAACCGGGGCCTAAGAGAGTTTTCTATAGCAACAGCCCAGGCTACCAGCTGCCAAACTTAGTACAGAGATGATCAAAGCCACAGGCTACTTGGCAACAGGCTGCCTTCAGGGCAGACCATTCACGTTTGCTTCCTAACTCACAGCAGAAATGTAAGAAAGCTGAATATTGGATGGGTTTAAGGATCTTCCCTCAAGATTGTGTCAAATTATGCACACAATGCTAGGGATACAGCCAAACTTTAGTTAGCCAAGCATTTGAGTTTCCATATCTACACTGAAACTTCAGCAGATAATAGCTGTTGTTCTCAACATTGCTACCCCCAAGATTTATACACAGCGGTTTGTAGCTGAAAAAATACGGCTGTTCTTTATTAGGTCCCAATTCAACACAGTATCAAAAGCGTCCTTCAAGTCATCTCTATTTGGCAAAGCCAAGGAATATTCTTATTTTTGAACATGTGCCTAAGGGTTTGGTTGGGGTTTTTTAAATTCAAAATTGAATTCACTAGGACATAATCATGCACTGAAAGTTACATCTAAGCACTTTTAGAGCCTGCCATGTGATCAAGTGCTTTAGTAAATCAGGGCTTCTGCAACTTAATTGCACTAAGTGGATGATAACAAAAGACAACAACAGGAATAAATCGTCTAACTGTGCTAAAGATCATGTGATTGACTCCAGACTTCAGCCATCCTCAGCCTTCAGAAGAGTCGAATGCTATATCCTTGTTCACACAGAGTGATGCCTGCCTCCATAAATAGTGTCATCAAAGTGAAAGGGGCTGCCTCTGAAGTAACCTACTGAGTATGAACATGTGTGCTGGAGCCTGGCCCATGCTGTAAAGTACAAAAGAGAGGTGAGGGAAGGAGAATTAGATTTTAAACAGATACTTGCCACTGTTGAATGGACAAAGGAGATTTATTTGTTAACACTTAATTTAGGCCATGTGGAAATGCCACATTTGTGTGTGTATGAATAAAAACTAGCAAGAACATCATAGTGCAGGGGGAACTGCTTACTTCAGAAGCAGTTTAGTAACTTGTCACACCTGTTGTATCTCATGATAATTACAATGAAACAACATAGGAATCACAGCACTACTGAGATGCAGCACAAAGTAACAAAAGCAAACATGCAACTGATTAAGGAAACAGAAGCAGAGCTAGTAAAATTGTAAACCTGCTTAAGGAACACACTGTTGCTGTTATGAGTAGGAACCCGTTCTGCCTCCAGTTTTGCGCAGAGTATTGAAAGGGTGACAGCGTGAAGAGGAATGCTTTGGTAGCCATTTAACTGTTTGTCCTGCCTCTTCTGCACAGCCACTAACACAATCCATAAATGAGAGAGGAATGTGTAGTAAAACTAGCAGATGCTTTTCCGAATGCCTAGCTTGTCTTCAGCTTTTTGAACTATCACAGAGCAGTAACCATTACCCTAAACTCCTATGGTCTATCCAGCTCTGCTATACAGGAGAACTCCACAGGCTGATCCCCAAAGGGACTGAAGCGCCCAGCTGCTGTAGTGGTGTTCACAAGTCTCATTCATGCCATTCAGAGTGCAGAAGGGCAAAGTAAGGATAAAGTGTGAACAACCTTCTTAGCAGGAACAGCTGTGCTACAGTGTATAGCCCAATGCTCTGATATAGTGAAATCTGCGTTAGTTTACCTTAAACTGTGGCATTTCAGGAGTCGGAGTCCCTGAAGCTGGCCCCGTACCACAGCGGAGCAAGGCAAACAGCTGGAGGTAGTAATTGCTTCAGCCATTGCCCCTGCTGAATGCATCTCAATCCCAGACAATCATTTTACAAGATCTGTAACTCAGTCTTTGGAATGAGGGAGTTTCCAAAAGCCTGTAACAGCCAGCGCACTAAATAGGAAAACGATGAAATGGAAGGCATTTGAAGTCGCTTTTCTTCCTTGGAATAGACACCTATTAGAACTCTTGAATTTCACGCTGTGTGAGACTATCAGTATGCACACATTTAAACTGATGATTGCTTTTGGTTTTTTGTTTGTTTTGGGTTTTTTTTCCTCCTGTAGATCTGAGCTGCAGTCCTTCAGTACTTACTCTAGCAAATAAAACTTTCTTCCTATGAGCAGCAACTGCAGACTCCAGCCCACAGTTTTCTTGTCTTAGCCATTACAGTCACCTGGTTTAAATACAAGCATAGAAATTTGGAGTGAATTAAACAAATGGTAGCTAAGAAAGCCCCTACACGAACAAAGAAGAACTGCAGAAACGTATTGTGGACACCTGGAAAAGCCTGTCTCCTATCTGCAAGAAATATATAAACAATGTTCCAGGGAGACAAGTCTGTAATAAAAGCTAATGGTGAACAAACAGAATACTGCAGTGACTAGTTCAAGAGGAATCCTTTTATACCTTTTTCTTTAAGGCATATGCTTCCTGAGCATTTTGATTTGTTAAAACAATTCCTCTATATATTTTCACTGCTGAGTAAATCACGTGAAGTATGCTTTCCAGTCTTAGGAAAAGTACACTGCAAATTGCACAGATAAATTGAAACTCAGTTGTGCACACAGTTAAGCAAGTGGCAAAATTCCCATAAATACAGAGAACTATAAAGGAAAAACAGCAGGTAAAATGTAATTATACCGTTTACAACTACTTAATAAAAAAACATTATTCAGTTAAAGTCTCTAAGCCTTACCTTGAGTATAAAGTTAGGTGGCTAAGCTTATTCATACAATTAGTTCCACTCATAATATGAGAGCAAGATTATTTCTGCAAGTAATAACTTTCCCAGTGTATTCACTATCCTACACACTCCATCACACACTTGAGAGGTACAAGAGACCATGTATCTATATTTGACTGAGGAGAGCATTCTGGCAATTCCAAATAGGTCAATTTGAGAGAAACACTTTAGCAAAATAGGCCTGTAGGTGTGGAAATACAGTTTGTGGTTTCTCAATTGTCTCTGACTTGATATCCCAGAGACAGACCAAAAAGAGAATTTCTGTGAAAAGCTATGAAAATACTTCATTGTAACTATCCAAAAATATGGGGAGAGCTTTTCTTCACCTGAAGCACAGATTTCCCTAAGGGCCACTTAATATGCCAAGGAAGACTGCCTTTAAGGGTCTGAGACATCATACATAATGATACCACATTGCTTATGCAATCATTTTAAACCTGGTCATACACAAAGCTATAAATAGTAATAATAATTTCAAGATTAAATGTGCAGATACAATTAACAGTTAATTTATTCTAAATTTCATTTACCACATCATTAAATAAAACATTTGTCAATATGGCAGTTACTGAAATAATCTTTCAAATTGCATTCAATTTGTGCTTCTAATCAGCCAGTTACATAATGCAATGTGAAGAGGTAACTGGAACTACATCATATACATACTGTGTCATCAGAACAGAGATTAGCTACAATTAGGTAACTAATCCCTGTTATCTGGATACATTACCACTATTGCTATTCTTTTAAATGCTAAAGGACAAGGAAATATACATAGAAAAGCTTCCTTAGCTTTCTCTGGGGACAAATTAGTGCAATATTTGCTCATGCTCAAAAAGTCAAAGGATTTGCACTTTGCATTATCCATTTGTTTAAAGGAAGGTTGTTTGCAATCTAAATATAAACTTCAGCAGTTGCATTCTCTATAAATTGGCTCATACTTGAGTCCACCTCTGTGATAAACATGCACAGCTAATCATCAATGATAATGCTACCGTGTGTACAGAATAAACAAGAACGAAAACAAATACTCTTCGTCTGCACTCACATATGCCAAGTGGAATACAAAGAAGAGCAAATGTGTGCATTACAGCTGGAGTCCTTAAAGGTCATTTATATTAATTTTTGACACACTGCTATGGCACAAAAAATAACCTTTCCTCTTGTTGCTCAAATGCCCTTGCCGCCATACCTGTTTAGTTCAATATATATAGTTACCACAAACACTTGTACTCAAGCCTAGAATTCCTTGTTCAAAGCGTGGGATTTATGGAAGGTGGAAATGACCTTTCTATTTTTTTCTCTTTTTTGAATTGGAGTTGAGGGGGGCTCCTTCTACATAAACCCTTTCTCATTCTATTTTTATCATTGATATCACCCGGGGAAGTTAGGGTGCTACGAAGTAAGAGACTCATTCTTTCTGCTCACTCTGCACCAAAACTGACCCTCCAGACCAGTTTGGCACTTGCACCATGCGGTGCCTGCTGCTTTGCAAAACATCAAAGCACTGGGGTTCCTCTAAATAATGAGGAAAAGCCCCTCAACCCAGAAGCAAACAAAACCAAAAAAAACTCCTGGGGCTTTCCCTGAGTGGAGAAGAACTGTGTGAGAGGAGCAGGGACTCAGCAGCTCAAAACCTTGTCCCATATCTTCCAAAGCTTATAATCCCTTTTGCTATTTTCATCAGAAGGGACCAACATTTCCTATTTTCAAAGGAATCTTTGGCAGGAGGCTTCTCACCTCTCAAGCTCCACCCTACAATCCCAAACAGTTGTTTGCACCTCTTTTGCTTTCTCCTTGGCTTCCATACCGCAAAGTTGGTGCACAAAGGTTTGCCTTTCTCTTTCATGAGCATCTTTGTCCTCCGCAGGTTTACACTGGGGTGCAACAGACAAACCCAGGCCTCTGTCACGAGCTGCATCTGCTCCAGGTGCTGAGCAGAAGCCTGGGGGGAACCCACAGCACACACATATATCTCAGCTGTTCCTAGCTTACTGGAATAATCCAGTGTCATCCTTAAGGAATTGCAACAGCTATAGGAGTTATACCAGAATAAAGTATATTTAACAGTCACAAATTTCAAGTGCTCCAAGGCCTTTACACAGCCCTCCTGGGGTGGAGCCTACCTCATACCAGAGGAAAACAACAAGTCCCCATAACCTCTCATTTTCCCCTGTATTTTCACCACCTACCTTCCACATTTGAGTGCTAACTCTGAATAGCTCATTAAGGCAATTAAGCCAATTCTGGGTAGGAGAAATTCAGCATCCTCCCACCTGAATCTCCCACCTTCCCCAGCAGCTCTCTTCTGATCCATATAGTCCACCTCTGAAACTGGTAACTTCTCACTTTTTTAAAAGTCAGCACTTTCTCTGCTTACAGCCCCCAGCACACAGCAGGACCTGTTCTTCTCATTCACTTTGACAAATGGTGGGCTAGAATAATAATAGCAGGAATAAAAATACTATCGTTGACTCTACACCCATCCCCTAGGCCCAGGGCAGTGACTTCAGCAGCAGCAGAAGCAAGCAAGACTCTATTTCTTCTTCCGCAGCACTCTGATGAAGAACCAGACACGCTTGATGAGACTCCAAGGACCTGAGTGTCCCAAAACTCGACTTGAATATGATGGCGGTGCCTGCATTGCAGCCGCCGGCACACGACAGTTGCTGCAGCCAGTGATGGAACTATCAGCGTTTAGTATCCTCATGTTTAGCCAGCCTTGCTCCCTTCCTGCTCTCCTGGCGTCCTCCTCACCCTAAGCAATTACTCGAAGAGCTCAAGGGGAGCCTTACACCGAGGTGTAATGAACGCGTGTCGCAACTACATTCTCCAGGGGAAATCTTGAAAGAGCAACTACAGTCCTCCTACACGCCTGTCTCTCTGAAACCAGGTTTAAACTAACCTCCTTCTTAAAATCCGTACGTATGCACCAAAATACAAAGATGTTGCCTCCAGAGGAAAATCCACTGAGGCAGAGGAATCGCGCTGCTGTGGTACCACTCCTGCGCTGTTCCGGGGGGAGACACCAAAACCCCCTCCCCGAGCCCAGCTCTTCGGCGGAGGGGATTAAATCCCTCCGAGGTGTGGAGAGCGGCGCACCTGAGCTACGCACGGCTGCGGGCGGAGAATGGGCCGCTGCCAGCCGCCCCGGCTGGGGTGCCGCGGTGGTGGCTGAGCACTGGTGCGCGGGCAGGGATGGGGTAGGGCCGCACAGGGTGCGACCATCCCGCTGCCGGAAAACAGTTCCAAGGGGGTTGTCCACTCGGCCCCATACGATCCGGGTACTCCCTGCCTGCTGTGGCTGGCCGTGGTGGTCACCCCGGCTAGCCGGGGACAGATCGAGCCGGATCCTCTACTGACTTTAAGCAGATCAGATGTGATGTTTCGTTTCCACTCTGGTCATTTGAGGTAGAGATCCATGATTGATATTTACGCTTTTGGGATTAAAGGAAACGACCGATAATCTCAGGTGCTCATAGAAAAGCAAGTACTGTTTCTTGTGCAAAACCCCTCTACCGCGCTAATTGTCTTTGGGTTCCTTGTTTTATACACGGTCTTCTGTCTTTGCAGTTTCCCGTTCACCTAAGACAAGCGTTTTGGGCTTCACTGAGCAGTATAAACAAAGAAAAACAGAGAGGGGCTGGTACAGGGGGAATGGACATATAGCTGAAGCAGAGGTGATGATGCCTCTCCTCTGCCCATCCGCATCCTTGCTGGGTGAATACTGGAGTGTTACACCGCCTCGCCCAGCATCCCTTTTAAAAGTGAATAAAAGGTATTTTCTTTAAAGGGGAAATCTCTGTTTACTCCCTACACCAGAGCGCTGACCCAAATGTAGGCTTCCTCATGCAGACGCAATAACCTCTGCCTGCCCATCTGAGAGCACGATGCCTCTTACGCACCAAAGTGTTTACGTCCTAACGTGTCATCCGCGGCCCTTTCCCGCCTCACCAGCCGCACCTGCATACATGACCAGAGCCGGACCCCCTCAGCTTGGGAAGCCCGCCCTGAACTGTGCTTCCAAATCACTCGCCACCTGCGGAAGCTTGAAACCCGCCGCGGTAAAATCGTGATGCTGCCATCCTGCAGTTTTAGGGGAGGTGGGGGTTGTGCCTCAGGGACGTTTCCCACATCTGCATTTGCCTCCAGATTTAAAAACAGCGGAGAAGAGGAATACTCAGCCCCGAGGATCCACGAAGGACCGCCGCCCAGACCAGCCCTACGATCCCAGGGAAGCATCAGTGCTACCGCTCGCAGCTACTGCCGAGTCATGAGGAAATGCCAACAGTCCTGGTGATAAATACTTCCAAACAGTCCGAACAAACTTCTTTCCTTCACTGGGCCCCTGAATTTCAGGTAAAGCACACCCTAGCAATCCCCCAGTACAAGAACACAAGGAGATGCGTTGGGATACGAGCTATCTCAGCAGTCACTCTCATTAAAACAAAAAAAAACAACAACAAAAAAAATATCTTTTATGTTTTTAAAAGTTTAGCTGACCTTTCTGGTCACCAACTTTCTTTGTGGTTCACTAAAAGGATCGCTCTCCAAGAACAAAAAAGAAATCTCGGAGCTTTGATAGAGACTCTGGATGAAATTAAGAACTTCAAACCCCAGATTTTTGAAAAGAAAAACAGATGTCCTGTTTGTTGAGCATAAATAACTCCGTCCGTGGAAGATTTTTTTTTTTTTTTTACGCTGCATTAAATTTAAACTGTAAGAAAAAATTTAAAGGGGGGCGGGAAGGCAGCAAAATATGTGGGTGACAAACCCCTAAATCTTTTCCCCTTCTCGAAAGAAACAGACAGATGGGAAACCCTTCATGTAGATGAAAGTGCTCAATGTGTTTCCTAGCAGACCTGGTCAGTGCGGCAGCCAGGGGCTCAGCAGCCGTGACAGGGGAAAGGAGGGAGCGAGGCGGCGCGTCTGCGGCCGCCGGGACCGGGCGCAGGCAGGTGCCCTGCGCTCGGCTCCGCTTCGCCTCTCTGCGCTCCGCGTACCTTGCAGCGACTCACAGGCTGACTTACGTGAGGACGTAGTTGACGCTGACGATGCAATGCGGGCGGGAGGAGCGGCTGTTGTGCACGATGGTGGCGTAGCTCTGCACCCACACCCAGCCGCCGTGTTTGGCCAAGAAGCGGTAGTACTTGGTGGTCACTTGCCCTTTCACCAGCACTGCGGGGACAAAGAAGGAAGAGCCTCAGTTCCTATGTTTTCATCGGCTCTGGGAAGGGGGTGCACACACACCACAGACCCTTCTGGGAGACCACAGGGGGTGGGAATCCCCTTAGCATCACATGGGGAAGTAGGGTGGATCGACCTCCCCATGGGCAACAGTGGTGGAGACCCCCCGGACAGAGCCGATCTCGGTCCCTGAGGGCCGGGCCATTCGTAATCAGGGGCTGTTTGGGGACATTGGTGGGGCACTGTGAGCACGCCGGAGAGGATGGGATGTGTGTGAATGCCCTCTACCACCCCCAACACAGACATCTCATCGTCGAGATTTAATTCTATAAATCTGGCTTTGGGTTTTATCTCTTCTCGTTACATTCTATGTAAGGAAACTTCCCGGAAATTAATAACTTTTTATTAATCTATCCGTGTATTAATGTCATCATTATATCAAAATGTAATAAAGAACAGCTCTCCGAATCGGGCTCAATACAGCAGTCAAAATTAGACGCACAGATAAGATTTGTGAGATTTGGTGGAAGTGGAACAAAAGTATTTGAATTTCACTAGCATGCTTTTTGGAGCAGGAAAAAAGGGCTTTTCCTAACCGGAATTTGAAGTGAACAGAGAGCCTAAGGTTTGTGCAGGGGAGTTCTTGTCCTACAACCGGGAGCTGAGGAGGGAAAAACAGCCTTTCATTGCCGATCCCCTCCATCTCCTGTCCACCTCCAGCTCGGTGCTCAGTCTCTAATAACTTGTTTAATTAAAACCTGTTGCAGATTTTGCTTATCATCCCCTTCAGTAAGCTGGCTTTCCCTGTTCCGACCTAGGGGTAAATCCTAGCAAGCCCAAAGTCCATCTGCAGAGGGAGAGGGTAAGGAGCAGATTGTCTACAAGATCATCATTTCCTTACACAAGTGATGCGCGCAGCGCAGGTGGAAGGTGTCACAGCCATGGACGTGGTGGTAAAGGGTCTTCTCTATCAAGTCCTGGGGCTCATAACCCGTTAGCTCAGCTACCCTGCAAGAAACACAGGCAGCACGTAACAACAAACAGTGGGTGATGATAGCAGTGGGTGAGAGGATATGAGAGGAGGCCTGGGGGAGAGGAAGGGAGGGGATAGGGGAATGGACTTGGAAATAACCCCAGCTCTACCTGGAATCTAAGAATATGAGCTTCATGTCTAGGCTGGCCCGAAACATGAACATATTGCTATGGAGCTTGATCTCCGTCACGGCGCTGGGCGGCAGCGAGTGGCCCACGGCAACCAAGCCAACGTTTTGGTAACAGCCGTCGAAGGGAGACATGTCCAGGCTGTACTGGCGGATCTTCAGGTACCCACTGCAGTGAATGACCTGCCGGAGACATAGGAAGGCTCGGGAGCTGCCTGGCAGAGCAGAGGGAGTCCCCCCCGTCGCCCACTCCCCCCTCCCCCTCCGCGGGGGGGACCCGGACGGATCCCCCCCGTCACCCCTGCTGGTACCGGTGCCGCTTCCGGGTGCCCTGGAGCCACTGCCCCTGCCACTTCTCCAGCAAAGCGGCACTGTCTGCGGGCTTTCTTCTGTTCTGTTTGGGTTGGGATTGGGTTTTTTTCCGTAAGAGATTTCAGCACTGATCTAAGGCCCATCAAAGTCAAAGAGTTGGTTTTTTTTTTTGTTTTTTTGGTTTTTTTTTTCCACTGACTTAAGTGGTTTTTGGACCACCTCCTAACTCTGCTTTTATGATTATTCTAAAAAGGAAAGACGCGGAAGTGCCAAGCCAGTTACAACTTTGTAATGAAGAGGGTATGCGTGTGAGAGAAAGAGTTTACATGCGTGTGTATGTCACATGTGTAAGATATGCTTATTATATAGATCGAGCAGACACGATCCGTAGCCAGGATGTCTCTTTGGATGTAGATTTAGGTATGTCTCCTAAATATATCCTTGCAGATGAGTGCTGTGTATTTCCACCCTTACTCCTCTATTATTAGGCTGTTTCTTCCCAGAATTAGCTCAACAGATGTTCTCGTTCTGCGGTATGACACAGGACAGCATCTCCGTAGTCTGTAAGTACCCACCACTCTTCAGCTTTCTGCAGCTGACACGACAGCAGGGAGAAAGTGGGAGAGCAGGGGCTGTACTCGCCCAGGACCCCTGAGCAGAACCACCCGGACAAATCCCTTAACCTGGAGAGCTGGCCCTGAAACTGACGAGTTACTCAGTAAAGAGATAAAATAACCCAGCACTCCCATGTTGCCACCTGACAGCCCCCGCAGACACCTCGAGTGGTTGTGCGAGGTTCACTATAGAAAGCAAAATAAAACAACAACAACAAAATCAAGATCCACGGGGAGCTCGGGTTTGTGGTTTGAGTTCTTTAACCTGGAACTCTCAGAGAAATTCTGGCTCTGAACCACATGAAAGAGCACTGGGCTGGGACAGCCCCACGGGCAGAGAGCTCTCCCCACGCCTGTCCCCGTTTCCACCTCCCTCCACGGGTGATCGGCGCTGCGGGAGCAGGGGGGCAGGAAGGCTTAGGGGGAGGCTCCTGGCCGTGGACACGCACCTTGTAGCCCCCGCAGGTCAATCCCGCGTTTCTCTTGGCCAGGACGCACTTCATCCTCAGGAAAAAGGACCTCTCGATCTCGTACTCTGGGAGGGGGGGAAGGCAGAGCCGGGGTGAGGCGCCGGTTCCTCCGCGGCCGCGCAGGCCACGCGGGGCGGAGGGCTGGGTACTTTACCCTGCACAAAGTGTGAGTGGTAGGGCTGGTGGGCCGTGAGCACCGCCGTCATCTCGTCGTGGTCGGCAGGGTGGATGTACTCATAAATGCTATTGCCGGTCAGCTCTACCTGTGAGAGAGGAAGAGGAGAGAAAGGGGTTCATTGCCAGCACCGACCACTCTTCCCGCACGCACCTCCCCTGGCAGCAGGGGATGGAGGGAAACCTCACGACAGGCAGGCACGGGTGCTATTTCCCCCCCCCTCCCCCGCCGCGTACCTGCGACAATCCCAGGTGCACCGAGGCGGTCTCCGAGATGTACATGATCTTGCCATCCGGAGCCACGACAAATATAAAACCGTCCAACGTCTGCAGAAAAGGGTTGAGGGGTGGGAATTATAAATATATCAACAGATTGACCCACCCACGAAGACAGACAAACCCATGAAGTACCTGTCCCTCTGATTTGTTTTAGCAAATAAGCATCTCTTTTCAGGCTGTGATGATTCAAAACGTCGGAAGGAAATGGGCAAGTCCTGGCCAAGTATCCGTCTAAAACTCGTGGAGTCCTGAGATACAACCCACTTCTCAGAAAGGCCGAGCTCAAAAGTAATGCAGTATGCCTGGGAAACATCTAAGAACAGGTCCCAGCTACACGATAATTGGTACGTCAGTCCCAGAGATCCTGAATACTTCTATCCCATTTCAAATGCCACTGGGGGTTTAGCGCTTGGGTATTTGCTAAGGAGACTTTCAGAGGGCGAGGAGGATACAAAGTTGTTCACAGTGTAAATAAGGAAAGAGACAATTTATCAGGCACGCTTCAGCGGCTATAGACGGGGCACGGGGGTGCGCGAGGGCAGAAGAGGGCCCCAAAAGGCCACACAACCCTGCCAAAAATGCGTGGTGATGGTAACTTCTAATATTTCTTAGTATTTCAGATGGCAGCGAGTTTTCAGATGTGTCCTACCTGGTTTGTGCGTATGCTCATTTCTGTGCCTGCTGAGCCCTTCTGTCCAGGTCAGCCTCCCCCAGCCTGTCTCTAGAGCCTCTCCCTGTATCTGCACCAGCCTGTCAGCACATTGTCGGGACTTGCCACCTTGTTAATCATGTGGGGAAAAGTCATCATGCTTCTGTATCCTGGCACGCCTGGACACACTGGGAATCCCCCGCTACAGACCCTGTGTTGGATGATGCTGGGGCAAAGAACCCGGAGGAACCAAACCACCGGCCCACTAAAAGAAAGGCACGACATTCAGGTTGTCCTCCTCCCGTGTCATTCCCCTTTCCCCTCACCCTTCTATTCAACACCTGAACAGTTAAAAATTAGTCAAGGTGGCAATTAAAACTCAGAAGAGGGAATGATTTCTTTAACCATTAATACCGCATGGCTGTCGTTTCCAGACCAGTACCTGCAAAAGATGGGATCCCAGTTCCCGTCCAACATTATCCAGTGGGCTGGTTCGGCTGGAGTGGCCCCAGGCTTCTCCAAGTCCTGTTTATTTAAGACACACACACAAAAAGGCAAGGTAGGGAGTTTAAAAATTGCCTACAGCTTGCCAGCAAAAGAGGAACTTCCCTCCCCACATATTTTTACTTGTGTTCACTCTAAAACATGTGCACATGTAATCTTTGGAAAACTAGATATCATTCTGTTGTACAGAGGAGCCTCTTGTGGTTTTTTTGTGTTTTTGTTTTTGTTTTAAGACCTAACTGTCGTGGGAGAAAAATACCAAAATGTCTATTTTGAGTCAAAGTTGAAGTTCATTCCTGAGACCTTAGTGGAATAACTTGCCAGATAAAAGGGCTTTTAGTGCAGCCTTTGGCTGCTGGGAACCAGCTCCCTGCATTTCAGGGGAAGAGCTTTCCTCTTGGACCCGTCACCGATCCTGGACAACGCTGAGGACTATTTAAAATGAAAGAGAGGTGTGCGGGGGAAGACATTCGAGGCAAGGATGCTGTTAATGTGGCACGATGGTGTCTGGGAAGGGAAAGCTCTCGATGGCGGGCCGGGCAGCCATGGTGACAGGTCCTGAGGCACCCGGGGAGACCGCGGGGGGAGGAATCACTGCAGCAGGCAGAGCTCAGCAGCAACCTGTCCGGTAATTAGCCAGCAGGTTATGTACGGGGCGGTCTAAGGATAGGCTGAGACCTCCTGCTCGCCAGAGATCACTTTCCAGTTTGGTTTGTGACCTCCTGCCTCTTTCTCTCTTAGGGGCCACCATCCTCTCACCCGGAAGATTTGTAATTACGTATTTGGGGAGGCAGAGAGGCGACTCATTCAGCTCTCCCCAAGCCATGTGTTAAAACGCTTTTCTTTTTAGTTATCCCCACTCAAGCCCACGAAAAGCAAATTATCTGCCGCTGAGCAGAGCGCAGTTTCACTGCTGCCGTAAGGCACTTCGCCGTGGCCCATGCAAAGTCACTGTTCTCCTCTCTCCTGCTCCACGAAGCCGAGGCTCCGGGATTCGCCTTCCTGCCTCCATCCCTCTTCCCGCTGCTCTGGTCTCTCTGCAAGGAGGGATGATTTGCCTTCAAACAGCCGCCTCCATAAGTTAATCTTTCCGGACTCGTCTAATGTTTCAGACGCCGCTCATTTTCTCGTATGCAAAGTGAGGAGGAATAAAAGACAGCTGGAAATGACTCCACCGGAGTAAAACTACTTATGGGCGATGCGTTTTCACAATGCTACCGCTGAAATAGTTCAAACGATGCAGTTAAAACCTTTCACGCTTATGCCATGAATTAAGGTTCAGCCTGACAAACACAGACACTAAGCTAAAGTGAAAAAAAGAGGGAAAAACATACAAATCCTGATTGATGGCTGGGGTGGTGATAGCCCGGGGGAGGCGAGAGTCCAGCCGGCAGGGTCTCCCTCCTGCTGGGCGGGCTCGGGGAAGGCAAGACCCCGTTTTCCGGCTATTTCGAGGCAAACAGGCAAGGTGGCGAGAGCAGGCAGCCGCTGGCATCCCTCGCTATTGACTGGCTTCACCTCGGTGTTTGCCGATTTCAACAAAGCTAACTATTTCCCCGGCGCTGTCGGAGAGGGGCAGCCCTCCCCGCCGCCTGAGCCATGCGCCCCTCTCCTCTGTTTTTTCCCTCTCTTCTCCTCCCTTTCTTGTCCACCTCTTCACGCCAACTTGTCTCTTCACCACTCCTACACTCCTCTTCTTCCTCCTTAACTTCACAGCCCTACAAAGGCAGGGTGACCTCTCCCGCCAGGCTCCCATCCCGCAACACCAGCGTGTACCAGGGTGCCAGCCCAAAACAGGCTCCTTCCCAGTCATTCCTTCTTGCCAATTAACAGGGACTCAGCGGCATCTTTCCTGTGTTCCCGGGCTTCACTCCTCCCTGTATCCTCCAGCGAGGGCGCACTCGCGGGGGATGCACTGGGGGTTCCTCTGGCACCTCTACCCTCCCATTCCCAGGAGTGTCATAAATCAGCAAGGAACTGGCGTATCTTGCGCAGCTTTCAGGGAAGTAGAGAAAAACACGTTGCGTATTTGGGTCCACGTCGGCCTGTTCGAGCAGAAGTGGCCCAGAAGGCTCTTTGCCACGTTCCCCCACTTTGAGGGAGGTCTGAACGGCAGGTTTCTGTATTCGGGACTAAATCTGCCCTCCCCGCCTATGATTTAAGTTGCTTATTAATCGAAGTTTACGGCTGTAATTATTCTTCTTCTAAAAGGGAAAATAACCCTAGCCCGGCGGGTTAATGAACAGCTCCCGGGCAGCACAGGCTAACTCCCCCGCCCCTGGAAGGCGGTTCTTCACGGGACGGTGAACTCCTAGCTATGCTTCAGGTGGAAACCCGGCTATGTCTATTAATGGTTTATAATTAAACGTTTTCGTTTGTCTACCCGAACCGGCTTTTTGAAACCCTATCACATGAGATGATTCTTTACTTTCCGGATGTTTCAGAACTTTCAAGTCGGAGACTATTCCTATTCCTTGCCAAACCCAGCCTCCCCTAAACAGACGGGTTTTCTTGATGCCCTTTAAATACTGGTTTTAAAGACTGTACGAGAAAACCTCTCCATTAATATTCCCTTTTAGTTTTGTTCCCCATCTATTCGCTCCAATTTCCTTTTATCGAGAGGGCAAACTGTGATTTCTTGTACTTGACCTACCGCAGAAAATTCTGCAAATCCTGTGATTGTCTATTTAAAACAAAACAAGGAAATCAGCTCTCCCTTTTGCTTCAGGATTACGCTTGGAAACAAGATCTAAAGATTCTCTTGTAATTTGGAGAGCCAACAGCATAATAGGTTTGGAATAGAAACAAGCAGCTTTGTGAGGGGAAGGATAACTAAATCGGTTTTAGGCGAAGGATTTTCCCAGCTAAAGTGGCCGAAGACAAAGCAAAACATAATTTATTTTGGAAGATTTCCAAGATATTCCACATTAACCTTAGCAGATAAAATTTGCTTTCTTCCCTGTGTCCCCTCCCCCACCAGGGTCTGGTTTATCATATTTGCATAAGTAGCCTTAGAAGGGATGTGTCTATTATGGATCTAAGGAGCTGGGTGAGCTCACATTTCATTTGGAAACAGAGGCGAACTTTTACTGTTGCTTAATACTTGATGCATTGTAGAACCATTTCCATTTAAATACCGCCGACCCACGGATTACCTCGATGGACTGGTTGCATGGGTTTTGTAATTTCCAGAAAATGAGATTTCGATTTATAAAACAAGAAACCAATTAGTAACCAAATGAGGCGAAGTAGATCCACTAAAATTGACCTAATCCCACAGGCACCATTTAGGCCAGTTCTTGGCGAATGAATGATGAGCAACCGCCTAGCATAAGCTTAAGGCATCATCCAGCTGTGTTATTCAAGCAGCAAAAATAAATGGATCAAGCTTTTCTTTCGGAATGGATTTGATACTCTTGACAAAATATAGATTATAGGCTCCTACCTAACAATCTCATCCACTCGAGGATTTAATTATTTTTTTTTTTTTTTACTAAGAAGGTGAAGAATTTGTGCCGCAAGAAAGTGTCCACTGTCATGGAAGAAAGTAAGGGGGGGGGGGGGGGGGAAGAACAAAAAAAAACCAAAGAAACAACAAAAAACAACCCAAAACAACGAGTGAGGGGCGGTGGGGAATTTTTAGCCAGGCTCTCGGTTGGTTTGCGAAGAGCAGCCTGGTTCTATAACAGCGTGCGCCGAGACTGCCCGGATCCTGCTCGGAGCGACCGCTCTGACTCAGCCTTTCTCTAAGCATTTCCCAATAGAAAACCTCTCCTCTTTCCACATCAAAAAGCATCTCCATTGGTTTCACGGGATAGCTGCACCGGCGGGTCCATGTGAAATGCCTTCACCCCGGCAGCTTGCCCCCCAGCAGGGCTCCCTGCTCTCGGCGACGTTGACCCTCTTCGCCTGTCCTTCCGCCTCATCCTTTGATTGATGCGAGCCTTAGTGCCGGCAGCCAATGAAGGGGTTGGGTGGATATCGTTCCTACCCAGCGGCGATATTGTCGCAAGAAGCTCCTCTGTCCCACAGAAGGGGAAAGAAGAGATTCCTCAATCATTCCTAATTTGGTCTAAGGAAAGAGAGAGGAAGGCAGGCGCAGCGAAAAGATGCTCCAGGAGGCCAGGGCAGCTCCTTGGCCGCGGCTGATCTCCGCATTACTTGTCCTTCTGTGAGCATCTGCAGCGCAGAACCCACCTCGACCCCCTCCTTTGTCTGGCAATAGTAAAGGCGGGGTGTGAGGTTTTGGGGGGAGTGTGGGGTGGCCAGAAGATGCGAGCCCTTATCTACCATGTAATGATTTGCCGGCTTTCAAAAGCGGCTACTGCGATTTCCCCAACGGACTATCCGTCACGAAATCTCAGCGCAATCCGGATTCAGGGGAGCGAAAACAACGGCAGAGAGGGTGCTTAGAAGTCCACGTTTGAAAATCCCCTACTGCAGAGCCCCGCCTGAGCCCCAGAACGGCTTCTCTGGGGGACAGGCTTTGAGGGACCGAGGACCCTCTGGGGACTCTCCCGGGAACGTGCCCCGGCGCTCTGCCTGGCCGCACTGCCCACAGACGCCCACGGGCAGGGGTGGGCCGCGGAACAGGCCCACGGAAGCTGTGGACTCCGGCTAGCTGCTGGCTTGGACACAGAGCCCCGTGGGCAGAGAGTTTCCCCCTGTTTCTGTAGATGGGAAGCCGGAGAGGCGCAGGGGGGTCGCACGAAGGCAGCCCGCGCGGAGCGGAACCGGAGCAGCAGCCGAGACTTTTGCCTAAGCCCGGTCCAAGAAGCTCCAGGCGCTTTCTACAACCCCCTCTCAGTGCAGCCTGACGCCTCCCGGGTGTCGCGGCCCGGCGACGTCTCCGCTTGCTTTTGTTTCGCTGCGTTTGTTTTGCCCTTTTAACAGCCGCACTCTGCTTATTAAAGCTGGAGGAGAAGCAACCCGCCCGCCCGCCCGCCCCTCCGGGGATGCTGACCCCGTGGAGGACGAGGGGTGCAGGACCCCAGGCACCTTCGCCCGGGGCTCGCCCTTTTCCCGCGACACAGGGGTGGCCGGGCTCCGCACGCCGGCTTCGCGCAACCTGCTTGGCGAAGCTGCTCCTAAAGCTTTACGCCAGACCAGGGGCACTCCACCTCGGTGTGCAGCGCCCTTCCCAAACCTCCACCGCCCCTCACTGCTGCCTTGGATCCCTCTCTGAGGCTGCTCCAGGGAGAAGAGGGGCACTGCCAGTTGTTTGGGGAGAGGGAAGCAGGACAGCTCGGTCCCCATCCCCATCAAGCAGGTCATCTTTGCTCGCTGCCCTCTCGGGAAAATGAAAAATAACAGCACCGGGAGCTGGAGGGACGGAAGCTGGATGTCCCAGAAAAGGCAACTGGATGTCATATCGAAGAATTAGATTGATTCGATTAACCATTTAATTAAATGGCCCGCCGCTAGCGCTCCAATTCGCCATCGCCCAGCGCCCGACGGGGCTGATTTCTCAGTTAATTTAACAGGCAGTGGTTAAATGATAACTCAAAAGCTCGGCCAAATGAGGCTTCAGTGAAGAAGTGGGTCGCAGTCGGAGGGTTTAGAAGAAATGGAATAAGCTATGTTAAAAAAAATACTGCTCATTTCCAACTGCCTGCGGATGCCATTAGCAAGGTTTTGTAAAGATTTATTATATCGGTAAATCAAACGTGTTCATTTGAAGCAGAGATAAGTTAGCATCCCGCTTTCTTTAGAAAAATAATAATGAGAAAGAGGAAAACTCCTGTTGACTAAACAAACAATCCCATTGAGAAAACGCTAGTGGAAATAATGCCGAGACGGATTCACTCTATACAGAAATACCAGCATTTTGGCACACACAGGGTAAGGAAATCGCGCTCTGAAATGCAAACAAACGGACCCATGCCCAAATTGAAGAAGGGGGAGGAATCGGGGAAATTTTCGAGCTCCAACTACTTATTCGCTTCTAAGGAAAATGCATATTCAAATAGCCCTTATTCAGAAGAAATTGGGAAGGGAATGGATTTCACCAATGCATTTGCTAACACACGCTATTTATATGCAAGTTGAACGATATCCTCCAACATTAAAACGGCCGTTTGTTACTTAGAAGGGAGAGGATGTTTCTAAAGAAAATTCGGGTTTTTTTCCCCACTCACACCACTTCGTGTTCTTTCTAACACCTAAATATGGTTTGGGTTTTGCGTTGGTTTTTTTTTTTTTCAACGACCATGCGAGCAGTTAATTCTGCACTGCACGTTTTCAGTTCACATCAAAACTGGAATTAAACAGAGAGGCAGCGTGGAGAGTAAACTGCAGCTTAAATGAGAAAAACTTCTGTAAGAAAATAAACATTGAAACCCAATGCTCAATCATTTCCCTTAGCAGTAAGGAAAACAGCATTAAATCACCTATCCACGTGGGAAACGGATTTTTTTTTCTTTCTTTTTTTTTTTTTTTTTTTTCTCTCGCTACTGCTCTTTTCCCCCTTTAAAATAGAACAAGGTTAAGGGTTTCAATATTGAAATGTTAACCATCCTGATTCGGCGAAAGTTTATGTAAACGGAGCCTCTCCTTTTGTCTAGAAAATCAAACGCTTCTTCCTGCTGAAAGGATCCATCCCCAAAGGATGGAGGCTGCAAACCCTCCTTTTCCCTCCCTGTTCGCCTAAGGAGAATAACAGCCTTACAATATTCTTCACTAGAAAAGAAAAAAGAAAGCCCATCAAACACAAAATTTTTATTGAGACACTAGGGATGCTTTGGGTTTTGTGTTTGGTTGGGTTTTTTTTAATTTGTCTTCCATTCGCTTCGGCATCCTGGCGAGGGTCAGTGAAGAATTACACCGCTAGTTACAGCGACCAGATCTTTTTTTGAAAGAAAGCTCGTTAGTCTTTCGACACCCCGGAGATGATTTCAGATACTTTTTGAGGGTATGTTACTCGCCACTTAGAGTTTAATGTTCAATTGCAATTTTAGGATTTTTTAATGAACGTTAAGTCACGAATAAATTTATTAGGAAATTCTGCTTTAAAAAGAAAAAAAAAAAAACAAAAACAAAAAACTACAGAAAACTTCCTCCTTCCTTACTCTCCTCAGCAATTTAGCAGACCGTCAGCCTTTCCAAAAGTTGCCTGATCACCCAAAACTACTCTACGTTTTACACGGTTTCTCCTCCTGAGACACAAGAGTTGTAGCACTGAAATGATGCAAAGCTACCTCAGCCGCTGATCACTTCGCTCCCTTGACAGTTTGAATCCGCTGGAGAACTAGTAAAGTGAAATCAGGAGTACAGAGGGAACAACCTGAGCGTTTTAATAGCTCGTGAGAATTACACTGCCATTTCCAGAGAGAGCTCCCTGGAAAAACGCTACTCGATTTATCAAGTTTATACAGTGAAATAGTTTGTGTTTAGATTTCTGGGGATGAGACAGGAACCTCACCGTGATTCTTCTGCACTTGATTCTCCTGGCTTTTTATCCCCAGAAAACTGTCGTTTCCAGAAAGAACCCGAAATCTCCCCACCTTCTCTCTCTCTAGGAACCTTACAGATAAACAACTACGCCGACAACTGCAGCCCAACGCTGCCGCGTCTTCCCCGGTAGCCAGCCCCGCGTGTACGCGGCGGTGAGGAGCGCGCCTCTGCCTGTACGTGGTTATTTACAACCATCCCTCTGTAGTCACTCTCCAGGCAGATGGGAATTCGCTTTTGTACCGGGGAGAGGGGGAGTGAGTTACTCTGGAATTGCAGCTGGCTCCTAGAGACCACGCTTCGCTGTTCCGACTCCTCCACGATCTCTTTAACTATATAACACGGCACTTCGCCGGGCTCCCAAGCCTCCTGCTGCCTATCTCCAGCCCTTTGGCCAACTCATCGGCTCTGTCCTGACTTTGTATTGCTTTCCTCTCCAGGGAAAACCAAGCAAACATCTCCCCCTCCATTAGATTCATCCGACGTCCCACTCCTGCCTTCTACTTTCATTAAGGCTTTTCTTTTCGGTGCCACTACCTATCGTCCCTTCCCAGCAAAGCAATGACTTATTATCCTGGCTGGGGGGCACAGGGAGACCAGGACACCCCCCCCACCTCCCTCCACCGTCTCTCTTCCTCGCCTTCTTCCCCTCTTCCCTGCAGCCGAAAGAGAGTGCAAAAGCACTGCCGCACCGGGAGCCCGAGAGGCCGCTCCTGCTCATTCCTGGCGCCCTCACCGTCCCCTGAGGTCCCGGGGAAAACAGTCGTCCTGATGCCCTGCATGGGCATAAATCGGCGAGCGCCATAAAACCCGCGGGGACGCGGCACGCTCTCCGCCTCCTCAGAAGTACGCGGAAGGGCTAAGGAGCCCGCGCAGGGCCGCTCAAGAACCCGCCCGGCCCCGCGCCACTCCGCGTTCCAGCTCTCGGACCTTTGTGTCCCACCCCCTGCGTAGGGATGCGCGGCTCCGAGGGGAAAAGGGGGAAAGTGGCTGCGGTCCCGCGTGGATCTGCTTCCTGCCCGCCCGGTGCAGGGCCTGCCGCGGCGTGGCGACCCCTTCCGTGCCTGCTCGCTGCCTTTCTTTTGAATTTGCCTTTTTGAGTTTGCCTTTGACGAGGCTGCGAGGGCTCCGCCGTCCCCTCTGTCTCCGTTCTCAACTTAACATCTGCTGCGGCCAGGAGCGGCATGGGCCCCGGCGCACTTGGCTACAGGGTTCCCCAGGGCATTCAAACATCCTGCGCTGCCACCGAGGGACGGGGAGCAGCTATTCTGCTCTTCCCCTGATTACTCACAGCCTACAAGCAACACCATATGCTTCTTCTGATCAAACAACCCGCTACATAGGCACCAGTAATTGACGAGACCTGCTCGAAATCACGCAGAAAGGTAGCCTACTGAGACCGCCGGAGCTGAAAAATCACTGCTAATAATCCTTTTAGGAACATCACGGGCATCAGAGCTTGCAGTAGCTTTATTTTTATAAAGTATGTACTGACAGTATAAAGGACAACTCGGTCTCCTTTGAAGCCGAGGGCTGTCCCGCATAATGATCCTCACGTGGCAGCAGATCACATCGGAAAGTAGCTTGATAAAGGTTTTAGTTATCATTATTTTTAAAAGGTTTCATTATCCCCTTCTTTGGTTCTAAGTCACTAGTTTGAATAAACTATTGCAAGATGCACTCGGTTGGAAATTACTGCTGTGGACTTAAGGTGTAAACGTTCATACCTAACGGCGTATGGAGTGGGAACCTCCGCCAGCCCGAATCATTGCCCCATCGTATATTTACTTTTTGAAAGTAGAATTAGGACCCGTAGCTCAAAGACTTATTCAGATAAAAACTACTACCAAAAAACAACAAACATACGCCACCGTCATCCCCCCACCCTGCACACAAAAACCAAACCAAAACCAGGCCGTATACCCAGTCCTGATTAATAAAACTTAGTAGACGAACAGACCGACTGACTCGAGTTACAACTACGGAAAACAGAAGGGCATGAGTATATTACGTTGTCTCTTACGTATACACACTTCACAACAAAAGATGCAACACATTTTGTTATTAGGTCGGGAGAAAAAACTCTCAATTTTTCTTTCACGTAGACTCCGTTGAGTTATCTAAATAAAAGATTGGTGAATTACTTTTGATTCATGCCTCTCCCCACTTCCCCATCTTACAAAAACATTAGAGCGAGAGCACAGAAGAACTTTATTCCGACTCTCTCAACTTTCTGTGCTGTTAGTTTTCTTTATCAGCCGATATAGAAGATCCAAGACAGTCGCTTTAGAATCCTAATTCTACTTAGAAGCAAGACATAGTTTAGGACGGCAAAATCTGCTTTTGCTAGACAAGCGGGACAACTCCGCGGCCGTGAAAGCCAAGGGAAATTTGCTGCTGCTAGACTGTCGATGAGAATTCTGCCCAGGCTCAGGAGCTGGGTTGGCAGCTTGTGCGTGTGTGTGTTGGGGGGTGTGTGGAATATATCCAAACCCAAAACGCGTTAGCCGACCTCGGAAATTTTTGACGCACTCAGACTGCCCTCTGATCCTCAGAGCGAGACACATCACATTCACGACGCGAATCGGTGTGCCTGGCTTATTTGTTTAGGCTTTGTGTGTGTGTGTGTGAGCACGGCTGTACCTGTAAACCGCACCTTTGCTCCACAATTGAACTAAGGCTTTACGACTTTGCATAGACTTATGTAAATATTTACCCATATATTAACTCCCCCCACACACAGCATGGCTATAAATAGGGGGGAATCGTCCCCTCTTCCGCCATGCACGTGCTCTGAGGGGGACGCACGTCTTACAGGGGGACTGGGGGAAAAGAAACACCATGTTTGCTTTAGCACAACAGGCAGCAGAGCTCAGGGCCTTCCTGTGTTGACCAAAGCACCCTCAGTCCTGAACCAAACAAACCTGTCACAAGAACTGAAGGGAAAGTATTTACGCCAGAGAAAAATGACAGCGGAGAGCACCCTGCCTCCAAGCACAACATCCCATGCCATTTACTTTTTTGTTTGTTTGTTTTAAATAAAAGTGACAAGAGACACCTGGATCGGAATGGAAACAGAAACAGATAGATATTCTCACCTACCTTCTGGAAAAACCACCCTCATTTTTAAGTAGCTGGTGGTGAGCCTGATTATGGATGCTTTGTCCAGCTGAGAGGTGATAGCGGAGGGCAGGGGTAGTAACTTAGCCAGTTCATAAAATTCACTGTTTTCTTTCTCCCGTCTAGTCCGGGCAGCATTTTTGGATTTCTCCTTCATCGTGTTTTTTTCCCCCCTTCCTTCCTACAATTTAAGCTCCAGAGATTCATCCAAAGGTGGAAGGGAAACTCAGCTGCAATTCATCTCTCCTGAGCATCAGGTTCTGAGCGCGGCCATTGCTCTGGGAAACCGTTTGGTTGCGTAAAATGCAAACAAATATTGAAGACCAGAGAGGTGTTCTTAAAACGCAAAAATAGAATATTCTCTGGCAGGCAGAGTCAATCGGATAAGAAAGGCATTTATCCAAAGCAGTTCAGAGACTCCAAGCGACTGCAGGGAAAAAAAAAATAACAGCTAGCAGCTTGCGGCACCAGGCAGCAACCAAACGAGGTTTTTCTGGCCCTTTTTCTTACTCATGGCGGGCAGCATAGCTCCTCGGAAGAGGCTCATCATAATCCTGTTTCTTCCCGTGATCCGCTATCAATCCGAGGCCCGAAACGGCGGACCGAGGGCAGCCTCCCGGGGGCTTCTGTGAAGACAACAGCACTCCTGGGATGAGAGAGCCGGCGCGCAACGCCGCAGCAGGACCGCGAGAAGTAATCAAGAACGGGCCTCCGGCGGGTGTAGTATTTTCTCCCACCAGAGGGGAAAGAAAAGAAGAAGAAGAAAAAAAAGAGGATATTTTCGTGCCACCCAGCGCGCCCGCTGAGGAGCCTGCCCCGTGCTCCCCTCCCACAGCCTTCTCACTCT
Source organism: Amazona ochrocephala (assembly GCA_039720435.1). Classification (NCBI taxonomy): domain Eukaryota; kingdom Metazoa; phylum Chordata; class Aves; order Psittaciformes; family Psittacidae; genus Amazona; species Amazona ochrocephala. The sequence goes on from CM077878.1 coordinate 59,428,751, forward strand.
CCGGCCCAGGTGCGCACTTCGTGGCCAGAAGTCACGGCAGAAAACAGCCCCCGGCTCACAGTTACCGGCCGGTTTCGGCGCTGGCGGGGCCGCGCCAGCCCCTCTGCTCTGCTCCGGGCTGGCACAACTGCCTCGGCCGGACCTCCCCTGCTGCCATCCCCAAGTATTTTTTCCTTCTTTTTTGTTTTCTCTTTTTTGTTGGTTTTAATTTTCGCCTCATCTCGGTTGTCCTTCTCATGTCCCGGGTTGGGGGGGGGGGGAGGAGAGTGTCTTACCCCAGCCAGGGGACACACGCTCTGCCGAGCCCCGTCCCGCGCCGGAATCCACCCAAACATCACATTTTCCCAACCAGATCATGATTACTTTTTTTCTTCTTTTTCCACCGGGGAATAGCGACCCCCAGCCCAGACCCGCGCGTCTCTGCGGCTCCTTGCCGAAGCTGACGGCTTGTGGTGGGTTGGCTGTGATCTTCTTTGTACCTACCTTGAGTCCCTGAGCCCGGCAGCCTGCAGAGAGCTCTCCCGGGGTGAGGAGCCCAACTCTTTAATTGGCTCATTAATGGAACGGGGAAAAAAGTTTGCGCCTGTCACTGCTCCTCACACCGATGGGCAGACAGACATTGCTGCCTCCCCAGCCCCTTTATCGGCTCCCAGGCTCTCCCTCTCACATAACGGGGGGGTGGGGTGGGGGGTGGATAGGGTGGAGTGGGGTGGGGGGGCGAGGTTGGTATTAATGAAGAATCCCTAATTTGCGGCCGAGAAATGCCTAATAACTTCTTGATGGCTAAAAGCCTTTTAGCACAACTTCAATTCTCTCCCAGCCCCCCTCTCACCCCCCCGGGCCGGGCCCACTCACGGACCCACCTCGCCTCCCATTGGCTGCCACCACCCCGCGCCCGGCCTCCTACTGGTGGAGGAGGCTGTGACGTCACCGAGCCCCGGGCACACCCCCTCCCCTCTCTCTCTCCCCGCGGCCGCCCTCTGACCTGGCGGCGCCGCGGGAAGGGGAAGAGGGGAGGGAATGGGCTCAGCGCGGGGACGCGCACGGAGGGACCCCCTCCCCCCCCGGCTGTATTGGGGTTTAGGGTTTTAGGGTGTTAGGTTGGGGGCGGGGGGTTGGCTATGGTGATCCAGGAGCCGCTCCGTTCCCCCCTCTGGGCGCCGGAGAGGAGCGGCCAAGGTTCGTCGAGACTGTGGGTTGTGAGGATGGGCAATTCCCCACCCCAAAATCGTGTTTGGGAGAAGTAAGGTGTAGCCAGATTCCCTGTGTGTGTGAATGTCTCCCCCACCACCACCTTTTAACGGGGTACGGTTCATTCTATGGCACAAAGTGAACAGAGTGGCGGGGGAGCAGGAGGAGGATGGAGAAAGGTTTAAAGAAGTCTTGATAAACACTGGAAAAGCAAAAACATTAACAAATTATCCTGCAAACAGACCAAAGAAAGAGCTAAAAAAAACACTCAACCCAATCCTACCTCAGGAGATACAGGCATTTTAAGACTGTCCGCAAAGTGGATGTGGAGCGAGGGGGTTTCTTTCTTTCCCAGGGAGCACGACTGTTCCTCATCCAGCTGGTCCCCTCGAAAAGAAAAATCCCCAAACCCACAAAAAAAACCCAAAACAACAGACCCGGCTCCTAAAACTGCTGGGTTTAACGAGAGTAGATAGAGCAGAAAGTGAGCGCCTGGGGCGGGGAGAGGAGGAGAAGGGTTGAGAGACTTCCCTAAAACCATAAGGGCGCTCCAAAGTCTGAACTAATTGCCAAACCAGCCGATGTGAGATTTCGGCTAAAACAGTTTAAAATGAGATTGCATTGGCAAGGCAACCGTCGGAATATTTCGAGGAAGAAGAAACGGTCTCGGCTTTCGAAAGATCAAAAATGTCAACAAAAACACCAGCTTTTGAAGCAGCTCCCCATCCTTCTCGCCCCGCGGAGGGGCTTGCAGCTCCAGGCTTTAAGTGCTGACTGCCTGTTCGCTGCTTATCACCTTAAATCTCCCTTCGGTTAAAAGCTTTCCCTGTGTTCATTTGGGTAAATAAAGTGAGGACGGGAGAAGAGGCATTCAACAACTCCTCTGGGTGTCCGGGCGTCTGTCTACAAGCAGAGGAGAAATTCATCCACGTAGTCTCAAATGTTCTTTTGATTGTCTTGTTTACCGAAGAGACCCGTTGTTACACTAACACGTACGCAAGTCATTTAGTGAAGGTATGGATTTAAAAGAAAAAGAAAGAAAATAAAGGAAAATAAAACCCTTCCCACCCCAGTCATGTTGCAAGGGTGTTATGGGGAAAGTGATACTCAATATTCCAAAATCTTTTTTGGGCATTGCTCCAGTCAGGTGTAAAACGGGTTTTGGGGGAGAAGAAAAAACTCCATCTTTCTTCTGGTTTTCATTTGAGGTAATTCTCTCGCTAAAAGGCATTGACGTCTCTTGGAGGGTATTTAGACATATGGGCAACAACTGGACTAACACTGTCAGGTAGCTCACGAGTTATTTGTCAACATGAGCCGCAGAGAATGTCTTTTATAACACCCTTGGTTTGGGAAAAAATAAACAAACCAGTAGGATGCACTTCTGCTAATTTATACCAGAGACCACGAGCATCCACCTTACCCGGCCCATGCGTCCCCAGAGAGGAGAGCAGCTCATCGAGGAGCCGCTTTCCTTGTGTCCCGGGACCCAGTTTCTTCCCCACAGCGCAGCCCTGTGGGTGCCAGCGGCCGCCCCGCTTTCCCCCGTAGCCGGAGCCCGGTGGCTGGGATTCCTGTGTGGATTTTTAATGTACAGTTGCTAGGGTAGGTACAGTACACGATGTGTGCGAAAGGCAAACGTTCAACTTTAGAGGTTATACTGCTGTGTTGGAGTGCTAAAGGCGCGGGACAGCTTTGGGGACGCTTCCCAGCAGACTGCGAGAGGCAGATCCCGAAGGACGAGGGAATTTGGCCATTTCAAAGGCTTCAGACTTGGTTTCTTTCGTCAAAACACGCGACATCTGACAGCGAAGATGAGAGCTAGCACTAGCCTATTCTAGGTACGTAGAGGAAGGCAGCCCACAGCAGCCAAATTGCTGGCCTTCGTAGCGTCCAAGAGGCCCATGTCACCCGCGGCCGGCTCGGCGGCGAGCCCAGTGGAGCCCGTCGGTCCCAGAGGGGAGGACAGGATGCCGCTTTATAAATAAAGTGGATGCATCACCGTGCATCGGGTGACCGTACCGTGGTTACTCCGAGGAGTAACCCCGCCGCCGGAGCGGACACCTGCGGGCTGAGGGTCCAGCCCCGGGAGACGCGGGGGCAGTACCGCGGATCCCCGCCCGTGTGTGTCCCTGTCGTCGTCATCCCGCGAATCAGGGACAGGAGCTGCCGGGTGGGGGGCAACGGTGCCCTGCCGGTGCCCTGCTGCTGGCAAGGGGAGCCGGGACCACGGGGGAGTGTGTGTGGGGGGGGGGAGAGAGACCTTCTGGCCGCCTGAAGCGCAGGGATCGCTGCGCTCAGTGCAGATGCATTAATTCCCGAGCAAGAATACTCTGGAAAACAGATAATATTAGAAAATTGAGTAGGTACCACAGCGCAATGTGACTTAAACAGACACATACTAAACCGGGATATCTCAGGAAAGGCTGCGTGACAACAAAGCGTTTCAGGTTTCCAACGAGATGTATAGAAAACTTGGTGTATCTAGGTGCAATAAGCAGAGTATATTGCGGCTTGCGTGAATGTGTGTGTGCGGGGAGGGGGAGAGGGAAGGGAACTGTACAAACCAAAGCAGAGGAAAAAAAAAATACAAAATACCCCCCTACTGAGTCATTTCCCTATAGGACAGGTCTGATCCAGCTTCTTCTCCAGCACATTCTGGCGTACTCTGATATATTTATGAATTTGGGTGCGTCTACTAATGCCCGCTCCCACCCCTCAAAAAAAAAAAAAAAAAAAAAAAAAAAAGTGACAATTTCTTACGTAGAGAGAAAAATCTTGTTAAGCATAACCCATCGCTCATACACCGCTTTCTTCATAGTGTTTGCAAAAAGTGAGTACCATCCAACTAACCGCGCGGGTCGCTCTCACGATTGCTTACAACAAGCCTCCATCGGCCTGATGTGCGCAACAGCCAGACATTGACATGCCAATCCTCACCCCTCTCGCTCCGTACCGGCGAGAAGGCGCCGGGGCCTCTGCCGGACCCGCACTACTTGGCGGGGGGAAGTCCTGGTGATTGCGACGCTGTTACCGGCCGTGCCCGGCCGCGGGGTGCTGCATTCACCCGTGCCCAAGAGACCGGTAACCTCAGAGCCAGGCGCCACTCGGGTACCTTGGTGAATCGGCGTGCCGGGGAATTTCCACCCGTGCCCTCATCAAGGCTTTATTGACACAAACACACAAGGCAAATGCCCTTAGAGACCAATCAGAAGCAATTAATAGGTTTTAACTGATGTAAATCTTAACCCCCAAGATTAGAGCCGTGCTCTAGCTGCTTTGCTCCTACTCTTTTGCTAATATCATTAGGACGTTCAGGGGAGCAGGGCACCGAGAAAGCCGGTTCTCTGACAAAACGCAGGAAACACTTTGCAGACCCTCGCTTGGATAGCAGCCCCCTGACAGAGGCTGATCAGAATGCATCTCTTACAAATAATTACAGCAACACTGCAAAATTATAGCACTTCACTACTAGCACGATTCTAAGCTATTTTCGATGACTCAAACAGTTTCTGGCGACATATCCATGTTTTTTTAAGCAATGCTTGGGGGGGGGGTTCACCTCTCTTGACCACACACTCCTTTCAGTTTTATTGTTTTTTGGCATGAATATAACGAGATGATTTATATTCACTTTTTTCCAGTGGAGTCAAAGGTCAGTACCTTTTAGCCCTTATCTTATTGAATACACTCTCGCTAATGATCGGAAGTCAAGCTATCTTACTCTTACGCGGAGCAGCGAATGAAAACATGAACTATAAAGAAACTTTTTTAAAAACTCTGCTTTGTGATCAGTAACAATTACCCCCAGACACATCCTTTTTGCTTTCCGCATTTCTAAAGGAGCCTGATATGCTGAACGTCCGAAATGAGCTGAAACGACCTTGGTAAAGGATACGGGACTGGAAACGGACTTTGAAGAAATTACAGACTTTAAGAAGTGTTTCCTGCCCTCCCCGTGTTCTCACAGACACCTCGCTTAGCTGCTGTACTCCTTCCTGCAGCACCAACGTTCATTCTTTCCCCCCTGCCGACCCCGGGCGGTGTCGGTGCTTCTCTCTTTCCGCCCCTCACATACGCGAGCTCCCCCTTATCCCACAGCCTGCCCGGCGTGGGGAGGCGCCTCCGAGATCGAGACCGCCGAGGCGCCCTCCCCACCCCGCGCGGAGCCACCCTCAGGAGGCCGCGCTCCCCCGACTTCGGCCGTGAGTGGCCCCTCTGCCCTTCAGGTAGCCGCGGCGCTGCTTCTCTCCCTCCCCCTTGGCGCATAGGCGGGGGCCGCTAACACCCCGCCGAGTCCCCGGCGCCCTTCTGGGGGAGGCTTCTTAGCGGCCGAAGGCTTTGCTCGGCTGCGGTGTTTCCGCCGGGCTCTCTGGTGACTCGGCAGCGGCCCGCAGGGAGCAGCGCAGCCCCACGCCGCCTCCCGGCCTGGCCCTCCCCGCGACGCATCCGACACCAACGGCCGCGGGACCCACAGCGCTACACGCGCCGCGACGGCCTCCGACAAGAGCGCGCCTGTGCGTGCCAGCGCGCCCCGCCCCGTCTCCGCAGCGCCCCGCACAGCCGGACGCGGGCGGACACACACCGCGCTGCGCTGGCTCGGCGCCGTCCTGCTGTCACAATTAACACCATCTCACCTGCAGCGCGGCCCGGGGGGCCTAATGAGGGCACGACGCGAGCCACCAGTGCTAACCCCTCCCCTTCTCCTTATTACCCCGCCCCCCTAATTTTGTACATTCATCTGCAGGGGGTCGGGCCTGCCTTCCCCAACGGGAGGGGATTTGAGGAGGAAACGTCCTTTTTATGTTACTTTACTCACTTATAGGCTTGCCAGTTTGGATTTCTTCTTCCCTTGTTGGGGTGTTGACCTGATATAGGGCCTAGGGGGAAACCTCCTCAGGTACAGCGTGAGAGCCACACTTAGGTATGCTAGTGGAGCTGAAGCTTCGTCAGGCTTCCTCCAACCCCTATCGCTGAAATCTCCTTTCCCAAGGCCTGGCTTTCATTAGCGAAGAAGTTATTTCATTAGTCAGAGGAAAATCTGTCATCAGAAGCCTGTTTAAATTTCAGCACCCCAAAGAATAATGCTTAAAATAGTGGGATCCATTCCACAGTCTGTTCTTAGCTATCAACCTGATAATTAACAGGTCACAAATAGGCTTGTATCACTGCTTTGTTTCAGTGGAGGAAAGCAGCTTAGCCCCCCTCGAGGACACACTTTGCTTCAAAATAACACATGCAGTTTGAGATGAAATCGATAGCAAGAGGAACCCCCCCCCTCTGCTGCTCTGAAACTCTGCCTTCTGCCTCCCATCACCTCAGAGAATAGGCTTAATCAGACCAGAAAGGAGGGATGCAGGGCATGAGGTTGCCTGGTGGCTTCGGAACTGGTGCCCATTGCACTTGGTGTGTATCACAATCATCATGAAGCTTACAGTTTTGTAAGGCAAGATGGGAAGTGTACCCTGCATGGGTTTTAGTAGGAGCTTGAGTTGTTTTAGTCTCATACCTTTTTGTGGCTACAAGTTTAATTATGTTCAGGAGTACTGCATGCTAAGCTGGGAGTCTGACCCTTTGTCACTTAACAGTTTCTGAATTACTTGGTCGCTCTGCAAACGCGTCTCTACTCTCCTCTGTGTTCCCCATGAGGTGAATAGATTCCTTATTGCAACTGCAGTATGAACTGAGTTTGTAGCCGTTTTCTTTGGAAATAATGTGGAGAAGGTGATGTCTCTGAGGAAACCACTGTGGGATGAATTGCTTAAGTTGGAAGGGGGCACAGGGAAACAACGCCAGATTTGTAAACTGGAATCTGGTTTTAACCTACTTCAAAGTGTGCTGAGTCTGCTGTGCAGGGATAGGGGTGTGTTTCCAAGGCTTGGTATATGCATGTAATTAATACTTTTTTTGTAATGTAAGTTTTGCCTCATTGTTGAAATGTTTTGTCTGAACCCTGAATTCTGACTCTCATTCACTGATGGTGGGACTCTGTTTAGACAATGCGATGGCTGGATGTAACCAGCTGAAACTAGAGCCTGTTTAAGGGACAGCTTTCCCACATTGCCTCTCCTGAGGAGTGTCCACTACTTGCACCCAGACGGAAGAATCTCCAGGGCTTGCTCACTCTGTGTAGTTCCTATCAGATTTAGCTGGTAGATGAACAAGGAGTTGTTATTTGTCTGGTCTGGCAGTAGCTTGGTGATGCTAATGCCACATTTTTTAAATGTGACAAATCCTAAGGATATTCTGGAGTCCGGTTTAAATTTTGGCTTCAGCACAAAATGCTCCTGGTGCATGGCTTCACCCAATCACTTGTCAGAGCAGCCATACTGGCAAGATAGGAGAAGACTCTGGGTGTCGGGTCCTTAAGCGCACTAATAAGCCTCAGTTGCCCTGGCTGGCCTCATCTGGCAGCAATGCTCACATCTTCCCTCACAGCTTGCCTGTAGGGTTCCTGGCTCTGGCAGCACTGCTATGATGCCTGTACCTCACTAGGGACCTTGTTGATCTGGATCCTGACCCGTGCACGGACTGACTTCCCAGCTTGAACTTGCATCTGCCTTGCCACTATGGACTTTTCTGATGACCTGTGCTCTGGCCTGAGCCTGACTGTTATTCCTGTACCATTCCAGCTCTCCTTGTTCAGGTAGTGTGGGGTGGGCCCTGGCTAGTGAGGCTCTTGCCCTAATGGCCTGGCTGTCGTGCTTGGCTTGTGGCTCCCTGTCCTTTTCCCACAGCTCAGCCCTCATTGTTTACTAAAGCTGGGCTGCTTCTATTCATTGGAGGGCTCCAGTGACAGTTCTGTTTTCCCTCCAGGGCAAAGGAGTCAGTCTGTAGCCTGCTTGTCCATACTCTTTTGATTTTCCAAGGGTAGTGCCTGTTCCAGAAGACGTTGCTCTCTGGGGAGCTTCCTGAGAGTTACCACAGGCCTTTTGGTAGGTGCAAAAGTCTACCTGTGGTTATGGGACCTTAGAAAACACAGGGCTGGAGGGAGAAGGTTGTTGCATGGCACCAAGCCTCCTCTGTTTTCCTGGCAGGAACAAAACTTTTGAGTTGGAGAGATGTAAATAAGGGTCAGAAGTTTGGTGGAAACACCTAAGCTTGGGTGTAGCTCAACTGCTAAAGGGAGGGAGAGGAATGGATTAGAAAGACTCAGACTCCCTGCATCCAAAACTTGCTTGCTGCTTCTCCATATAGGAGGGTTACGCAGGAAGCTGACTGCCTTGGAGGGCTGGGGTACTCTACAGGGGCGCAAGAATCTATCTGCCCAGCTCATTTTACAAGGCTGGGACCATTCAATATAAGCTCTTGGAGGCAAAGGCTGTATTTATCTCCATACAATGTTGATCACAGTAGGATCCTATTTCTGTTTAGGGCTTCCAGATGCAATTCTAGTCAATGTCTATTATAAATAATAATATTAATAATAAGTATTAAAATGCCAAGCTGCAAATCACTGACATAGCTTTCTAATATTGCTGGTTACTTTCCAGTATTGTCCTCCTGTCTTACTGCAGCACATTGTACACAAAAGAATTGAAACCCAATAATCAGCATGTCAAGAGTTTGAAGGCATGATTGCATTTTTTCCTCTGAAATCCATCTACTGAAGCTGACATCACAACAAGTAAGTCCATTGGCCTAATGAACCCAGTGGCCAGCATGCACACACTGTTCTGTGTACCAGGATGTTAGGAATTAGGCTGGTAAAGGGGCTGCTGTTGCATAGAATAACTGGTGTGAAACAGTAAAAGCTAAGCATTACGGGAAATAAACGTGGCAAAAATGTAAATAGTAGACATCATATGATGTTTATTTTCACTTACTGGAAGACAGCTGAAAGGAAGACTTTAGCTATAATTTGTTTTTTCTGCTTTACTGCATCTATAAAAAGGCTACAATGATTTTGTTCTTCTGACTGCAGTAATGTAGCTTTACATTTGAACAGAAATATGGCTTTAAATTTAGATTTTAATTTCATGTCTGACTGCAGACATAGTAGAAACTTTACCCTAAAATACCATTTCTTCTATAGCCAGCTCCTTTTGTGCTACTGAAACAAATAATAATGAGAAAGTATTCCAGCAGGAGGAGCTGGTTTAGAAGCAAATGGATTCCATGGCAACTCCTGACTCTACATGACACCTAATAACTAGCATTTATGCTGGAAATTGTCTGTGTTATCTTGTACCCCAGATCTGATCTTCTTATAGGGTTTTCCCCTCATTTTGAAGCAAAACCCCATAGGGGTGGTAGTGTCTTTGTTTGTTTGTTTGTTTTGGTTATTTTTAATATAGATCCAAGAATTAGCACAAAGTGGAATAAGTTTGTCTCCCTCAAATGTGTGCTTAGGTCAAATGAATGTAATTACATTTTTTGTTAGTTATTTCAGAAATAAAATATTTGCTGAGAAATGTATTGATCTGTCAGTGGAAGAGTTGAATAAGATCAGGACACTGGAACTGCATATTTTTTAGCATCATGAGATATCCATATTCAACAGTTTGAAACATAATGCAAGGGGATCCGACTGAATCAGACCAGTATTTTGGTTCTCACAGTGCTGAATGCACCAGGCGAATCTCGTCATGGGCAGCTGGAGAATAACCCAGTCCTATGAGGGTCTGCAGTCAGTCAACCAGTTTGACTGATTTATGATCTCAGGAATGTGGGTTTATATCCTTCTGTGCCATGATCCAATCTCATGCACGTGTGGGGCCTGACAACTTGTTGTTTGAGTGTGGAATATAGGAACTTGCTATTTTATACCTAAATTGAAAGGAATCTGTTCTCAAACTGTCAGGTGGTAAGCAACCTTTGCCTAGGACAGTTTCAGTAACACTTCATGACTAAGAGAACATTAGCTGAAATTAACCCTGGAGATGAAGTTTTCTATAGACATTTTGTGGCCTGACGGGTTTCTCAGTCAGCTGTTGTTTAACTGATTGCTTGAGGACCTCAGATGGTAGAAGAGCATGGCCTAGGGGTGGAAAAAAGTATGTATCTCCTGTGGTCAAATGAAGGCTGATTCAGATTTGTGCTGCTTATCCCTCTTCAATATGAGTGAAGGAATGAAGAAAGTGTGGCTGAAACACGCTCCACCCCTGGTTTTGTGATTGCTTGTCTATGGACAATCACAGATTCTATTCTGTGCAATCACAGGTGGTATTCTAATGTACAATGAAGGGCGGCCAACAGGAGAAAGATGGAAGGCTCTGCAGTAGTCTAATCTTATTGCTAGGTGTTACTGGTGGCATATGTATTTACATATTGATACCTCCTGAAGATGCCTAATACCATCTAACTTTTTGCCCAGGGGAAGGAGGGTTTTTTCCTTTTTCTGTCCATATGGACAAGATAGACTTTATTTATTACCTATTGTTCAAAACATGGAGAAGTCTGCAGCAAATACACTAAATGGATGGGTAGAAAAGGGAGAGCCTGATCTGCCACAAACAGATCTGTGAGTAGTACTTGGGATCAAAACCAAACTGCTCTAAGGGTTATAGCAGATCACATAACAAAGGTGATGGGGGAGGAGTGAGGGGAAAGGTGAGGCCACAATCAGGCTTTGGAACACAGTTCAAAGATAAAGGTGTAGAAATATAAAAGGCAATGGAAAATACAGAAGGCTCAGAGAAAAGTGCTCTGGGTAGCAGCAGCAGTAGTAAGAAAATAATTTTTTAACTTGTTTAGGCGTATGTTTGTCTGCAAGACAAAAGAAGGTACAGCACGGAAAAGAGAAAGAAGGGTAAAATAAAATAGAAACAATACTAGACAGATTGGGAAATTGAAATGGAGATGAAGGCTGAAATGGAAGACTAGGAGTAATTATGGGGAAAGAAGAAGAATTGTGAAAAAACAAATTCAAACAGGAGTTTACTTGATTTATTCCTGTATCTTACTTTATTTCTATTTCTTATAGCCTGAAGTTTTGTGGTTTGGAGCAAAGATGGCAGAACAATGTTGCATTGCTGTTCTGAGCTGGACAGGGAAAGGATAAGTGGCAGATAAAAAAATGAAATAATGAATGTGGACAAAGTGTGTTTTTCTTCTTTTTTTAAATTATAATCTCTTTTTAATTGCAGGAAAATAAAGGGGTTTAAGTAAAGAAATGGAGCAGTGAAAGCTATTTTTAAAGCAGATTATCTTCAGCTATGCATAAACCAAACACATAGGGATCTAATTCCTGTCAGTAATTTCTTTGCTCTCCCAAGAGATCGAAGCAACATTTCTCTTCTGAATTTTAGTTTTGATGGGTTCCTGCCTTCCTTCAGTAGTGGTAGCAACAGTAACTGCTAACTTCAATGGTTTGTTATGTTCATGTTAATAACATGAATGTGTTACTAATTACTAATAACTGGTAATATGTTCATGTTACTATAATATTTATGTAGATGATTATACATATATATGTGAATCTGCTTATTCTTTTTTCCCTGAGAAATTTTGACATAACTGACTATATTAATGTCACATTATACTTCCAAATGTAAGGCTATGGACCTTTTTTCATTTAAGGTTTTAATCTGAAATACTTATTTTTAACATTGATTTGGTATGATGTAACATGAGGGCTACAAGCGAAGGTGTGTAAAATGGAAGAAGATCATACATAGTTTATAAAATGTAGGGGTGTGGCTAAGAAAGGATTTTTAAATACCAAGACTCTCACCTCTGAATGCACCCAGAGTGGAATTCAAGGTGCTGAAATTTCCCTACCTGGTGAATATGGAAAATTTGGTATCTCAAATGAGACTGAACTGCATTTGGAGAGGGAACCCTGGAACAATGGCGGGACACAGAAATGTAACTTATGTGTGATACCTTACCTAAGACTACAGGAGAGGTGTTTATCTGGTATAACATATATATATATATATATAACATATCCTATATGTTAACCTGGAACCTTCCCCTGAAAATGGAGGCTCACTGTCTTTCAGAATGAGAGAGAAGACTTGTGCTTTCTTATTTAAAAATTAGCTGCATTCCACTATCCCATCTACTCCTATATAAAATTCCCTCCTTGAGTTCTTTCTTCCCTTTCCTGACCATGATTTCCCATAATGTGTCCTATTCGAGAGCATGCTTTTGTGGAAGGCGTGCCACCATGCCAGAATAATTTGGTGTAATGAAAGCAGATTGTATAATAAAAACAAACAGGTCTGTTGCCTCACAGCAGCCCTGTCTGCATGAGACAAAGCTCTGTCCCTCCTTGGAGACGGGATTCTTATCCTGTTTTTCTCATTAGGGAAATTTTTTTCATCTAATTTCATCTAATTAGCAATTTTTCATGGTCATGAGTTCTTAGTCTGTTTCTGTAAAGTCAATGGTTCCTAAGAATTAAATAACTTTAGGACATTACCTACCCATCCAAGTAAAGAAAATACAATTTATCCCTGAATTAGAAATGTTATGAAATCTGCAGCTGTTAATCTTTGAGTCCTAGGTCTGAGTGAAGGATTAGATAATACTAATGCCACTGTCTATTCACCAAATCCTTTGAAAGTAATAGCAGAAACTAAATTTGATCTGTTAATAATATATGTTGGGAATGCATTTCATCCTTTGGTCTCTGAAGCAAAAGGGCAATGCGTCAACAGAAAACAAACTTCAGCGTGATTTTCATCACTTAATGTTGGGATTTCTTTCCAGGTTCTGTTTGTTTCCTTATTTCCTTATTTCCCTTATTTCACTTCTATTTCCCAAAAGATTTTCATTGATTTGATTAAATTAATCCAGCTGTTCCCCCAGAATTTCAGACAAATACGTAGGTACTGCAAGGTTTTAAAAGGAAGAAACAAAGTGGGATTCTTGTCAATATCTTTTTGGTGAGGTTTTTCCTTCTATTACCTCATGTTTACAAAGAACAGAATATTCTAGCAATCCATCTAGATAATTTGTTCCTAAAAAAACCTTAAACCCTAACAACCTATTTCTTAAAGTTTTGGTTCTTCAAGTTCAGCATTCCTTGAGGACCCTGATCCTGGAAAATTGTGAACAAGGTTCAGTTTAGTTGAGGTGCATTTAAGTTTGGAATGGACATTTAGGATCCTGTTCCCAAAACAGTGCATCAGAGCATCTCTCTGGGCACACACTCTTGCTGGTGAAGGAAGCTGAAGTGTGACCTGAAGGGCTGACATACTTGTCCCCTGATGTAGGATGTGTAAGGCAGAGGAATGCATGTAAACTTTCCCACCCTCTACTTGAGCTTGGGTGCTGCTGCCAACATACCCAACAGCTGGTACCTGGCTGAGCACCTCCTACAAACCAGGTAGTAAATTAACTAAATGCTTAGTGTCAATCTCTTTCAGAGTGGTCTTGGTCTTAGAGTATAGGGTAACACTGATACAGACATTTTGGTTTCAGCAACAAAAGGGAAGAGCCGCCATTGCACATTCTGTTACAGTTTTCCAGGGAGGTCCAGATCAGATCTATGTACCAAAGATGATGCACAGCAACCTGCTTTTCTGTCCTCAGAAAGCTAAACAGCAAAACCTCCCAAAGCTTTCCATGCATCAGTAAAATAAAAATCATTATCTTGTGACCTTGCAAAAGTATGATCATGCTTTATTCAGCTTGCATAACCCAAATGTAATTTTTCCTACTCTTAAGCACCTATGAAGTTCGAATGACATTGCTTTATGTCTCATTGCTTTATGAATGGACATAACTGTAGGAGACTGGTAGCATTTATTGGCTCTATTGGGCTGAACTAAATGAATTCATTAAGTTAATTTCTTTTACCATTAAAACTAATTTCATTCATAATTTAGTTGTTTTAAAAACCCATAGTTTTAGATTTAGCAGTCTTTTACCCAATAATCACTTTTGACAAAATGACAACAAATTTGTGTATTTATTTAAAATTGCATGATCTGGATAGTTGTGAGCTTAGATTGCCCAATGCTAGGTGTGAAGCTGGGGGAGTGGCTGATACACCTGAAGGCTTTGCTGCTGTTCAACAGGACCTTGATAGGCTGAAGAATTGGGCACAGAGAAACCTTATGAGGTTCAACAAGGGCAAGTGTAGGGCACTGCACCTGGGCCAAGTACTAGGAAGGTTGGCGGCTGACTTACTGGAGAACAGTTCAGCTGAGGTTGACCTGGGAGCACTGGGAGATGCTAAGTTGAATATGAGCCGGCAGTGTGCCCTTATGGCCAGGAAGGCCAATAGTATCCTGGGGTGCATCAGGAGAAGCGTGGCCAGCAGGTTGCGGGAGGTGATCCTCCCCCTCTGTTTGACCCTGGTGAGGCTACATCTGAAGTACTGCATCCAATGCTGGGCTCCTCAGTTCAAGAAAAACAAGGAACTATTGAAGAGCGTCCAGGAGAGGGCCCCAAAGATGACTGGGGGTCTGGAGCATCAGTCTTATGAGGAGAGGTTGCGGGAGCTGGGCCTGTTTAGTCTGCAGAAGAGAAGACTGAGAGGGGATCTAATTAATGTGTACAAATATCTCAAAGGTGGGTGCCAGGAGGATGGCGCCAGACTCTTTTCAGTGGTGCCCAGGGACAGGAAGAGGAGCAATGGCCATAAACTGAAACACAAGAAGTTTCACCTCAACATGAGTTAGAACTTCATTACATTGAGGGTGGCAGAGCACTGGAACAGGCTGCCCAGGGGAGTGGGGAGTCTCCCTCTCTGGAGATGTTCAAAACCCACCTGGACATGTTCCTGTGTAACCTCTTCTAGGTGACCCTGCCTTGGCAGGGGGGTTGGACCAGATGATCTCCAGAGGCCCCTTTCAACCCTGGCAATTTTGTGATTCTGTGACAATTATTTGTAGGTGGCCATGTCTGTGTATAGTTTATCAACAGGAAGCAAAAATTGTTACCAAAAGTTTCAGAAGCTTTACCTGGTTGTGATTCCTGCTGAGTTACTGTGTGGTGGTGTGGAGAATGGTACTGCAACTACATATATATCTGTGCAAAAGGAAAGTCTTAATCCTTTGTGAATGTGTTTTGCAGTTTCTAAATCTTTTTCTAGGGGAGTCTTCGTGAAGTTGTGGGGAGCATTTGCCTTCTTATGCACATGTTATTGTATGTAAATTATGGACAGTCTATTCTATTGAGCGAGGCATGTATTTTACGGGTACCACCAAGGATGTGGTTGAAAGCTACTGTCAATGTTTGCATGGAATAACAAGTAAAAAAAATGTGAGAGATGCACAAAGACAGAATTTGTCTTGACTAGATGAGTATCACACACATGGATATAGTCTATATTGTCATTTGGTCAGCTTTTAACATTTTATTACCAAGGAGAACTGAGAAACCACTACATCCCTCTTCCCAATTTGCTTATCCCCTCTTTGAATCAAGTCACTTACTTAGAATTTAAATCTAAAATGAAACTGTCATTTGGCTCAACTATAGAGCTAACTGTGCTGTGTATTTTGCATCTGTCTTGTTTAATATATTCTTGGTGTAATATTGTATCGTATTTTGAGTTTAGCACACTAGGGTCTTGTGTGTAATTTTTTTTTTTGGTAGATCTCAGTTTGCAGAAACCTAATCCTGGATCAGGACTTCCTCCGTGCTACATATCCTATGAACAGAATGAAATTCCCCCAAAGGTCCTATCCCAGAAAGCTTCATCCAAGTGTACCAAGACAGATGGTGTTGGCAGGGGTAGGAGGATGGGGTGGGACAGGAAAGAGCCATGCCAAAGAAACAGCAAGATCCCATAACTGCAGTAAACTGTTAAGTAGTCATGTAGTCTCTTTTGGTACAGAGTTGAACTAGTTTTTGTTATATTTTATATGTAGCAAAATAGCAAAACCCCCAAACAAAACAAAATTAGAGAGAAATCCTGCTTTGGCATGGGTAAATAAAGGGGCCTTTTTATGGAGATAGTAGAATCCTTTTAGTGTTTTTTCCAGCTCTCTCATTAGGCATTGGAATCATTTGAGAAAATAAAATAAGGCTTAATTGCAGAATCTTCACAGCAACAAGTATGACAGTTTACCAGAACCTGATACTACTGTGCTACTACAATAGGTAATTAGCCCCTTCATTGTTTCATTTGCTGATAAATACATGATGGAAACTCAACACGTGTTATTGGCCTCTGAAACTATTTTATCCTATTAGCTACAAGAAAGTACCACTGTCAAGTAGGTAAGCCTAATTTTCCCACATTAGCAATACACAGTAGGAACTGAGTTACTTCCATTCCAAGGTGCAAATTTGCTAGTCTGTAAAGACCCGTGAAGTCTGTTGTGAACACATGACAACCTTATCTCTAAATTGAAGAGGCATGGATTTGATCGATAGACAACTTGGTAGATAAGGAATTAACACTCAAAGAATTTGGATTTTCAAGATCCCTTCCAACCCAAACCAGACTATAATCATATGAATGGGAACTACAGACCAGTCAGTCTCACCTCTGTGCCTGGCAAAATCTTGGAGCGGATTCTCCTCGAAGGCATGCTTAAGGCTCATGAAAAACAACAAGGTGCTTGGGGACAGCCAGCATGGCTTCACTAAGGGGAAATCCTACCTGACCAATTTCGGGGTCTTCTATGATGGGGCTACGGAACTGATGGACAGGGGTAGAGCAGTTGACGTCATCTACCTGGACTTGTGCAAAGCATTCAACACTGTTCCACATGACATCTTTGTCTCTAAATTGGAGAGACATCAATTTGATAGGTGGACCACTCAGTGGATAAAGAACTGGTAGGATGGCCGCACGCAAAGAGTAGTGCTCAATGGCTCAATATCCAGCTGGAGACCAGTAACAAGTGGTGTCCCCCAGGGATCGGTGTTGGGACCGGTCTTGTTCAACATCTTTGTTGGTGACATGGACAGTGGAATTGAGTGCGCCCTCAGCAAGTTTGCCAGTGACACCAAGCTGTGTGGTTCAGTTGATATGCTGGAGGGAAGGAATGCCATCCAGAGGGACCTTGACATGCTTGTGAGGTGGGCTGAAGCCAACCTGATGAAGTTTAACCATGCCAAGTGCAAGGTCCTACACCTGGGTCGGAGCAATCCCAGGCACAGCTACAGGTTGGGAAGAGAAGAGATTCAGAGCAGCCCTGCAGAGAAGGACTTGGGGGTGTTGGTTGATGAAAAAATGAACATGAGCTGGTAGTGTGCGCTTGCAGCCCAGAAGGCCAACCGTATCCTGGGCTGCATCAAAAGGATCGTGACCAGCAGGTTGAGGGAGGTGATCCTGCCCCTCTACTCTGCTCTTGTGAGACCTCACTTGGAGTATTGTGTGCAGTTCTGGTGTCCTCAACATAAAAAAGACATGGAACTGTTAGAACAAGTGCAGAGGAGGGCCACGAGGATGATCAAGGGACTGGAGCACCTCCTGTATGAAGACAGGCTGAGGAAGTTGGGGCTGTTGAGCCTGGAGAAGAGAAGGCTGTGTGGAGACCTCATAGCAGCCTTCCAGTACCTGAAGGGGGCCTATAGGGATGCTGGGGAGGGACTCTTCATCAGGGACTGTAATGATAGGACAAGGGGTAACGGGTTCAAACTTAAACAGGGGAAGTTTAGATTGGATATAAGGAGGAAGTTCTCTACTGTAAGGGTGGTGAGGCACTGGAAACAGTTGCCCAAGGAAGTTGTGAATGCTCCATCCCTGGCGGTGTTCAAGGCCAGGTTGGACAGGGCCTTAGGTGACATGGTTTAGTGAGAGGTGTCCCTGCCCATGGCAGGGGTGTTGGAACTAGATGATCTTAAGGTCCTTTCCAACCCTAACTGTTCTATGATTCTATGATTCTATGAATGCTGTATAACACATTTATGTAGAGATTTAGAGTGTAGTTAGAAAAAGATGGTGTTATTTTTAGATTCCCTTTTCTACTGCTCTTCTTGCCACTAATTAGTACCACAGCCCTATAACTATTTGTACATATATCACATTCTTAAGAATGTGAGTTTTCAAAATGCCCCACTCACAGAATCACAGAATCACAGAATAGTAAGGGCTGGAAAGGACCTCAAGATCATCGAGTTCCAACCCCCCCGCCATGGGCAGGGACACCTCCCACTAAACCATGCCATCCAAGGCTATGTCCAACCCCACCTTGAACGCCGCCAGGGATGAAGCATTCACAACCTCCCTGGGCAACCCATTCCAGTGCCTCACCACCCTCACAGTAAAGAATTTCTTCCTCAGATCCAATCTAAACCTCCCCTGTTTAAGTTTAAACCCATTACCCCTTGTCCTCTCACCACAGTCCCTAATGAAGAGTCCCTCCCCAGCATCCCTATAGGCCCCCTTCAGGTATTGGAAGGCTGCTATGAGGTCTCCACGCAGCCTTCTCTTCTCCAGGCTGAACAGCCCCAACTTTCTCAGCCTATCTTCATACGAGAGGTGCTCCAGTCCCCTGATCATTTTTGTGGCCCTCCTCTGCACTTGTTCTAACACTTCCATGTCCTTTTTATGTTGAGGACACACCTCTGCTGTCATTAAGCTTAGTGTGAATCTTCTTATTTTTAATGATAATAGTTATCACAGAACACTTCTCATTCTTTATTCCATTGGTTTTCTAGCACCTGAACAATATCCAGTGTCTTTATTTACTTTCCTCCCCCTTCCCATATTCCCATTCCTATTCTGAAATGTAGACGTAGACACTGCCCCCCCTTGGCAGTCATGTATGATATTTTCGATGAGATCTCTGTCTTGTCCTCTTGCCTGTGTGATCTTTGTCATTGTGCAATGAGATGTCGCTAGTTCTGCTGTGTATGAATCTGCTATGTGCAGAGATGCAAGCTGCCTATTTTGGATGCATGTTTTATTGAGAGTCTTGGTAGAACAAGGCTAACCTGGTGGAAAAAAAGCAGCATTGAAGCATAATGCATAGGCTTAGTGAGTGAGGATTTTATGTTCTTTATTTCTGAGGAGAGATTCGAGCAGAGAAGGTGGTTGTGATTTTCTGGGAACAGAGATGCAGAAGAAAATCTTACTTGTCTTGGAGAGTCCCAGATTCAAATCACATTGATGCAGTATGGAGCTCATTAGAAGATCTGAGTACAAGACATATTGTAAACATATTTAATTGCAGGATGGCGTAATCACTGTGGAGAATCCTTTTTTACAGAGCTTGTTTCTTTTGTCTAGATGGAATTCTCTGTAGGAATTATTTACACAGAGACCCATTTAGGACAAGCAATACAATTGCTTTACAGAGAAGTTCCTTTAATATTGAAGTCCCCTTCATACCCTTTATGAGAGTGGCTTAACCTCTTACTGCTACCAGTGTGTGATATTAATCACAAACCTGGTTAGTTCATTCCTGAGTTTTTGCAAATCACCTCAGAAAAATGTGCATCAAAATTTCAGGCCCTGCTCACCTTTTTGTAGCTCACACGTCTGTCTGGGCATGCAAACCTTTTGTGAGGAAATAATGCTTCTCATGAAGCAGGAGAATTCTCCCTTCTCATTAAATAGAAGAGAGAATTTTGAACACTTAATGGTTCCTCTGTCTTACAAAATAGCATGGGCTATTAAGCCTGAGTGTGTAAGTACCCATCCCATCATAGCAGCATACCTGCATGGGGATAGCAGAAGTGACACAGGACCAGTGAAAGACTTGCTGTCTTCTGGAGTGGCAATCAAAATATCCTTGGTGATTTTAAAATGCATTAGATGCAGTGAAGCAGCTGAATTGGTTACCGGTGACAAAGTAAGTAACAAGGGCTCAGTTTGGTTACCAGACTGTAGATAACTAGTGCTATTTATCTCAGAAGCCTTAGGTTGCTCAACGCACCCACAGAGAGTAACAGATACAGTAGATCAGGTTTCACATCTCATAGCCCTATGCAGATGGCACATATTCTGGAGCTGAATGTAGAGGCCAGGTGAGATACTGTGTATTAAATGGCACTAGATAACTTCATGTAAGCAACTAGCTTGGGGCCAAAGGTGTGTGGTTTAGCTGGAAGAAAGGGTACCTAAAAGTTTATATAAAAATCACTTACACAAATTTACCATTTCATATGAGGTGTAAAGCATGCTTGAATGGATGGACGGCTTCTTTTTACACCTGTGGCTCAGCTTTCTGGTTACAGAATTATAATTTTTTTTTCTACTCTCAGCATATTTCAGACTTTTTTATGGATACCTTTAGGATGTGGGAAAAAAACATGGTTTGCTTGTATTGCCTTACTTTTTTTCTGCTTCAGTATTATATTGGCTTGAGTAGTGTCCATGCCACACCACAGAGAGATGAGCTAAAAAAATTCAGTGATAATTTATTGCCACTAGTATGGGATGACTGTCTCTGACAGGGGTGACTATAAGGTGTACAGATAGTGGAAGGGGCTAAATGGAAGTCTACCTTAAACAGGAGGGGTGGAGGCAAGACAAGAGAGCAATGCCTTAAGAACTAGCTGTAGTGGAGGAATTCGGATTAAGGCTGTGATATATGTAAGCAGATGCACACAAGATACCTTCTTCTAAGTATCCCCTAGAACTAGAAAATTTGAATTACAGAACTTACCTTTCTTTAAATGCAGCCCATTCAGTGAACATTTAAGTCTTTTACAATGGAGGTTTGATGAGAGACTTCCTGAAGTTTCCTTCCTGATGGTCTCTAGAAGCAAATAAATGACGAGGAAGAGGAATTTTGGCTCAGTAGCATAAACCCCTGAATTCATCTGGGTGAAATTAGGGCCTTCAAATATTCTATTTACAACAAAAGAGAAAGATGTGCAGTAGTGAAGATGGCTTTATGGTGTCACTGTAATAATTTCAGTTCTTGGACTAGAACCAAAATCTTCAGGCTGTGAAAAGCAGATTGGGTTGTATGAGCTCCTTAGGAAGAGCTGGGGGATGGTTGTACAGACCCAAACCTGCTTTAGCTCTGCCGTGGTTTAAGCCCAGCTGGTAACTCAGCACCACGCAGCCGTTTGCTCACTCCTCCCCTTCCTCACCTCCTCTCCCAGAGGGATGGGGTGGAGAATCAAAAGAATGCAACTCCCATGGGTTGAGATAAGAACAGTCCAGTAACTAAGGTATAACACAAACCACTGCTGCTACCACCAATAATAATAATGATAAGGGAAATAACAAGGGAAGAGAATACAAGCGCTCACCACCTGCTGACCGATACCCAGCCCGACCGAGCACTGATCTAACCCTTCTGGGTAACTGCCCCCAGTTTATATAGTGGGCATGACGTACTGTGGTATGGAATAACCTCTTTGGTTAGTTTGGGTCAGGTGTCTTGTCTCTGCTTCCTCTCAGCTTCCCCTCCTCCCTGGCAGAACATGAGACTCAGAAAGTCCTTGGTCAGACTAAACATTACTGAGCAGCAACTGAAAACATTGGTGTTATCAGCACTGTTCCCAGGGTGAAAGTCAAAAACACAGCACTGCACCAGTTACTAAGAAAGAGAAAAAAATGTCTGCTACTGCTGAACTCAGGACAAGCTCCTGCTTAGTACTGCCGTGATGCCATTCAATATCAGGTTAGGACAGGGTAAGGTGGAATCTCATAGGCAGACTTAAATACATCTTGATACATAAGATATGTGTGGATTTCGTTGCTCTTTCCAAGTTTTGGAAGAAGTATTGTACCTGAACAGGCAGGCACTAACTGTGGCTGCTCTCAGAAGGTGTGCGGGAAAGTAAAATAAAACCTGCTTGTAAACTGAAATGAGAAACTTAATATGAAAAATAGCTGTACGTGTTGTTAATTTGCTCTTTTACCCATAATGATAGTAATTATATAATCAAAGTAATTATCTCTATTTTGTCTTTTTCCCATGTTTGATTTTCATGCTTTCATCAGACAGCTATTCTCACTTAGAGGATATCCCACCATTAAATATCACTGGATTGAACCTATTGATTGTTCCTTCTAAGCAGCTGTTTCAAATATATCAGAATTTCTTCTCTCAGATTTTTCAGATAAATACTGATTCCAGTCAATTTGCTTAAATTCATTCTATATTACTTCAGACTTTGTCTTCATGAATCCAATACATTTACGTAAAAATCCCCAAACCAGTTTCAAATATGTTATTTAAAAATTTCAGCAAGCTATTTCTTAACCAAACTAACATTACAGAGACTTTTTAATTGATTAATACAGAATACTGAAGCTATTGTCTGCCCTCTGCAGTTGGACTATTTTGTGATGTGCATTTACAAAGCAACAAGAGCGAGAGTCACTATGTTGGTATGTTGATTGTGGCATAGCTTGTTCCTAAGTAATTAAAATTGTTGAGGGACAATATATTGCTTCAGCCAAGAAATTTCCCAAAGAAAGGACTTAATTTCTGTGAAAATTTGCTTACAGATTATACAGTTCTCTTAAAAATGGGTGTAGGACTAAGTAAATGTGCGTATAATCAAACTTCTACCTACCGGTTTGAAGAAAAAAAGGCTGTTTGCTGTGTGACACACCACCACACTACAATTAGTCTAGACAGCAAAAGTGGCAGTTGTAGCGTCTAGCAGGCTGCAAATATACTGACAACTTTTTCTATTAGTGCATATATTTACAGGCAATAAAGTCAACCTATAGTAATGAAATATATATATTTTTTTAACATCATTGGGTGATGTGAACATCTCTGAAAACACTCAACTACAGAATTATTTCAAAAACTCTCCTCACAATTTAGAGGTGCCAGACACATATGAAAGAAATTAATGTTTAACTACTGACCCTTTGAAATCAGCCAGCCTTCTCTTTGCTGCAGTGTAGCATTGCCAACAGGGCAAGGCAGGTGATCAGCGCTGGTGAGGCCACACCTGGAGCACTGTGTCTGGTCTGGGGCTCCCCAGTACGAGAGACACAGACATACTGGAAAATCCAGCAAAGAGCCACAAAGAAGATGATGAGGGCACTCTAGCATGTCTTGCATGAGGAAAGGCTGAGAGAGGTGTTACTGTTTAGCCTAGAGAAGTGAAGGCTCAGGGGGAATCTCACCAATGTGTATATATATCCGAAGGGAAGATGTCAAGAAGGACAGAGCCAGGCTCTTCTCAGTGATGTATGGTGGCAGGACCAGAGGCCATGAGCTGTATTCTTTCATCTGGTGAAACGCAGCAAACAGGATAATAAAATAATCCCTTGGAGAGGTAATGGTTATCAGCTAAAGGCAAAACTGAATAAGTTAAAATATTAATATTCAGTTTAAGGTCTAGTCTATCTGAATGAAGATACATGACGCTTTTGTAGTACACTGCCTCCAAGTACTTGCTTAGCATCTTGAATTTCCTTAAGGCTGAGACAAGGACTGACTGCAGAATACGTAGATCAGCATGATCATTGCTGTATTGTGCAGAAGATAGATGCTGCTACTATCTCCCTTCACATTTAGGTCTTGCAGATGGAGGTGCTCTCATAGTACTATCACATCAAGCTGTACATCTCTTGGACAACTGCTTATTGTCTGGCAGAACTCTTCTGTGCTCATCAAGCTGTCTCAGTGATGTAATGTAAACTCCATTTCTGGAGTGTCACTCTCCCTTATTTAAAGAATGTAGTTGCCCATGTTAGGACTGAACCCTAGAACAAGACACCTGATGTTGTATGCCTTAGTCCTTCAAAATTCAGGGAAAAGCACTAAATAAATTGTAAACATGTAATATACATATATGATGTGTGTATATATATTATGTTGTGTACATGCCTGTAAAAGGTGAACTTTAATTATGATCCATATAAATTGCATCACTGCTATACCAGAAATATGTTTTACTATTTAGCATGCCTTTAGAACCAGATTTACTGCACCTATAACTAATATAAATTTATGAAATTCTTTGTTTAGATTATCACCTTCAAACTGTAGTATGTGTAAGAGGAGGATTTTGTTACTACATAATCTCATGCTTTATACTGAAAAATCTAATGCAAAACATTCTTATGGACATATTTTTTATTAAACATGAAATATAACACATCTGTCTGTTTTCAGCAGTTCTTTGATAAAATTTTGTCTTTTCCCCTATAGATTAAAAAAGTTGTCTACTTAAGCTGCATCAATACATAGGTTACAGGACACTTCTCAAAATGAAGATTTTAGCCCTAAATTTGCACAAATTATTATATCTTTTAGTCTTTTATTTTGATGTGTCAAAATTCAATCAACAATATCACTTCTGAGAGGAGAAAGATGAAACAAGAAAAGACAACTCTTCATAAAGGAATAAGGCCACTGTGGCTAACTCTGTGTTACCAGAGTCAATACAGTAGTCACTTTCAATCTCCTAGTTGTCTTGAGGTTTGAAGTTGGTTCCACTAAGGCAAACACATTTTTGGGTGTCCAGAATGACCAGATGTCTGACTGGAAGACCAGCTCTTTTGGATGGGCCTTTCAGATCACCTTACTTCAGAGTCAGGTGACTCAGAGTATCAGACACATCTGTTGTGACTTGTGCTGAAGTACTAGCTGGTATAATGTTCAGGTAAATATCGTACTGTTGGTCCATGCCCAGGTAACTGTCACTCATGAGATACAATGTGTAGATACACCTAAAATATAAAAAGCAGAATCATTAGTGTAGAAATTAGGTCTTGTCTAGTTGGAAAAGATAATAATTAAGGAAACTTATTTTGTAAATTTGTCATACTTTCCAGGGGTTTCTGGTGTATAAAAAGCAACAGAAACAGTACTTCGATTTCTGACATATCCAGTTCTTTTCAGGGCAATGAGTTCTTTTTTATCGACTTCTCCTAATATCAAAAACCATCCTTCATCTTTAACTTTGGGGAATCGAGGAGCCACTGCTTTACTGTCCTGCCTTCCCTGTTGGGGAAAAGAAACAACTTAGTAGAAGTAGAAATCACCATTCCACAATGCCATTCTTTGAATAAAGAACACCTCAAAGCCACACGGGCGTGAATTATTATGTAAGACTCTAATTTAGGCAGACTAAGATATTTATTTCCAGATTTTTTTTTTATTATTATTTAAAAAAAAAGAAGTAAAATCACAGTCCAGAGAAAAAAACAGAGTTGAGATACTATTCCACCTATTTTGTAAGCTGTTAAAACTTGAATGGAAATACTGCTCCCTTTTTGCAGTTTTATCTAATATATTCCAAATGCTATTCTCTGCAGAAGGGTTAATTGTAAACGCAGTGTCTTTAAATAAAGCTAAACAGTATTGTTCAAGATTAATATAAATACAAAACCAGCACTTGGAGTCTTTATTTGAGGTTGATATAGCAAAACAAAAGATTATCTCAGTGATTCTTTAAGACAGTGACTTTACTGCTGCAAGCTGAAGATGTAATAACACACACTCTATCAGTATTCATTTGGTGTTCTGTAGATGAAAAGGTTTTACTGAAGATTTATACAGAAGAAAAAGCATCACCGAAGCAATGGAAAAGAAAAGAAAAAGAAACAGTTTGATCCGGCTGTTTCTTACAAAAGAGGGATCAATTTCCAGGAGAGGTTTATAAAACAGTGATCACTGCATGAAATGCTCCTGCCTCCTTCTTTTCTGCGGCTTCGGGTTAGGAAGAGTCCCTGTCAGTAACTAGCACAGCAAATGGAATGACTTATGGAGGAGCTTTGATTCCTTTTCTTCCTACAAATGATAGTCTTCCCTCAAAGCTATGGTAACCTGCTGCAGTCAGGACAAGTCATGTTTTGGGAAAGAAGAATACTTTTCAAATATAATTATTTAACTAATGTAAATTAACTTCAGGATTTACAACAGAATATAACATATCTCTGTTACTATTTTTATCAAAACAAAGTTATTGTAAGAGTCTCACAACTAACATCAAAACTGTTCTCTCCTTGTATCTTGAACTCTTCTTTGTACCTTAAAAATGCTGGTAATTATCATTCTTAGTTGTTTGAAATGTTAGAGAAATTCATTAGCAATATTATAACCATCGTGGTCCATACTACTCATGGTATGCAAATGACAAAAC
This sequence comes from Amazona ochrocephala, assembly GCA_039720435.1. NCBI lineage: Eukaryota > Metazoa > Chordata > Aves > Psittaciformes > Psittacidae > Amazona > Amazona ochrocephala. The sequence goes on from CM077878.1 coordinate 59,454,812, forward strand.
CCCACATCTGTATGTCAGTGATAACTACAGTGATGGCAGTGCCCAATTTGAAGGGAGGAGGCATGGTCATAATGGGTACATGGAGTTACTGCTGCAAAGGGCAGAGCAGATGGGAACCTGCTGCTGATACTTCTGTCTGGGCACACGCTGGGCCCAGTGAGGTAACTGGCACAGAGGAAGTGGGATGTGCTTCAGCTTAGGCCAGGAAAAGAATTGCATGTAGAAGTTGTTCTAGGAGCTGTTCAAAAAAGATTCATGTGTAAAATATGAAGAAAATATCCTCAGTAGAGGCCTGAGGATGTGTTACAAGTAGAAACAGGTCCATAGGCATGGGCCTGGTATGCAATTTGGAAGTACATGGGAATGTAATAGGGAAGCTTACAAACTGGCATGGGGAAGCAGGATATGCAAGGGTATGAGGGGGAGAGGGGCTGGCGAGTACTTAAATACTGCCTGTGAAGTTATCATCTCTACTGTCACTGCTTACAGAAATTACCCAAAGAAATGAACTTTCTGAGTTTCTGGTTTGTAAAAAATAATGAGTCAGTTTTTTCTTTGTCTTGAATTGGCCTAGGATTTTACCTTAAGGGTCTATCTGCTATCTTACTGCAACCTGAAAAACCACTTGCTTCATTACTAACCCAGAAAAGGCTTTGAAAGTTCGGTTGATAAGTTGGAGGGAAGGAATGCCATCCAGAGGGACCTTGACACGCTTGTGAGGTGGGCTGATGCCAACCTAATGAAGTTTAACCATGCAAAGTGCAAAGTCCTACACCTGGGTCGGAGCAATGCCAGGCACAGCTACAGGTTGGGCAGGGAGGAGATTGAGAGCAGCCCTGCGGAGAAGGACTTGGGGGTGTGGGTTGATGAAAAAATGAACATGAGCCGGCAGTGTGCGCTTGCAGCCCAGAAGGCCAACCGTATCCTGGGCTGCATCAAAAGGATCGTGACCAGCAGGTTGAGGGAGGTGATCCTGCCCCTCTACTCTGCTCTTGTGAGACCTCACTTGGAGTATTGTGTGCAGTTCTGGTGTCCTCAACATAAAAAAGACATGGAACTGTTAGAACAAGTGCAGAGGAGGGCCACGAGGATGATCAAGGGACTGGAGCACCTCCTGTATGAAGACAGGCTGAGGAAGTTGGGGCTGTTGAGCCTGGAGAAGAGAAGGCTGTGTGGAGACCTCATAGCAGCCTTCCAGTACCTGAAGGGGGCCTATAGGGATGCTGGGGAGGGACTCTTCATGAGGGACTGTGGTGAGAGGACAAGGGGTAATGGGTTTAAACTTAAACAGGGGAAGTTTAGATTGGATCTGAGGAAGAAATTCTTTACTGTGAGGGTGGTGAGGGCCTGGAATGGGTTGCCCAGGGAGGTTGTGAATGCTTCATCCCTGGCGGCGTTCAAGGTGGGGTTGGACATAGCCTTGGATGGCATGGTTTAGTGGGAGGTGTCCCTGCCCATGGCAGGTGGGCTGGAACTCGATGATCTTGAGGTCCTTTCCAACCCTTACCATTCTATGATTCTATGATTCTATAATTTACATGAGAGTTAAACCTTAAACTTCCCTGTTATGCTGTATAAAGCATTATCTATAACATAAATGGGTTATTGGAGACTTGTGCTTTTGGGAAGGAAATCATAAATTCATGTACCTGATACCCCATTTGAGTTCTTTGCAGATTTATCTGGAGTACATACTCTTGATCAGCATGCAATTTGATCCATCTGTTGTCATCTCTTGTGTCTGTTGTCAAAGAAGGAACAGGCACTTCGTTCTGTGGTTGAGCTGGGTCATCCCAGCAGCCCTTAATGCTCAGGTTGATGTTTAGAATTGGCAAACGGCACAGGAAATTCCAAGCCTGTGGAAAAAACAGGCCCCTGGGGATTACAAGACAATCTAGACAATCATTGTCACTGTAACAATAACAATTCAATGTGCAGTCTATGTATTTATTCTACATTAATAATATTTTATTATGATCTAGTTGAAGATGTCCCTGTTCATTGCAGGGGTGTTGGACTAGATGACCTCTGAAAGTCCCTTCTACCCCAAACTATTCTGATTCTCTGTATTAGACTATCATACAGAATTGTACAACTCTCAATCATAGGCATAAAATACTTTTTGTTAACCTCTTATTCTACTTTCATCCAAGCAAATAAAGCAAATGTGAAACTCCTCAAGCACATTACACATGCCCCACTAGTATTACTGATGTCTGAACACAGGAAAAAATCCTTACCACTCCCGATTAAAGTAATTTTTTCCCTATAAGCCACTTAGAAACTAGTGTAATTAAGTTTTAAATTAAACTTCCATAGCATAATCCATACAGAATAAGTCACTACAGTGCTAATTAGCAATGGGCAAACCTCAGAGAGTTCAGGGGATCAGTTCAGATAATTAACCAAAAGTTCAACCACATACCCAAAGTTATACCTAGCTTTTTTTTTTTTTTTTTTTTTAAGGTTTTTTTGCATTGCTCTTCACAAACTTTCCTTCTCACAGTCCTCCTGAGAAACCTTAAATCTCTGTGAACTGCAACAGGCCCATAACTTTCTCTCATCCTTGTACAGAGAACTGTTAAAGGCTTACAATAAGTGTAGCTGAACATGACACTCTTCTCAGCCTTAAAGAAGCACCCTGAAAAAGCAGCCCTATGGATCTCTCATTTTGGTCTCCCTCAGACAAGGAAAAGCAGCTCTAAGAAGCTGTGACAAAAATGGAAGGGAGTAACACAGGCTTTCATTTGCTAAAAAGAAAATCAGCATGTTCCCTCAATGAAATCTGTTAGGAAGAAGAAATGGAAAAATGAGTTGTGGAATGAAGGCAGTGATTTGTGGCCTAAAAAAGACTGATGAGGCTGGCAATGGAAGAAAAAAAACCTAAAAGAATGAGAACCACTCTCTGCCCTGCCCTCCTTCCCCTCCACCCCCAAACCAAAACAGGAACCAGCGCTTCATTTGTGTTTTCAAACAACACATTAAAAGCTAGAGGGTGGGAAAGACTCTTCATTAGGGACTGTGGTGAGAGGACAAGGGGTAATGGGTTGAAACTTAAACAGGGGAAGTTTAGATTGGATCTGAGGAAGAAATTCTTTACTGTAAGGGTGGTGAGGACCTGGAATGGGTTGCCCAAGGAAGTTGTGAATGCTTCATCCCTGGCGGCGTTCGAGGTGGGGTTGGACATAGCCTTGGATGGCATGGTTTAGTGGGAGGTGTCCCTGCTCATGGCAGGTGGGTTGGAACTCGATGATCTTGAGGTCTTTTCCAACCCTAACTATTCTATGATTCTATGATTCTATGAAAGAGAAGAAGAAAAGAATATTGATCGTGGTAGAGCCAGCAGATGCCAAAATGGGAACTTGTGGGAATGAGGAGAGTAGGGATAGCTGCATGGGTGATACTGCATAGAACAGAAATGTTTTAGCTGGAAAAAAGATTAAAGTATATTTTATTTTTCATGTATTGGTTTGACTATCTGGTGCTTCAAGTAAATCAATTTTCATTTGCATTATGCTTCATGTCTCTGATTACTTGTTCTGCGCTGGAAGGCCTAGAGCTCTAGTAAAAGCTCAGTTTGCTTTTTGGTGACATCACTGCCACGATTCATACTGAAATAATGGTGCATGTTAATACACAATTAGCAATACAGCAGGCAGGGCCAGCAGACCCAAGAGCCCTGCTGTAGGAAAAGGTGGTTCCATCCCTCTTTATGACACCTTCCCCAGCAGCTAGCTGTTTCCCTCTCACCCCTGATACTTTGGCACAGCCATGCTGTGCCTGTGCAGCTAGATGCATCATCTTTCTAAGCATTCTGGTGACAACAGACAGCATAAACTTAGATCAGCTTAAAGCTGACTATGGAAGCATATTCGCTAATCCTGTGAGTACTCTGAATAAACATGAACTTTCAGTGCCACTGAAAGAAATGGTCCAGCCTCCTTCCCTGCTGCAACAACCATTCAGGTAACCACTTAGTTATAGGCCACTTTGACTGTCAGCGAGAGGGTTAACATGATCCCTCCCCTTCTCATCCCCAGATGCTTGTTCCCACCTCCTTGCCTGAAGCAGCCACGGCATTTGTGCAGCTCTGCAGTGAGCCGGGTCAGGAGAGGTGAAAATGGCACAGGGAGGGCAGGACTGCCCATTTCAGCTGCAGCACAGATTTACGTTGGATTAAAATGGCTGCGTTACCAGAGCCTGGCTGAACTAAATGAGAAATCTGATTTAGGCTAAACCTTAATCTCTCTCTCTCTTCCCTCTTCTGTACTGCATAAGCAGCTGTGTCTGTTCAATGGTGAAAGTGGGGAGGGCCACCTGTGAGCACCCAGGAGCTGCAGTGTAAAGCAGGGGATACTGACGAATGAATTGCACTAATGCTCTTAGCACAGAAAGGATGGGAAAACTGTAACACAAAATAAACAGCTAGAACGTTGAGGGAAAAGATACTCCTCTTTGTCCCAACTCTGAACAGGGGAAAAAAAGGCAGTACCTTAAAGGAGAAAAAACACTGCAGGCATTCTTAATTAATTAGTTGTTGCCAGGATTTTGTTACATTTAACGCAGAATACACTACTAAAATCATCTCCATCACATTACACTGGATGAGACGACTTGAGTAGTAACACCTTAACTGGCAAATGATTTTATGCTTCATGTAAAGGTTTTTAAGATGAAGCTGACTTGAGGAACTGTACAGACCTGCTGCTTGAGGCTCTCCATGCACCAAAACAGTATCCTTCTGCTGTGCTCAGTGGAGGCACCCTTAATACATACCAACTCAATGATCACCCCTTCAGTGACACTTTAGATATAATCTACCTGAAAAACTGTTATGTGCGCTACCTCAGAGGACAAGGCCTGTTACAATTATGGTAGAATAAAGTTTAGTTTCAGCAGATGTCATAATGTATTCACTCCTTTAGTGGTGTTACCTGTTGCTCTGTTGAAGGCTATGGCTTGGTCTGGTTTATACCATACAATCCCAATTATATCAACCCCCACTTTGTCAAAGGTGTCATGTTCTCATGTAGCTTTTACAGGGCAAACAAAGCAAGCCTGAGTAACTTTCTACATAAACAAAAGGTAGTTGTAATATCTGAAACAGTTGGACTTGATTATCTTGAAGGTCTTTTCCAACCTAACCAATTCTATGATTCTCCAGGCCTTGGGTATTTAAAAATTAAAGGCAAACTTAGTACTGCTTGATCATTGCTACAGTATGGACATCAGGCTGCCTTTTTATCATCATCCATAATGATGATATTTTTACTGAGGAAAAAAGTCAAGTAGTAGCAGCTGAAAATGAAAAAGAAAGTTATAGGAACACAGGTACTTCCAGAGTAAAAGCAGCTGATACTACAGCATGGATAATATATAATTTTGTTCAGTCTCGAGGTTTCTTTTTTCTCTTTCAATAATATAAATACCAGCTTAGTATTTTATGAGGTGCCTAGCGCCTAAGTGACTTAGAAACTGAGATTTGTTAAAGAAATATGAGTGAGAATGAATCACTGAAACAAACATGGAGCTTAAGCCAAAAATCGGACTTACAGTTTAAATAGTTTTTGAATTTAAGCTGTCAGCTTTAAAGTCCTGCTGACTTCCAATGAGGTTTAGGATTTTAACTAACTTCCTTTGGAAAATTAAACTCGGGCTCCAACATCACTTAGTAATTTCTTGACAATTTTACTGTTTGTTTTTTTTCTTTTTTAATAGGATGACACAAGCACATACTATCTCCTTTTACGTATATCAACATGCCCAGTGTGTGCGTGTACATTTATACTACATATATATTTACCTACCAAACCCATAGATAAAAATCATAATCACATGAGAAGTTCTTCATGAACCTTTGGTAATGTCATTAGCATTTTCTCCCCATTAGCAATCTGTCTCCCCAGGACTTAGACTAATATTCCAAGTCCATGAGCAGCTTCAAGAGCTGCTATTTAAAAATTAATTATCAATCTGCTTAAAAGACATTTTCTTCTTTCCCAATGTGAAATTTCTTCCTTTTTCTGTCTGCCCCAAATTTATGTAAAGCTCAGGCTGTTTTTTTCCAGGTTCATGCCAGTAACAGACTTAAGGTATAGGTTCCATGCACTGTAAGAAGCAGAACTTTTGTTAGGAAAAGAATGGTTTTGGCAACTTAGCAGTGTACTTACCACTTTATTTGACTTTGTTCACGTCTGGTGCCAGAACACTAGGCTAAAACTCCATAATCTTATATTCTTTCTTTACAGAAAATATGTAATAAAGATGCATTCTTTACTGAATATTTTTTCTCTTTGTTGGCTCCTGTCTAAGCACGTATTGAAAGCATTTACGTAGGAAAACACTCAACAGACAGACTCAGTATGAAGTTTAATTCTGTGCAAATTATTACAATAGTTTTTATTATTTTTTCTTCTAAAAAAAAGTCTTAAAGAATATAAAATACTGGTATAAATGCTTCACATTTGCAATGACCCGCATAATATAGTCATGGCTTTGCTATACCCAATATGGTAATTCCTAACTCATGGAAAGGAAACTTTCTCCTTCTATGCTGCTAAGATATTATGTTTTCCCCTCTTATATGCATCTGAATTTACAAACACAGATATATAGAGGCATACAGTCATTCACAGTGTGAACATATACACCACATACACACAAGCTATTTTTGAAGAAACTGCTAAGACATTTCAATACCAGCCAAACATATTTATCTGAGGATTAATCTTCATCTATTGAATCAGACGAGAACACTGCCATGCATACAATTATTTAATTAGCAGCCAAATCCTCTGCCAGTCAGCAGCCGTTCCAGGCATACTGATGGGGCAGTAGATGCAAATCTCACACTAGTACTGCTTTTTCTCATTACTACTGCAATTAGCACTTAAATTGATGCTTTAAACATACTAATTTCTGGAATAATTCAGGATTTGTATGTTACCTGGGATCGCCTCACTGCAGAGATGACAGCAGATTGCTACGCAAATTGAAGCACTTTTGAGCCAAATAACCATCATCATATCAGACAGAGCCAATTTGCATTTGCTTTTAAAGATAACAGAATGGCAATTTATGCAAATAAATTAAGTAAGTTTACTTCTGAGTTCTCCCTGAACTAATTATAACAATGTTCTAATTTTTTATCACATCTAAAAGTTGGACTGCAATCAATGTGTATTATGTTAAAAATCTGTTGTTAAAGGAAGCCTTTTTTTGATGTCAATACATTTTCTTAATTCAAAATTTTGATGTTAATTTAGTTACAAATGCAGATGTCTTTTATAGACATTTAAGTACTTTTCTTCTTGTTTGCATACCAGTGAAAGGTTTAACTGAAGCTGAACAAACAGTGGACATATTGCTGTCCTTTAAAATACTCAAATAAAAACTATTTGAAGTATAGCTTTTTAAGTTTTCATCTCTCGCACATTTATTTGAAATCAATGGGCTTAACTGTCTACGGAATATTGTTGTCCTTTGCTGGGAATGACTTGAAAATCAAACTGAAAATGAGACTAGCAGTCTCAACATTTTGGAATAGTATTTTTTTCTTCCCTCTGTGAAGTGTGAAATTTTCATCTCCTTTTTTCTCTTTCAAACAGAAAATGAGTGCGGGATCTTCTAGTAAGGGTATTCTTGGAAAAAAACGGTGTTTGACAGACCACTTCAGAAAACAGCTATGGTGACATTTGCAATGCATGTATTCCTAGTGCATAGCTGGCTATGGAAAGGTGGATAACACTCAGCAGATTGAATGACCTAGAGAAGCATCCTTAGAGCAAAGAGATGTGGTAATAACAGCCATAAACCAGGCTCTGTTACTGGTTAGCAGGGAAGAAGTGAGAATAATATTAAGAAAACAGGCATAGAAGAACCTTTGTAAAGCTAGCCAGTACCTTGAAATTAAAGTAATGAATATGCTGCACTTTATACAGAACATCCCATGATATCTGCTGAAGGGGAGAGAGTATTTCTTTTCCCAGCTACTCTTCCTTTCCAATCACATTGATAATGACCACGGATAGAGAGTACCTGTGAAATGTGGGCTGTTTGCAATTCACCATCCACAATGGAAGCAAAAACATGCTCTTTTCCTTCACAGGCAGCCATTAGTTCGGGAAGACACTCAATAGGTCCTTGGTAACCTCCATGCAGGCTCTTCCTTTTGCCTTGGCTCCACTTCCTGATGGAGACAGCAAAACATATGCCCAGGGAGGGAATGCAAACATTTGTTTTCAGTTGTTTTGGTGGTAAAAATTGATACTAGTTTCTGTTATTAAATGGTGGTTGCTTATTTTTCCATAGCATTAATTACTGCGCCATCTAGGCATCTATAGAGTTTAGCATTACCTGTGATACTAGGATGGACACTAATGTATTTTTTTAACAGATTAAAATAAAGAGATAATTAATATACAGAGTTAGATTTGTTAGAACTTGGAACCCTTCCAGTGATCTCTTGTTGATTTGTCTGGAATCATGGTTCTCAAAATAATCTGTGGGGCTTAATTAATCAATGAATATTGAAAAGAGAAATAGAAACTCCATTTGGGAAAGCACCGTGAAAGAACAACTTCTGCTTCTGGTGCATTAATGAACATTCTCGGGTACAACAGTGACATTCAAACATAATCAACAGTCAGAAGTGGAATGAGATTGCAAACTTTAGCAATGCTTAGAAGAATTACATACCGAAAAAGGTAGAGGTGCTGTAGCTCTATATTGGGCAAAGTAAGCAGGGAAGAATCGTGTATCCATCTACCCTGAACCACCATCTGCACCAGATTGATTATATTCAGAGCAGTCACCAACCAGCCATGGTGTGCTGCGACATCCAGCATTGCCTAATGAAAGGAGACATAAAATACAAATACGAGAATGCAAGGATAATTGTGTACCTGGTTCATGCAAGTAAGAGCATGTATTTAATATTTAATGCACAGGAATTTCTAGGCCTTCAACATAGGAATTTACTTCAACCTCTACTGGTGTCAGTTGGCAACTTTTGGATTAACCTTGAAAAAAGATGGATTAAATACTGTGTCATCATCATCAACTTTTGCCCTTCAAAAAGTAATTTACACCATGCTTTTGGGGTGAGAGCAGAAACTGGGATCTTTTCCTTACAAATAATCTCTCTTTTACATAATCCAACTCAGAATGAAAGGAATAAATCTCAAAGTTTACTGGAAAGGAAGAAGTTACAATTATCTGCAGTATTGGTTTATATTTTGACATGAGAGCTTTGCCAGAATTGCAAAAGTATTCAAAAATCTTTGAATTATTTAAGAACAACAGCAACATATTTGCATTTGATCAAAAATTACTACTAATGTCACCAGCTGCAGTTATTTTCCCCATTTTAACCTCAGGACTTAAAAATATCTCTGGGATCGGACTAGATAAAACCACTAAAATTTAGCTTAATGAGCATTTTTGAGATTTTGTTCAACACTGACACCTAACTTGAAATCTTGAAGAAAGATGACAAAATAGCTAATAGTCTACATAGGGTGAGTAAGAGCAGTCAGGAAACTCATGGATTTCATCCTTTGCGTTGTAAACAGCTGACAGTCTTGAGAGTGAGGGATGCTTGGCTGTCTCTCCTTTCCTTTCTATCCTGAACTGGAAAAGCTTTCCCAAAGTACATTAAAAACCCATGCAAGCAAAAACCCCCTATCCAGCAGCATGTCACACTTTAAAGTGTTAATGATCATCTTTCCTTCCATGTCTCGCTTCTGCTCCTTTTCTACTTGCTATGTTTTTGAGAACACAAGTAAAAAGTATACTCGAAATATCACTAGCATAAAGATCCAAATCTGCAAAAATCAGTATGGATTGTGCACTGTGAGTGGCTCTACTGACATGAAAAAACTGTTATGCCTGCTTTTTTCCTGACTCAACTTAAATTCTGTTTGGTTTGTAGGAAAAAAAATGTAAGAGCTCTTCCAAAGGAGAAAGGACCAAAGATGAGCTTTTAGTTTCAACATTCTGTTTTAATAGTAAGTGCAGTTATTTGAATACATAGTATACTTTTCATCCTATGTTAATACAATTATTATGATTTATAGAAGCGTTTCAGCTAGTGAAGAAAATTATGCTATAGTATCTTAGTTGTCTCAGTTTGTTGTTTAATACCATTACATTCACAATTACATGTGGGTCCTAATTTTACAACACTCTAATTTAGTAGAAAGTCATGTATTTAAAAGTGGTTTGCCAATTAGGAAATGTGGAGTTTGATTAAAATACCACAAAATGCTTTTTAGGGAAGAAAGAAAGAAAGGAGTCTGGTATATTGAACAGTTTCAGCACTTTAAATACCATCTTCTTGGTATTAGGAGAGTTGTAGTTTGATTTTAGGACTAGACTTAAGAGGTTTTCATGGTTTTTCTTTTAAAGACAAATGATATTGTTTGGTAATTCCTTAGACAGCAGATACCTGCATCATTTTAACTTATTTTCCAGCCACTAGTGTAATGAGGAGGAGCTGTGTATGTAAGTCTTCACATTTAATCAAATGTTAAACAAAAGGCAGCATTTACTTAAGGCAAACTAAACACTGAAATCTTCTTTAAACAAAGGAGTTGTTTACACATGCAGAGCTATTTCAATTAAATTACACCGATTCTGGAGAAATACTGAGTTTAAAGACGCAAGTTAGTTTCAGTCCTGGCCAGCCACACAGCTTATTTTAGCAGTTTACAATGCAATTTCAACACGTTTTATTCCAGGTCGGTGTGATAAGATCAGTGACACTTAGAAAACTATTTAAAGCATTACCCTGTATTACACTGATGTTGTCTCATTTTCTCATGAATTGTAGATAAAGTGCCTTTCAGGTAATAAAGCTATAGATTAAACATTGAACTTGTAATTTTTGAAGGAAGAGCCACAGCACTCTGAAACACACTAATAACATTCCTAATGACCCTAGAAATAGGACCTCACAGCCCAACACTGATGGTTTTCTGTCTTCTCACTTGGCTTGCCAAGGTCACTTCCAAGTATGACTATTTTACTGAATAGAAAATAAAATTATGTTAAAAATCACATTTGTAAGGAGCTGCTTCATAGCTTGTGGATTTATGTGTTGGTTCACATGATTTTTAGTCAGATAAAGAGGGAATTATTCTCAGCAGGTACCAGAGTGAAGTCTGTCCTTTAAACTTACACGGCAAGTCGCTTTTTACCTGCTTCCATGTTTTAAAACATATTGAAACTTACATATATGGTACAGTCCATGTCTCTCAGTGTGTTGCTGAGACAGTATGGTACCTCTCTCCTATTCACTCCCTCATTATTGCTATTTCCTTTCTGCTTTTCTGACATAGCCTGAAACATCATGCTCCTCAATGAGAGTGCTGATATACATGAAGAATAACGGCTGCAGATATACCCTGTCTTTTCCACAAGCAGCAAGAAGAATACAGTAAATTGTGGTTTTAGTCAACATGAAACAGTGGTATTTTCATAAAATGCTTCTGAGGATACACACATAACACTGTTTTCATTGTTTTCTTTCTTTCACTTTCTTTTTTTTTTTTTTTTTTTTTAAATCTATTCCCCTACCCCCACCCTTTTTAACAGAGGTTTGAAAAGGGGAAATGAAGAGAGAAGACGTAAGAGAAAGATAAATCTAAAACAAGCTATACACTGAAATTAACTGGAGGATCCTTTCACATAGAAAATCTCCTGGAAATTGATAGAGGCCTGCAGATAGATATCCCGTAGGGAGTAAGGAAAGCCTGTGTGTGTGAGACTCTGTGTTCCACATTGTTATAATGAATCCACATGGCAAATCCTCTTTTCCTCCTTATTTTCTGCTTCTTCACCCATAGAATTTATTCACAGCATCTCTATCTGGATGTGAAATCCAAGACAGTGACATTGTGAAAAAGTCACAACAATGGTAAAGTTGGCTTGTTTCATCTGCTGCCTTGGAAACCTGCACGTTTAATTTTCCTCTAGGTGTAAACCACACAGATGATACTTAAATGGTTATTGAAATTCCTCTAAATACTCGAGGTAAAAATTAAGTAATTCCCCTATCTCCAAATTAGCTATATAAAATGTAGGAACTACATGAAGAAAATAATATAAGAGACAAAGGAAAAAAAGGTAAGTATTTAATATTTACAATATCCAGTGAATAACATTCAGTTTCTCTAGCTTATCCAGCTGCTACTTGTTTGGTCTGTTGCTGTTGCTTTTAAGTACAAACCAGAATAATTTGCTAGAAATTTGTGGCTTCTTAACTCCTGCTTGGCAAAGAAGTCAGTAGTTTTTAAATATCTTATAGTTGTAAGATTGAAACAGATTAAGAATATTATTTTAAACTGAGAAATGGCACTAATTGGTTATCTGCCTTTGCAGCCTCAGAATTTCGTGCCCACACAAGATAATTTCATCACACAGAAAAAATTGAGGGCAGTGAGTGCAACAAGTAAACCAACTAATTCTAAAGATACTTTTACTTACAGAAAAAAAATACAAATATTTTTTTTGTAAATCGATAAGTAAAAATAAAACAAAACCCACAAAAAACCCCAAAGAACCAAAAAGTCCTAAGCCCACCACTTTTTAAGCTAAAGTAGAAAAAGATGGGATAAATAGATGGAGTCAAAGGAAGCATTGCTTCTTACAATGAAAATTATGTTTACCATCATCTTATTTGGGCCTCTTCATGCACTTAGCAGAATGAAAGCAGAGGCCTACACTGAGATGGGTTTTAATGAAAGAATCAGGCATTAACTTTTAAAAACCTTTCAAGTGCCATACTTGGACAGCAACAAAGTAATAATAGCAATTTAGTGACATGTCCTTTAACATTTTGTCTGTTGCTATCAAAAATAGCTTGGCTTGTACCAATATGGGTAACAACAAGCTATAAACCATGGCAGGGGTAGAACAAAAATGCTGATGCTCAGTAACTGTCAGGTATGGCAAAATTTTAAATTTTGTTGATATTCAGAACTGAATGTCAAAATGTTTGGATCAAAGTCTTGCTATTCCTTTCTTTATTCCATTTCATATTATTCTGTGCAATAACACAAAACCCTCACTGCCTACTATCAGGTTTCCATCATATCTTCAGGAGCAGTGGTTGGTTATCCTTAAGTACTGAATTAGTTAAACTGATCAAATTGTACCTTTCTGGTCCAACATGAAGCTGAGATTTAAAAGTCTGTCTCTTTTTAGCCAAAATTACTACTGATGCTTGGAATTTAAATTATGGTTTGTAATTCCCTAGCTTGAGGGGAAGCAAAGATGGAGGCAGGATGTAGGAGAGGTGAGTGTGGCAAACTCATCGATAGCAACACACACTGATAGTAAAACACTGCTTTTCTCTGTTGTTTTTAAGGACTCTGAATATGTGCTCAAAATAACAGATACTAAACTACCACATATCTACCCCACTCTCCCACCCCTACTCCCCATTTAGGAGATTTGTCTGGCAACTGAAATATTCTGATTGCAAAACCTTTTATTTTAGAAAGGTTTTGCAAAGTTTTAGCAGTTTTTGGTATTACTTTCACATCCTTCATTTGAAAGCCAAATATTCCGGATCACTCTTGTATGGCTGGTTAGACAGGAGAACAGAGACTCTACAACTAGCAGAATTTCTGATCCACTCAAATGACTTAAATAGCTTATTTCTTTAAGATAAGTTACCAGAGTGTTAAAATTAAACAGCTTACATCTTATTAACAGAAACTGCATACTACTTGGAGTAATTTGTTCTGTTTGAAGTCACCTGTAATATAATTCTGGTTATACTAAGTACTTCTAATTAAATACTGTAAATATAAATGTAAACATTGCAAATACAAATGTCAATATTTTGTGGCTAAATGATATTTAAGGAAAATGGCAATGAAGTTAAATGAACAATGATAACTGCTCTGGATGCAGAGGGTAGCTAAGGAGGCTAAGGTAATCTAAGAAATGCCATTGCAACTGCCAATTACTTCTGTGATTACTCAGCTAAAGGTCGACTGCCTGCAGTGATGTCACTGGTGGTAATGACTTGGTGGATAGGGACTGAAACTTCAGGAGTACTCAGGGTGATTTACACAGTTCGAATGTATCCATTCTTAAAAGATTAATTTTATCTTTTTTATCAGTGCTTCACAGACTATGACACTTTCTTGAGCACCTTTGTGAAGTTGAAGGTTGGCACACTAATGATCAGCTTTCCATGCGGAATGACATTCACGTCAGTGAAATAGAAATAAATGGTGTAAGACTAAAATGCTTCAAATATTATTGCATGGTTATATCAAAGAGCAGAGTTAAGGCCAGTTAGGCTTTTTCACAAAAATAGTTATTTACAATTATTTAAATAGTTATTTAGGTTTATTTATAAGAATAGTTACCTATTTTTGTACCTGAATTTATTGTGTATAGTAGTCCAATATCAAATAATCAAAATACCCCCACTCATGCCTCTGCTGCATGTTAGTCTAAGTTCTGTTTTCTAGGACTAGAATTCAGTTAGAAATATCACTTTAAATCCATAAATTTAATACTAAAAATCTTTTGAATGGTGCCTAATTACAGCTGTTTAGGACTACAGAGTTTATATGACAAATATTTATATATAATAATATACAAAAGTATATGAATTTTCCTGAAACCTATGAATTCACAATAATAAATCTTTTTTGAACATGCTTCAAATGTAGGAAGCCTTCCAATATGTAATGTTATATTATGATCCACATGTGACTTGAGATCACACTAATATAAGCAAAATATTTTTCCAGATGTTAAATCACACCATGTACTAGAAATTTCATGTTTTTATATAAATCATGATTATGATGCTTCACTTATATGCCCCAGAAACAACAACTTCCTTGAAAGCCTGGAATTTTTTTAAGAAGTCTTACAGAAGGTTTTAAGGTCACTGTCTTTTGTATGTTACGTATCAGTAAATCAGGTATCTACAGATCCTTTGCACTTCAGAGATTTAGACCAAAATAACTTTTTAGAAATGTATTAATTTGGGGAGGGGAGAATTCCTTTTTTGATTGATCTTTTTGAATTGATCTGAAAGAATCAATTAAATCAGACTTATACAGAGGTATCGTTTCAGCCTCTAGAGCACATTCCCCCCCCACTCCCGCTTGTACTTTATCAAGAGATATAGTGAATAAGATGTAATTAATCCTATTTAGAAAGCACTCCTTTTATACTGCCCTCTGTGTCCCCCTTCCCTTCACTTTTTTACAAGTATATTCAGCTCCCTTTTCCATATGCTCTGCTACCCCCTATGAGAGACTAATTCTTCATTCTCCCATCATCATAAAGGTCTCACTGATGTATGCAAATTACGACCTTCCTAGCTGCTTTGTAAGATTCCTATCCCTGTGTTCATCCTTTAACCTCCATAGTAACATTAGTACGATCAGAACCAGGGAAAGGACAAATCACTTACTGTCTGCATTTAATTGAGTGCAACCCTTGGGTTCTTACTTTATTTTTTTTGATAGTATTATAGAGGTAACAGCAGCTATGGAATGTGATGCCAACAAAATAAACTTGGTAGGGCACAACCCAACATGTTCAGAACTTGCTGAGTCCCAATATCCAATTTATTTTCAAATTATTAATTAAAAAATTGATATTCTCTACTATGTTAGTGAACTGTAAATACAATAAAATGTTTTTGATAAAAATCTCTTCCAAGAAATCAGTCTCTTAACATAAACAAAATCTCCAAGATGGCATTTGTTCCAAATCTTACAAAAATCTACCAAACTCATGAAAAATATACAGCATATTTCTCATAATAAATCTGCCCTCTTTAGAGTTTAAAGTCAGTTTCAAAGCAGTAATGTAATATTTTGTCAATAATAAAATTTTTTTCAGTGTTTTCACAAGAATCCTTTTCAACAGCAACAGTTATTCCCCGTAACTTTCTCCTGAACTTTTAGCCCCATAAGGTTAGCATTCAGGAAGCTCAGCTGCTGTCTAACAAACTTAATTAATCAAAAAGTCATTTCCGAGCTGTAACTATGAGTAAAAGTGCTTCAAGTGTGCTAGCAAGCCTACAAGTTAATCAAAATGCTAATGCAGTACAAATTAAAGTTGTGATTAACATTTCACAGTAGCTGCTTAAGTGAATTGATCACACAAATGGGTTAAGCATTACTCATTTCCTCCAGCCCCAACTGGGAAAAGGTTTGTCATGGGTGGGGGTAGGATTATATATAAGAAGTATCAAGTCATCATTAAACTGCCACCAAGATGCTTCCATATACCAGTTCACCAATTATCTGCAGCAAGTAAAGACCCCCCCACCACTGCCATGAAGGCCACTACCCCTTCTCCCACATATATACCTATAAACCACGAGCTGGAAACAAGTAGTTCCACCCCAACTTGGCCAGGTACTTTCCCAACAAAGCTCTCCATTGTTGCTTAGTATCTAAAAATGAGCATTAATGTCCAGTATCTGTGCTACAAGTTTTTTGATTATTCTATTATTTTCACCCTCCTGTGGAATAATAGCCATCCAACCATGAAAGCAGCCAATATTTAAGTCAAATTGCAAACATGGTGCTATCACTGGAATATTATCACATACACAAAGAATATGTGTAGTAGCTCAAGAGATATGGCCTCTGCTTTTCACTTGTTTCTGAATAATCCTCTGCATTCTCAAGTTAATTTGATTCTCTTCCCTTGCTTCAGCAAAGTTGCCCATTTATTTACAGTTGCCGATGCACCTCCAAAACAAAGCAATTGTCTCTTCCCTGGGGCATTTCTGGACAAATCTTACACACACAAGTGTAGAAGAGGCCTTTCTTGTAACTCCCACCACCTTGCAGCAAGTGAGCAGCACTCCTGGACTAATAATAGACAACAATAGACAACATATGAGCTTAAAACACACTTAGGACCTTTAAGAACTTCTCCCATTTCCTCACAGGCAGGAAAAAAAATGATCCAAGTGGCACGGCTCCTAAGTCAGTGGTTTTAGTGGCTGTTAGGAAATGAGGAGGTTTGGGAAGGGTGCGAAGCCCAGAGCTGAGGGACATTCTTGTTCTTTTAGTCCTGGAACTGCAGCGTGGGCACCTCTGCTGTTTGTAGCTGTGCCGACATGGCCCAACAGTACCTTTTGTGTGAGGAGCAGTAGCTACAGTCCCACCATCAGTCACAAAAGCCTGCAGTTTAGTAGAACAAGCATTTTGTACAGAAGCTATTTCTTAAAAGACAGCTGATTGGGTAGCATATTTGTGTAATATTTGACGACTCTGAACGTGTACCACAAAGATGATTCTCAGAAGCAAAAATGTAGCAAAAGCTGCAATTTAAATGCCCAGAAACAACTAATTTACTTCAGCTATTTTAGAATGGGTAGCACGGTGTTACATACATTATTGTACAGCTAAGGAAATGCAGTACTTAACCCAAAGAGTTTTCTTCTTTCCTGTCAAAATTAGATTCTTTGGAGGAGTAACATCACGGGGAAAGGCAGGCCATCAGTGACAGCATTACAAGGTTTCCTCATTTCAGGGATGTGCAAGTTTCCTGTGCAAACTAGTCTTTATTCTGCAGTTTGGAATCTGACTTCATGCCCATCTTCTCTTAGTGCACAGCTACCCTATTGAGATGTGTTTAACACATCCATAGGTAAACACTTCGCCAAGGTTAAGGCTGAGCTCCATGGCAGTCCTACTCCTGGCAATATTAAAATATTTTTTCAATGATTATACTACAAGTGGAGGCTTGTGGCCAATCCTAATGCAAAGCCAGCAACTGTCACATTATTTCCAAGAAGAGAATGCTGGGCTGAATCTGAGACTGACAGTATTACTGATTCAATTATCCATTTCAATTAATGCAAATATAGGCGATAGTCTTAGAACAGCAGAGTAAGAACTGCCTGCTGAATACACAGTCACAAAATATAAGGCTTGACAAAGGAAGTAAAAAAGAGATCAGATTTAGTCTATTTCACATTCTTAAATCAGAGATGGGAAAAAAGGTGGGGTATTGTCTTCACAATAATAATTGTAGTCTATAAAATATTAGACAAATAATTTAATTAGAATTTTTATTCTTTGATGTTCTTCTGCAAGAGGTAGAGAAGCACCATCTGACTGATACCTCTACTGTTTCTCAGAAAAAACAACGGAGATAGAGTGCTAGGCTTGAAGAGAATATGCAGTCTACTGTAATTGCATTAAAGGTAACAGAGGAAAATAAAAATTAAATGACTTGGCCAAGGTCACACAGGAGGTCATGGCAGATTTTTTGAGCCGTGGGAACCTTCTGTGCTTTATCTGTGAGAGCCTGTCACTGATAACAAACTTGTTAGCTTTTGACTTGAGCTTTTCAATGTAGAGCAGGGACATTCCTTTGGCCTAGTCAATGCCTCAGTGGCCATATGTTAGAGATGGGTGTGGGAGGAGATGGGCATTTACCTTCCAGGAGGTTACATACTGTTTGCTATTTCCTATATTTCTGCAGCAAGACAGAAAGACTTCTGTATTCCATCCTGGCTGTATAGATACTATAGACACTAGATTTACATTGCTGTAATGAACTCCATCTATACCTAACAAATGCTAACTATACGAACACTGTAACAGAATATACTTCTCCCATTTTGTATGTTAACAGCTACATTCCTCTATTGAGTCAGCACCATGACTCCTCAAATTCTGTTAAATGCTTATGACATCTGTCCTTCATCATGAGTATCAATGAAGAGAATTCTAACATAAACCCAAAACTTCTAAGATATCTTAGGAAAATAAATTTAAGAGTGGTTGCATACTTTTTTTTTTTTTTAATCAGAAGAGAGTGGAATCTTACCTGAAATCCATTAGCTACGTTTATCTGTCTGAAGATATTAACATAGTTTTCTGTCTGACCATTAACACTATTCAGCCTAAAGCCACTAGCGATGAGAAAGGCTCAGAAGACATTGGAGGAATGGGAAGGAGGACGTAACAGGTGGGATGCAAAAGGAACCATGGGACAGAAGGCTGATTCAGGTGAAAGAGCACCAAAGAGTAGGTAAGTTTAGTAGCCTGTGATGGAAAAAGGCTTGCTTACATATCACTGCTCCTGATGGCAAATCTGCTTGCAGGGGACCTGGGATGGAGGCCTGCTATACATACCATGATACAGCCGCTTGTAAAAGCTCTTAGAAAGATCTTGCTTTCTTGTAACAGAGAAGCAGTGCTTATACAGAAAGTCCATCATTCATATGCCCGCCAGCAAAAATAACAGTTTATGCGCAGGTCACAATTTTAAGGTTAGCTCTACAACCTTAACAGCTGAAGTACTTTGTAAGTAAATAAACAGAAGTTCAACAAAACTCAAAAAAACAAATCCCATCTCACTGCTGAATTTTATGTTTGGTGGTGCTTGAGGGAGTGTTCACACACAGAGAACATCACCCACCAAATATGTTTTATCAATGGATCCTTCCATGGTTCAGTTCCTTTTCTCACAACTAACATCTTTTTTTCCACCTCTGTTGACCCAGAGTTCATCAGCAGGTCAGTGCTAAGGAAAAAGGTAACAACCAGTATTGAAAGTGTAACCCTGTCTACTGCTTAGATTCTGAGAACTTTAACCTCCGTTTGGAAAGCGTGACTAATAAGATGGAACAAATATTCTCCCAAGAGATGTAAACCATGCACCAGCTTCAAAATACAAAAATGCTAGCATGTTTTTTCTTTTTTTCTTTCTTAAAGAGGAACGCTTCCCTCCCCCCCCCCCCGAGTTGGTTATACATGTAACATTATGTAGTAGTTAACTGAAGGCCACAGTGCCAAGGCACAATATGGAATGGTATTCTGAACTCCAGTTTAAAGGAACTGTTTCTTCTGTAACAGCATTAAAAATACATTTCTTAGCAAAGCAGGATGAATATTGAGCAAAGTAATTACTGAAAAGAATCTTTAATTTACATCTTTTTCCAAATATGTAATTACCCCCAAACACTAATTCCACAAATGTTTCGACGAACTTTAAATATGTGATTTCTTTGAAACAAAAGTGAATTTTCTAACCCAAGCAAGTGATGTTGTTCTCTGTTAATAACTATTATAAAAAATAACTGTTTATACACTGAAGATTTCAGCACCATGATCTTATTGATTTGAAATACTTATAGTAGATTTGCACTCAAGCACTGCTAATTGCCAAGTTTAAGACTACACAGTCTTAAATAATATCTGTGGTATTACTTGCTTCTTACTTTCCTTTTCTTAATTTTAGCTTTGTTTTGTTTGATATTACTATTACAAGCTTGCCATTTTTGCTAGTGAAAGGTTGAGACTCACCCAAATCACTAGACACTGAACTGCCTGTGGTATTTTGTCTGTTTAGGGCACTGATTAACAATTTCTCTGAGGGGGGTTTTACAAACTGGTAGGCTTGACACAATGATGTTTACAGTTACCGCATTGCAAACAGGCTTCAAACAAGATCAAAGCCTCATTCTGATAGCTGACATGTAGATCACTGAGAATACTAATATTTGAGCAAACAAGAACTGTAGGCAGAAAGAATTACTGTCCCTATTTTACAGGTATTGAATTGAGGAAGATAAAAACAATAGTTCGTGGAAGGTCACCTGATCTTCAAGAACCTGTGAATGAGTCCTTGTCCTGTTCTGCTAAAGAGAATATTATTCCTTTCAGACGGAATCAGAGGGGCGGCTGTTCTCTGCATCAGCTAGAGCTCACCCTTCCTGCTGTAACTGTACCTGTAACTGTAATTGTAACTCTGCTTTTCATATATGGCAGCACTTTATTCCAAACTCCAACTGCTGCTTTGAAATTCTTTTGAGGCATGCAGCTGTGCATGTGATCACTCGTTACCAGTACTCTCCATGGTCAGTTTAGTTTCTGTGGGTTGTGACTGCAGTACAACTGTAAAAGTCACAAGCCTCCATACCAAGTTTAAAATCTGGATTTAAAAGCATGCTTTTTGACTCTAGGTAATTGGGAAATAGAAGATGTATGATTTCATAAGCTAGAGAAAAATCCTGTGTCTTGTCCCAGACCACATTTCAGAATGTTTTATTCATGCTTGGCTGTGGCTACAGTGCTTTTGGGTGCTATAAAAATAAAAGTACTCATAGGAGACAGGCTCTTGGTGGTCAGCATAACAATCTGCATGGAATGCACCCATACAGGAATGACTAACATACAACATTCCATGATAAAGAGAGAGAAAGCTTTGGCATATGAAAGAGGCAAACCCTA
This sequence comes from Amazona ochrocephala, assembly GCA_039720435.1. Lineage (NCBI taxonomy): Eukaryota > Metazoa > Chordata > Aves > Psittaciformes > Psittacidae > Amazona > Amazona ochrocephala. The sequence goes on from CM077878.1 coordinate 59,476,057, forward strand.
TGGCAATAGATGCCTCCAACCAGAGTACCACTGTCTTTTACCATAACTTCGTTTACCTGCACTTCTGTAAAGTCGGCATCTTTATGGGCATCCAGTTCCTCACTAAACAAAGAGATATCATACTATGTGGTACCAGTTCTCCACAAGACTGCAAGAAGTCTTCAGATTTGCTATATTCAAAATATTACAGCACGCTAACAATAAATAGCAAACCAACAAGAGTTAGATATTGATATGCATTACTATACCTGACATATTCTAATTGCTTGGTCCAGCACCGTCTTTGTATCAGTTGCATAATCTGGGCAAGGCAGCATGGCATGACTGAAGTGGGCTTGCAGCAGCAGGTGTGTTTTCGTGTGTGAACTGTCAAATGAATGGGGGTTGACTTCAATGGGAAGATGTTTTGCCAGTTCACTGTTCATCTGATCTTCATTGTGTCTCACTGGCAAATCTGTGTACTCCTCAGCATTCTTAAAAAAAAAATAAATAGCCATTGTAATTAACTTCAGAGTAATTATTCTTCACTGAGACATTAAAAGTATATGCACTTAATTAACTACAATTTGATTTCAATGTTAAAATAGCATTTTAGTGTTTAGAAAGTGCACTTATTTGTTAAAATTACATGTGTGGGAAAATAACAGGTAGTAAAATATTCACAAATATTCACACAATTATAGGTTTTAATTTTTTTTCCACATAGCTGATGAGAGGAGAAGAAAATAAAAGCAGTGAAATACATTCAGTGGATGGACTCAATATCTGAGATGCCCATCTGCAGATATTCTACCTTGATTGGCTCACAATACCATTGTAAGGTTAGCTATAGAGAAGTCAATAATTCACATTTTCAGTTTTCAGAGTTTCTACTTTTGTCTGTATTCAAAACACAGTGGGTTTGAAATAGCCCTGGTAAGGTTCTTTTAAAATGTACTTTCACTATTATGAACAGTCATTGTCCGAGCAACAGATGATCAGCGATCAGAGCAAAGAATAAAATTGTAAGTAGGTGCTGAAAACTATCCTCTGTGCTCCAGAGTGCGACTAATACCATTCATGCCAAAATGAAAGCTGTCTAAGAGCTTTCTCACTATTGCAAAAAAGAGCTGTACACCAACAGCTATTTAAATAATTTATCATTATTTAAATAAAATAATAAATTAATTATTAATTATTAATTTAAATGTAGTTATAAGTAGCAACATCCTTGGGGCTGTGAGGAATAGTCCTAGTAGTCAGAGCAGAGATGTTCATCCTCCTGCTAAGGAAATCCACTGTCTCTGAAAGAAAGAAAATTCAACACTAGCACCCTAAGAACTATAATTTAGGCTGAAGAGTCAGTTCTGTGACTTAATTGGTAATTTTTTCCTCCACAAAACTCTCTTGTGCATGTTTGTCTACATGCAGTTTGGAATGAGAATGAACTTTCTAAAGTATAAACTTGCAAGTAAAATAAGAGTTTTACAATATGTTATATCTTTTCCACCTGCAATTTAAGAGAGTATTTCTTCTGTCATAAAGTAATAAGTAATTTGGGCAGCCCAAAGGGCAATGTCTTTCGAACTATGGGCTTAGCAGAGACCATTAAATTAAAGTGGTCAGGGGTTTATATTCCTCTTAAAGTATAAATTTGATATTATGCATTTTAGTCTTCAATCTCCAGTCAGACTTCCTGCAAATCCATATTAATGAAATATTCACAACAGGAACCAATGTAGAGTGTGGTAATGAAAATGGCAATTTTAGAACACCTGATAGAACTACCTAATTGACTTGCAAAGCACCGTATCCACTCATTAATAGCCTAACACATAGAACCTTTTTTGACAATTCCTAAAAACCAGTTATATAGCTGGTTTTCTCCCCTTTGAAAACTGACCGCATGAAATTTTCTACTTTCTTTACTGACACGATGAAACTACACCTAAACTGTGATATAAATGTAAAAGTAAGTATTAGACAACTTAAGATTTGGAAAGAAAATCAGAATGTAATTAATTTATTTTATATCTCTACTGCAGATTAGAAGTGAAGATTGACTAAAGACAACTGGTGCTTAATCCTGGATGTCTCTGCTAGATCTCTTGTGAAAACTGTGGTCATTTATTCTCTGAACCTAAGGTCACAATCTTTTTAAGCCCTATAGAAGGCTGCATGTTTGCTTCACTCTTTTTATTTAACTGGCTTCTTCTTCAAAGATATTTTAAAGAATATTTACCAAGGAGATTTTTTACTTAGTTTTGCTTTGCAGTTTAAAGTAGCAGAGAGAAGAAGGATCAACTAAGTCACTCCAGACCAATTGGTACTCCTGAAAATGCATTTTCCCTAATTCTTCCCCAGCACATGTTTTATTTACCTCCAAAACACTCCTCTTATTTTAAACAACTTGCCTACTTAATTTCCTGTTTGTGATCATTGACTGTAAGTAAGTGAGGTTCATTTTCTTATCTGCATCATGTAGGTAATTAAAGGAAATTGAGAATGGGTAGTGAAGCTTTTATACAACTGAGAATGAAGCTGAATGGAGGGCACCGAGGTCAGCAGAGTCCATTATATTTTTATGTGAGAGGCCAGTATGTCTGCCCTGTCCTTGTTTGCTTAGTGTAGGCTGGACAGACTACTAACTGCAAATCTGTTTCTCTGATTTGCCCAGCTGTCCTTGAATAAAGACATCTTCCATTGCAAAATGTTAAATGACAGTGATTGACAACTCTCTGATGAACTCTGCTTGTAACCCCCTGCTACTGTTTTCAGGTTGCACAAGAAAAGACAGAATAAAGAAACATCCTTTGTAATAACCTCAAATGGGCCCTGCTGTTCACTCAATATTTTTTCATTTTAGTATTCCTTTTCATTGTGAATCTCAATCTGTTCTGCAAAGCCTATAGCTTCAACTATTCCACACAATATGTAATATATTTTATTTTAGTACACTATGTCTGAGTACTGTTTTTACTTCCATGGGCGAGGAAACAGATCAAATTACGTATCACTCATTAATCTTCATTCTGAAGTCAAGAAACTTAACACAAACTTTAGAGTTAAACCACAAAGCAAGGCTGTGCATTTTTCACTTTCCCTTTTTCTTCTGTTAAATCAGGACTATTGCAGCCCATAATAATACGTTTACAAGCAAATAATATGTTTACACACACCTACACCATTAAGCATAACTCAGAGTATACCAGGACATAACTAGGAATTTTAGCTATGGGTTCTGAATCATGCATTTGGTAGACATATCACATCTCTCTGTCCTATAGGTCTGTGATGGACTTTCCCAATAATGTCTCCTTTTAGAGACTGCTGCATCATTTTGAGAGTGTAAGAAACCTACAATTCAACCTGTATGTGCTGCAGGGTCATACAGGAAACAGTAACTTGCTTTGCCAGTGAGAAATGTCACACCTAGACCTGCATCAACTTGATAGCTGCATTTTACAAGGCCAAAGGGCTATTCTGGTAATTGAATTCCGTTTCCTGCATAACACTAGCCACAGAACCATCTTAGAATCCTGTCTGCAACATTCCAGATATGCAGTTTATCATCACCCTTTATTCAAATTGTTAGAATTGTTCTAAAAGTAAACAACTTACCCCATTTTAAAATACATCTTCTGCAGTTTTCTGGTACTATGAGGCATTTGAGGAGTGAGATTGAACTAAAGTTTAAACAAGGTATCCAACATGGTTAGTACTATGATCCACAGTGTCCACAGGGTTAAAAAAAATAATCAGATTTTCTTTCTACCCACAAAATGTGTAAGTTTGGCTGAAATTACTGATTTATAGTAAGAGCTGAACTATAAAGCTATACCACATGAAAACCTTCTAAAATATTTAAAATCTCTAACTAAATCTTGTCATCTGCCTACAAGAGAGAAGAGGATATGTGTGGAACACAGATGGACACGGGATCAAGGTGAGCGACTAAAGTAAACTTGAATATTTTAAGTTCAGCTCAGTCATGGGAACAGTAAAACTTATAAAGTTAATGAGTTCTAGAGTTTAAAGAGCAGTTGATTAATTTGTAACAACGAGGGTCTAAACCAAACCAAAAGTAGTTTCTCACATTCCAGAGCTGAGGCAGTAGTCTTTTCCTTAGCAATGCTGTTATTGAAACTTAGAATTGACTGACTGCTTGTATGTTCACTTTCTTTCTATAGGTACAGTGAATCCAAACACACATATTTTCAACTTCAACAAACCTGCAAGGTGTTTTGCTCTCTTTCAAGTTTCTGATGTATTTATATTCAGAAAACAAATAAATGTGGGAAGACATGCTGCTCTGAAAATTGTATCTGTGTTAAGTCATTTCATTATAAACTCCTATTTTAGGGAATTTATTGGTAGGCTATAAATGTATATGCTTTGGTCTCAGTTTTATGGGGCATAATTCAAACATCTAAAGTTTAAAATGTTGAGGTTTTGGTTTTTTTTTTTTTTTTTTTTTTTTTACTCTTACATATAAAAGCTCTAGGACAATATCCCGGTTAAAGACAGTTATAAACATATATTACTAGTTACAAGGTTTAAGGACAAACATGATGCATGCTTTCAAGATTCATATTATGGACAAAAAGGAAAAAATATCCCATGTAATTTCTACCAGCTTACGGAAGCCACTATATAACATGGATATTTAGATTGGAAATTTAGATTGTCTCTTTTAAAAGATGGCAGAAACCTGCATGAAGAGTTTCCTCAGTCTGTTTTACACATGTAACAATATATGTTTCATACTTTGCAGAAGTGACATTCCAGACTTTTAGGGCTATCTGGTGGGCTCCACTAAGCAACAGAGCAGGCTGAAGTTTTGTAAAGATTTTGAAGAGTAGCTAACATGATGCAACAAAAGAAAACAAAAATTGACAGGCAAGATTAGAATATATTTACTACATGATACTGTAATTAATCATGGAGACCATTCTAAATATGCTCGTTGACATCAGACAGCATATAACATCTTTTCCTCTCACAGAATCATAGAATGGTTTGGGTCAGAAGAGACATTCAAAGGTCATCTAGTCCAACTCCCCTGCAATGAGTAAGGCCATCTTCAACTAGACCAAACTGCCCAGAACCACATCCGGTCTGACCTTGAATGTCTCCAGGGATGGTGCATCCACCACCTCTCTGGGCAGCCTGTGCTAGTGTTTTACCACCCTCATTGCAAAGAATTTCTTCCTCACATCCAGCCTGAATCTCTCCTCTTTTAGTTTAAAACCATTACCCCTCATCCTATGGCCCTCCTAAAAAGTCTCTCCCCATCTTTCTCATAGTCCCCTTTTAAGAACTGAAAGGCCACAATAAGGTCTCCCTGAAGTCTTCTCTTCTCCAGGCTGAACAACCCCAACTCTCTCAGCCTTTCTTCTTAGGGGAGGCGCTCTAATCATTTCTGTGGCCCCCCTCCAGTCCAACAGGTCTGTATCTTTCCTACTGAGGACTCCAGAGCTGGACATACTACTCTAGGTGGGGAATCACCAGAGCAGAGTAGAGGGGCAGAATTACCTCTCTTGACCTCCTGGTCAGGCTCCTTTGCATGCAGCCCAGCATATGATTTGCCTTCTGGGCTGCAAGTGCACATTGCTGGCTCATGTGCAATCTTTCATCCACCAGCACCCTCAAGTCCATCTCCTCAGGGGTACTCTCAATCCCTTCATCTCCCAGCCTGCATTAATACTGAGGGTTGCCCTGTCAACTGCAAGTATATGTGGAAATGCAATTGAATGGCATCCAGCATATCAGAGCCAATTCTGCAGTGCCGTTCCTTTCCCATGGGGGCTTTCCCATCGCTTCCTTCCAGGGTCAGTAGCTGTAAGGGAGAAAAGGCAGAAAGCAAAGCCCTGTGCCAGTCCCTGTGCTGCAGGACACAGAGGAAACAGAGCTGCAGCTCCTGGGCAGCAGCTATCTCTGAATGCAGAAAAGGGGGTCCTTCTGGCACTGGTGCTTCCCAGCGGGGACTCTGCCTTCTCTAACTCTCTACTCCAGCTTGGGTAATAGGAAAATGATTTTGCTGCTTCTTTAGTACTCTGTCAGAGTACTTCTGGAAAAACGACAGAAGGAAAATGTGTAGAATGGAGAGCAAAATCCAAGGAATAAGGGCTGCTCAGCATCTTTTTGAAACAAATACTATTTTTTAATTATGAAATTATTGGTTAATGCGTTTTTAGAGAAAAAAGATACGTGTCCAAACAAACAAACAGGTATAGAATTAAATTGTAAAGTTAATCTAATTAACTGGGTAGGAGCAAAACAGTGAGGCTGGGCTACTCTGGGCTCTGTCTCTAGATTTAAGATTTACCAGAGTGAGCACTGGAAATTTCCAGTTGAGCATGAGACGTTCAAGAGAGAAAGTTATAAAGCCCATCAACATGCAATTATGTATATCTATATATTAAAAAAAATAAAATAATTATAACCATCTTTCACGATTTAAAATGGGCACATTTCAGCAATGAGATCTACAAACACAGTTTGTAAGAACATACAATTTAAAAGTTCTTATAAATCCTTATCAAGGTCTTATGTTAGTGATCAGAGAAATCATATATTGTATTCTCAGACTTTAAACAGTTTAAACAGACAAATGTTTGAGTTTTGCTTTTAAATAGCTGCATATGATAAACACCACACATTTTACAATTGCAGATATCATAAAAAGTACATCCTAGGGCAATGAAACAGTTGAGCGATCACTTAAAAACACCCTGAAGGGTTTAGATTTCACAAGTTCACCTTTTACTTAAAACATCCAAACTACAAACTACTGATGACATTCTTGATGACCAGAGGTCAGGAGTCTGAAAGACCTTTGCCACTGTGCACAGAGCAATAGGAGGTCAGCAATATTAGCTACCAGCAGTAGAGAGTAAGCTGGCAAATCTGGGAACTTCTAAAGTACCAAGTTAAATTACAGACCTCTGCTTCAGCATGGAGTTGCTAAAAGAAAATGCAAGCATGCTCGCACATGTGAGAGGGAGGATTATATAAAATAACAGTAATTTGACATGGCAAAAAAGTTTTTGGGACTTCTATAATAACTTGAAAATTCATTTCCCTTTTTCTTCCCCCTAAAGCTTCCTAAGCATATTAGAGAGGCTAGGTTTCAGTGTGCAGGAAGATACAGTAACAGATAATAAAATCATTGTAATTAGTTTACCAAATAGTAAAAAAAAATATATATACTTATAGAACCATTCTGTTTCAGAATAATTTCCTCTTTAAATTGCATACTTTACTAAAACATATGAAACCAAGGAATGAATTAATGATTTTAAGTCTTCACTCTCTCAATCCGTATTTCATACAGTTTATGATCACAGTCATAATTCAGTGTTACTTTTTTTGCTATTCCTAACAAAAATCATTCTTACAATATATTTGTTTTTCCATTGAATGTGTAGGTACTTTCGCATTATTAAGACTGTTCAACCTTCACAGAGGTGGCTCTAGTTCATTCTTAGGTTTTTAAGTTAAAATAATGACTGTAAGTAAGCCTGTAACACTTGATCAGTTTAAGAAAAAATCAATGCAAAAGAGACTGAAGTAGGATAAAAATAAGAGCAAACATCTGAAACTGGTACAGCATACACATTATTCACATAGAATAAGTTACTTTGATCATAGCAAATAAATATAAATGGAACGGTATAAATTCCATTTATAAAGTGAATTATAGTGATGTGATTATTACATTTATCACTGGAACTGGTGTATTTGAGATTCTGCCTCTCCAAGATGGCCTGACTTTTCCTATTATTTTTCATAAGAATGCTTTGAACCTGCACATTTTGAATGCATTATAATCATCCCTTTTTTTTTTTTTTTATTTAACTAAAGACCTAGATGGGGCAGTGACCCATAACTCTTCCCCTGTAATCTCAAGTCAAGGAAAGATTTGTAAAACCAACTGGCTTTGGCTGTACTGAAACTAATCGTATTGCACTAATACAGAAAAGCTTTTCAGTGCATGAGGTCAGTAATGTGTTAACACAAAACTGGGAAAATCTCTCTTGAGTGTACATTCAGAAGTCTGATTGTCATGAGAAATCTACTCCAGTTCCATTTGGACATTTGTCCACATTCTGAAGCTGAGCTTGGCTGAATTAGCTGGCTCAACTACTGATTGAGATGATGATAGCAATAAAAACTGTAATAGCAAATCCTGGCACACAGCTTTCCCCGGGAAAGCGATCAGTCATTTTCTGTCTTTGGCTTTGATCCTCCATTGGGATCTTCTAGTGCAGAGCCCAGACTCAGGGAAGAAGTTAACAGATCTCTACATTAAGTTAATGCTACTCCGCATGGAGACAGAAGTAAGTGCTACTAATTCTTTATGTGAAATGGGGCCCATACATACTGAGTATGTTAATGGCAAGCTGTAAAAGCTCTGTGTGTTGAAAACCAGATTTTAGATCTGCTGACCTGTGGCAGCTCCCCTTGTGGGAAGCCACAAATGCACACTGCTGCATTTTTGTACTGGATTAAATTCTGGATCTAGACTACTATGTGACCAGAGACAAAAAGGAATAAAAAGTTCATAGGCATAAATACCTGTCATCATGTGGTGAAGTGACTAGCAGCCTCTGTTCAAGGGAGGCTCAAGCCCAGAATAATAGCAGAACAATATGAACTGGCAGAAATATATGGGAAACTTGGAAGGTGCCTACATGCACAATGTCTTTTCAGCAAGCCAGTGCTACTGGTCTCACTCAGCCCTTCAAAATGAAAATAGTTTAATTTAATAATGAAAAAATACAACTGCAAGAGGAAGTGACAGCTGCTGCAAGTAAATTTCAATAAGGGTAGTTCCCTGCTGATAACAACTGGCACATACCCACTCATTTCAGTGTAACTATGTGGATTAATGTTGCCTGAAAATCTGACCCAATGTTTTGAGAGGTACAAGGTAATGCAGGTATGGAACACACTGCTAATTACAAGGGTGTGGAAGAAGTGGAATCACTGAGGAAAAAAAAAAAGTCAGTAAAAGGAAAAATATTTGAAGTCTACTAAACAAAGAGACAATCTGTCAGTATTTTGGTGTCCTTGATTTGAGGAAGTTCTAACAATGCTTCTGTCATCAATGACAGTGAGTAACATGGCAAAAAAGTGCCCTTGTGCCACACCTGACCTTAACATAACATCCTATTACCTGGACGGGATGTATCATGCATTGCTAGGGCAGATCAAACCTTCTTCGGATGGCAAGTGGTGATTTTTCTTGGTGATGTTCACTGCACACAAATTTGTGAGAACATTGTAAACTCAGGGTTCTTACACACGCTTATACCATGTCTTTTATTTATAGGTAGAAAGGCATTCATCTAAAGTACACTGTAAGAGCTGTATTAAATAAAATAAAATGGAAAGATATCCGACAATTAAGGGAGTTGCAGATATTTTGCCTCTGGTGTAAAGTTTTAAGAACTTCTTTAAAAGGACAAAGAAAACAGAGATTTTCAGTACCAGATGTCTAGGAAGATCCCATTTGGATTTGAGCTACTTAAATTTGCAATCATGTATTTATACATCTAACAGAGCTTCTGTTTCCCCTAGAATCTGAAAATTAACTAGCTTTGTAGCATCTTTCTTGATCTGCCACCCGTGCCCTGAGGATTAGAGACTCCACCTGAGCTTGTTTTACAAGCATAACAGAAAAAATTAATCTCTGCTGGCAGCGATCCCACTGGGATACTGATGAATAATGATATCCCTCTCTTGCTGCCCTCTCAGTCCACTAGAAAAGCCACTCTAACCCAGCAACGTGGAAACCGCTGAAACCATTCCAGCTGTGGATTAGCAGGCAGTCAAGCATCCATCTGTTCTGTGTGAATCAAGAGAAAGCAAACATGCATTCTTATAGCTAAAGAAGCATTAAAATTAGCATCTTATATGACTGCATATAGTAAATATTAAGACAATCATATAAAAAAGAAAAAATAATCTATTATCTACACCTCATGATATTTACATCTGCTTGCTGCCTTAAGTAAATGATAAAACAGTTGCAATTCATCTCATTAACCTACAGAACATTCTGCAATCAATGTTTTAATATGTTTAAGATAAAGCTTCTTTATATTGTATGTATCAGTTCTACCTGATAATATTTTGTGAGTAGGCATGCATTCACACACTAAATAAATATAAGTCAACACAGTAGCATGCCTTCACCTTGACAGAAGCAGCATTTAAGAAACCTGTTGTGGGAGGGATTTTAGCCATTTTCTCACCCTCTAAGGTGAAAACAATAGCCTTGAGATATTTTCTCTTTCTGAAAAATAGTAGTTTGAATAATCTCTGCTGGCTCACTTGTCTTTTCCACTGGAAGACAGAAAAAAAGGCAGGGGGAAATTGGCATGTGGGCAGTCCAGTCAAATTGGTGGTCTGATTTGGCTTTTCCATGGGAAACAGGACACGGATCTAGTATAAATTAAGGAAAGCTGTATTGGAGCATCATCCCACATACTTAGAAAAGTGCATAATCTAACAGTTTTCCTACCAAAAAAAATTCAATATTTTGCCATATGCCTGGCCCACATTCATTAAGCTGCAGAGGTGAAGAAAATCTGCAACTGTTTGTTCTTTAGAAGAAAGTTTAATATGCTGTACCAAATTTACAAATACATATAGTAACTTTTTCAGATGCTAAGAAAAGTTTTGGCCTTCTGGTAACAAAAATGTCTCTGCAATTTCTTCTAACACTATAGGTAGCATGAGCTACCTAAATGTGAAATGAAGCACTTTGTAAATACTGGGCAAATAATAGAAGAGGCTGATTTCTTAATAATTCATCTGTGATAATACATAACATCAACCCTTAAAACAAAATTCAACCCTCTGAAGCCAGCCAGGTTACATCAGAGAAAATAAACAAAAAGAAAAGAATGAGACAAAGAAAGAATCTATATGTAAATAGGAAAATACAAGTGTCAGATACTTCATTAAGGACTGATCAGTAATCCTCTTATGTCCTTTTTTTTAAAAAAATACTACACTAAAGGAATATGCTGGGTACCAATCTTGCATGATGTATTTATTTCAGACAAACCAATCCTTATTGTGAAATTTCTGTTCCATTCCAATCAGAAAACAACATATAAAATCCTCGGTCTTAACAGTTTTACAAGTCTGAGCAGTAATTTCTTTGCTGACAGAGAAAAACATCTGTGTGCCTTTAAACAGCACTCAGTAAGGCTGAGTTGGTGTCACTAAGTGAACTGAATCCTGTGAAGACAAATTCAGCAATATAATTGTAATTGCTATAATTTATAGGACAATAATATAATTCTATCAAAAGCAAAGCAGTAGCCGGAAACCAGTGAAGACAAAAGAACTGCAGGCTGCAGAGGGCCTAAATTTGCCTATCATGCTTTAATTACAAATCAGAAGGCACAAAGTAGGTATAACTTGAACCACCTCGATAAAGGCACACTGAGCTTGTAAGACTGCCTTCTGGAGTACTTCGGGCATGAGAGCCCCAGTCATTTATCAAAGCAGCATTGCATACTATAAAATGTTCAGCTTCACCTTAATAGATGCAGCTTAGAACAACACAAACATTATTTCAACAAATATACCATATATTTGAAAATAGGGCCATATGACATGACTGATGAAAAAAAGCCATTTCATTTTGAATATGATTAATTTGCAAGGCATTGGCTGCATGTGCATAGTTTGAAATCTCACATGATGTTACATGACATGTTACAACTGACATGACTCTCACATGACAGTTACAACTGTCAAGTAACTGGGAAGTAAAAGACTTTTGTGTTGAAACAAACAAACAAATGGTATGTGGATGAATTGCCTGTAGTTTTAAGCGGTCAGCTAAACCAAGCTTGCTACCACTGAACTTTTTTCTAGCATATATACCATGGACAAGCACTGATTTGGTACAGATGGCAGCCAATGTTCACCGCTGTAAGTACAAGACCAGGACAGTAGTCCTATATGCCCCAGCAGATACAAGGGTAATAGCTTCCTGGCTCATCAGAATAGTTTTTATTGGTACAAATGAGTGTTTTGCTGCTAGAACTGTAACTGTAGCTCTTATGAAAGGAATTTCTTTGCGCATTCTTCTGACAGAAATGGTTACTAAACTGGCTGTTTGAAATGAGGCTATTGGCTTCCACTGCCACAGCTATACACTTTCACATATTTTCCCCTTGGACCCTGCACTGCAATTAAAACATGCGAGAAAAAAAAATAAATAATATTAGACACTGTCTTATTTAAAAGGCAACAGCTCTTGTCTTGTGGCCTACCTTGTGGGAAATACTTGTTAGAATCCTTATTCTAACTTGCCTGAGTATTGAACCAGATTTTTAAGCTGGCAAGTAATGACAACTGAAGAAATGAAGCCGGGTAAGACTGGAGGAAAAGTAAAGGAGATCTGTTAATCAAAGATCAGAAAGTAATGTGCGTCGGAGATAGGAAGGTTTTATATTTTCTGGTTTTGAATGTAATTCTTCCTTATTGATGCTACAAAAAAGAAAGAGTTATGCCACGTTCAGTTAGCTGTCAGTGGTGAGCATTGTCATCTCTTTTTGCCAACTGATTGTGCTTTTCTAGATATGATGCTTTTAAACTAAAAGTCAAACAATCATTTGGAAAAAGAGAAATAGAAAATAATTGTGTCATGATGTTAGAAGAAAGCCACTACATTCAAGTACTACAGGAATGTCCTGGGTTCAGCAGTAGCAGTCATTTTTCTCCCTCTTGGTAGCTGCTGCAGTGCTGTGTTTTTGACTTTCAGCCTGGGAACAGTGCTGATAACACCGATGTTTTCAGCTACTGCTGAAATGTTTGTTCTGACCAAGGACTTCCTGAGTCTCATGCTCTGCCAGGGAGGAGGGGAAGCCGGAAGGAAGCAGAGACAGGACACCTGACCCAAACTGACCAAAGAGGTATTCCATACTACAGCACGTCATGCCCAGGATGTAAAAACTTGAGGCAGGAACCCGGAAAAAGGGGGTGCTGCTGGGTCGGGCTTGGTACCGGGTGGTGAGCAATTGTATTCTCTTTCCTTGTATTTCCCTTGTCATTATTATTATTGGTGGTAGCAGCAGTGATTTGTGTTATACCTTAGTTACTGAACTGTTCTTATCTCAACCAGTGAGAGTTACATTCTTTTGATTTTCCTCCCCATCCCTCCGGGAGCTGGGGGGAAGAAACAGGGGGGAGTGAGTGAGCAAACTGCTTGAGGGGCTTAAACCACGACAAGCAACATTCAAAACGGCTCCATCTGCTGGGACTAAAGAAAAGTCAAGACAAATTTAATGTGCGACTATTCGTATGCTTAAGTTCTCTTTTTGTTAAGTACAAGATACTTTGAATATACTGGACATAGATGATGACATTCAGACGCTATTAAAATTTATTGCAGCATTTTGGTTTATTTTCATGAAGCCAAACATAATTTTCAAATTTAAACTATTTTATAGAACACACTATGATACTATCTAGATGTTTCCAAGTGGGAACTGAATCAGAAATGTTTCAAAATATTAAAATCCAGAGAATATAAGCTTTATAAAAAAATAAGTAAATGATCCTGGAAATGCCTGTCTTCAGGATGGAATTTATGCACTGAACGGTTCTAGGTATGTATTTACTGTGAAGAAAAGATTTAATGGTAAGAGGTAACAGTTTTCTCCTATTATAAGGGGTCACTAAAATATGCATAACGGCTGAGGCCTGTTCCTATCTGTAGAGTGGCCACAGCAGTCATGTTCATACTGTTAAGAATACACAGTATCTGTGAAATCAAACATGTAAGTGCTTTAAAGGTTAGCATGTAACATAATTGCTTATTATCTGCGATGAAATTTACATAATAAATTATTTCTATTCTTGACACTGAAAAAACCAAACATAGTCTTGCTGAACTTTTGTGCTTTGAAGAAAACCATAGTCGCATCTTTTGTGTAAATTTAAACTAGAAAATCACTGACTTAGGAAGAATGATCTGATTTTTTTTCTGAAATGGCATTAGAACAGAAAATCAGTTTTATATAATGTCTTAAAAAACCCAAAATCAATTTTTCTGCCATGGCTTGCAGAGAATATATTCCACAAAACAGCTCACATTAGCTTGTTCTTGGACTATTTTTGTAATTGGATGTGCCAATAATGATGAACAGAAAGTAAAGCTATAGGTTAAGTCATCTAGAATCTGAGTACAAATGCCTAATAGGTAATGAAAGACAGTCAAAGCATTAATAACTTTACTCTTTTGTTACCTATGTATCTGGGATGAAGAGTACCTGTTTCAGGAAACTCCTTCTACATTTCTGTGATTCCAGCAATGCCAGATTTTCTGCTGAGTTCCAAAATACTTAGTCTAATACAAGGCAGTGCAACAAAACCATGTCAATTACCAGATAGAAATATAAGGAGCAGATATGCAGATACCAAACTTATAAGCCCATGTTTATATCACAGAAAGATGGATACATATGTCCCACTATAACACAAATACCATGTTGTTCCTAAGCTCCCAGTAAGAAATGAACCCATCTCTTACAACTTATTTACATGAAAGACAGCAGTAGGCACAGAAAATCAACCAGTTCTCTCTTGTAGATAGAATTCAGAAACAGAAATAAGGGAAAACATGCACACAAAAAAAGGGATGAAAGATGGTAATGTTCCCTGCTTCACTGTCTGGTATGAACAGATATGACAAAGTATTTCCTCTGTGAATAAGAATATTAACCAGATAACCAGATAAGTGTAGCAACAAATCACCCAAAATCATAACACTAGTGGACCTAGACATCACTGTCCTGATCAGTTATCAACAGACCTCCTTTCCTCAAGGTACAAACCTACATTTGATTTTTGAAAGCGTTTGTTGACTGCTGCTTTAGTACAGAAAATGACAAAAATTATCCTAATATCCCTGTTTTGTCTGTTTTTTTTTTTTTTTTTCTAATCTCTGCACCTAACTTTCAGAATAAAAGTACACAATCTTTATGTACCTCAAGGAAATCCAGTCTGTCAGTAATAATTCATGAACACTTTCGCATCAACAATACTTGATGCAAGAAGCACCATAACTCAACAGTGAACAAGCTCATTTGGATTACTACTGTCTGAAGCATGGCTAGGAAAGTTTTAAAGAAAGCTATGGAAAAGCATTAAACATTTTCTCTAAGAAAAACCACAGGTCCACTAGCACAAGTCAGTTACAAAAGCAACTGAATCTGAACTTCCCCTGCTACCTGCAAACCCAAGACAGATTAAATATCTTGAGCACAGATTTACTGAGAGAAGAAGGGAAAGCATGAGATGATTGTATCCTACCTAGTTATATCACTTATTATGGTATACTTCCAATGTGACTATGAGGCTGTTCCCATGTGCCATGTTCCTGTTCATGTTATGGGTACTTCAGCCCCTAAACCATACTGAAAAAAACCCACATTTGATCTTGCAAAATGCTGACAGATGATCAAATGAAAAGATAAAGTAAAAATGGAGAAGAGAACAGATACTGGAGAAGACTATGAATGGTCTTAACTTCTAAGTGGAAACAAATCTTGCTATCAACTGACCTATTTGAGAAACCCATAAGCACCAGAAACAGGATGATTCAAAACTACTTTTTCATGAGTTGCAAAGATTCCTTAATAACTCATTGGTGAATGACCCTGAATTCTGAATGCTCCCATCAGCATGGCAAAATATCAATCTGAAACGCAAAATCCCTTAAACAAACTCAGATTTAAAACCCTGAATATGATTATAAATTTCTGAATTCTTCAATGCAATCTGGATTTTTTCCTGGTTTTGTTTTAAAGAAACACTTGCTCTTTTCAAGGTACATATTGACAATTTAGTAAAAACTTGAATATATCCCATTTCAAATCCACAGGATCAGTATTTTCGTTGTTACAATTGTACATTTCTGCCTTCCTTATATGTATCAGCCAACTTGTAGATGTCTAAGGTTTGCAAGATTATGAACAATGCCAACAAAAAAAAAAGACCTACATGTCACATCTACAAAATCCTGCAAATCCACTTGAGAAATGTTTTGGATGCTTATTCTTAAGTAACACAGTACAAAATTCAAAACTTTAAACTGAATGATTAGCTGAATAATCACAATTATAATCATGTTTTGCAGTGATAACAGGCCTTTTCGTTCTATAGCTACAGCTTTCAGTTCCAGCATCATTAAGAGATTCTTCAAATTACTCTTTAAATATCCTTTTCCCTAAGGATTTTCACTTATACCTAATTAGACTACTTACCCCATGCCATGTAATTCCCTATTGCCAAAACTGCTAAATGCTTCCATAAAAAGGAGATGGGCACCAGTGGAGCAAGGCAGATGTAATGTCATTGGTTAACAATAGAGGTGTGAAGCAACTGCTGTAATTATAAAACTCATTAATTCACAGTGTTTAGGACAAAAAAGAAATCCTTGGCAGTAACTCTGTTGAAATGGCAAGTCTTTTCAACACTACATCAGATTGAAAAAAAAATCCCTTTCAATTTACACCTTCAACAAGACAGAATAGTAATTCCACCACTAATTATGAAAATTGACATCTGCATAAAAAGTAAGGAAAAAATGTCAGGTAGAATGGCATTCAGCGTTCATAAATCCTTTTCATCTTTCAAATTGATACATGGCACATTTTGACCCCTAATCAATTTTATTTTTAGTCTAATTCCTCTTAAGACTCCAAATGGGCAACTTCCAAGATGATTATATATATTTCCAGGAAAAAACAAAACAAAAAAAATTAAACCAAGGCTAATAAATTTTAAATTTAGTTATCTCTGCTCAACAGTAGGGTCCTATGTTTTCTCTACAACAGAAATATTTGCCATTTACCTTTGCACTTCATGGATGCAAGCTGTTCACATAGATGAATATGGAAGCTAGGCCACACTAGCTTCTGTTTCTATCATTCAGCTTCCATATGCTGCTCACTAGATTTGGCAGTGTCATGAAATGTTCCCCATCTCTGCTAATACTATTTTCGAACTTTCCCTGTCCAAATTCATGTGAAAAATAAAATAAAATAAAAAAAAAATCTGAAGTTTCTAGGTGGAGAAAATTTTCTCTAGAGAAAAGAGATTTTAAAGAGATGGCAGCTACAGTAAAGCTGTCACCATGAAAACTCAACATTGTATTATTTAACTTCCGTTCACTAGTGGTTATTTCTTCCTAAAACTTCAATTATCTTGCACAAAGTATATATAGGAATTGTGGTTGATTGCCATTTTGAATTCAGCCAAATGCATTGGATTTTATTTCATATAATTTGCAATGTTTTCTAACAACAGGCCAACAGATATTGCAGGGTCAGTGATAGAAATTCCCCTGTTTAGGCTGTCTAACACTTTCCATTATAAAAGATTACTGTGGCCTTTATTTCTGAGCCATAACACTCCAAATGTTTGCAGCAGGCGATTTTAATTTATCAGAAAGAAAGCCTCTGTACTAGAAAAGTGGCTTTCCTAGTGTCATAAAATACCAATCTCGTTTTGTTGAGATGCAAACTGTTGAATAGCATTGCTTTTATTTTGATTCTTGTATCTCCCCTCAGAGAAGTTGTGGTGGTATGTCAAAGCAACAGATAGTACAAAAATAACATACATAAATACTGTAAGATAGGACTCTACGTTTTGAAGTTCACACTTGGAAATCAGAATATTACAGAATTTGGGCCACTTGTATAATGTACATATTATAACAGAGACTATCATCACGAATGGGCAGAAATAAGTTTTCCTGGATAATGTTAAGGAACTTGCTTTTAGTATGTGTGTACAAATGAAGTAACACCATTTTGAAAAAGAAGATTTTGCAGATATAATTACTTAAGTACTTAAAAAATGTAGTAAAACCTAATTCTTTCATGATGAAAATATAATACTATCACACTGCACTATACACTGTTTCTCCAGATTTGTACCCTAAAATCTGTTGCCTTATATTGCACTTCTCCATTAAACAGTCACTAAACTAACTATATAGCATTATTAGAAGTTATGATCTCAGGGATCATGAGGTAACTGGGATGAGGAAAAGAAGGTATTTTAGGAAACAGGTCTTCCCCATATGCCTTCTCCACTTTTTAAAGCTGCTGTATCTTCCAGATTGTCCCAGTGCAAAGTACAAAGTCCTGGTACAGATTTACGATATTGATATACAGTTATTACTCTGGCATTTTAGAATTATGTCTAACTTAGAGAAAAACAAACACAAGATTTGTATAGATCCTGAATACAATAAAGGGACATAAGAGAAAAACACATTTTGATGTATGGGATAGATGAAACTCTTGAAACAACAAAAATGATTCAGCTGTATTACTCGAAACAAACAAAAAGAAATTACAGATCAGGAAGAAAGGCTTTTCTTAATTTTGGGGTGTTTTTTCATACACTTGTGTCTTTTAAGAGTCATGAGTGACATGTTGGAAGTTCAGAAAATATCAGCACTTACTGTCAGAATTAAGAGCAATTCTTCAATGTTGCTTTCAGGTTTCAATTGATCTTTGAACATTCCAATAGTTGGATGCTTCAAATAGTAATAGGAAGCAATGCGGCCATATGTCAGAGGTTCAATGCTGCAATTATCCTGTTGGAAGAGGAATCAAATACACACAGTTCCTTCATAATTCAATATAAATGGTTCCTACAAAACTGTAAAATATTTGAAGACTACTTTATAACAGAGAACGGCAAAAAATGATTTAGCATCATTATTTAGCTGCAACCCCAATTAAGATCAGTTTCCAATGTAAGTTTTACGAATAGCTCCATAGATTAAAAATGAGAAGCATGTATCTTGCTGTTTTGAACTTCTAGAAGCATGTATCTTACTGATTTTTGTAAGGCACATTATTCTTACCTCCCCAATTTCAATACAGTAGGAGCATTCCAAATCAAAGAGGGATTTCTCAACAAGGCTTGAGAGGTACTTATTCATAGTGTCATGGCTCACATCATCCAAGTTATAGTAACTAGACAAATTGAAAACAGATGCTTTACATGAATGCTTTTTACACTTTGAAGAATTTTAACAATAATGCCTTGTAGGAAAACCCACAATGCTGCTGTAATACACACACATACTTGGAACAGCAAATATCCACATTAAACAATTAAACACAAAACTATTCCCTTATATAGTCTAATAAGAAATTCATGATTCCTAAATGGTTTGTGGGAGTAACCAACATAATGCAAGCAAGTACATATGGAAAGATGGTAATTTGTCTATTAATAGAAAAGTTGATACAAACAGAATTGGACTGACTATACTTTGTTAGTGGGAAAATTTTCCTGACTGCATACATATATTTTCCTGATCATATATGTATGAAAGTGAAAAAGCAATGCTAACACAAGTAACAGCTTTTTAACTTCAAGAGAAAGGAAGAAAACCAAGGATTGCAACTGTTCTTACATCCTGTAACTTTGAAAATAAAAACTAGGCATATAGTGACATCTGTTGAAAAAGTAATTTTATACCAATCCAAATGTTGGTGTTGTGTCATTTTATTCTCAAAGTTAAAACTGCAAAAAAAAAAAAGGGAACAGGGTATTTGTCAATGCAGTTACTTCACATGCTCATTTTCAGGTAAAAGTTGTTTAGATAAACTATATATAGTAGCAATGGTTCTTAGTTATCTATAGGAAGGAAAAATGTTTATAAGTGTGCCAAAACATATTGTTACGCCAGCATATAAAAAAGACCCAGCGATTGAAGTTTGCATTCCTTAACTGTAGAACTTAAGCTGTATTAAGATTCTTACTCACACAAACTAACACAATTTCAGGGAGAGGTTTTCCCTAAAAAACTCCAGATAAACCTGTAGTTAGAACTTGTGCCCTAGGTTCAACAAAGGCACCAATTCAGAAAGTAACAAATTCAATGAGCAGTAGAGAAAAACTGAGCATGCTCAGAAAGTTCAAAACTTCTGAATTTAGGCTGAGCAATTAACTAATGAAATTTCAAAGTGGAATTCAAACAAACAAACAAAATATTTATCGAAATGTTACAAAGCACAGTAAAAAAGGCTGTCTCTGCTCATTTAATTCTGCAAAATACTGTTGCACAAATAGACTACTAGGATTGCTACAATGATGAAAGAAGCTCCTTTGTTCATGCTGGCTGCTTTACTAGAATTTCCTAGTTATGATGTACTCAGCATCCCCACTGGAAACAATACCATATACAGTAATGGAAAGTAGGTTCCTTCAGTGTTATTTTCTGCAGGTGAACAACAAGCTGCAAAACAGTGTGCTGAGATTCATTTTAGCTGATCTTACACAGTTACAGCTACAGCTGAGTTAGTATTTTTAACTCCCTTTACTGCCAATGGAGAGAAACACACACATGCAGAATGCTATTCATCTGAAGTATTTTACATATCTGCTTTAGGATGAGTTGAAATGTAATCACTGCCAAAAAAACCCAAAATATTTGGGCAGATGAATCCCATTCTCTGATTTAAGCTCTATTTCAATTACAGCAAAGCTGTTAACAAATTTCAAAAGATGGAATTGTGGTTTTATACAGTACAAGCATCCTTTCTTGTCTGCTTCATTAATGGAATCTGATTTGCATTATTATTGTCTCAAGCAGAGTTTTAAACATTTACCTTTTTGAACAGAAACGGAAAAACTGAAAAAAGCTTGCATGCTAACTAGCAGTGCAGTCATTTCCAGAATTTTTTCCTTTTTATAAATCCCAAATTGTGGGGTTAATTCTCTGATGCTTTGAACATTCACTTAGAATTGGGTGAGGTTGGAGGAACACACTATTACCATAAGAAAGGAATTAAAAAAAAAATGATGAATCTGTTCTGATAGCAGAAAATAGCTACATTAGACAACAACAGTGTATATATATATATATATATATGGCAGTGGAGTATTCAACTCGGTAATAGTATAGTGTATACGGGTTCATGCTGAGATGATCTCAAATATTTAAAACATTGCTAGTGTCCAAAACCAAACCTAAACAAATGAAATATTTATATTGACTAAAAAGTTTTACATGGTAGACAGACATACACTATCAGACTTCTGTGAAGAAAACATTTGTAGCAGAAATACTCTAACACTGTTTTCAATGCCACTTAATTTTAATTAGCCACCCTTTAAATTTACTGAAGTAATACAGTAATGATAAAAAATGGACAATATTTCCTTCTGCACCTTTATCTGCCCGACATCTTATCATGGCACACATTTAGATTCTGTTTATTACCACAAATTGCTTTGTAAAATTTTGTTTACCTTCTGAAAATAATTGAGCAAATTAACTACATAAGTTAAAAATTGAGCAAATTAACTACATAAGTTGTTGCAGGATATGAAAAGACCTTCTATTTTATACAGTGAACCAATGATTCATTAGTATTTTCTCTAAACTGAATATAACAGTACTGAAATGATTATAATTAAGGCACTTTGTTGTCACAGTGTTCAGACTTTCACCATATCATTTCAGTACTGTTATTTACAGTGCCACAACACTGATGATAAATACTGATAAAACAAAAGAAATGGGCAATAAACAAATTCTTTTTTGAGCTTGTAGTTTAAGACAGTTTAATTCAAACTGATTTTATCCTGTGCTCCCCCTAATTTACAGTATTTTACACTTAAGCCATGATCATAAAAGGCATTATAATGCATTTTGAAAATTATGTGAATTTCAAATTTGCCGATTTTTGGTATTTTTTTTGTCAGAGGAGTAAATATTTAGCTGCCTAATGAAAATAAAGTAATGTAAAGAAAAATCTTAAATGGTTTGTAATCTTGAATGAAGTGATACCAGTGTATTTTAACTACTATCTATAATGGGGTAAATACAATTTTAAGTACACCCACAGGAGATTCTTGGTCACTCAGCACATTTTCCTCTAATAAAAATGCAAAGCCATTCATCTAGAAAGACTATGTTAAAATCATCAGCAAAAACAGAGTATCATGACATTAGACAGTATTTTGAAATGCATAAATACAAGTTGAATTTTGCATGTTGGTATGCTCCAAGTATAAAAGCTGCATAGTGTGTGAGTTCCTTTATGAAGCTGTATTACCTAACTATTTAATTACAGATAAAGAATAAAAACAATGCAGTTTCATGCTCACTGCATTGAATCATCTAGTCATTATTTTCCCTCTGCTATAAACAGACAGCCTACCTTTTTATCAGCACACCATTTCATTTATTTCACGGTGAAGCCCAGTTTCACAATAATTGACTTGTCAGAAGCTCTAATTTATGAGGCTGGGCTCTGTAAGCCTTCTCCTATATTGGACTCAACCTGCACACAAGCAGGGTTGAATATTTACAATGCTGTTAACAGGTGCTGAATTGTTTAATGATTCTAATAGCCAGAAGCCTACTGAGAAAGCCAGCGGGATCACAATTACAGGCTGTTTGAACACAACAATTACTTGTCCCCTGAGAGGTGTGAAAGTCAAAGGCAGTTTTATCCTAACAGCATCTAGCACATGGGCTAGACAGGCTAACTTCTATTAGTAGTCCACTGGGAAAAAGCAATAACAAACCCCTAGGAATCATAAAAATTTACAAAGTATGTAAAATTTAAACAATCAAAAACTCAAGGAACTTTTTATTGTCTTTTAAATAATATATTTAAAATCCTAACCCTTGTAGAGCTTAGCAAGAACAACAAACCATGAAACATGAACTTATTTCTCTAATCTAAGGAAGTGTGGAATTTCATCAGCTGAGAAAGACAGGGAGACGTGCAGGAACATAAAATGCAGATGAAGTTACACAAAACATTTAGGATTTAATGTGAATGGTGCCAATCATTTCCTGTTTAGCTTATGTAAACCTGACCTGAGATCTCTCTGGGAAATTTTTCATCAGCCTTGAAATGGTCCTGCTATAACTGTCAATGCTGTGAAGACATTTGTTACAGCACCATGTTTTTTATGTTCAGATTATACGGTAGTAATAGTGACACACATAATGAAAATCGGTGGCAGAGTCAGCCAAAAATATTAAAGGAAAAAACTTGCTAGCTTGAAGGCCTTTTGTAACAAATGCACAAAAAGACAAATCTACAGCATTTACTCGATGGGAACAAAGCGTGTTTTCTGAAATTTTACAGTTCTGAAAGCAGAATTTTGTTATGAACAATTATGGGGGAAGCACAGATAGTAATTTTTATACATCGCTTTACTGAAGTCATCAATTGTGTTTGCTTTCATCGGCTTGTGGCCTCCAGCAGCTGCCATCTTCAAATGGCACCATGGAAATGGCACTGAGTATACGACACAATTGATGGACCTCCATAGCCAGAGAGCTATGAACCAATGTACCAACTCACTTCAGTTGTTAAGACATCACTGACTGACTCTGGAGTCCGTGACTGGCTTGCAAAAATGCATTACAGCATGCATAAATGCTGCAGATGGTAATCTCTATCTGTACTTGTATTTTCTTGTATTCATGTATTTGCTTATGCAAGCTATAAGAAACAGATACATTGCTCTCTTTAATTAGTTTTTTGAAGATGATTATGTTAAGTTGGTTCTTGAATGGGGACATGAGCCGTCTTCAGCTTTGCATTTTCATCCAAGACTGAAGCAGACTAGGGGAACAGGAGGTGCCCCAAACACTCAGCAGCCTGGGGCTTCCCAGTCTGAGACTCGGAAAAACTTTATTTGTGTGAATTGTTTGGTGAAGGCAAAACATGAACCACATTCTTGTACTTCTCACATCACTGTGACCCTAATAATTTAAAAGAACAAGCTCTTGTTATGAAATTCATAATAATCATAGAATCATAGAATAGTTAGGGTTGGAAAGGACCTCAAGATCATCGAGTTCCAACCCCCCTGCCATGGGCAGGGACACCTCCCACTAAACCATGCCATCCAAGGCTATGTCCAACCCCACCTTGAGCGCCGCCAGGGATGAAGCATCCACAACTTCCCTGGGCAACCCATTCCAGGGCCTCACCACCCTCACAGTAAAGAATTTCTTCCTCAGATCCAATCTAAACTTCCCCTGTTTAAGTTTGAACCCATTACCCCTTGTCCTCTCACCACAGTCCCTAACGAAGAGTCCCTCCCCAGCATCCCTATAGGCCCCCTTCAGGTATTGGAAGGCTGCTATGAGGTCTCCATGCAGCCTTCTCTTCTCCAGGCTGAACAGCCCCAATTTTCTCAGCCTATCTTCATACGGGAGGTGCTCCAGTCCCCTGATCATCCTCGTGGCCCTCCTCTGCACTTGTTCTAACAGTTCCATGTCCTATAGCTGTTATGTATGAAGTATATATACATGCACATTGATCTAAATGTGACTGTAAAAGAACGAATCCACCATGAGAAACAAGGAACTGTCCACAAAGAACTGTTGTGGTTTAAGCCCAGCAGGTAACTCAGAACCATGCTGCCGATCGCTCACTCCCGGAGTGATGGGGAGGAGAACTGAAAGAATGCGAATCCCACAGGTCGAGACAAAAACAGTTCGGCAACCGAGGTACAACACAAAACCACTGCTGCCACCACCATCACCAATAATAACAAGGCAAATAACAAGGGAAGAAAATACAACTGCTCACCACTCACCGACTGACACCCTGCCCAACCCGAGCAGCGATCTAGCCCTTCTGGGTAACTCCTCTCTGTTTACATACTGGGCATGACGTGCTGTGGTATGGAATACCCCTTTGGCTAATTTGGGTCAGGTGCTCTGTCTCTGCTTCCTCTGGCTTCCCCTCCTGCCTTGCAGAGCAGTTTACCAACTCAAAATATGGATATTGATAATTACTGCAGTGTAATATACCTGCACCTTCTTAGCTTTTCTTAGTAGCTACTGCCAAATTTTTTCCATTTTATCTCTCAGTCTTACTTAATTTAATTTTCTGAAGTCATTCCCCTGTCTAACAGAATTCCAAACTTGCCCTAAAATTCTGAATAACTGTGATTGCATCACTAAAATACATATTATTCTATCCTGACTGGCTGATATTAGCTGTCACCTCAATAGTGGAAACTATATTGGAACAGTATATAATCATAATTCTTATTCAGATGTTTTGTTCACATGTTAGTAGACATGCTCAGTTTAATCATACTGAGAAAAGGAAATTCAAAGTAAAATATAACTGCATGATGGTAAGAGCATTGGTCTGAGCTAATTTAATTATAATTTACATTATTCTTTCACTCCAGAAAGCTTCATAAGACTGACATAAAGTAAAAAAAGAAAACCTTAAAAATAATTATCAAAATGAATTAATAAAATATTTTTTTCAGGTCTTCACAAGAAATTTACACATAAAACCTATTCTGTAAGTGTGTACATTCACAGACCCTCATATGTATTTATAAATTCATAAAAAACCCCCCACATTTTAACACTGATGTGAACACTAGAATATCTAAAAATTAACTTCCCAAATGAAAGCTGATTCTGCTTAACTTTACATATGTTGTAAATTTCTATTTCTCTTTTACTGCACATGTATCTGGAGAGTATCATAACCTGATTTACAGAAAATGCTTCCCATAGCCATTTCTCTTCTGTAGAAAGTTGGAGATTATAATCTTTTATAAGGGTAAACGAATGAAATAGCCAAGGAATTTCAGCCCAGGAAAGTAGATAGACAAGCCTCTCAAAATAGCCCATTTCAAAGAACAGGGAACTTCACTGATGTGTTTTATATGATCTTGAGTAAGTAAAGAACATATTGACATAAGTTGTATATGGAAAGGGAAACATGTTGTAGTACTTGACTGAAGTAGCACAGAAACTGACTTAATGTATGAATTCAAAACCCTCTACAATTAGGAATGATTGCTTTGGGGTAGGGAAAAAACAGGGAACAAACTCTGGATATTGAGACTGATTAACAGTTTTATTTGGACCACCCCTCTCATTTGCACATCATCTCTTGAACTGCATGCACATGTCTAGTCAGTATGCTAGTCTAGCACTCAGCTACTCCACTCCCACAAATCAACAGCTCAATCACTCCTCTTTAACTAGACAGTAAAACCCCCTTTCACAGATTTCAAGGAACATCAAACTAGAAAATTAAAATGGTTTGATGAAAAGAAGTATTGCAACATGCAAAAAAGGCCATTATTATAAGCCTAACTAATTATCTCAAGTGCACCAGAAAAAACATTCATTATCATAGAATCATAGAATCATAGAATCATAGAATAGTTAGGGTTGGAAAGGACCTTAAGATCATCGAGTTACAGCCCCCCTGCCATGGGCAAGGGACACCTCCCACTAAACCATGCCATCCAAGGCTATGTCCAACCCCACCTTGAACGCCGCCAGGGATGAAGCATTCACAACCTCCCTGGGCAACCCATTCCAGGGCCTCACTACCCTTACAGTAAAGAATTTCTTCCTCAGATCCAATCTAAACTTCCCCTGTTTAAGTTTGAACCCATTACCCCTTGTCCTCTCACTACAGTCCCTAATGAAGAGTCCCTCCCCAGCATCCCTATAGGCCCCCTTCAGGTATTGGAAGGCTGCTATGAGGTCTCCACGCAGCCTTCTCTTCTCCAGGCTGAACAGCCCCAATTTTCTCAGCCTATCTTCATATGACTGCATGTTTAGAAGAAACCTGGATTCTCAGAGCAAAAGGATACTTTGATCTCTTCTCAAAAAGGTAGATTAGCATTACTTTAATAGTACAAATTGTAGGCATTCAGTACGGCATTTTATGTGACTGGACTAGAATTGAACGATCCTACATTTGTTTATGCAGCTTTAATACACAAGTAGCTAAAACTGGCAATAAATGAGAATATAAATCTTCTGTATATTATCTCAGCCCATTATTTTGGGGATTTACAGCATCACATGCATTGACTTTTATGCCAGTGAATCCCAAGGCAATTTACCAATCATGCATACAGGAATTACTTATTCACCACTAAAGTACAATCACCTGCTGCCTGGAAAGTAGTTCTTGTTTCAAAGTGGAGGGAAAGTCAACAATTATTGCTTTGGGCCAGGACATGACAGAGAACACTGTATCAAGTGACACTGAGTGTAACAACTTACTGTGTAACAACTCATACCAAAATTCAACCATTGTGCTCCTACTCTTCTGAAAAAGAATAAACCTTAAATCCTTCTGATTATTAAGGGCCACAAACAGTTGTTTGGTGCTATCAATCACTTCATATGCTCATCTATGGCACAGTAAACTCCATTATCATACTGCAATTTATTCAGAGTTATCCAACTGTCACTGACTTCTCAAAAAACTTTTCAGTTTTCCTTTGATGTATCTCATTCAAGCACTGACAATGCTAGAACTGCTTGTCTTGAAGGAGGTCTGAAAATACCATAGATAGTAGTAGGTCCAGGAAATCTACTAGTTTAGAAACTTTGGTTGAAACTTAATAGAATTTATTAGCATGTCAAAGAATAAAAAGTGTGCACATCCACTGCATTTGCCCTTGAGATCTAGAAGTGACCTCTTTGACACTCAGTAATATCTTTTATTACCTCATACCTTCATATCCTCCCTGAATGACTAAGCACAGAAAGAATGCTGAGTGCTTCTATGTGGATGAGAGGGGGTAAAGCAGCACAACTTGTGAACTGTTCCAACCTGCATGTGTGATGTTCCAATGAAAGACTTTAATCTCATTAGAAACTTCAGTATGCATTCCTATCCTGCCATTATGGACGTCATTGGTCAAAATCTGCTCATCTTGTTTCTCACTACAAAGATTCTGCATCTCATGATGAAATAGAGTGGGGTTTTATCTTCACTCCCCTCTCCCCCAGCTTTCTTCCCACAATCCTCTCAGAATAACAGAACTTTTACCTAAACGTTGATATTGTGATAACTTCAGATTTAGCTTTCCATGACACTGCACATTAAAGAAACTGCTGAGAAAAAAGGACCATCAGTCAACATGCCAAGCTCATATTCCAGTGGGAATCTTTTTTTATATAGGGAAAAGCTTGCCTATTAAATCAAACGACAGCGTTTCTATACTTTACACTTACCTTTGTGCTGCATGTTGTGTCTTAAAAACCTATCTACCACAGATACCACATGATCAAAGCTCGCCAAAGACAAATTGATAAAATCACTTTAAAACAGCAATTCAAGTGCAAGATATTTTACAATAACATCACTTACTCTTTATACTAAAAAAAAGACCAGTGTCTGCAGTGGCACAGTTTTTAACATTAGCTGTAGTATGGATCATGTGTAAATTCTAAAGTCACTCTGAAGCACTCCAGAGAAGTGAAATCTTTCGTGCTATAAATGCCTAATTCTTTATTTGCCACACTATTTCAGTGGGTGAATGATCCCATGATAGGTAACATACCATTTACCCAAAACACTGTTGTGGCAAACGCAGCTTACATAGCTGGAACAGCTCAGAATGATCTGCATACCAGCTGGAGCTAGGCAGGATGATAATAATCATTGAAAATATTGCACACATGGTTTCACCATGATACCTTAATGAAAGTAAACTTCATCGCAGAAAAACAGCTGATAGCTATTCTCTCACTTATTAGGAAAGTCCGGGCAGAACATATAAATGTGGTAGTTAAAAAAAAAAAAAAGGAACACAGCCTTGGGTGACATGGTGTAGTGTGAGGTGTCCTTGCCCATGGCAGGGGGTTGGAACTAGATGATCTTAAGGTCCTTTCTGACCCTAAATATTCTATGATTTTATGATTATAAATACAATACCTGAAGGAATGTGATAATCTGGAGTTTTATTTTAGGGATACTGATGTAGCCTTTGCAATAAGGCTATTTTACAGTTATCACTAAATTGTAAAATTATTTGCCAAGAAATGCAGTCATATTTAGAGCAAGAAAAAAAGCTAAAAAAATGTGCACACAAGTTCTATTCCATGTGTGGGCCAGTAATGCTCCCATGCTGGAAATTGTTAAGTATTCTAGGCTCCAATAGCAGCAGGATCACCTTTGGATCAACTCTACCCTCAAGTTACCTTCAGATTAAATTGTATTTGTATTTTATACTCACGTTGGGTTCATTATAAGTCGACGGAAGAAATAAGTCCAGGTAATATAATCCATTGCATCCTGCTTAGAAGTAATAGTTCCAGCAGCAATTTCAGCATTCAGGTGGTCAGCCAGCACTTCTAACAAGCTGAAGAACAGAAAACAAGAGGACTTAGCTGACTTTACAATCACGAAGACAGGTAATACATTTTGTAGAGTTGTGCATTAAAGGGTTTATTACTTCTAACCTGAAAATATTATATATTTATCTTATGGTAAAAGAGAAAAGGGGGAAAAAGGGACAATGTAATTGCAAGGTCAATCATCTTCTTTACATGATAGTGGAATAAAGCTCAAATTATTTTTTGATTGGACCAAGAATGAACAAATTTAAGTCATTCATGGAATGTATTCAGATGGAGCTACTCAGTGGTAACTTCTGAATACTGTATGTTGACCATATGATCATGCTGGCTTAATCCAATAGAGCATCATACGGAAAGACAAACAGGAAATTAAACAGTGGCAATGGCTTAGCTAATACTTGAGAAATACTTGAGGGCTGTTAAAATTACATCAAAACTACTTCCCCCAGATTTTGCCTCATCTTCCTCCAATGTAAAAAAAAAAAAAGAAAACAGAGCCATAGAACTGCTACTTTTACCCAGAAAGATCTAAAATCAGAAACACAAGAACAAAAGCATTTTAGAATGATTCTTACAAAGTAAAATACTGCTTAATGTCATTAAATGGAACAAAGACCTCCATTAGGGTATCTAATGAGATCATGCCTGGCCACAGTTCAATCACGGAATAGCAAATATCCTTAAGGATCAGACTAATTTTTTTTATATTATAACCCTTTTTCTTTTCCTACTGTTCTTTCCCTGTTGCTAAAAGTAAAGAATAATTTGGCATGAATAGCTGCTTTACTGCCCTATACCACTGATTGCATGCTTCAGAAATAAGAACTGCAGATGTTCTACCCAGATTGTCCAACAGAAACTGGACAAATGATTCAAGAGCTATTCCAAAATAAAGAGTGCTTTTTCTTTTGCTTCTAATGTGCTATATTTCAAACCCATGATCAGTGAGAAAACAAGGCC
The DNA here is from genome assembly GCA_039720435.1 of Amazona ochrocephala. Lineage (NCBI taxonomy): Eukaryota > Metazoa > Chordata > Aves > Psittaciformes > Psittacidae > Amazona > Amazona ochrocephala. Next base: position 59,506,181 of record CM077878.1, read on the forward strand.
TGAAGTATGAGTTGCGTATTCAGGTCTTAAAACCAATAAATAGACAATGGCTTTTAGAAAAAACTTTAATTAAAAAGTTACAAAGTTAAAGTTTACAGATTAGAAATACTACACAAAGCTCAGAAATATGCTTTTTGGTGGAACAGATAGGAAAGCATTCTATAACTAAAAACCCTCAAACCCCTCCCAGTTTCTTTTTGAAGCTATGAAGCCTCTTACTTCAAATACTTGATCACAAATAGCCCAAGACAACTCTAAGTTAATGGGTTCACAACCTGCATGGAACTTAACCAGACTGCTAGTAATATGTGAATCTTCATCCAAAAAATTATAAAATATTCTTTATTTATAGTGAAATATGAACTACATCAAACTACAGAGTAAATATATACACACAAAATAAGCTACTAAAAACACAGAGTATTTATAGTATTTCAAACTGGAACAAGGTGCGATTTCTACTGTTATTTTGAAGACACACTTACTTTATTTAAAAACACCACTTTGCCATGAATAGATTTCCTAGTTTATGATAGTGCCATACAGTCTGGATATATCAGTACACTGCTCTTTTGATTTATTAGCTATAATCTTGAAGTTCAACTCCTAGCCTTTTGTGCTAAATGCAATTTATGTTAAAAAAAGAAAAGTGATTCCCTAAGGAAATGAAGCGCATGTTTCCACATTCTTTGTTTGCAAAAAAATTATATGTCTATCTGTGCACCACAGAAATTAACTTTCAAATACACCATCCCATTTCAGCCAAATTTCACAGGTGCATAGCACTCTCAAGCTCCTACAAACTTCCTGAGCAGATAGAGGTCCCATTATCGCTCATGTGAAGGGATGAAGTTTCCTTAGGAGAACAATACTTCATTAATTCTTTATCACCGAGAAAAGCGTTCAGTAATGCTCATGCTTTATGAGATACCTCAGAATTCCTCCATGAAACATGCATCTATGGGAGACCAATGCAACTAGTTCTGCTTCTCATTGAACAACTAAGCATATTATAAATATCAAAATCAATGCATGAATTATGTTATGCTGGACAGCAAACTTTGTACTGACTAAGTCCAGAGAGGGAATAAAAAGGTGGTACTTCTATATTTCTGACAACAATATCACAATTTTGAAGTGAAAGATGTGTTGAAAGAATATCAGCAATAATTTACATCATACAGATTTCTTTTTGAACTTCTGAGATTTTGAAGAATATGATATCTATAATGGTACAAATATTCTAGGTAAAAATGTTAGAAACTCAACTGTTTTTTTCCTATTAAGAATTTGTCACAGCATTTCATGGAGGGTTCTGATGATCATGTATAACTGTCCTATACACTGCTCTTGAACAGTTTGTGCTCTCATTCAAATGTTTGAGACAACACTCAAACCAGAGAAACATTTGTAGTTTTATCTGGAAATGGACTAAAGAGACCAATAGTGCTTCAAAATTCATGGAAGAAAGGATTTTTTTGCATAAAGATGGATAATATTTTTTTTTTAAATTATTTCTCTCTAGGGCCACAATATTTAGGAGGTATTTGGCACAGGAATTTTGTTTCACTTTTCTTGATTCCTCATTTGTAGTACTATTCATAGTTTGATCAGCTTTTCTGATTGCTTTATCTTTACCTTGATTCCACTGGGAAAGGTTCATAAAGGAATTTTTTGTAGAAATCTTTCTTAATATCATGAACTAGAATTACAGCTTTTCCTTGGTCATCAAACTGTGGTCTTCCAGCACGTCCCATCATCTGAAGCACATCTGCCAAAGAGACAATAATGTATAAACCAAATGAATTTATTTGAATGCATAAATGTATTTATGTCTGCATAATGTACAATACAGGATTTTTTTTAATTCCTTGGCCTTGTATGCGCTATTGGTTTTGACAAATCTAATAGCTTTTTTTCCCATCTCAGATAAATTTATGATGAACTTCTTTCTGGCAGAGACTATCTTCCTGCATACTTGAGGACCACCCACTGCAAGAGAATCTAAGCTTACATCTAATATAAATTTTCTCTACTCTCCTTCCATTCCACAACCATCCCTTGTTTGAGCATATGCAACTAAAGATGAGCAGTCAGAGAACTCATGAAGCCTACAATGGCAACTATTTATTATTTTCTAACTTTCAAGTATTTGACTTCATAATAATAGAAGTCCCTTTTATAAACTTTTCTGCCATGTCTTATTTCCTAGGTTTTGAATATTTTAAAGATAAACTGGTAAAGGCAAATTCTAATTACTGACAGCTATGATCTTTCCCACTCAAACTTCATGACAAGTGATATTAGTTATAAGCACTAGAGTAGAGATGGTTTCATATCAGACCACGAAATACAAATTTAAAAGCAGGTACAGTTAAAGCTCACCTCTTCTACTCTGTCTACACATCATTACTTGCAAATACTAGTTAATGATTTCTATAAATACTGAAAATACCAGCTGAAACAAAACATGCTCAGCTTGTTACTAGGCCACCAAGATGAGTATCCTTATCATCTATTTATTTGTGTCTTCTCAAATGTGAGAAGTGCATCTGCAGAGCTCCGATTCCTTTCTGGTGCCTCCAACTACTATTTAACTTTGAAGAAACAATGTAAAGAAACTCATAAGTAAGTTTTACATGTTTATTTTAAAGCTTTTTAGTTTTGAGTATTCTCTATGATCTCTATCATGCCTGCAAAACATGTAGTTTGAAGTACCTGACATTTTGAAAAGTGATTTCTTTGGCTTCAGAATCAATAAGCTTTTAGCACAATTGTCAGCTGGGGAAGGAAAAGCCAGAGGGTGTAGTATGGGATACAGCAACAGATCGTGATAGGAGAAAGAGCCCAATGACAATATACAGTTTTTAATAACGCATTTTCACTTGCGTACCCATGAGCTATATAGACAGCATTTTTTTTAATCAGTTTATATCTTCTGTTAATTTAGGAGTGACATGAAAATGTAAAACCAAACCAGTCTGAAAATGATGTTTCTGAATAGGCATGTGCACAGGAAGTGATGAAACAACTTCTTCCTCTTCTAATGTGGTGAATTAAATTGTGCATAATACCATATATGAAATGGATTTACTGAAAAGCATCAGGAAATTATTTTTGCTGATATCCACTATGTAATTATCCAAAACCAATATTTTCTTTACTGACTATATGTTGCTTGGCTGCTTTTAATCACAGGACTAAACTCCTGAAACATTACACATGATCCAACTGGCTGCCTAAATGTCTGGTAACTGAGAAAAGGTCTTCCCCAAACCTCTTATTTCATTCAAAGAGGCGCTTCTAGTTATTTTGAAAGTACTGAACTCTCCAGAATGATTCATTCTGCCCTCAGTTGCTTCCTCGGAGCCAAATGCATCCTTTATACAGAAAGGTAACTTCAGCAGGGAGAAACCAAGTTATACAATGACGGAACAGTGAAGGCATAACTTGTGGGCAGCATTAAAGACAGTATTGTGAAATTTTTGGAAGTATTTCAGAAAGAAATTAATCACGTTTTCATTTTTAATGCTGCTGCAAAACTGTACCACCTATCCCCAGAACTTCCATATGTATGAATATTCTCTAGAAAGTTAAAAATAAAAATGCTTTAAGCAAACCGCACCACATGTTTCTTCATAAAGTAAGGAATCCGCATTTTCTGTTGCAATGCAGACAACAAAATCTAAATGCTTCCATCACAGATGATGGTATTCCTCCACCCCTCCCCCCAGAGTCTTATTGAAAATTCAAGAACTGAACAATCCCTGATGTCCAAGTCACCTGAATTCAAATGGCAATAAAAAGTGAAAGTATAAGCATTCCCTAAAGCCTTTGTATCTGTACACAGATTTCTAAAACAGCATAGTAAGTTTTCAGTACTTACTGAGTTTCTGATTTATTTTATTATTTTCTCTATTACTGATCTGTGACAGTCCCACAGATTAAGAATAAAATTTAAAACTTCAGTTGATTGCTTTCTTCATCACTTTTCCCCATCCAGTAATAAAGTCAGTTGCCACTATTCTTCCAGTCAGGATGCACGAGATACTACTCTGTAGAGACTGTTTGTACTAAGTTTACATCAGCCAAAGCCTGTCACAAAATGCTCGTTTGCAGGGCTAAGTTCCCAGGTCATACCAGAATCTTTGAACAAGAGAGCTGGTCTGGAAATTGATCCTAAGCTTCCTGCAGAGCACTAACCACTGAATTAAGCATTATGATGGGAGAAGTAACCCCCACAGTTTTTCTGTTTGAGGTTTTTTCTTTAGTAAGCTTCTTTTGCTGAAAAGAGTGTGCATGGTAAAAAAGATGCAAGCCCTTTATTTACATCACAAGTAACATTTAGATTTTCCTCAGGTGTACACATCTTTAGCATAGTATAGGACTATTGAATAACAAACTTTCTCTTGCGAAAAGAGAAAGGGAAACAGGAAACCTGGAATAAATTTAGCTTGTCCTCTTTCTCCAAGCATAGTAAAATCCAGACAAATATTCTCCCTGTCTGAACTCTGAAAGTTCTTCCATGGTTCACTTTCTTAAGCTTGTTGAAAAAACTGCTCATTTACGAAAAGTAGTTTACTGAAACCAGAAAGTCTGTATCAAACCAGACGTTCAAATATTTAATTTAGCTATTTCTGAAGTATCGCTTACTTGAAGTATCACTCAAATCACTGAAGATCCTAGACTAGTTATGGTCTTTTGCTTACTGTCAGACGACTATGTATAAATTTTATGTTCTCCTACATGCATAATTCAACTATTCCATTTCAAACCATGGCTCAGTTTACTGTTAAAAATCCATTTATATTTAAAAAAGTTTTCAAAAATGAAATGTTATTTGCATGCATGAAAATGTCTTTTTATACAATTAACTAGGTAGCTAAATATGACTTTATATTGTCCCCTCAGATGTTTAATGTCTATTTTGGATGATACATATTAAAGGAATTTGGCATGAAAAAAAATTTGCAAAACAGAAACATTTTCATTATTACATAAATCTCAAGAGTTCTATTACAACTTGCATTAAACAAAGGAACCCTTTCTTAAGCAATCTTAGTCTCTAGGCAAATTAGGTATTTTCAGTGATCAGTTACTAATTAATTCAGATCATTTGCATATCCTTGAAATACATTTCAGCATATGAGCATTTCCATTATTTATGTGAGTACCTGTAATGGGATAATCCACATAACGCCTTGTTTTTCCATCATAGTATTCTGTTCCTTTAACAATTACTAAATGAGCTGGAAAATTTACACCCCAAGCTAATGTGCTTGTGGCAATAAGAACCTAAAACAGAAAGAAAGATTGATGAGGTATATGTAACAAAAAGCCAACTTTTAAAATTCCATGTAAAACTCATTACGACAGGATTCAAAGAACAAATGTACCTGGATTTTGCAGTTCACAAACAATTCTTCCACAGTTTTCCTGTCTCTTTCATGCAGACCTGCATGATGCATGCCTATTCCAAATGCAAGTGTCAGCTTCAGATTTGAATCTCTAACTGTTGCTATAATGTCATTCATCTGTAACAGAAAGAACAGTTGCATGTTTTAAAACAGATCACTCACAAATTGAAAATTTTTAAGTCTTTTTGTTTGTTGGTTGTTTTCTTTAATGGAAAGAATAATTTGCTTAGCATTTCATACAAACAGGAAAGAACAGTCTCTGAACAGTCTGTGTTTAGTCTAAAAAAATCAATCAAATACTATATTAATGACGGGAAGAATACAAAATTCACATGACTTTATCGACACAGTAAGTAGCACAGATAAGGAAATGAAAATGCTGAAAATATCTTGACAGGTCTGGCAACTGCTATGCATTCTGTTCTGTGTTTGTTTAATGCAATCCCTAGTATCAAAGGAGTTAGAACTGGTATAAAAACATAGCAAAGCCCCACAACCAGTAACAGTCCTGAAAAATAAATTTGCCTCTCTTCAATGCCTGTGAAAAGACAGACACAGTTCTTCAGTTTGATAATTCTGCAATTATTCATCAAAAAACTTTCCTAGGCACATGCTGAAATGCAAATTAATTTGAATCTTTTTTGAGTGTGAGTTTGTAATTTATAGACTCAAACCCTGTAGTGAGACCCAACACGCAATAAGTGTCTTCACTTAAAACTTTCAGAAATCCAGACAAATAGCTATTTTTATTACCATTTTTTTTTCAAATCTCATACTAATGAGTAAGTGGAATCACCTGAACTGCTATCATTTTAACCATATTTCTTGCCTATGTTTTCAAGTAGTAAATTCCGCAATAAGCTCATTTAGCTCTGTAGATGACCTGTGTGGAAAGCCCATACTTAATAACAAGCAAGAGCTTTATAACTTCTGCCTTGTTTAGTGACTTTACCCCTCAATATTCCTTCTGATGCTTTATTTCTAAGGCAATTCATCATTTTATGTGATTTTAATATAATTATAGCCAGGAACTTTCAAACCTCATCTCATATTAGTGGTTTCCTGGTGCCACCAGCAGTGGCATATTGATATTGCATTCTTCTGGGCAGCGTCATTCACGATTAACCTAGGAGGTACAGCCAAGGCTAGAGAAAAAATAGTAGTGCAGAACTAATTACTCAGGGTAACTGAAGAATTTGGACTGAGTATTCAGTCTCAGACAGAGTATCTCAAAGATACAGATACATGACATGACTGCAGTGATATCTTCATGTTCACTTAGGACTCTAGAGGTGTGTGGTACTTCTGATGTTCAGAATTGTAACCTCTAAATGTCTTCTGGGTTTTATAACTCCCAGACCTTAATGTCAACAAAATTATTAACATATCTAAACGCAAGTAACATACATCACTACTATTACTAAAAAAACCCTTAAAAGGTACAAAAAAGAGCAGATAATAGTCCATATCCAAGACTTAAAAAAAACACAAACAAACAATATAGATTTTTGTAAATCAATCAGTTTTGTCAGGAAGAGAAAATTACAAAACATGTAAAAAAAAAATCTATTATTTGAACTAGTGTAGATACTGAAGGAAGTAACAGAAAACCCAATTAAAAAAATATATTCAAGTTTTGGCTAGGTTCAATCTATTTGATCTGTCAATGGGAACTCTTAGATTTCATTTTTCTTCACCACACAGTGGCTTGGATGTTCCTGAGAGTTTCGTATGTTATAAGACATGGAAGGGTTGTTGTATAAACTGAGCTGGTATGTATAAAAGAAAAAGATGTTTAGAGAAGAAAAGAGTGAAAGGGACTATAAAGCACTGAAAGGAAAGAAAGCAGAAAGAAAAAAAAGCAAGGAATTGAGACATGAAGAGGGGCTAAGTCTATTTATGAAAGGAAACCAAGAAGAGGGGTAGTTAAGCAGAAGAGAGTATAGAACTGAATGAAAGCAGGATATGTAAAGGATAAAGTTTATCCATCTAGATACAATCAGCAAACCTTTGATTTCTCTAGTCAACATGTAGACACGTGACTGCAGTGCAGACGATATGAATTATGACCCATCGTAAAGATTTTTTTCTCCCATGACTGAAAAATAGCACAGCCTCCTTATGCTTAGATGGGCACTTTGGGAAATAATAGTTTCTGTATACATTTGACAGGAATTAAGATGAAAAAGTATAAAACAACACTGATAAATATCAGAAAAATAAATGAAAAAATGTATTTACATTTTACTCAATATCTGCATTCAAAAAATTACAAGAGATATGATATTGCTGAATTATTTTTTCTCTTCCCTACCACGAATCATCACTTTATGATAGTTACGTCTCTAGTGTAAGGGAACAAACCAGTTCCAATGACATTTATTTCATTATTACATAAGTGGAATTTGATATTGGCAAAATAATGAATCTAAACTCCCTTTTCCACTAGAAGAGTACAGGGATTAAATCAGCTGATCTGGATTAGTCTATAGCGATTAGACTGCTCCTTCAGCACATGCAATTTTACAGTGTTAGTTATTTTCAGTACAGAACTTGAGCTAAACCTTTTTGCCATGGAGTTGCCGGCAGAAAACACCCTAAATTCACACTGCTGGGAATTTATTCCAAGATGTCCTTGCTTTTACAATCAGTGGTGGTTATTTTTTTTTTCCCCTCTGACTTGTATTACAGCGGTGGCCTGTGGTGCTGTTAGTCACACCTGCAAAGCAGTGTAATTTACCACAAGAAAACTAAAGAACCCTTAGCAGGAGAGCTGATACATGTACTACTATCCTGTCATTTTAGCTGCAGGGAATCCTAGTCATTTTTAGCTGACCCCTTACTTTCACATAAATCAATGTAATAAACATAACTATTTTACCCATAGTCACAACCCAAGGCTTAAAATTATCACGACAATTTATTTAAAAATATAACTCTCTTATGTCAATGTAGTGTAAGAATATTACCACTTTCTATTAAGAAATAATGGCACAATTAATAGGTTCATTAACCAGAAACAGGCACACATTGGGGCTATAAAACAAACCTAACATTTCTGCACTGGTATAACTTCATTGCTGTTTATGTTTCTGAAAACAACTGTAATGTTGGGTAAAGATATAAAGGCAAAGAAAATATCTTTTATCTTAAAAACAGAAATTATGTTATATTAAAAATAATATCAGGAAATATACATGGTACTGACATAAAAGACCCCATAAAACACCAAAGCAGGGAGCTTGATGTAAGCAAGGATTTTTTCCTGGACTCCAAGGCAGGCAGGATTGGGGCCATGCAGAAAAAGTTTTGCTATCTATCCTTCACAGACTTTTAGAGGAACAAACAAAATATCTCCTGCTCTTTCTTAACATTAGGTTGATTAGGAATTCACCTTTTTAATAAAACACATTTGAAGACCAATTTGGGACTCTAGTAGCAGTGCAAAATACCTACTATAAAAAATAAAGTTTATTTCTACCTTTTCTATTCTGATCTCTGAGCAAGCTAGATTTTTCTCAAACTAGTAAGTAGTCATTTTCTTTGTTCCTGCACATATGTAAACTGTTGAACCATTTACTTTAAGCTAATAGAACTTTTTTATATTTTAAATTTATTATACTTAAAAAGCTTTTGTAGAAAGATAGGATTCCATTTAAGTAGATACATTAGCCTGTGCCTGAAATACATTCCAGCCAGAATATAATTCAGCAAGTTGATGACAATGCTGGCTCCAAAAGAAAGGAGGAGACCAGATTGGACAAGAATGAGCTAACAGATTGTGCAGCCCAATTCTGTCCCTTTGAGTGTGATATATTGTTTCAAGATGCTAAAACCCCATACTTTCTCAAAGCATATCTGTTGTGCTGGTTTTCCCATTTTCACAGAATCCTCATTATTAGTACTCTCTACTCTTTTCAAAGCACGTCAGACTCAGACCATATGCCACTGAATAATGCTTATCAATTGTCTAAAATGCCCAATAGAAGAAAGATGCGCCAAACAAAAGAATAATGAAAGTTATGAAGTCTTTTACAAAAATAATTACATATTTCACATCTGGTACAGATGTTAAGTGAAATAAAAACAACTCCTTGTTATAACTAAATGTTAATTTTTTATGACACACTTTTGTGTCGTAAAACCGACATCTTGTAGAAGGAAGTTGAACTTCTATAATGAGTGAAACACTTAGAAATCATTCTTGGGTATCCTCCCAGTTTTTAAAGGCAGAAAAAATGAAAGAATTCTTCATCAAAAATGAAGAGTTGACTTATACTCCAGAACTCTCCCATAAAAAAAAAGATGCCTAAACCACCTCAAATAAGATTATTCAAGAAATGTCTTAAATTATTGTTTAAACAGTTCATATATATTATTAAAACATATACATTTAACACTAAAAATCTTATCTAAAAGACAGCAATATACCTATTCATGACACAGACCAGATTCTTCTATTCCTGTTTATAGCACAGCATTACCTCAGAATATTAACATGGAGATAATTGGTTATTTTATCTAAATGGTAGAGCAGGAAAAGTAATCTTTTGCCTTTCCAACAAGTCTTAGGATTTTTTTGGGGTGTTGTTTTTTTTGGTGTTTGTTTTTTTTTTAGCAATGCAAACCAGAACTAATGGTAAAATTCAATTCACTTTCATGCATATGTCTTTGCATATTTCCATATAACATATGAACACATACACAAATCCATAATTAGCACACATATGTCTATGCGCTCACATCTCTAAAATCATAAAATCAATACGGGCCTGATTAATTTTTCTTGAGTCAATGAGTGCCTTTCATTCAAGTGCCCTTGAATTCAGTGGATGCTGGCTATTGCCCGGTATGGATGCTATTGAATATTACAGTAGGTATGTTTGTGCTAAAGGATTTTGGTTATTTCTAGAGGTTTCGTAAAGAACAGTCTTAACAAGATGCAGATGGTAAAATGATGCACAAAGCAGAATGCAAAAATCATTGTGGTTAAAGTTAAAACTGTGTACATGGGTACATTTCTTCTCCATCTCTGCGCTGAAAATATAAAAATAAATAAAAAAAAAAAATCCACATATCTGGCCAGGGAATAAATTTCTTAAAAAAACCCAACCCCAAATAAGAAAACACCCTGCTTGTTTGCTGGTGAGAATGGCATTTTAACTTCAAACAATAAACAATAAATACTACTTTGTACTTTTGTTTTAGGTTAAAAAAAAAGCAGTAAAAACATTAGAGAAAAATAAATAAACTGAAAACTTGATTCTAATTAATTATGTTGTAAAAAGATTGCAACATCTGCTGCCACTACAGATGTAGATGCAATTTCTGAAAGAGGAGAACTTGTTACTCTTTAGTCAGCTCCTAATGTAGAACAGCCTAGCTGATCTTATCCAAGCTTACCATCACAGACTCGTGGCACTGTCTGTTTCCAAAAGGACAATCTGAGCTGTTGTCCCTTTTAACAAGTAATGGGTCACAAGCTTCAATGTGACAGTCCTGGCTGACAGCTCCAAGTTAGAAAGTTGGCTGGAATGTGTATATTTAAAAATCATCTCATTACATACAATTTGTTTTTTTTTCATTGGTAAGTGGGCATCAGTGAACAATAAAGAGAAATAAAGAATTACTCAATTTATAGGTGCAGTCTTTCAGATGCAATGCTTAGCCACAGTTCTGTTGTGATGCTTTGTAGCGAGTGATGTCAACTGAAGAGGCCTTGCAACAAGTGTGAATGGCAAGGAGGGCAGCTTCAGCTGCTTCATCACTCTTTTGCAAAAAATAAACCCTGTGTTGGGACTGCAAATCTTAAGAGGGATAGAGAGCTCATTTTGAAATGTGTATGCACAACACACCTTACAGAAAAAGAAAAAACCGAAACACCTGTAAGGCCTACGGTAAGTATTTTTTGGGCAAACTGGCAGTCCTGCTTAAATCCTGAAGAACGTCTGCATGTACTGTGATGCATAGTAATTGGCAAATGTGGGGATGAACTTTGAAGAATCAGCTACATATCTCACTAAGTAAGGTATTTCAACATCACTGGAGGCTTTCTTGCTCAGACTAAACTAGACGTAAGGTATCTGAGTGGACAGAATTTCTTAACTAAAAGCATGCACATAGCCTGAAAATTTGTTGGACAGAATCTATTAAACAGATCTAACTATTGTTGTGTAACAACATGTCTAATAGAACTGGAAACCTTACTTGTACTAGAAACAGCAATTTTCATCAAGTACAGTTCAGTCTTATGAAGACTAACAGCTGTCTCAACTTTCTGAATAACTTTCAACTTTCTGAATACTGTAGGAACATGGGTATGAACAGGAAACTTATATCAGACATGAAATTCAAGGAAAAGTATTCAGGAAGAACCATTTCCAAAACTGAAAGGAGCTTTCTGTAACATCTACTGAAAAGTAGATGGATGTAGAACAAAATTCCTTCTTGACTATAATTCACTTGCACCTGTCAGACTGTTGACTCCTTTTCAATGGAAAGAATGTCTTGTATGGTTCCTCCATGATCCTGGTATGCTGTTGTCTACTTTGGTGGCAACAGTTGAAGGTTTGCTTCTGTACATCATTTTTTCATATAAATCTGTACTCTAGAAGCTTCATACAAGTTCATGTCTGTTGTGGTTTAAGCCCCTCAAGCAGTTCGCTCACTACCCCCTGTTTCTTCCCCCCAGCTCCCGGGGGGGATGGGGAGGAGAATCGAAAGAATGCAACTCCCACAGGTTGAGATAAGAACAGTTCAGTAACTAAGGTATAACACAAACCTACTACTGCTACCACCAATAATAATAATGACAAGAGAAATACAAGGGAAGGGAATACAACCTCTCACCACCAATACCCAGCCTGACCCAGCAGTGCATCCCCCACCCTTCTGGGTTCCTGCCCCCAGTTTTTTATATCCTGGGCATGATGTGCTGTGGTATGGAATACCTCTTTGGTCAGTTTGGGTCAGGTGTCCTGTCTCTGCTTCCTCCCAGCTTCCCCTCCTCCCTGGCAGAGCATGAGACTCAGAGAGTCCTTGGCCAGACCAAAACATTCTAAGCAGTAACTGAAAACATCGGTGTTAGCGCTGTTCCCAGGCTGAAAGTAAAAAACACAGCACTGCACCAGCTACCAAGAAGGAGAAAAATGACTGCTACTGCTGAACCCAGGACAATGTCCTTTGAAATATAACTGATTGAAGTACTGTCTGAATTTGATACTTGGAGCTGGGTGGCAGAGATGGGGGTGGTTGCCTGTTACTGTGAAATGAAGCAGCCTGGAGTTCTTGAAAAGAGAGTGCACCCTTCACATGCTGCAAATGAGAGTCTGGTTTGGCACTGCCACTATAGGGAGCATCTCTACAAAGAGGATGAGGGAAGCTAAGATGATGGCATAGCCGATAAACAGGTAGCAAGGATCCAGTACTGGTCTCTCCCCCACTTCTATCCCTCCCCCTCAGAGCCTGAATCTCTGTTACCATCAGATAAAAGCTGCCATGCAGGGTAAGAGAGTAAAATCACCTTTAATGCCTGTTAAGAATCTGTGTCTACCTCAATTATCAGTCTTCTAGATGTTATTATGGATGACATGGTTTACAGCATTTTAAGAAGCTGTAGTATGTATATATTATGCAGTATACCCACTGGGAAGCTAACATAAACATAGACTGTTGTTGACGCAGAAGTCCTGGACACAGCACACAGACCAATATGATCAGGCTGTGCCAAGTTTATTGCGCAGATAGCTCAGTATATATAGGCATTCTACTTGTCTATCATTAACACACACAACTCTAATTGGATACATGCATTGTTCACGCGACTAAATACAGAACAGGATTCGCTCAGACCCTCTGTCCACGCGCATAGTGCTCTCCACCTACATTCTACTTGGTGTCCTGCTTAATATATGATTGGTTAATATCTCTCAGCTAAGTGTTAGTAACAGCTTAATGATTGGTTAACTATTACAGCATATGTTTCAAGGTTACAGTTATCAGTTCCCTCTTGCACATCTCTCTCAGTAGCTTTCCGTGCCAACTTTCCCAAGGCTTCTGCACGTACACGAACTTTAGTAACCCTCAGGCAAGGCCTCAGTGCCTGTGGGTCACTACCTTACAATTGTCAAGCAGTTGTCTGGATTGCTCACATGCCCGTTCACAGCCAAATAGCTCTCCACAGACTGTCATGTAGCAAAATCAATTACACCATTAAAGAAAACTAATCAATGAGTTCTTAAAGGAATCTCATTTCAGCCAAAATTAATATCATACAAATAAGGCTGAATGAAGAAAAATTCCAACGCCTGTTGTAAAGCTTGTAAACTTTGCATATGCCCACCTATGGAAAATCTCTTGTATCTCAACATACTTCACAATTAACAATTGCAAACATTTTGAGAATGAAATAATTTATCTGTTAAGTTCCTCTAAAGGAACATGGATTGGCAAAAAACAAATGCGCAAAACTGACAGACAACAGAAAATGTTGCTTAAAGGTAAGAACAATTTATCTCTTCTAACTCATCCATTTTTATTCCATATGGAATTGAGAAATATGAAATATTTGGGCAAGTATTCAAGACAGGCAATACCTCCCATAAAGTAGGGAATACCTCCTATAAAGTAAATACTCACTAGTTCTACTTTTAATACTCAAAAATATCATAGCTGTATGGAGAGAATTTTGTCTATTTCACCTAGTCCAAGCCTGACTTTCTATAACTTGAAGTTAGAATTAAAAAAAAACCCCAAACAACAAACCAACCCACCAATTATGGATAAAAATTAAGCAGTACATATGCTGGTATGTAGCATTATTGAGCTTTGTTCAATGTCAAATGAAACTCAGGCTAATCATGCTCATTTAAAACACAAAACTACAAACTGGTCCCATAATTACCTAAAGAAATATCTACTTGAAATGCTTCAAACAGAATTGTGTTCTGCATAATAGTGGTAAGATATAACAACTTAGGAATTAATCCTCAGTCTTTTACGTAATCAGAACTGAGTAACTTGGTAGGTATCTTGTGCTCCAAATATTCAGCTTATTAATTCAGATACAAATAATATGCAAATGTTATTAAACTAATAAATGCAAAGTCTGCTTGTCCTTGTTGGCTGCTCTTTCAAATCCTTCAGAGGTTTATTATGAAAAATATGAAATTCAAAGACTCCTAATAGAAAACCCTTTTCCAGCAAGTGAAGAACCTTCAGTTACAGTTCTTTTCAGGATGGTAGCGGCTCACAGGACATGAGGAAGCTATTCATATTAATGCAAGTCATTTAGGGGAAGCTGCATGTCACATTCTAATTGTAGGTGAGATCACTACAGTAAACTAGCATAAGTTACTAGTGTACTCTACTAAGCAGTAATCATTTTGATATGAAATGTTCCTGTTATGCTCAAGAAAGCATTAAATAGAGGTTATACTGTTAGAAAATCAGATTCAAATTGAGACATGCTATAGTACTAGCACTTTAGCACTAGCACTTTAGCAGCCAAGACATCCATTTTCTTTTTTATAATCCATCCAAAAGAGGAAGGATACAGATGTTATGCTTTATCTCTGAAAAAAAAAAATTCACACTTCATTTTTTTGTCAAGAACAAACAAAACCAAATAACCTCATCTAGAAAATGATACTTTTTGGCATGTAATTTTTGGTACATAAGTGAATAATTACTTATACAACTGCCGATATATTAATGTTCATACAATATTCATTCTGGATCTTGCATTTACGAATCCTGCATTTTGAGATCTTTTGCCCAGTATTATCACAGAAATTCCTACACAGAGGGTCTGCAACCATTAAAAAACCTAACTTCCAAAACCTGGGAAATCTGAATATCAACCAAAGAAACTGTTTTGAAGCAAAGATATACTATAATCAGGATCATTAGTTGA
The DNA here is from genome assembly GCA_039720435.1 of Amazona ochrocephala. NCBI lineage: Eukaryota > Metazoa > Chordata > Aves > Psittaciformes > Psittacidae > Amazona > Amazona ochrocephala. The sequence goes on from CM077878.1 coordinate 59,521,511, forward strand.
GAAGGAAATAAATAATTCATTATTCAGAGCAGGTGCTGAACCAAGTGCAGTAAATAAAATCCAGTATACATTTTGGAGAATGAAGATGAAACAGAATATTAAATGATTATTTCTTGTTTGACCATCATTCATGTTTTGCAATAACTGAATGGACTTTTTTGAGAAACAATACAAGAAAATGTAATTAAAGATTGTATTGCCTGAGAAAGAATAAAAAATTAAATGTTTACTCCAGTATTGCTTAACATCTGAATATTTGGCAGTAATTTTTGTGTTCTTACAATAAAAAAAAATATAGCTTCTGCTAATTTAAACACTGATTTATTTCACTGATATGCAAGGCTGAACCATTCCTAAAAAGTTGGTTCTGCAATATATCTATATATACGTGTATGAATATAGATGGACAGACACATCATATACATACATACATATATACACATAGACATATATGCATATACATGACCTTCTACAAGTACAGTTATCTTATGAAAAGGATGATTTTGTTCCTAAAACACTGAAAGAGATTTGGTTTAAATTCAAGCTCAACATCTTTATGTCACGAATTTCCAGCTACAAACTTTGGAGAACACTAGTCCTCTTTCTTTTATTCTTTGTCTTATCTTTGTATCAAAGACTTTTACCATGTGATATATGTTGTCTGGGACAAGGGAACTAGCATTAATAATAGATATGCAGGAAAAACAAAGATAAAAGAGTTTGTGTTCTGAAGTTCAGCCTTTGCAAAGATGTTCATATAATCTTAATGCTGATGTTAGTCTTAATACATATTGAAATTTAGCTTAATCATAGCTGTTTCAAGATCTAGGCTCACACGACTCTTTTGTTTTAGATGTATTTTCTTTTCAAACCAATATCAATAAAACAGAAGCAAACCACAAATAATGCAGGTAAAATGATTCTACCTCTCTTTCATCCATCTTCAGCCATTGTTTGGGATCATCCTCGGTGGCTAGGAAAGCTATCAGATCTAAAGCAGTAAGCCTTGTCTGACGTCTGGATGATACGAAAATAAGAACAGGCTTGGCTGGAGAATGACTCCGAATCGCTGTTGAGGAAAGCAGAACTTGAGAATTAGGCCCTTTAATGACAAAAATTAGAGTTTCTCTTTGCCTAGACAGCTGATATACCTCTGTGTAGATGATACACAGATATGTGTACTTCTTTATTCTACCAGATGGATACAACTGAAATGAGCACATACCATCTCTGAATCAGATCAATATATGCTTAGTGGAGTCTGAGCCATGTTTCCTTGCTACTTCAGTGATCATTGTTAGCTAATTAACAGAACCAGTTGGGAAAAAAAATCCACTAAAACACCACAAACCCATACAAGCTTTCTAGACTTCAAAGCTTGTGAATTTCTCTATCTTAGCATAAGTATATTCTGTTTTTCTACCTATTGAGATATGTTAGTTTAGGCTAAGTGAGTGCCATCAAGGTCCAAAACTTGCTTTCTGCCTGACCCAGCGTCCAGACTGCATAAACTCATGCCTGCCTGAAAAAGATTACTTCAATCTACCAAAATCAGAAAATGTTAAAAAGTTTTTTTTTTTTCTTTTCAAGAAATACTGTGAAAGTGGGCACTACGGTAGAAAAGAACTTTGTTTCTCTTGTTTTCTAATTGGTCTGATATATTTAAACCAATAATGTTTCAGGACTTTTTAAAAAAAGCTCAATCCTTTTTCTTGCTCAGCCCATGTTCAAAAGTTTCAGGTTGCAGTGAAATTATTATGGCCTTGGGAATAAGCACTGCCATGAAATGCTAAAATAACCTTGACTATATCACGTCAAACAAGTGGTGAAAAAAGCCCTCAATAAATCATATATCTACAGATTTTCTAACATCGACAGGCACTAGAAGCATAAATAAGTGTATGTAGAGTTTCAAATACTCTCTCAAAATCTCTTATAAATCCAACTGTGTGTTTTCTTATGGAATTCTCATTCTAGCAATTAAATTTTTTGCACTATTTATTTCTGAAAACTATTTCATACTATCCACTATCACATATTGTTCTCTGGGTATCGTGAACTACCCATGCTGGGTAGTTCATGAATACTACCCAGCATGTGCTCTTGCATATACACATACTATACAGTTGTGAAATTATTGAAACAGAATAATTTATGTGTATTTATACCTTGCAACTATATATGCCAATATATCTATATATTTTAAAAGCCCAGCATCAAATGGATTTTTGTTGCTTCAGGAACAGGTGTGGCAGAACAGCCCAAGACAGATTTATTGCTCATTAGTGTTTTTGTACAATGCTCTTGTGGAGGTGTAAATAATCTGGGCTGTCAAGATTGGTCTCTAGTCCACAATCAATACTTTGCTTCTGTCATAAGGCTAATTAAAGCAGCTAAAAAGTCACCGCACAAATGTCACCTCACAATCAACAGCAGTTCACATTACAAAATTTATTTTGGAGGTTATTTTTTAATTGATATAATAAATATTCCTTATGTAACCAAAGCAAAACATGTTCAAATAAAATACGAGAGTTTCTCTTCAATCTATCCTGCTTGCCAGCTTTGTTAAGAATAAAAAATTGGAAACAGAAGCATATCTGGATGCACTACAAATTTTGAATTTTATGGTTATTGCTTTGAAACTAGAATCGTAGGAGGAGGTTAGCCTGACTTGCAACTTCTGTTCACAATTTTTTTAATGCTTGCATACAGTGGTCCATATGAAAATACCTCAGCAGATTAATAATATGAATGGTTTTATTACTTTCTAAATTTCAAATATTTTTACACAAATGTTTCTTTATGGTGTTGAACACTAAGAGAAAACACATTTTATTTCTCCCTCACTAGCACTAATTTTGTTCTTCTGTTCTAAATACATTACATTCCTCCATTCTATGTTGCATTTGTAGCACACTTTATGTTTCAGACAAATAGCTTTGGGCCATTAGCAGAGCAGATTCCCCCTATACATGCCAAGAGTACATACACACATGTTGTAAATATGCTGCAAATGAACTGTGTAAAGTGGTCAGTCTTTTTTTCTTTTACAGAAAGAAGGAAAGGTCTAGGAGCTTGCTGCTTACCCTGAAACGCAGGTTTGTTCATACTAGCCATGCGAGGACAGTAATGCTGCCCAGGGAAGCCCTGAATATGCACCTCCAGAGGAACTGGGCGTACTGACGGTCGGAAGTTGAACAGACCCATCTACAAGAAAAAAATTTTTTTTAAGTTTAACCTTGAATTATCTTATAAATTGCTATTTTGTTTTTCTGCAGTGCAAACACATATCCATCTCATAGAATCATAGAATCATAGAATCATAGAATAGTAAGGGTTGGAAAGGACCTCAAGATCATCGAGTTCCAACCCCCCTGTCATGGGCAGGGACACCTCCCACTAAACCATGCCATCCAAGGCTATGTCCAACCCCACCTTGAACGCCGCCAGGGATGAAGCATCCACAACCTCCCTGGGCAACATAGAATCATAGAATAGTTAGGGTTGGAAAGGACCTTAAGATCATCTAGTTCCAACCCCCTGCCATGGGCAGGGACACCTCCCACTAAACCATGCCATCCAAGGCTATGTCCACCCCTGCCTTGAACATCGCCAGCGATGGAGCATTCACAACTTCCCTGGGCAACCCATTCCAGGGCCTCACCACCCTTACAGCAAAGAATTTCTTCCTCATATCCAATCTAAACTTCCCCTGTTTAAGTTTGAACCCATTACCCCTTGTTCTCTCACTACAGTCCCTCATGAAGAGTCCCTCCCCAGCATCCCTATAGGCCCCCTTGAGATAGTGGAAGGCTGCTAAGAGGTCTCCACGCAGCCTTTTCTTCTCCAGGCTGAACAGCCCCAATTTTCTCATCTCCTGAAACATTTTTCATACCTGATTAATATTTAGCCAATCGGCAAGGTCTCTGGCATTTGCTAAAGCAGTGGATAAACCAACTACTCTTACAGGCTTCTCTGTGTGAGATGAGATGAAGTTTGTTCGAGACACAATGACTTCCAATACTGGGCCTCTCTCATCGCCTAGTAAATGAAAAGCCCATTGAAAAATGGAGAAAAAGAAAAGATTTAGAAGTCAAAAAGTATATTCATGCCATAAATACCAGCACACTTCTTCAAATTTAGAACCAATTCTCACTAAAACCAAGAAAACATACTCACCTAACAGATGGATCTCATCTATGATAAGAATGGAAACTTTCTGAACATAGCTTCTGTTCTGCCAGCTTCTGCTAACACCATCCCACTTTTCTGGGGTAGTAACAATCAGGTCAGCTTGGGCAATAGCTCTCATATCAGGAGTCACATCTCCCGTCAACTCTACAACCCTGTAATCAAGAAAGATAGTGGCTTGCTTTACAAAGCTTTAGAATATCTTAACGTTCAAATATTAACTCCTAAACAAAAACTCTTAAAAGAAACAACATTAAACAAAGCAATTTTCTCAAATTTTGTCAAAAAGTCAAATACTTCTAGAAGAATTTTCAGAATTGTTTTAAGTAAATAAAACTGTTATCCTAACAAATACTATATAAATACCAAATAGAAAAGGGCAAATACGATTCCCAAACTTCCTATGGTTAATTTTTCAAAATGAAGATAATATAAGAATATTAGGATGATATAATGTGAATCATATAACATCCTGACATCCCAGCTGCCATCCATCCTAGCTAGGATGAAACCTTACTACAAAGACACCTGCTGTCTGTATTGATCTCTAGTTTGAATAATGAGGCTAGAATGCAGTGTGTATCCGCATGTATTGGTGAAGTTTCATTAAAACTGGAGTAGGAATTATCCTAAGGCAATTTTTTGGAAGATTAGCAGAGTTTTTCCAATTGTTTGCCTTATTACCCTTTCAATTTCTACTGACAGCATTTAAGATGATCCATCATTTTAGAGAGAATATAATGGATTTTTGACATTTCCATGACACATTCTACATCCAGTTAAACATTTAACAAAAATTCCTCAAAGAAATGTATATCTTCTGTTCAAATTTTGAGTCACAAGTAATAAATTTCAAAAAGGAAATATTATCTGAAAACATTTTAAAATTATGAGGCAAATAATTTACCCTCACAGGCCATTAAAATAGAAAAAAAATCACAAATTAATAGGTCACTGATATAATAATAGCAGGAATCTCACTGGTAATTTCATGTATACAGATTAGAACTTCTGTTGAAAACTGAGGTGTGCTTTGAGCTTTAGCTTGGCAAAAAGCTGTATATAGGAAAAGTCCCTAAATAATGCATCTTATGGATATAACTTTTAACTTGAGAAAGTCTAATTTTGGAAATCAACAGCATGACTGATATACCTTACATGTCCTAAAGCAATGGCTGACTTCCAACACTTGAGAAGATCAGCAAGAAATTAATGCTATGAAGGAATAAAACTCTATCTAATTTATATATGAAGAACCATATAGGAATATTAGAACACAGTTCATGCAAGTCCTTTGAGTTCCTTTTAGCTGATTTTTCTAAAACAAACAAACAAACAAACAAACAAAAAAAACTTATTTTGGATTGCAATTTCAATTTCCAAGGATACTGGAAAGAGAAATCTGAGCTTCATATTTGTTATATGTGCAAGTAATGAGAATAAAAATAGCTGGGTATTAAAGTATATTATTTTTAAGTTTTGATTTTGCTATCATTACAGCGACTACTGATAGCATTTTTTTAAAGGACCAGAAATTTGAAGGATAGTATACAATCAGAACCTATTTTGAAATATTCAAGAGTATTCTGTAGATTTTATTTATACTTGATGGGCTGTTCTTTTGCTTCTCATTTCTCTGATTAGTAAGGAGAAACATACTTTTTACCAAGTTTTTCTTCAATCCTAACTTTCCAGTCCTCAATTCTCTCACGAACAAGTGCTTTTAAGGGTGCAATATACACTGCCTGCAAAAGAAGTCACAAAACCAGAAGTTAAACAAGAAAGTACCTACAAGGAAAAATACTTAATAGCTGTGAGATTTGAACATACTCATTCTCATACTCATTAAAATAATAAAGGTTTGAGTTCCTTAAATGACCTACAACAGGATTATGTTTACGACAGGCTTAATACTTGAAAATAATGCTTTGTTTCCTGCGCTATTAACAAACAAATAAGAAAGAGAAAGAACAATTTCTCGAAACGGAAGTATTTATCACAGCATTTAATATCACAACCTGCTTATATAAATAATGCCATTTTTTGACAGGACTATAAAATCTGCTAACATTCTAGAACATTCCAGAGCAGAAACAGTAAAAATTTCCAGCAAGCAATATCTTACCTGGTTTCTAGTTATGTCATTAAATTACTAAAACATTACCAATTAAATTAAAAAGTGGATTATTTTAAGCAAAGCGTCACAATATTTTTCTCAAAGAAGCCTGCTGTGCAGGGGGGAATACTCTGACATGTAGAAACAAGATTTATTCACAGATTTATTCCAAATTAAATATCCAGAATTAACGAGAACATTCCTGTTAAATATTCTGAAGCTTTTGAACATGAAGAGACTGCTACATGAAGAACTCACACACATTCTTTAAAAACATATAGCCAGGTTTTCAGCTTTATTAAAATCTAAAAGATACAGTCCTTTGAGAATTGGCTATTTTGTAAGTCTAACTGATTAGCTGAAAACGCATGAATGTCTTCCTTACCTCACTTAGACTCACAAATTACATGAAGATACTGAAATTTCAAAGATAAATAAGGGATTTATGTACATGATTTCTGTTAATTTCAAAAGCTGTTCTTCGGTTAAATCTCACAGTCAGATATAAATATATTTTCCAAAGTCTTTAAAGCTAAGATGTGGTTAACTAGGACAAAATTGCTAAATCAAGACACAGATACATATTCAATTTGAAATCAAATCCCCAAAAGCTGAGTTGTTCAGCTTTTAGACAACTTAAGAAATAAAACACAGGGGCAAGTTGGAACAAAAAATTGGTTTGCAGTAATTAATTGCAACTTATTTGCTTAAACAAGAGAAAGACTGGGCTAGTTGGATTCACATGGAGGGGAACTAACAGCTATAAACCAGTACTACTGCTAGTGGATGGAGATTAAAGCAGGAAATGCAGGTAAGTACAGAAAGGGAAATCCAGAATGCCTGTATGACACTTTAGTTGTACACTGATTAATATATAAAGTTGAAATAAAAGCCTAACATATATAATGCAGTACCATTTAATATTCAGACAGGTATAAATCGGAGAAAAAAAAAATCAGATTGCCATAGTCTTTTCCTAGGCTTTTTTATTGCTGAATACATGCCTACACAAAATAATTCTAGTAAATCTATTTTACAAACCTTTGATGTGGGATACTTGTTAAAAACTCTGAAGATGGCTAATTCAGCTGCAACAGTTTTTCCAGAACCTGTAGGAGCTCCAAGGAGAACATTACAGTCTGTGTGATAAAGTGTATGAAATATCTGGGTCTGGATAGGGTTGAAGTGTGTGAATTTGTACAGGGCTTCATATTCCCGATGTCCCAAGGCTGTGATAGGCAAAGGCTGAAGATCTAGAAGCTCTAAAACCACAAAATAATCATAAGTGTATGACAAGAGATGCCTTAACATAACATAGTTTATTATGAAGATACAGATATTAAATAATAATATAGTGGAAAACAAGTTACATGGGAAATTGTTTCACTTAATATCTCATATAACACAAAGTCCGCATTTGGGTCATTGTTAATTTCAATGAGGAATAACGAAAAGTTGATTTTATAACTCTGAGGTATTTCTGCAAGTACTGTTAGTATTCTGATAGCTGTGAAGCAGTCATTTGCATAAATTAGTATTTTCTTTAAAGCTGTTTCCTTTTTACCCAGTTGTAGTAAGTTCTAAACTCATTGTATTAGATTATGTGTAGGTCCAGCTTCTTATGTTAACAGAATGTGGAGTTCAAGGACAACATAGTGTGTATATTTCAGTTTCAAGGAAAAAAATTCTATTTAAGAAGGAAGGATTCTTTGGAGTTTCTAAGTTGATGGAGTAATACAAATCAGATGAGTATAACTAAATCTTGCATCTAATCCTTTAAACATGAAATTAAATACACAAACTTAGTAAACAAACTAACAACTTTTCAAGATATGATGCTTCATATATCTTGAGGGCATCTGCTATCCAAACAATTAGAGATTGTGGAATTTGGAAGATGATATATATAACCAGATTGGATTTGGAATCCTACCAAATTAAGGAAACTGCAGTGATTCTGCTATGCAGATGCCTGCTTTGAAGTTTGGATTTAATTTTTTTTCTTTTGTGGCTGGCGGTCTCATTGTCTTTTCAGGGTGCTTCACATTAAGGTATGATATGGGAGTCATAAAATCTACTAAGGCAATGATGCCTAATATTCTTCACATGCTTTTCACTGATACCTTATGGCTGTTTAATCATTCCCACTGAAACTGTGATTTCTTGGGCTCTGACGAGGAGAAAGAAGGTTTTTTGCCTAGCAGGGCCTCTATGTACTTCATTGTTGAGTGGGAACCAGATGGGAATTGAAATCAATTACCATAAATCGTGAAGGCTCCATAACTGGTGATGTGTAAATATCTTTCTGTTTCTTCTGAATAGTAGTCAGTGATCAGTCAATTAGATAAAAAGGTTACACATGCTTTTTCAGACAGCGTAGGTACAGTATAATAATAGCTAAACACTTCACAAACACATGTGAATTTATGCATGCCAAAGGACAACACCATATAAGAACTGAGTATTTCTGAAAACACTCACTTCACAGACTGCTAGATGAGCCAAATGTAATTACAGTGGAAAGGTTTTACAATGACATCAGGCACAATGAATGTATAAGGCAATTCATGTATCCAGAAAAAAAAGAAGCAAAACACAAACATATGCTTCTGTGCCAAGTGTTAAAAAAGGAGGAGGAGGGGAAGGCCATGACTTGATCAGCAGTGCTGAACTGAAATGTGATGTTTGGTACTGTAACAGTGCTTGCTGTGATGAATTAGTTTTAGTAAAATAGTGAAAGGTTTCAAATTTTCAAAATTTTATCTGTTTTTTCTCTTCTGAATGCAGTTTTTAACCCAACCATCCACTCTAAGGTTATTTTTTACCAGTCCAGAAGAAATGTAATGCTTACGAGCACTAAGATAAGACATACTAAAACAGAGATTTGCTAAATTGCATATGACAGTTTCAAATTTCCTAATTTTTATAGAGAACCTGGAGTAATTAAAAGGCTGGTATTATGTTGAGATGAGCAGCTATTTGTTCAGGAATTTAAAATTTTAGAGCACTTTAAGTGTAGTGAAGAAATGGTTTCAATAATACAAATATATCACAAAGTGAGATTTCATATACTTTTCTACGATGAAGCAGAAGTTAAAGAGATTTATTGCACTATATAAGGAAAATCAGCATGAGCAAGATGAATTAAAAGAAAATGGTTAAATTTGAAGTTACCTGTGTGTGGAGGATGCCTCTCTGGAAGAATCAAATGTTGAAAATTTATGATGCATACAGCCTCTGCTCCTAGCCATCTATCAGACACAGCTCGAATGTAATATTGAGAAGGAAGAGGTTCAAAAATTGGGATTGTGAACACCAGCAGTTGAGGTTCTTTAGTAATGACCTAATGCAAATGTGCAGAAAATAATTATTGCACAGACAAATCAGTAACTTGAAAAATCATGGTTTACATCACTTCCATAAGCATTACCAACACAAAGCAATAAAGTATTTGTGCAACTCCATGTGCAAAATATTCACACCTTTATAACAGATTTCACAACTAGAAATGTATTTTGTTTCCATGGACTTCAAAAGATAAGGCTGGCTCTTCATCTTTTTCTTTAACAGACAAAATTATTACAGTCTTCCCTTTTTTCACCTGGAAATAACTGTCCCATCAAAGGACGAGGAGGGGACATCTGAGGTTAGAAAACATCTTTGTGGAACTCTAAGCTTACCATGCACATCTGAAATTGAAAGCTGTGCTACTGATTTGAAAATCTTCTTAGGTCAAAATACTGTTTGGCCTTACAGATATGTATGTCACTAACTTTATTTTTGTCTTGCTATGAGAATCTGAGTAAAGTTCATTACCTGTTTTTTTTGAACGATGAAGTACTCTGAATGGTAAATGTGATCATTAGTAGGGTCTTCCACCCAAATCCACCAGGGCTCTCCAACAGTGCCATGTACCTTTAAGAGTAGAAAAGACAGCTTGTTACAGCTGTAGCAAGGTTCTCTAGATAGCTGGGTGTATCAGATATATTTCCAAATTATGCTTACAAAGGAATACAGAAGGTAAGAGCAGCGTAATATTTCTGATTAGATGAGACTGCTTAAAGATTATGTTTCAGTAAGAGTTTGCTTAAGGTATGTGTAATATAAATGGACATGACACAAATGCAACAGAAGCTAATGCCTGTTTATAAACAGACTGAACTCCCAGGATTTCCCCATGACTCCTAAAAAAGAACTCCTCCTTTCTGTCTTTTTCTTTCTTACATTTCTTTCCTTGGATTCAGTATAGAGGATTGTCGTTTGCTATTCAATGCTAATTTTTCAGTCAAAACATCTCAGGAAAAATTTGATTTTGAATTGTGATATTTCTCTCATCCCCTCTCCAACAGAAAGATACAGTAAGTGGATTCAGAACGCTGCAGATGTAGTCATTGCTACAGGTGAAGTGAGAAGAAGATAAATAGAGCTGTCTCTTGATGATTCCCATGCCATCTGGCAACACTTTATTTCACCCTAGATTTTTGTTTGCATTGTTGTGTACCTTATTGTGCAATGTCAGCCACAAATCTAGGTGGGATGCTCAGTTAAGATTGTTTGTTTCTTTGTCAGAATGACTTGTGCCCATGTACAAGCATTTTACTGACTATCTAGGAAAAACGCACAGCAAAGGCGTATGGAAGACATACTATTACATGAACATAGATTTCTGATGTTTCTGATTAGAACTGTGCTAAGGTACGAAACCAGCATGATGATCAAAAAAGAGTTTGAATTATTCCTAAACTCTACTTAATAAAACCCAAAGTATGTAGTTGCTTCTAATGGCAATTTAAATGCTACAGGAATCTGGTATTGATTCACAGCACACACATTGTTTTCAGCATAATTCATTATTGTGTGTATGCTGGAAAACAGTCTGTACTGGCTTTTGAAGACAAAATATTAACTGAGAATAGAACTAAGGTGCTTTTGCTTCTTTTTTCAATACAATTGTACAATAGACAAGTAGATGGACAGTAAAGACACTGTCACTCATTTTCATTACATTTGGATTTCACTAGCAGCTTCATTGGGAAGCAAAGCAGTGAAACTGAAAGGACACAGGTCACTGTAGGTGACATCATGAAAAATTACAGTGAGACTATTACTTCATCAGGGTTTAGGAAAATTTAAGAGAGGAAAGAAGAAATAAGGAAGGTGATAATTTCAAAGCTCAGAGATTTTATTATCAGCTGTAACAGCATCTTCGTTTTGGAGAGTCCTGCGACAAAGCTGTATGAGGAAGGAAGTGTAACGTGGGAACAGGCAATGCAACATGCTCTCCAGTAATGACTCTCCAGAACTCTGGGGAGCTCTTAATAATTGACACATACCTGTATTTTGGGCAACCCTTGTTCTAAAACTGTGTGTCTAATTAATACTAGTTGGACTGTTCTATTTCTCCTGGGCTCCTGGACGCAATACTTACTTGCTCTGCCTGGGTATGTTTATAGTCCTTTGCTTCGAATAATATAGTAAGAATTTTCCACTGGGATATGCCTCACACTCTTCTACTGAACTAAAGGGCTCCCAACACTGAAAAATACAGTGATTAAAGATCAAACCAATACGATATCTCATGACTACCAAACATACCTTTCTTTTGTAAAGGCAAGTGCAAAATCTGTGATAAGATTGTTCTGAATTAAACATCCAGGAATTTTTGCCAACTTGTTTTTGTACCAATTACAGCTATACCTGTAAGTACCTATAGCCTTCTGTAGTCTTCTGAAAAGCTTGCTAAAATACTGTGTAATGATAGAGAAACAGTTTTGGAGTGTCAATGGTTGAATTTAAAAGAGAGATATAAATTTTTAGAGACTATTAAAATTTAACAGCTTTTTTATTTATTTACTGTTATAAAAGATTATTTTACTGAAGAAGCAATAAAATCAACAGCTACCTTACACAAATAAAAAAAAAGGAAGAACAAAGTTTTTCAAGTTTTGATGAGTACCAATATATAAATTCACACAAAACCAGCTCCATGACTTGAACTGAAAAAACAATCATAGTATTTCCAAGCAACCATTAGGAAAACTCTGCCAAGGCATCATAGCAAAAAATAGACTTTTGCAGAAGTTGTGCTATAACTTTAGAAGCTCAGGATCAAATTAAGAGACTACAATTCTGTATGCACCCCTTTTCAATTTGTAAAAATACAGAAGAACCTAGATTGAGTAGAAAAATGTAAAAATGGATCAAGATATTACTTTGTATTAAGATACAGCTTAATATGAAGAAAAGTTGTGAGGGGTTTTTTTGTCTTTAATAGATTACAGGTAAAATGGATGAAAGATTGAGTAATAAACATTTGTTTCAACCCTAAAAAGTAATGCTTGCTTGTCTTCCGAAGTATTGCACATAAATTAGACAGCAAAAAATAATTTATAATTCATGCTAGGATTTCATTCAAATATTTCTGTAATAAATCCAGGTGGCAAACAAAATCTAAGATCATTAATCTTCTATTCATAAGCTAATGTCCAAAGGAAAAGAAAAAGCCTTTAGGCAGGGAAAATAAATTTTCAAATAAACTAAATGTTTGTGGAATAAAATTCTAATTCACTTGTGATTAAGGTAAATTTGTAATCTAAGGAATTTAAAAATTATTTTGTAATAAAAGAACAGATATTTAGTAGCCGCCTTTTAGAATAATTTGTCTTAAGTGCAAATATGAGAATGTAAGAAGAAAAATATGATTGCTCATTGAGGTATCTTTGCCTTTTTTCTGCAGAAAGTTTCAGAACTAACAGCAACAATACAATGCCCCCATGTGGACATTTGTATTTAATTTAGATTTATCTTGAATCCATTTGTAATGAACAGTTTCTGAATCAAAGAGTGTGGGTATATCTAAATGTGCAACTAGTACAATTCTTTTTGTATAAATTTGCACCATAAAATATAGATGAACATAATCCCAAATATGTCACAGTTTTTCTGTTCATACGAGTCCCAACAGGAAAAAAATGAGTCAATGAAGTTGTGAATGTACATTTGTAAAGCCATAAAGAGGAGAACCTGGCATACATGAACTGCATTTCAAGGCTTTATTTTCCATGTTTGACATTCATTCATAGTTCAGACAGCCATCTGTGCCTCCCTTTTTCTTGCTTCTCCTTTTTGAGCATATAACTCATATCTGTATATGACTACTATTAATATTCAATATAAGACTTTGCTTTAACGTTATAAACAGCACAATCCAGTAACAACTAGTGGAAATAAAAAGAATATCTTTGGTTGCTGCCTTCTACAAAAGTCCTTAAAGTCATTCCAGTCCTGTTCCTGAATTTGTTTTTTAGCTAAAATAATTTATTTATTTATTTATTTATTTTTAAAATCCAAACAGCTATGGACTCCCTGTGATCATCTTCTTTACTGAAGCTAAATTAACGTTTCCAGCCCTCCCTCCATCTCCTTTTTTATACCTGATCATTCCATGTGAAGTCAGGAGTGATGTTCAGCCGAACTCGGAGGACTGTGCGGGTTATTGGTTGAATCGTTGCTTCCATTATGACGGAGGGGATTTGATGGACGCACTGTTTTACCTTTAACCCAATCTTCACATGATGCAGCATATGACCTGCCAAGAAAATATTAGATGTAACAAATTTGCATTTACAGGCAAAATAATACAACTCCCACTTTCAAATAGGGTTTTCCAGAGAAGTATTATTGCTTGTTTGCTTTTAGGTGCATAAATGTCTGACTCTCTTGACCTAGCATGTCTGAATATTTTGTAATACTTAACTTGAATTAGCAATTAATAGCTTAGAAAAATCAGTATTAACCCCACTGTTGGCTATAACTAAGGGGTTAAAATAACTATTAAGAATTCACACTGAAAACATATTATGTTAAGCTAGTTCCATTGCCTTTAATGACTTTTCGACCAGGCTCTTACCAAGCCATATAGTACTTTTTTAAAGTTAAATGCTGACCTTTTACTTAATGAAGGGAACACATTTGAACTTCTACAATCCCTGTGCACTGACTCAAAGCAGACAGAACACTTTTCATAAAACTGAAAAAAAGGTAAATCACTCAAAAATGTACACAACTAGTAAACATCTTACAGCAGCTGTATCTTTCAGGATACACCAGTGTGTAACTGAGACAAAGGGAAAACTAAATGTTGCAATGGATTTTATTTTCTATCACAGTCATGGTAACTAAGGCAATAAAATAATTATATTCCTGAAAACAAATTTCTTACTGTATTTTACAGATGAAACCTCTGTTCCCTTGCTCTTAATTTCAAATATAAAACATGCTATGTAGCAGTGATTTCTTTTTTTTCCCAAAAAATATATTGTGACTTCTAGCTTATTTAAGGAAAGAAGGTTGATTTATCACATTTTCACTGAAATTCCTGAATTGTAATGGTCACAAGTACTAATTTTTTTGAAAGCTACCTTATAAATGGCTAATGATACCTTCTGATGTGTTGTGATGTGCCCTGTGCACACCTTCCCATGGGAAGAAAACCCATTATTTGCATTACGTGCAAAGTGACAAGGTGATACAAACCTTTTCTTGCTATTGCACAAAATTTAGGGGATTAACATCTCGCAATTGCTAGAAGGTTTCTTCATATTGTTTCTGACCTTCTCTCTTTGTTTCTCCTTATTTAATACACTGCCAGATTTTGCTCCACACAGGTGTTAATCTATATTCTGAAGTAATGAATGGTGACCTTGCTAAAGAAGCAAATCCCTAATGCAAATGTTTTAACACATATTTAATCAGTTTAATTTGCAGTTGGTGAAGTAAGTGCACCTCCAGCAAGTGGAAAATTAAAAAACAAAACTATTCTATTGTTACAACTTGGTGACACATGCAATATTATAGCATAGCTGCACAGTGACTGGCTTTTGCAATTAGAGGTTAAACCTCAGAAACTGTGTTAAATAAAGGTAGGTGACAAATACTCAATAAGCTTATGTAGGCAAGTAGGCTTTTTCGTGCCAAAAAATCACTTTCTGTATAACGATGTGTGACATGAACTGTGCTTGTACAGGACAACAGTGAGGTTTTGTACACTTATCTGCTAGGGGAAAATAAGGCTCCTCTCCCAGCTTCTAGAAAATATTATAAAACTCTCTCTCTTCCCCCAACCCTCTTTTTATTTTTTTTTAATAGTCACACTATTAAAAACTATCAATGGCATTTAAGAAATAGTAAAACCTTCTCAAGAAAAGGTGACTATTTGAGAAAATAGTATGTTTAAAAGAAGAAGAATACATTTTGCTTATCCCATAACTGTCATGTGTATTCTGAAAAACCAGAACAGTGTCAGATAACACTGTGATTTCTTGGCTTGTTGGAAACTCCAGCGTTGCACTGCAATAGTGTCTAGATTAGTGTGGTACACTGCGGTATCCAGGATCAGTGCACACAAAATAGTCTTCATTCACTGGGAGAGCTGGCACCCATCTGATGCTTTAATTCTCCCTAATCCATGGACTGAGTTAGCTAGCTAGTTCCTGTCTTTTATATTCTATCTCCAAGGTCACAATAACATTTAAAAAGGAAGGAATGCTGAGACTGAAACTAGTTATACGGAGTCAGATAACAAGGCAGCACCTGGAAGCTATGCCTTTTCTCATTTGAACATGGCTTTGAATTCAAACAAAAATAAGACTGCCAGGCGAGCACTTCCTTCACACCCTCGTGTCAGAAAGAGAGGCCAGACCGGAAGAAGTATGCCAAGTAACAGTATTTCACACAAACGTATATATCAACCTGCTTTGATGTTTATAAGGTTGAGTAACATGAAATGTCATTACACAAAGTCAGCAATGACATGTTTTCACAGTCAAATCCTAAGTCTCATCTATTTTCAAACTACATTAAAATAAAAATAAACTAGACATTTTATAGACATATATTGATAAGTTTCCAGCTTATCAATACTAGTTCCACTATGTTTAAGGAAGCAAAACTGGTTTTGTATCTTAATAGAAAATTTCTTGCGTTTCCACAGGTAAGCATGGGGAGAAAGAAACATAAAAAAAGAAATAAAACCCCAAAGTAATACAATTAATCAAAAAGAATATTAAGCATTAAAAAGACTGCACAAGTACACAAGAAAATAACAAATCTGAATAAAAAGTGCTATAATGCTTTTGAAGAGAAAAGCATGATAATGCTAGCTGTTCAAATCCAATGTTATATTTTTAATACATTTAAAATTATAGAATTATTATACTGCACAGCTAAAAATTTTTCTCATGATATTTCAGGTTAACTTATAAAACAAAAAGATAGCCTCTAATTCTGCAAAATTTTGCATATTTATTCAGCTTTTTCCAACCTAAATTGGGCACGTAACAAAGCTGCCTAAATTAGGAAAGTAGCTCTTTTGTCGAATGAAAGATTTGTCAAGTCAGACATCTTAATTTCTAAAAAACAGTGATTATGAATTGTATTTTTAGTCTAAAACCAGATTTTTCAAAAATGGCAGTTTGTTTCTTAACAACTTTGTGGTAACAGGTGCAAAGAAAGCCCAAATGAGAAAAAAAAATACACTAATACAGGAAAAACAAATGCATTACCAGCAATATTTTATTATTTTTCTTTTAACTTCAACCAGCTGGTGGACGGTTTATGCACAAGAGTTTATACACACATACTAGAAATTGTTATTATGTGTATCAGTAGCCTTGTCGATTTTCTCATTATCAAAGTGTCAAATCCTTTAAAAAATTCCATAAAGGTTTTGCTGCAATGACACCAGTGACAATGAATTCTCCATGTTCAATAAAAATTAATACAGTGTTTCAGAAGCAGGTCATTTACTGATACTATTCCAGGACATAATAATCTGCTTTTACTCTTTTTTATGTTATTAGTATTTCAATTTAAAAAATTGCCATATTTTGCCAATTGGTAAAAATAAACAGATGCCTTTTACAGTAGTGCATTATGTAATATGAGCAAAAAAGGAAGCACAGGTCAACATAAATATGTATATATACATATATGTAAATATGTATCAACATACATTTCTATTCGATATGTGTTCTGGAGTTGGCAGGACATGGGCTATTCTTACCCTCAAAGTTGTGCCATAATATAAGTTGTGGAGACTGACTAAACCTTCTTTATTGGTTAGAGCATAATACAATATTAATGTGCATACGTGGCTTCCAGGCCACAGTGGGTATATTAATGCATGGCTCAGATTTAGCTCTAAGTTGCCCACTGATTACTAATAGTTTAAGCAGACCAGCACTGGTGATTTCTCACCTATTTCATCTTTCCTCATGTCCTTCATCTTGTCTATAGTGAGATTCTTCTCTTCCAACTTTGAAAGGACGGATGGTGGTAACACTGAGAACTGTCTCAAAGGGCTAACCCAGCCCCACAGCCGCTTGTCAATGACTTTGCTGAGATTCAGTAGTCGATATGTCATTGCAGGCCAACGTTTCCTAAGGGCAATCTCAAAAAGAGCTCGAACAATACGAGCTGCATTCTGGAGAGTGAAAAAAAAAAAAAGCAAAAATGTTGTAATTCTCTCAAGTATTCTTCGTAAAATGAAAAGGATCTCATAGACTCATCTTTGACAAACCATAACAACAGCTTTTTCTTTTCAAACTAACTTCAAACATTCTCGAAAACTACTTTTTCCATCACTGTCTAGTGGCAGCACTACCTCACGGCTGCCTACAGAAATTATGAAAAGAAACACGTGTAACTAATTAAAGTAGTGGCAAGTCTGCCACAGAATTTCTAGTTGTGCTAACCTTAGGGAGTTCTAAATTTACTGTGTCTCAATCACTTCCAAAAGAAATTCACTTACTATACCTAATATCCTTCTCCTCTACCTGCACACAACATACACCTGCAGACTCAGTTTCTATGAAATTGAAGTTTTAATTTTTTACTTCAGTTGTACTTCCATAATAGGATCCCATTTCACACTGAATTTCATGATGTTTGCACAGAAGTTTTACAGTAGTGACTTTTTTTTTTTTTAAATGTTACCATCTTCTAATTATTGTATAACCAAACCGTACAAATTCGCTTTGGACTTGGAAAATTAATTACTAACATCGGCTTGAATGAGGTCAGTCTTATCCCGAAAACATAAGTTATGATATTCCTTTCATGAACTTATCAAACTGTATTATGAAGTTGTGGGGTTTTGGTGTTTTTTTTTGGTTTTTTTTTTTTTTGCCTACCCTGGATTAAAAATTCTGTTCTTGATTCATCAAATAGAATACAATCATTTTCTGCTGGCTCTGCAGTGCCAAAAGAAATAAAAAATAGAAAATTATTTGGTTGTGATAGGAAGCATATGTTACTGAAGAAGCACATTTCTTTTACTTAGAAAGAATGATTTTCTTAATAGTCACTATCCAATTAAAAATACTCCCAGTTTGTACCACTGGCTCCACATGTAGGATTTATGGAGATCTGAGAAGAGGACCATGTTGCCTCACTAAAAATGCTATAATTGAGACAGACAAATAAAAGCAATTGTATTGAAAGCAAAGATTAAAAGAATCATACTGAAAATGATCTTGCTGTGCAAGAACCACAATTTTTATGATGTGCATAATGATTTCAGAATTTTCCCATTTATATTCCTATGTGCTATGAAATGTAAACACTTCTGAAGAACGTAATGTTAGTATGAAAATCTTCCTGAAGAATACATATACTTTTACATACTTAACATTCATCTTTAGCACCAACTAAATGCAATTTTACAATCAATTATTTCCAAAATGGTTTTCTAAGGATGAGACGAAAATGATTCAATGCAAGATATTGCTGACCGAGAAAAAAAAAGAAAAACAAAAGAGAGAGAATGGGCTAAAAGGTAAAAATTTATAATCTATTTTATACATTCATTATTGCAGCACATCTGGGATTGCCTAGGAGCATTTTGTCTCTTCGAGTTCTTCTGGACCCAGGATTCTAAACTTTCAGGCAACACCCCTTTCTTTCTAAGATGGGCTCTAGTTGTGTAAGTAAGCAATTCTGTGTTACAGACTTGCAGTTCTCTTATTATTCTGTGTAATAACTAAACATGCTGTACAAATATCATCCACTGAGGTGTCAATTCAAACTGACAAACATATAGACCGATATTTTTGCATGATTTTTGCAAATCGTAATTTTGCATGAGTACGTCTAGCAATAAAATTGTAATAGCACACATTTCTTGTGTAAACCAAGGTATGCGCATAAGACATAGCTTATGTTTTGCAGAATGAAGCATAAAAATACACAAACCATAAAACTGGATTGCAACAGTTTTCCAGATTTAGAAGAAACCCCAGTAAATTAAAAATAAAATGTCTGTGCAAACACAGTTAGAACTACTACTACAAAAGACTGCAGGGGTAATATGAACAAAAAGGACATTCATAATGAGAAAAAAATTCAACAGCCTCCCAAGATAGGCTTCAGGAAATCTTTTCTACTTAAATATTACGCCCCACATGCAGACACACACAAGAGCTCAGATTTTCAGATCAATTTGCATAAAAATATTAAAAGAAATTGCAGATCAAGGCCTACTTACATAACTGTAAACAACTGGGAGAATGAAAACAGCAGAAGACAGCAACAGATAAGTAAAATCCCTATTTTTACCTGTGCAACATATGCAGAATCCGAAATAAGGGAGAAGCTGTCCATTTCCCCTCTGCTAATATATGTTTGAAGGAGGATATTAATTTTCCCATAATTGTTTTCTACACCTCCTGGAGCAGGAAGTTCACAGAAATCATTCAGTAAGGTATCCAGCTCTTCTATTTCTTCTTCTCTTACCTAAAACACAATTATAGATAATGAAGAGGCTGGAGCAATTTGATAAGAATTTTGACACTGCAATAAAAATTTCTTTATAAAATAGTTATATTATTTTCAAATGGAGTCTCTGGTTTTAAATAAAAAAAAGAAGAAAAAAGGCAGCAAACCCACATCTTCCACAATGTAGCTAATAGACCATAATTGAAACTATCTTAATAGTGACACAATTACATTTTATTATTCATCACTATCTATTAAGGTTGCCATTGACATACAAAAATTTGATATGCCACAAAAATTGAATCTTCTGACCCTACCATCCTTCATCTGATGAGATTTCATTTTTTATTTGACCAGAGTAAAACCTCTGTCCATCTGGATTAGGGCAGTCTTGAATTAACATTAAATGTACTCATTATAGTTACATAGTTTGCATGTGGCATAATACATTTTTAACTCAAAACTGTGAAGTAGTATGATTCATGATATTAAAATTTTCATTGTTAATAAGATTAAGTTTCAATATGAGTAAAGAAATATTAATATCTATGGTTTGAATAATGCATAACATTTCACATTCTAACTGATGACCCTTACATGGCAAAACCAGCATAAATCTACATATTCTTTGATTTACTGATAGTCTGTTAGTGTAAAACTTATTTAAAGAGGGTAAATGTTTGGTCCCGGCGGGGAACCAGCTGAAAGTAATTTTCATTTGGACCTGACTACCTGACATATAAAATACCCTAAGACAAGTGGGATAAAATTCCCAACTATCCAGCCACTAGTCCTATAGGAAAGAAAAAAATGAAGGACACAACCATCACAGACAACTGCAGTGTCAGGGGATAGTATGCTCTGCGTACAACAGCATTTCTGATGTTTTTTTTCTGCTCTTGCATTACACAGTAAAGGTCAAATCCAGATCTATATTTCAGTTGCTGATGACTTACCTGTCTTAAAATACAGAATGTTTAAGGGCATTATGGAGACATGATTCATATTAACAGAAGTCACAATTTGTATCACACAGTGGGGTAAATCCTGAGTTATTCTTGTGAAAATCAGTTAGTAGTTTTAACATTCAGAGCTGCACAGCAAATGAATCACAAGAAACTGGAAATGATGATGCACTGATGCCACACCATACAAATCATAAAAAATTAGAAAAACTATACTTTCGTCCAGAAGCATCACTACTAACTTCACTACAAATATAAAAACGCATCACATCATATTTTCCATATGCCTTCCTTTTAAATATTCAATTATGCTAAATTTAGAATTAGCAAAGCAGTATCACTCATAAAAAATCCCTTCTAGCTTGGAAAACATTGCATGTATCAATCAATGTTTGTGTGTAAAACCTCACTGCTTATTATCTTCCACAATGGAAAGGATTACAGCAAAATAGAATTTCTCCATTAGATAAAGAGATGGCAATATTCAGACAATGTGTGCAAATATGTAAATATGTAGATGGTGTGGGATTCACACAGCCATTTTGCAGAGCCAGGTGAATGAGAGCCAACTCTGATCTGAAAGTTGTGTAATTGTTGTATGTTGTAAAATGGCAATAAGCCCAAGTTAATAAAACCTGCAGAGTCTGGCTCACACCTCCATGAGACAGAAGCATGGGCAAACAAGCTCATGCCAGCCTGCAATGAATTGAATTGTGTCCTACCCACACAGGAGGCAAAAAGGAGGTTAGAACTGAACTGAGTAAGACAGTACAGTAATCTAGCCTGCACAAAAAAATCTGTTACAACAACTTTCTAGATTTCAAATTTGAAAATAACTTATCAGATTTTATCATTCTGCTAATCAAATCCTGTTCCCTGCATGAAGTATACCACAGAGTTAGCTTCAGTGAGTCCTGCCTCATTTCTGATAAAGCAAATTGTTCATGGAGATGTAATAAAGGTTTAAACTTCAAACAGAAAAACTTTCTTATTCCTGGATGCACCACTCCAATGGACGCTTATCTTCACCTGTTAATAATTGAGGAGTGGAAAAGTTCTTAAAAGCATTTAAAAGGAATTTTCAGAGATCCATAACTAGTTATTAAATGTGCATTACAGCTCAAGCTGAACATATAAATTTGAGTGACAGCATATATAATTCTTGGCAATTATGCCCATTTAGCAAACATTTTACTATGGTGCTCATTATTTAACAGAACTTGGGTCTGTAGACACTATGGAGTGAGTACTACAGAAGTGTCTAGTTTTAAGACATTCTTTGTATGAAAAGATACAACTTTACCTTTATCTGTTCAAATTCTTCAGCTTTTGATACTATAGCAAGAATATCACCTTCTGTTTTATGAGCATCAAACAATTCATTAAAAGTCTGTTAAAAATAAAATGAATTTATTTAACACTGAAAATAAAAATACACATACAGCACAAAAGAAAGAAACATTAACCAAGATTTCAAAAGGCATATAGGGTTAAAATGTAAGTTATTTGAAGACCAGAGTAATACAATTTAAACAGGAACAATTTCTAGAATGACTTCTTAGCACTTTCAGAAAAACAGTGCCTTTATACTCAGGCAACCCGAACTCCAGAGACATGCAGTCTACGTCCATTTCAAAAAAAGTCTAGGACACGTTTGAATGAATAAATATGTGATACTAATTATACATAGTGACAGTAAGCAGTTAAACATATTAACTCAGAGTCTTCAGCTTCTGTTTAAGAAAGAGACTTATTTCCTATTGAAAAAAGGTTGCAAGATGAATGTGTACATCAAATCAAGCTTCCAACACTACAAAGTTTTGTACAAATGCATTTTTCCAACACATTTATAACACAATCTGATTACAATACCAAAAGTTGCTTAAGGTTGGCAAGGTGATAGGAGTTTCATGCAGAAAAACTTTTCCGTTATCAGACTAAACTTCAATGTGCTATCATGTATCAATGGCTGTGCACACTGTGGATACCAAAATGTTTTTTATAATTCACCTAAAAGAAGGGATTCGCAATAAAAATTTCAAACCTTACTTCACCCCAAGTCTAGATTTTCAGTATTGCTTTATGTTTGGTTTCTTTCTTTTTCCTCTCTATTTCATCTCTCCCCATTTCGCTAAGTATGATTTGAAAATATACTGAACAAATCAGCTACATATTCTGTAATATTGTACAACTATTTTAGGTTATAGATTCAAAAAGAAGGAAAAAAACCCCAGAAATAGAACATCATAATTTACCTCTATAGTATTGTATTTAATATAGTAGTGGCTGGCAGTTCTGCCTAAATCTGTTGAAGAAAAAAAGCCAGTTCGCTCTTCAAAGCGAATCATGCGGGCTTTGTCCAGTTTTCTGCCGACTTCAATTACCAGTTGTTCTCTGTGCTTTTCTAGACCTGGATCCATCTAGACATGAAACACATGCATTTATTTGTATAAAACAAAAAGTGTTAAATAAATAATTTTATTGAGATAACCCAGTCACATAAAGGCAGAAATCAAACAAAATGATTATCCTGAGATCTCACTAATAACAGTTACACTGACATTACTGACCAAGAACTGTCTGTACAGGACAAAATAATTAGGATAATATTCCTTTTACAATGCTTCGAGACTAACAATGCAATGTAGACTAATACTAATTATGAAAAAGTAGCATAATTATGAAATAAATTAACACTGGCGTTTTTAAAAGAAGTTTTAGTGATAATATATTCTTCACTAAATTATCATTATCACTCCACAGAAACATGCCATCTTATGGTATCTTCTATTTAGGAAAATAGCTAAGGATACACCTTGCCTGGGTATCTGACATGAGGATGGCTTTGTATCCCAAATAGAATAAGCTTCAAATTGGGTGGCTGAAATGTTTACTAGCAAAAAAACTCTTATGTCCCCAAAAGCTTTGGGTATGTCATCTGGGATACTGTAATTATTGAGTTATTGATGTACTTTATAAACATTCACATTAAAAGCACACAAGGAGCTGCTTGTGCAAAACAGCACTTTTATTCATATCAAAGTTCAGGAACTTTGACTTTTTTCCAAGTAATGATGTACATATCTTATTAGTACATACAGGGCTGGGCAAAACTCCCATCTGAGCGGGACTGTGGCAATTGTGTGTTTCCACATATGCAACTGGGATACCCACACTGATGAGGATGGGTGAAAAGAGATTCGTAGTCATGTTAACCCTCTGGTATATGTGCACCTGAGATACGGTTCTAATTACACAAGTCACCAAATTTGAAAAGATTATAACTCTGTTCTAGTCCACAGGCATCATTCTTATTTCAGGGCTTGTATAGTTCCGATTTCCTACAGGATAAGTCACTCACCAGCACTCTGTTTTACTCTGGTAAATCTGCACCAGAGATAGATGACTAAGACCACAAAAAGGAGTAAGCTTTAAGAATTGCTATGCCTTGGTTTGCTCTGGTTTTCCCTGGGCCAGGATTCAGTTTCATGGTTGCGCTGAAGTGCTTCATCTCACATTCAGTGAAACTGCAGACAAATACAGCCATCTCCACAAAGCAGCTGCAAGGCTAGTTCCTAATATTCCCCATCTTTGCCAGTTACTCTGAAGCTGTTTCTCCTTAGTTATGGCTTGACTTAGTTTCATGTCAAAAGCTAAGATGGCAAAGGTCTAGAGTGCTTTTCTCAATAGTAAGTCATGCATTGAGGTCAGATTTCAGATCAGAGGTGGTCAAAAAAAGTGATCAGGATGCCAGATGTTTAACATTTCTTAAAACAAAAGAGTGTGAAAAAAAAAAAAAAATATCAAAACTTCCCTACTCCTTTGGCAGTCCAAATTAACTGCCAGTCTTTTTGTCTTACCTATAAAAAAAGCTAAAGCTGTAACAGTAGACTAACATTCTTTTACAAAAACAAAGGTTTTAACTTTAAAGGAAAGGTCACCAATTGGAAAAGTCTGTGAAGCAATATTCCAGTCTGCAGGATCCATGGTTAGGCACCCTTCTTGTTGAATTTGCATAACTAGAAATCCAACAGAGTAAAAGATCCAGCCTAGAACAGCCAGACTCTCAAACATGAACCTTGTCCTGCCCACAGTGAGAAACAGAGCAGGTTTGGAGTACACATATGGAAATTTAAGAATGCATGATAAACTATGTTATTATTCACACTTTTTCGTCCAGCTAACAGATAAGTCTTGGGGACAAACTCCTCTAACTTTTACAGATGCTCTAAACATAAACATACACCTTATGGAGATAAAAACCTTTGCTTAACTGTGGGAACACCAGAGTGGAATGAAAAAGAGAAAAAGGACAAAGGGACCACCGTTTCTTTAGAACCCTAGAAGGATTAGAAAATGCCTGTAATTCATACCATAGACTTCAGTCATATGACACTCACATTTGCTCAACTTTTTCCTTCCACTGTTTGTTTCTACTTGCTTCTCATCACAATTTTGGCCATTTTTTCAACTCAGTAAAAGGCATTATTGGCACTTCTAGCAAACAACTTGAAAAGCCATAAATCAAAGCACTGTGCCTGGAGCAGCCTACTCCTGGGTATAGCCCAGAAACAGGCTAGGCAGGGAAGAGTAATACCCCAGAGGCAGATAAGTGCTTGCCCCGTCTCCCTGTGTGGTGCAACACACCCCTTTTGTGCGGACAGGCTGGACATATGATGCCCTAAATTACCGGGTGTGGTGAGCACCTGTGGAAAGGGAAAGGAGAATGAATTTGCATCTTCTCAGCCCCACTGAATAGCTGGGAACTGCGACGCGACCCATGATGGTTATGCAGATATTTGGATTTTGAATGGGTAGCATTGACTGCCAGCAAAAACAGAGATAGAAACCGGCATGCTGCAACACTACTAAGAAACAATAAGACACCAGTTACGAAAATTGGACACCTATGCCCAGAACCAAAGGAATAGAACAGCCTAAAGTGAACAAATCCGTGGTTATGCCTGCATCTGCACTGTACCATCTGTATACTGTCTATAGCATATTAGCTTTGGAGTTTAAAAACAGTTTATGTAGAAAATAACGTGATTAGCATTGATTTTGCTCCTACCTGAATGGATAACACTTGAAATTGATATAAATTTCTATGATATAATTTGTTACTGCCTTAACACAAAAATAGTAATATTTATTATTAGCAAATGAAATCACAAGGGGTAGAATGGAGGTAGTAGCAGGAAAAGACAACTGGCAATCTCCAATTTCTCAGCAGCTGAATAAAACCACAAAAGCAAGGGAAGGGGTAACTGCCCTTGCTCATTATTTTTTAAATCTACAAAAATATTTCTGTTAGCGTTTTATTACTTTTTTTTTCACCAGTTATTACCACCAGGGATACACTTCTTTTAATCTAAAATTTGTTAATAATGTTGGTCAAAAAAAAATATTTTTTTTTTTTTTTTTTAAAAAGGCATTTATAGGAATGGCACAACAGCTTTCTTCTCATAAGCAAATCAATTTTTGCTTTTCATTCATCTATTACTTCATGATTTGTGTTATATACTATTAACATATTAATGTATGGTAATACACTGTAAGGCTTTTTATAGAAAACAAATTTGAGATGACCAGAGGTCTAAAGGTGCCTGTAGAAGCTTGCTCAAAAAATAGTCTACCCACTTCTGCTGCAGTTTCCACTATCAGACACAAAAACTATCAAAAAATACCTCCTGATATATATCTCTGCATGTTACTATGACCTAAACAAATGTGGCTCACAGTATCATGACAAATTATGAAATCACAAAATAGATTCAGGATATGTGAAATAAACTGCAGCTACTGTACACTTGTGAGAGTTTCACCTGCATTAGGCTCAGTTACCCATGTCCAAATTATGTTATCATGTTTATGCTTATAAACAGCTGTACAGAAAAAAGTAACAATATTCGGATAATCTGTGAACTGTTAAATTCCTAAAAATTACATGTAATGAAAAAAACTTGAACACCCATCCCCCTTTTCCCCCCTTATGTAACTGTACTCTGATTTCTATCCTACATGGAACACTCCAAACAGAGAAAGCCAAATAAAATAAATTAATAAAAAAATCTTTAAATTACTAAATCACAAGAAAGAAAAAAAACCCCTCAATTAAAAATGTACTTTTATAATTTATAAGATGTCATGTGATGAAACATTCTAAAACAAAAGCTGATGGGGAAAGGGGAAAGCAAGATTCAAGAATGCTTTATTCTATCATTTATATCTAGCCTACGAAATTGAAAAACTGATGATAGGCTATGTTATGGTTATTGTCTGTTAGGAATGAATGTTGCCCTTTGGAACATAACTTGGTCGGTTAAAAGGTATTTTTACGTGAACAGAAGGGGCCTCTTAGTGTTAAAAATACTCTGCTACAGAAAATATCTTCCTTTCCTAAGCACTTTAAAAGAATTGCTGATGTCAGGTTAAGTAGAAATAGCAAATATTTATCCTCACATCAGAGAAGGATTAGAGACCTAGAACAGGTTACAGATTTTTTTAAAATGCATTTTATACCTGATAAGCTTTGTGACTGATGCCATATACTAATGGATTTGCTCTCATCCGTACGTAAAGATAAGTGTAACTTATCCACTTTAC